>OY728164.1:492999693-493689693 GCA_963277665.1 Viscum album
AATATCATCATTTTCACTAGATGCATCAACTATCCTCATATCGAAGTCTTCTTGAGTCTAAATCCTTTCTTTTTCATGATGACAAATAAACAGAAACCGATCATCTAACAAATTCTCCATTCCAGTCCTTTCATTTCGATCATCACGAATTTGAGATTTAATTTTCTCCCCATTGTGATACCACACAAAGTAGTTTTCTTGAAAACCATTTTTGGTTATGTGGTAGTTGACTTCTTCATGGCTCAACCAAGGTCTACCAACACAATTAGAACATGGACAGTGTATGCGACCACTATCTGAAGCATTGTGAAATGCAAAATCTATAAAGATCTCCAAATTGTTTTGAAAATCGCTTGAGATCCGATCGGTTTCATACATCTAACTTCTGTACATTCTGTAAAAAGAATTTATATAAGTCATTTTGTCATAAACAATTCAATGGGATTGAAATTTAATAGAAAATACATTTAAGTAAATGATTAAGGTTGACATTTCTAGTCGATGTAGTGAACTATTAAAATAATGTAAAGAACAAGTACTCATAAATTAAATTAAAATTTATTTATATTCATTTTCATTAGGTCTATAAGAGTCACATGCCTCAGGTCCCATAATGTGTTATAGGCATCCCAAATCATTCACTCATGTTCAATAACTCATTATTGGCACCTCTATGGCCATACCTTTCATTACCCAATTACTTCCCCAAGTCAAGCGCACCCCATGGGTGAATAAATTTTAGGCTTCTACACTAATAGGTTGTTCATGGCTTGTAAAAAGATTTAATTTCATTAATTATAGACAAAAACATTTATTTTTAAATTTGAGATTAATAATAAAGTATGTCAATGATAACAACATTACTGAATTAAACTTGTGACTTATCTAACATTTTTATGGATGTCTACACATGCCAGAATGGGTAGTGAAAAGCACCCCACCCTCATAAAAGTGAGTATTGGCCAATAAGGACACATAATATACATAGTACAATGAGAACCATATTTAATTGACCCTAAAGTTATATTAGTACAGTCATCTTGAGGGAAATGGAATATATGATCCTGGTTAACTGATGAATTAAAAAGCTTGTATTTCATATGTTGGACACTATCTAAGGTAAGAAATCATGTGAGGATGGGTTTACATAATTCAATTTCTTACATGCTAGTGAGAATGAAGGCTTGAATTAATGACTTGAGTTCACTGATTAAATGAGGGTAAAGGTTTCATACGCTGTGTAAACAGAATGATTAAATAGGTAAATATCTCAAAATATCTTTAAAACAACTCATTAATAGGCTCAAAACGTAAATATAATCTTGAACCAACAATGGAATATCTTTCACAAAACATTCTCGCACACCAGTTCTCTCATGTGTTACTTAATACCAAACATAGTCACATAACAATTGTACTATAACAAAATACATTACACAATCCTTATTAAAAAAATTCTCATTTTAATAAAACACTCTCCTCAAGATTAAATCATTTCTGAAATATCTTTCAAAATCTATTTTAAATAATAAAATCCCTTTGATCATTTTTAACAAATATTTGGAGTATTCTCAAGGCACCCCCATTTGGAAAAGTCACAATAAATGCCCAACCCCCACCCCACCCACCCCAATTAAAACATTGAATTTAGGGTTTCCACCCCACTTGGACAGCCCTACCTCCACCCCACCCACCCCACTTGGACAGCCCTACCCCCACCCCACCCACCCCACTTGGACAGCCCTACCCCCACCCCACTTGGACAACCCAGCACCCCCCCCCCACCCCACATGGACATCCCTACCCCCACCCCACTTATAAAACCCAGCCCCCCCCCCACACACACACACACTATACATGGACACCCCTACCCCCCACAACCCACTTGGAAAACCCAGCCACCCCCCCCCCCCCACCCCACCTGGATAGCCCTACTGTCACCCCACTTGGACAATCTATCCCCCCCACCCTACCTAGACACTCCTCCCCCACCCCACCTGCACACCCTCCCCCCACCCCAAACAGCCCTAACCCCACCCCATTTGGACAACCCAGCCCCCTCCTCCACCCTACCTAGACAACCCCCTCCCCCACCCTACCTAGATAGCCCCTCCCCCACCCCCAAACATCCCTACCCCCACCCCATTTGGACAACCCAAACCCCTCCCCACCCTGCCTAGACAGCCCCTCCCCCACCCCACTTGGATAGCCCTCGAAATCCTCCCCCACCCCATCTGCACACCCTCCCCCACCTCAAATTGAAACATAAATTCATCCAAATCAAAATCCAATTTCAACTAAAATAAATTCCACCAAAAGTACCATATCACCCAACTAAACAAACCCTTTACCATGTTTGAAGTGTAGAACAAAAAACAGAAAACAAATCCAAGGGTTCTGTAGACAGAAACCCTAATTTAACCAAAATCAAAACATCAAACACTAAAAAAATAGAGTAATAACGCTAAAACTAAGGTAACACTTACTAATTTGAAGTGTGAAATAAGATTTTGTTTGATTGAAGATGGATCTTGGCTGGAAGGAGTGTCGCGGACAAGAAGAATTCAGGAGCTTGATTAGGTTCTGTCTGCAATCGGGCTGAGTGGGGGTTCAGGTGGTCTGTATTTGGGGGAAATCTTTCCCAACAGTTTTTAAAAACCGTTGGGAAAACTGATTTTTTTCCCATCTTTCCCAACGGTTTCATCAAACCGTTGGGAAAATCAATTTTTATATATCATTACCAATGGTTAATGCAAACCATTGGTAAAGATAATCTATACCAACGGTTCAAAAGAACTATTGGTATACAACTGTTGGAAAAACCATGATTTCCAGTAGTGTAGAGATCAAATAAAGATTCAAATTCAAGAGCTTGAGGAGATTTTATTATCATCATATGAGAACTCAGGGATCTATAAGGAAAGATCAAAAACATCTCATGACAAAATGATCCAAAAAAGGGAGTTTCTTGTATGAGACAAAGTTCTTCTCTACGGTTCATGATTGAAGTTGATGCTTAGTAAGTTGTGTTCTATATGGTTGGGACCTTGAGTTGTATCTAATAAATTTTTTATGGTGAAGTGGAGATCACTCAAGAGGAAACAATAAGGATCTTTACAGTCAATGGGAAATGGTTGGATCAATACCTGGAGGGATTCACAGCACAAGTAGTTGATATCATCACATTTCATGAGCCATCACATGAAAACATTAGGCTATCCCTTACCCTATAACTTTTATATTATTTTTCCTAATTTTAATTTTTCATCTCATTGGAATTTTATCAATTTATATAGTCACAATGAGGACAATGTAACATTTTAAGTGTGGGGGAGGGGATTCTATTTTGGTTAGATTCCTTAGGATTTTTCTGTTTGAGTATTTCTTATTTTTATTTTTATTTTTTAAAAACAAATCAAAACATCAAAAAAATCATTTCACATGCCCATTATATCCATGGAACTGATTGAGATTGCATGTTTTATTTTTCAACCCTCATGGGAAGCATGTTGAGCATGGGAAAGTTTTTATCTTTGTTTAATGATTTTTGTTAAAATGGAATTTGGTTAGTGATATGTTTGATTTTTTCTTTAGGTAGAATTTGAGATTTTTGGAATCATTCATTATGGGACATTTTTGGAAAAAAATTTAAGTTTATCTCTCCATTAACATCACACACAATCATGAATTAGAAGTTTCTCTTACCCAATTAATGGTATAGCCAGGTTAAGTAACCCTTTTCAGCTTATAACATGGACTTTCCATACATTCATTTCTCTTCTAATAATTTCCAACATTGTACCATATTGACCTATTTGTGTGCACCTAATATCCGACTATTTTACGCCCTCAAAAAAATCAAAAAAATCAAATAAAATAAATAAAAAATCAATAAAGAGGAGAGTGAAGAAATGTACAACATGTGCGGATATTTCGGTCAGGAGATAAAGGTTTGACTTCTGAGAATGCTTAAATGAGTGGGAATTGGAATTTGATTACAAATTATATTGAACAGGTTTGGTGGAATATAATTAGGTAAGAAGAAAAGTTTTTCTTGACTTGAATATATTAGATAAAGGGTGGAGATACATTCTTGAAATGATTGACACACACACAAATGGGGAATTTGTGGCACTAATGACTCATAAGATGTTATCACATAATTAGTTTCATTTATATAATTGGATTTTGGTTTGATATAATTATTGAAATAATTACTTCCATATTTGTTGAGATTGACTTATTTTTTGTGAAGCTTTCTATGCTTATATTGTCATCATGGGTTGAGAAATATCAACATGCATCATTTTCTGGATTACATGAAATGAGGTTTTTCCCAGGATTGCAAAAGGTCAAGTGTGGGAGAGTTGATAATACATGTTTTTATTGAATATTTTATTGATACTTATTGACATAATTTCCCCACATTAATCTTATTTGGATGATTTAATGGGAAAATGTGTTCTGGGCTAGAATTTGGAAATTTCATGGAAATTCTTTTTTTACCATTTTAATATCCCCTTTGTATTTATGTAATAAAATTTTCTTTGTGTCGAATTTTGACTTGAAATTTTATAGTGATATTAACCTTTAAATTTTCCACATTTTTTTTTATACTATGACAGTTGTATCTCACTTTTTTTGGACCAAAAATGGTCATTAATAAAGGGATGGGCAGAATTCAGCAGACTAGACCCCACCTTACTAATGTGGACATATCTTCTTCATTACTGCTTGAATATGGATGAAATTGTGGTAGGATTTTAAGTACTCAGTTTTAAAATTTTCATTAAACTGAAGTGAGTCTTAGTTTTCTAGGGATGGCGGTAAAAAACGTGGTTCAATATGAAGTAATTGTTTAAGGCCAAATGACGCACATACCCTTTTTGGTATTTGAAACCATATCCCTCACAAAATCTATTTAAATGATATTTTAAATATTTTTTAGGGTTGTTAGAGGATTTGGAAGGTTTTTAAGAAAGTTTGGATCCTAGAAACATCTAAAACCTCATGAAATAAGTAAGGTTTTGCGCAATGATATCTTCCAAGAAGGATCTCTACTTCTACCTCCACTTTATGTTTCTTTGTTTTCATGCTTGTAACTTTAATTTTTCTTCCATAAATATCATGTGTTAATCTATTTTAATCTTCTTATTTTTCTTCTTTCTGATGGAGTATAATATTGTAGATTATATTGGGTGTTTCCCTTTCAATCCATTTCTTATAAAAATGTCTCCACGATGACAACTTCTACCATGGAAGAGTGATTTTGTTCATAGTTGATCTAATACATAATCCATTCATTTATTTATTTTGAATACATAGACATATTTTAACTCATAAATTGGGATCAATTAATTGAGTTTTATTTTATAAGTAACTTGATCAACTTACACTTGACCGCGAGGTTAGACTTGTGTAAATTGTGCAAGTGAAACTTTAATCACAAGATCCAATCAACTTGGGATAGAATTATAGGGTTCAAGTCTCATCCCAAAACACAATTAATTCTCAAATTTAGGGAGGATATGATTAACTAATTTTCCATTGACCATAATTTGTATTTTGGATCACAGTTAAAGTATGATGATATAATTGGATGTCTCAAAGTTAACCTAGGGGTCATTTTTCCAATATTTGTGGTCATGTTAATTTTCGTAAGGTTTAGGGATTAACAATATTAGGGGATAATAATTAAATTAATTCTAATCATATGGGATAATGATGAATGAATGGTTAAGGGGTGAATTATATTGATTACATCTTCACATATTATTGTTTTTAAAGAAGTGGTGTCCTTGGTTATTTCTTATCATTTGTTTCTTTTGTTTATTGTCTGAAAATCACAACCAAACCCCCCAAGATTTTAAAATTTGTTTTTAATTTTTTTCTTGTTTTATTCAAGCCTATTAAGGGTTGTTTAATTCTCTTTCTCTTTTACATAATGACCTAGGTCATTCACTGTGTTTCACTTAGTAAAATCAAAAATATTTTTGAGAGCGTGTACGACAACGCTCATCAAATTGATGTCTTTTCTAGGGGAAGAAAGTGTTTATTCAACCTCTATTAGGTAATTTTTTGGTATTTTTTCTTCCTTTATTTATTTTCTTCTAATACATTTTATTTTCTATTATTTATTCCCTGACTCTTCTTTTTTTTACATCAATTGAAACCTAATTTAATGATATTGGTGTTCGCTACTTTTCATTTCTCTATTTTCTATGATTTATGACATAATCCCACCTTTAGGATCTCTTTGATATAAACTCTGGGATTGAAAATAGCCTTATGGATCAAATCAGACAATCTCAGTCTATGGGAATTTTCAAAAAATACCCAACTAGGGAACTCCTTCACTCTAGGGATTTTGAAATAAGATATCCATCTAAAACAAATATTAAACTAAATCCAATGGCTAAAAACAATAATAATGAAAATAATCAAACCATTTTAGAATTGTCTATACTAGATGATAATTATCAACCAACATGCATTTCATACCCAAATATTGACTCATAATTCTAATTAAAATATGTATTGATACACCTACTTAAAAAAATCATGACCTCTCTGGAGAGGATCCAAACAAACCTTAATAAGAATTCAATGTGTTATTATTAAAAATAAAACCAAGAAATGTCTCTGAAGATCAAATAAAATTAAGGGAATTCCCATTCTCACTTGATGGAACTGCAAAAGATTTGATATATTACCTACAGCCTGAAGATGTTACATATTGGAATGATTTGAAACATCTTTTCTTACATATATTATTTCTCTTATCAAGGAATAAATAAATTTGAAATAAGATATCTAGAATCGAGAAAACCCTGGGAGAGTCAATATATGATTACTCAGAGTGGTTCAAGAAGATATGTTCAAGTTGTCCACATCACCAAATAAATGAGAAACTTCTCATCTAGTACTTTTATGAATGTATCACTCCCATGAAGAGGATAATGGTGGATGTATTAGTATGAGGAGAATTAGTTGACACAACCCTGATGGTTTCTTAATCATTGATTGACAAGATGGACCAAAACTCTCACCAATTCAGTGATAAAGGTACATTATCTATAAGGGGAGTACATCAGGTAAGTCCCTATACTATTGAGAATAATTTAACTAATACTAAGTTGGATGGGTTAACCTCTATGGTGAGATAGAAATCATTGGCCCAAAAAAGTTTTCCCCCACTCCAGTAAATCTTTGTGGCATTTTTACTACACCACAACATCAAACCGATTGTTTCCCACAACTACAAGAGACCGAGGATTGTGTATCAGTGTTCCCAGCGAGACCATTTCAACAATAACATGCACACCCAAAAAATAGTATGATTACTTCACACCAACTTACAATCAAGGATGTGAGGATCACTCTAATATGAGGTATGGGTGTGAACAACAACAAAGGGATCCTTTTCTACAAAACTTCTAGCAACCTCCACCTTACCGATAGGGTTTTCAATAACCCCAAAGGATATTTGAATCCCAATAATCAAAAAGTAAACAAAAAGGGGATCACAAAAAAAAGATAGATTCTAAAATTGATGATATTTTGAAACAAATTTCACTCAATCAACAGAATGAGTTGAAGAGTCATGGCACGAAGTTGAGGGAGCTAAAGATGAAAATGAGCCAGATTTCCACTTCCCTTCATTAAATTGTGAACAAGAACTCTGGAAACCTACCCTCCCAACCCAATCCTAATCTAAAGGTAAATGTTAGTTCCATCACATTGAGAAGTGGTAAGCAAACAAGTGATAAAATTGTTCATATTAGTCTACTAGGATTCACCCAACTAAAGGATATTACCCCATCATCATTAGTCATTGAGGAACCATAGGAGAAAGGAAAGGGTAATACAAAAATTGATGATATTCCTCCTAAACCCCTTCCCTTTCCAAATATATCTTTGAAAACCAAAAATATGGCTGAAGAGGCAATGAAAAAATAGTTTTTTTGAAACATTCAATAATGTTGAGATAAACATTCCCCTTATTGAGGCCATTAAGAAAATCCCAAGGTATGCCAAATTCTTAAAAGTACTTTGTACCAATCAAATAGGGATCGAGGTAAATGAAAGGATCAGTCATGGAAGAAATTTATCATCACTCATCATACCAACTCAAGAAATGCCAACAAAGTTAAAGGATCCTAGGACATTCACCATCCCATCCACCATATGGTAGTTACACTTTTCTAATGCTTTATGTGACTTAGGAGCTTCCATAAATGTGATTTCTCACTTTGTATTCTCTTTTTTACAAGTTGGTGAGTTAAATACAATGAGAGTAGTGGTTAATTTGGTGAATAAAGCTATATGGTATTCCTTAAGGATGTACATGTTTGGGTATGAGAAATGATATTTCTAATAGGATTGTATATTCTTAACATGGATGAAGATCATGTAAGTTCTCATGATCCCATTATATTAGGTAGTCCCTTCCTCAAAACTACCAAAACTATTATAAATGTTTATGAGGGTATGCTTCCCATGGATTTTGGAGATGAAATTGTGAAATTTAATGTTTTAGACTCCATGAATTACCCTTAAAAGGACCATTCTACTTTTGTTATCTCCCATTTTTAACCACTGTGTACAAACCCAATGGATTCTGATTGTCCTATGATTAGGTAGATTATGAGTATTGGTTATATTTTTAAGTCAAAGACAACTTACACACCTGTTTCTAATGAACAAACCTATCTTGAATGTGATTTTGATATGGATTCATATTCTGATTTTGATCATGTTCATTCTTATTATGACATGGTTGTTGAGTATGATAATTTATTTGATGAATTATTCTCTAATTTTGATAATTTATATTTTGATACTAATTTTCATTGTAAAAATACCTCAGTTCCTTCAATGTCTCCATCCATAAATCACCCCCCTACGTTGGAACTCAAGCCATTGCCACCAGATCTCAAACACACATACATATTGAATGGTGATAGATTACCTATTATAATTGCTAAAAATATTCCTTTTAAACATGGAGAAAAACTTTAAATATTTTAAGGAAGAACATTTAGGCAATTAGGTGGACCTTGGATGACATATCAGTCATTATCCCTTCCATTTGGATGCATAGGATTCTTTTGGAGGATGGAGCTAAATTGATAAGGGAGCCAAAAAGGAGACGTAATCCAACTCTTCTGGAAGTTGTGAAAAAACAATTTTCAAAATTACTTGAGTTAAGTATCATTTATCCCATTTACAATTCCCATTGGGTGATCCCTATCCATGTTGTGCCTAATAAAATTGGTGTTAATATTGTTAGAAATGATAGGGAAGAGTTAGTTCTAATGAGGGTGTAAAATAGTTGGCGTGTGTGTATTGATTATAGGAAATAAATCAAACCACTCGCAAGGATCATTTCCCCTACCATATATTGACCAAATTCTTGAGAGACTTTCTAGGAGGACACACTATTGTTTTTTGGATGGATTTTATAGTTATTTTTAGGTCCCTATTTCTCTGGAGTATCAGGAGAAGACTACATTTACTTGTCCATTCGATACATTTGCCTACTGGAGGATGCCATTTGGACTCTCAAATGCCCCATCTACCTTCTAGAGATGCATGGTGAGTATTTTTTCTAACATTATTGAGACATTAATGGAGGTATTTATTGATGAATTTATAGTATATGAATCCTCATTTGATGAATGTATCTTTAGTTTTGTAAAGGTTTTGAATTGTTTTATTGAGAAGAATCTAGTCTTGAACTTTGAAAAGTGTCATTTTATGGTAGATCATGGCATTTTCTTAGGTAATATAGTGTCAAAACAAAGAATAGAGGTTTATATATCCAAGGTAGATATTATTTCATCCTTCCCCCATCCTTAATGTGTGTGTGATGTTAGATATTTCCTAGGGTATGTAGTCTTTTATCGGTGCTTCATCAAAGATTTTAGTAAGATTGATCTTCCTTTATCATGATTACTATAAAAGGATTTTGATTTTGTGTTTGATGATTCTTATAGGGAATAATTTGATGAGATAACGAAGTGTCTGACCAATACACTAATCATACAACCCCCATGGTGGGACATTCCATTTGAGCATATGTGTGGCGCTTCAAACTTTGCAGTTGGAGTTGTCTTATCACAGAAGGTGGAGGGACATTCACATGTGATTGACTATGCTTCGAGGACATTGGATTCATCCCAATAAAACTAAACAGCCATGGAAAAGGAGTTCATTTATATCATATTTTCTTTGGATAAATTATGTTCATATTTATTGGGCTCTAAAGTAGTTGTATTTTCTGACCATGCAGTTATAAGGTACCTCTTGAAGATTCAAATGCAAATCCTAGACTTATCTGATGGATTCTCTTTATTCAAGAGTTTTATATAGAGATAAAGTAAAATAATGGTTTGGTGAAATTAGTGGTGGATCACATGAGTATTATTACTCACACATTAGAGGCTGACACCTTGGACCAGGTACCACTTCGTGAAAAAATTCTCAATGATAATATTTATGCACTCTCAGGTAGACATCCTTGGTATGTTGATTTGGTGAACTACCTTGTTTCCTCTGAAATTACATAAAATTTAAATAAAAATCAAGTAAAAAAAAATAAAGAGTGAGTCTAGGTTTTGTTTGTGTTGGGATCCCTACCTCTAGCGCATCTATAGTGATCAAGTTATTAGGAGGTGTATTCTTGGTCATGATTTTGAGTTTTTTGCATTTATGTCATGAACTTTCATGTGGAGGACACTTTGGACCCCAATGAACAAATAAGAAATTCATATACTATAGATTATATTGTCCTAGATTATTTCATGATGCACATGTGTTTTTTAAGTCATGCTCGTGTTTCCAACACACTGGCAATATTTCTAGGATACATGAGATACCTCAATATCCCATATTATTTTGTGGGATTTTTTAAGTATGGGGCATTGATTTTATGGGTATTTTTTCTAGTTCATTTTGTTTTTTGTATATTTGGGTTTATGTTTATTGTGTTATCAAGTGGGTGGAGGAAAAATCCCTTAGGACTAATGATTCACGTGTTGTAGTCACTTTTTTTAAGAAAAATATTTTTTGTAGGTTTTGTGTATCGAAGTCCATCATCAGTGACCAAGGGGAACACTTTTGAAATCGTAATTTGTCTTACCTCCATCATAAGTATGTGGTGACACAAAAAACTTCAACATCATACCACCCACAAATAAATGGCCAAGTATAGGTTTCAAATCAGGAGTTAAAGAAAATTTTAGAGAAAACTATGCAGCTAAATAGTAAGGATTGCAGTGGGAACTTGGATGATGCGCTATGGGATTATATGATGCCATACAAGACCCCCATTAGTATGTCCCCATTTTGGATTGTTTTTTTTTAGAAAGACTGCCATCTCCTCATGGAGGTTGAGAATTAGGTATATTGGGCTATAAAGAAATGCAACATAGATTTAGCTCATGCTAGAGATCAAAGAAAGCTAAAAATTCAAGAGCTTAAGGAGATTATATTATCATCATATGATAACTCAAGGATCTATAAGGAAAGATAAAAATTATCTCATGATAAAATGATCCCAAAAAAGGGAGTTAGTTGTATAAGACATAGTGATTCTCTATAGTTCGCAATTGAATTTGATGTCTGGTAAGTTTCATTATAGATGGTTGGGACCTTATGTTGTATCTAATGTCTTTCCTTATGGTGAAGTGGAGATCACTCAAGATGAAATGTGAAGGAGATTTACAATCAATGGGAAATTTTTGAAGCAATACCTTGAGGTATTCCCAACACATGCAGTTGATATCATCACACTACATGAGCTCTTCATTACTTGAAAACATAGGATTTCCCTTAACCTTTTACTTTTATATTATTTTTTATAATATTAATTCTGAATCTCATGGAAATTTTATCAATTCATAGAGTCACATTGAGAACAATGTAGCATTTTAAGTGTGGGGGTGACATTTTGGGTATATTCTTTAGGATTTTTTTTGAGTGTTTCTTATTTTTATTTTTCTAAAATAAATCAAATAAAAACATAAAAAATCATTTCGCATTCCCATTACATCCATGGAACTGATTGGGATTACATGTTTGATTTTTTAACCTTCATGTGAAGCATGTTGATCAAGGGAAATTTTTCATCTTTGTTTATTGATATTTTTTAAAATGAAAGTTGTCCAATGATATGTTTTATTGTGTATTTATGAAGCCTTTTATATTTTCAACATCATTCATTGTGGGACATTTATAGGAAAAAAAATTAGTTAATCTCTACATTCACATCATACACAATCATTACTTGTAAGTTTTTCTTATCCAATTGAATGTATAGTAAAGGTAAGTAATCCTTTTTAACTTATAACATAGTTATTTCATACATGTGTTTCTCTTATAATCATTTCCATCATTGTACTAGATTATCCTATGTGTGTTTACCTAATATATTATTGTTTTGCACCCTAAAAAATCAAAAATTCAAAAATAAAAAAAATCAATAAAGAGGGGAGTGAAGAAATGTACAGCATGTGAGGATATTTAGGTCAGGAGATCAAGGTTTGACTTCTAGGAATGATTAAATGAGTGATATTTGGAATTTTATTGAAAATTACATTGAAAATGTTAAATAAAATAGAATCAAGTCAGAAGAAAAGTTTTTCTTCACCTGAATATACTGGATAAATGGTGGAGAGACATGCTTGAAATGATTGTCACACACACACATGAGGAATTTGTGGCATGGTTGACTCATAAGATGTTCTCACCTAATTAGGGTCATTTATATAATTGGATTTGTTTTGACATAATATTTTAGACAATTAATTCTAGATTTGTTGAGATTGTCTTATTTTTTGGTGAATCTTTCTATACTCATATTACCATCATGGATTGAGAAATTTAAACATGCATCATTTTCTGGATTGCATGACATTAGGTTTTTCCTGGGAGTGAAAAAAGATAAGTGTGGGGGAGTTGATAATACTAGTTTTTATTGAATATATTGTTGATATTTACTGATATAATTTCTCCACATTAGTCTTATTTGAATGATTTAATGTAATGATCTGTTTTGGGCTAGAATTTAGAAATTACATGGAAATTATGTCTTTATCATTTTAATATCACCTTTGTATTTATGTCAAAAAAATATTATTTGTGACGAATTATGACTTAAAATTTTACAATGATATTCACCTATAAATTTTATACATATTTTTTTCAGACCATGATAGCTGGATATCATATTTGTTGGGACAAAAATGGTCATTAATGAAGGACTAGGCAGAATTCAGCAGACTAGACCCCACATTACTAAAATGATCATATTGTCTTCTTTACTAATTTTATGTATCTGAAATTTTTGGATGCATTAAAATAGTCAATTTAGAGCATTTCATTAAACTGTAGTGACACTTGTTTCACAAGTTATGGTGGTCGAAAATGTGGTTCAATATAAATTAATTTTCGAAGATCAAATTATGCATATACCCTTTTTGGTATTTGAAACCCTAGCCCTCTCAAACTCTATTTAAATGATATTTTCAATATTTTTGATGGTTTTAAATTCTTTGGAAAGGTTTTGATGGAAGTTTGGCTCCTAGAAATATCTCACACCTCTTGGAAGAAGTAAGTTTTTGTGTAAAGATCTCTTCCAAGAAGGATCTCCTCTCCCATATCCACTTTGTATTTCTTTGTTTTCATGCTTGTAACTTGAATTTTTCATCCATAAATCTTCTGTGTTCCTCTATTTTAATCTTCTTATTTTTCTTATTGGTTTTGGAATATAATATTGGATATGATATTGGGTGTTTCCCTTTCAATCCATTGCTTATGAAAAATGTCTCCACAATGACAACTCCACCCAGGGAAGAGTGTTTTCATTCATAGTTAATCTAATATCTACTCCCTTAATTTATTTATTTCAAAACCATAAATATACTGAAACTCATAAATTTTGATAATTAAGTTATTTTTATTTTCTAGGTAAATGAATCAAATTTCACTTGACCTCAAGTTCAAACTTGTGTAAATCGTGTGAGTGAAACTTTAATCACAAGATCCAATCAACTTGGGATATAATTTTAGGGTTCAAGTCTCATCTACAAACTCAATTAATTATAAAATAAAGGTTGGATATTATTCAATAATTTTCCATTGACCATAAGTTTTATTTTTTATCACAATCAAAGTAGAATGCTACGATTTGATGTCCTGAAGTTAACCTAGAGCTCATTTCTCCAATAGTAGTGGTTGTGTTAATTTTCATAGGGGTTGGGGATTGAAAAGATTATGGGATCACAATTTAATGAATTATAATAATATGTAATAATGATAAATTAATGGTGAAGTGGGTGGATTAGATTAATTATGTCTTCTCATATTTTTGTTTTTAAAGAAGTTGTGTCCTTGATTGTTTCTTCTCCTTTATTTGTTTTGTTTATTGTATGAAAATCACAACTAAACCCCCCCAGGATTTTAAAATTTGTTTTAACTTATTTTCTTATTTTCTTCAAGCCTATTACGGTTTGTTTAATTCACTTCTTCTTTTATAGAACAACCTAGGTCATCCACTATGCTGCAATTAGTATAATTACAAATATTTTTGAGAGCGTATACAAAAATGATCATCAAAGAGGAATGGAATACATAGGGAAGATAGAAACTATATATCTCTCACCCCAAGACCCAAGCCCCAATATATTACAACTGGAATTCCCCACCAGTCCCCCTCGCTTTCCCCTCTCATATTTTTATAGTTGCTCGAAAGAATCACCTCAAAACAAACTCTGATTGTGGACCACCTCAATCTGTTAGAAGGGGTACTAGTACCCCTTTTCCCCTTCAGGGATATACTTTCTAGTTTCTAGGGATGTCATATTTTATGGTTGCCTTTCTGATTCTACAAACTAAATTCATAAATCTATTATATTGAATAAAATCCCGCAAAAAATTCTAATTCACTATAGACTTAAACATCATAACTCTACTTAGAAACATATCAGACTAGTTGAGTAATCCAAGAATATAGAGGCAAATATCTCCTAATACATTTAAATAATATATAAAACAACAATAAATACATTCATGCAACCCGCCTTCATACGTCTGGAATGACCCCTCCAGTTTTAGATAACTCCATTTATCCAACATTCATTGACACCATTGTACAACAAAACATTGAACAATTTTAGTTAACCATAGTGAATCAGACGGATATTAATGGAAATAATATAATACATCCCCAAATTTTCATAAAAACCTTCAATAAGTGAAAAAAAACATCTTTCCTCAGACCATACTTTTTTTAGAAAAAAGTTTCACACCCCGAGTAATAACCCCCCAATGCATCGACTCTTTGTATGAAACAATGCATCCATTCATGTCAATGGAATTTAACCTAACTTGAACCACCCTAGATCCCCCACATGATTATACCAACCTTGAAAAAAATCCTTATTATGATAAGACCCTCATTATAAATCAAAAAAAATCTAGATCTTAACATGTCCTGATAGAGAATTGGAATCACCAATAGTGAAACAAGAAAACCCAACACAATGATTCAACTTATCTCAAGATTCCAGCACTTGATTTAATGAGTGAATATCCTAATAATTCCAAATTAGCTTCAATAGTGACATAGAACCATAACACCAAGAAGATTATTCTTCATAAAGTAGCATGATTCCTAGACTCAAACCACCTATAGTAACTGACACTCAAGCCTCCCTCGTATGAAGCACCAGTAGATCAGCACGCTTACTTTGTTTAACAATGAATCATCTTCACATATTATTAATCCCATTAGTGACCTATAAATCTCATCCAAATTTTATTTAGAAAATGAACAAAAATTAACTCAATCCCACTTGAGCTTAAGTAGTCATGAATAAATGATGTGTTGGTACCTCCTTATTTTAATGATCGTAAATAATGATAATTATGTTTCTAAAAAGTTCAATGTTCTATGAATAAAATTGGTTAAGTATAGATCTACCATTAGTTATAAATATTTCTCATCGATTTAAAGAGATCTACCACTGGTTGTGATGATATACAATTAGTTCAATCATATCTACTAGTGGAATACATCTACCACCAGACTCTACCAGTAATTGATATAAAATTGATGAAATTTACCTTTATTTCAACATATCCATAATTATTTAAGACGGGATATACCAATTAACATAATCTACCAGTGAAATTCATTTATCACTGACTGATCTACCGCCACATTTGTGCTACCGCCAGACCAAATCTGCCACCAAACAAATCTACCACTGATTAGATCTAATATTAATTTAGATTATCTATCATTGAAAGATATACTATTAAATTGTGCTACCATTTGATGAAATCTACCTCTATTATAGTCTACTTATAGTATGCTACCATTGTTATTTTTTCTCTCATTTTAATTTAATTCCTCCAAAGGATAGTTTAAGGATTTAAATGGATACAACATCATGTATATTTATTAATCATTATTCCTAAACCAATATATGGATGCATTGAAGGTAAATTCAGAGTTTCTTGATTTAGTACTCATTATGAGGATCTAGGATATCTTTATTATTATTATTCAGAGGATAATTTAGACTTGGAGAGATATTCATTCTGGAGAACTCCCTCGTGCACGTTTCTGTTACATACGGGTGTGAAAGTGTTGAATATAAAAAAGAACAAGAACCTTCATATGATGTAAAGAAGAAAAATCCTAACTCACCTGCGTTTATGTTTTTTTAAAAATCTAAAAACTAAGAATAGAATAATTTTTCTAGACTCTACAATACTTTTTTTCATATACATTAAAATAAACATTATCATGCTCCTCACAAAGACAAATTTGAGGACCTATGAAAATCAAAATCTATCCAGATCGAGTATCATCTCTTTCTCTCATATCTACTCATTTTCTATATTTGTTTATGAATTACATTTCAGTAGTGTGTTGTATTACTCTATTTATCTATACACACTATCTCATGTTCTTAAACTAGAGTTTTCTAGACACATTCTCTCAACTTTATTTGTTTTTTTACCCCTGGAAACTGTGGAAGAGTTCCTATGTGACCTATTTTTGTTTATATTACATTGTATAAATATGGAAGAAAGTTTTTTCCTAGAACGACTATGTATTTTTTATTGGAAAAATCAATATAGGTTTTGTATATAATTATTTTTATAATAATCTACATGTAAATAGATGATTTCTACATAGAGGGGATTAAGTATCGGCTTAAGGATTGACCCATTATTTTATTCCACTATATGATCTTTTGGTTTTGTGTTTGTAATTCAAATATAAAACTAAATTTTTTATTTAAATATATAAATAAAACTTTACATTGATAGTTAGTCTTAACCTGTGTTTATATAAATTTTTTGATTAATTAATATAGCTTCAAAAGTTAAAGTGATTTCAAATATTGTTATAATTGATCACTAATCACACTTTTAAAAATTATTTGAAAGATAAAACTTATATAGTTCTACTATTTTGATTAAATGGGAATTTTTAATTAATTTGGGGGATTTAGATTTGAATTTTTTTTAATAAAAATTTTTATTGGGAACTCAATTCACCCCACACCCACCCCACCCTCCCACCCCCACCCCCTATTGAGTTACTCACTCTAACCAACATTTAGTTTCATAGGTTTTTCAAATATATTTTTAATTGTGATTTACTCCTCTTATAAAGATCATAAATTTTTATTATTTATAAAATTAATTCTTTATGAATAATAATATAAAATATGTATCTTCTACCAATAGGCCTCCTTATTTTAATGGAATAAAATATACCTAGTGTAATATTAAAATGAAGATGCATATTGAAACTATGGGTTTTGAAATTTGGAATGTCATTGAAGACAAAAACAAATTACCCAAAACTGTTAGAGCTGAATGGAATGATCCTACTAAAGTAGATTATAATAATAATTTTAAATACATGAATGCTTTATATTGTGGTTTATGAGATGTTAATTTAATATAATTTATTCATATACTACTACATTTGAAATTTGGGACACTTTAGATGTTTCTCATAAAGGAACATCCAATTTTAAAGAAATGTGCTTAAATACTTATATTATTAAATATAATACTTTTAAGATGAAACTTGATAAAAAAAATTATGATATGTATCTTATATTTAATAATATTTTGAACATAATTCACTCATTGGTAAAACCGATTCTTTACAATGATCAAGTGATGTGTTTGTTGAGGTGTTTACCAAATAGATGGAGAGGAACATCAATGTCAATCCTCGAGTCATGTAATGTTAAAAAGTTTCATGTTGAAGAGATGATAAAAAATGTCATGATGTATGAGGAGGAACTCAAATTAAATATAAAATAATAGGATGAAACAAATAGGAATTCTATATCTTTCAAAGCTACTACTTCAAAACAAAAGGAGAAGATCAAAGCTGATAGCTCAAGCGATGAAGAGTCACCTGCTAATAGTGGTGAAGAAATAGCCCACTTGGCCAGAAGATTCAAAAAGTTCTTCAAAAGGAATATTTTATTTAGGAAAACAATTTATAAATAAAAGTATAAAAATATAGGTAATTATATAAAGGATTAGAAGAAGTATGATACTACAAATGAGATAATATTATATGAATCCAAGAGAAAAGATCATGTCAAAGATGATTATACAATGCTAAAATTTATGAAGAAATGTGATGATAAGGATAAGAGGTATAATAAATATATGAAAGAAACTTAGAGTTATTTATATTATAGATTAAGTGATTCAGATTCAATCATATAAGACAACCATGATAGATCCAACATGTGTTTTATGACAAACACATCTAATGTATCTAATATATTTCTTGTATCTCATGTTTATATTTCTAATCCTTCTAAAAATAAAAATAGTGATTAAAAATGTATAATGAAGAAATGATTTAATATTGTAATATTTTGGAATATAATTTTAATAAACTTAAAGAAAAATATAATATTTTAAAAATTAATCATGCTCTAACTGCTAGTTGTAAGACTGGTCCTACTATTGAGAAGGATAAAAATGCCCAGCAGATAAAGTGAACAATGAGTTAAAGTTATAAAATGAGAAATTAAAAATTTATTTTTAAATATTTAAAAATGGAAGAAATAACTTTAACCATATACTTGTAATGAAAATAGAACCTAAATATACTATTTTAATAGGGTATGAACCTAGAAATAGAAGGATTATTAAAAATAATTTTATTCCTAGTTCCACTTCTACAAATTCTGTTACTAGTTCTTATTATTATGACCCAAACAAATTTTTTACTTCCAAAAGTATAAAATATAATTTTAGAAAAACTATTAAGAAATTATGGGTTCCTAAATATTTGATTACTAACATTTTTGGACCCAAGAATATTTGGGTACTAATGTAATTTTTTACCTAAAATTTGTTTTGTAGGAAACCTTCTTAAAAATCTCCAGTAATCGTTTATGGTATCTAGACAGTGTTTTCTCAAGACACGTGACTGGGGACTATTCATGTTTCAAGAACCTTATCAAGGTTGATGGTGTAAATTTCACTTTTGTTGACAATTCCAAAGAAAAAAATTATTGTTCATAGTCAAATCTGTAACTCTAACACTATTTTAGTTTCTAAAGTATTATTTGTAGATGGATAAAATTATAATATTCTTAGCATATAATAGATATGTGGTTATCGCTTCCATGTTAAATTTTAAAATAATTCCTAAAATGTTTTTTATTATAAAAATGATTTAGTTTTTATGGATTTAAGAAATGATAATGTATATGTTGTTAATTTATATTACCTGTTTTCTCAAAATGTTTCCTATCTAAGTTCCTTTCACAAAGATTATTGGATTTTGAATAAGATACTAGGTCATTTAAATATTCATTCACATAAAAATATAACTATCAAAGGGTTATTCAAGGATCTACCAAAACCAGAATTCCAAAATGATAGAGTCTATAACCCATGTCAAAAAGTGAAACATCACAAAATCTCTTTCAAATCAAAGAAAGAAATTTCAACTTCTCAACCCCTAGAGTGGGATAACATGGACTTTTTTAGAACCTCAAGACTTTCTAGATTAAATGGGAAGAAATATTTTTATGTTCTAGTAGATTTATTTTCTAGATGTACTTGGGAATTATTTTTAGTTCACAAAATTTAATCTTGTTCATATTTTACTGAGTATTCTAAATCTGTAGAAAATATTAGAGGATGTAGAATTAATAACTTAAGAAGTTATCATCACTATGATTTTTAAAATCAATATTTTGAAACATTTTTTCCAAAAAATGGTTATAATCATAAATTTTATACTCCTACAACCCCATAGTAGAATGGTGTAGTAGAAAGAAGAAATAGTTTCCTTCAATAAATTGCTCAGACCATGATCGATGAGTATGACTTACCTATTTATTTTTTGGATGAATCTGTGAATATATTTTTTTATATAACTAATAGAAATTTAATTAGACCTATCTAAAAGAAAAATCCTTATGAATTATGGAATTGAAGAAAATCAAAGGTTAATTACTTTATAGTTTTTGGTTTCAAAGTTTCTATTCTTAATACTAAGGATAATCTTGAAAAATTTGTTTCCAATAGTGATTAAGAAATTTTCCTTGGATATTCAACATCAATTAAATCATATAAGTTGTTTAATAAAAGAAATAATTTTATGTAGGATTATTTACATATAAAATTTAATTAAATAGATCCACATGATCCTAAGACCCATTTAGACAATCATGATGATGATATATCAAATGTAAAAATAAATTCTAAACCTTCTGATACCTCTATGAAATAATCAGAAAAATCATCTAGTTCTGAGGAACAACCTAAACCTAAACCTGAACCTATATAAGACAATGATATATCTAACTCTTACTTTCCTATAAGTATTAGGAATAATAGATAATGTCCTTTAGATATTTTAGTTGGATACCTATATATAGGTACACAAACTATGGATTCTCTTAGAAATCAAGTCAAACATCAAGCATTCTTTTCATATCTTAAACCCAAGAACATCAATGATGTAATTAATGATGAATTATGGGTGATGAAAATACAAGAAAAACATAATAAATTTGTAAGAAATGGAGTTTGGGAACTATTGTATAGAACTAAATACACTCTAACTATTTGAACTAAGTGGAGGCTTAGAAAAAAAGTTGATGAGCCAGGTACTATAGTTATAAATAAATCTATATTTTTTTCACAAGGATATAGTTAAGAAGAGGGTATTTAATTTGAGGAAACCTTTTCACTAATGGATAAACTTGAATCCATAGAAAGTTTTCTTTCCTATGAAAAACATTTTAATTTTAAACTATATAAAATGAATATTAAGAGTTCATTCTTAAATGGTTATATAATTGGGGATGATTTTTTTGAACAGCCCCCTGGATTTCAAAATCCTCATTTTCAAAATAATGTCTTTAAATTAACTAAAGCTTTATATTTTTTAAAAAAAGACCCTAGAGCTTGGTATTATAGTATAATCTCTTTTATAATTTATAAATGTTTTATTAAAGGCATATTTGATCCTACAATTTTTATAAAAATAATTTCAAAAGATATTTTAGTAGTAAAAATTTATGTTGATGATATTATTTTTGGATCTTCTAAAAATTCTTTGTATATTGATTTTTCAAAAATGATGGAAAGTGAATTTGAAATTAGCTTAATAAGTGAGTTAAAATTATTTATTGGTTTTAAAAAATTTCAAAATAAAAATGGAATTATTTTAAATTAAATTAAGTACACTTAATACCTTCTAAATTTTTTTGGTTTGGATAGAACTAAAAGTAGAGATACTCCCGTGAGTACAACTTGTAAGATGGATCTTGATGAAACTGGAAAGTAAGTAGACTAAACAAACTATAAAGTTATTATTGGAATCTTACTATACTTAACTGATATCTAGATAGATATTATGTTTAGTGTATGTATGTGTGCGTGTTTTCAAGAAAATCCTAAAGAATATATTCTACTTGTTGTTAAAATAATTTTTAAATACCTCAAGTATATAACCAATTTAAGATTGTTCTATACTATAGGACAAGAATTTTATTTATTTATTTATTCAAATGTAGACTTTTGTGGTTTCATGTTTTATATAAAAATCATTTTTGGAATATGTCACCTTTTGAGAAAGTCACTAGTATCTTGGTGTAGTAAAAAGAAAAATTATATTTCATTGTCCACTACTGAAGCTAAATACATAGCTGTAGGAATTTTTTGTGCACATATTCTATGGATGAAAAACACATTTCTAGAATATAGATATCAATTTAGATATGTCCCTATAAATTGTTACAATATAAGTGCGATAAATATTTTC
Source organism: Viscum album (assembly GCA_963277665.1). Classification (NCBI taxonomy): domain Eukaryota; kingdom Viridiplantae; phylum Streptophyta; class Magnoliopsida; order Santalales; family Viscaceae; genus Viscum; species Viscum album. The sequence continues at coordinate 493,022,039 of OY728164.1, forward strand.
AAGAATCATGTATCTCATTCTAGGACAAAGAAAATTAAAATAAGACATCAATTTTTGAGAGATCATTTCCAAAAAGGTGATATAACTCTTGAATTCCTAGGAACTATACATTATCTTGTTGATATTTGTACAAATATTATGAATTATGAGAGATTAAACTATATCAAACATGAATTAGGAATGAGAAACTTTAGTTAATCTTTTATCTTCTAATTTACATAATTGAATGATCCACCGTTGGAAGATCTGTAATTAGAAGATCCACTATTAGATGATCCACCTTTGAAAGATCAGCCATTTGAAGTCCACAATTGGTTGATTCATAATTGGGTGATCCACCATTGGTGATCCACCATTAGTGATCCCCCATTGGGTGATCCACCATTGGTAGTTCCACCGTTCGTGATCTACCGGTTGAGTCTCTGTTTTATTTTATACCGGTCCTATTTTTTGTGTTTAAACTTTTATTTGATTTATTTATATTTTTTTATTATATTTTAAAATCTCAAATAAATCAATGATGAAATAAAACTTTAAATCCAATTTCGTAACACTCTCACTCGCACCTTCCTTTTAAACCATTTGATTTCCCCTCCCTCCTTGTCTTCAATCTTCCTCATGCTCGTTCTTCTCATTTTGATTTAGTGAAATGGTGAGAGAGAATAATTCACCATTTTTTATTTGGAATGATCACATCATGTGAATATATATTGAGGAGAATCCAGTCACACTATTGTAGTTGTCGAATTGAATAATCCTCAGGTTGCGACCAATGTAGTTGTTACAGAGAAAGAAATTGATACTGATTGGATGATTTTGAGTAAGTATTTGGTTTTTAAGGTGATTTATGCCCAAGTATGGTTGGAATGTTTTTTAATGAATAATAGAATGTTCTTTCCTAGGTTAGTTCACCAATTTTACCAGTATGTAGAGTGTATCATTGGTGAGGATAAATATATGATTTAAAGTATGATCAATGGTAAAAAGGTATAATTTTCATCAAATCAATGGGCCAAATTCCTAAATTTGCCTCATATATGTATTTTAGATGACTATAAAGGTTATATTAAAAGTGATAGTGATATTTTAATTTATAATAATTCTCCTTTGGAGTTAAATAGGAATGGTACAGTGTGAATACCTACTAATATAGAGCTTGATGGTGAGTGTTAGTATCTATTCAAATTCATCCAGCACATGCTATGTCCTAGTAAATGGGAATTTAGTATGATGAGGTGCCATGATTTTTTTCTTTTAATCATTATGAAAAGAGGGTATAAAGTAAACCAATGAAGATATCTAATAGTACATATGATTTAGATGAATAATAACTTATCCAGATCAAATTATTTGATATATCCTAAGTCATTCTCAGCCATGTTGGAATCCTAGGGCTTGGTATATGAGAATAAATAAGTTAAAGTAAAATGTGGTGGGTTTTTTTTTTGAGTGAGGTTACCTATAAGATAATAAAGCTTAATTTCAATTCATGGATGAATATATGGGTGTAATAAAATGACAAGATATATGAATATTTTAATCCTATGGAACAACCTACAAGTCCTAAAAATATAGTTTATAATGGATTAGAACTAGATAAATTTATGTTTTTATTCTAATGAGGAAGTGGAAGAAGAAGTATTTGAGTTTGAATAAGAAGTTGTTTGTTTCAGTTGAGTAAGGGAGTGACTCATATGTGTTCAAGGGCCCATATGTTTTATCTAGATCTATTATCCCTTCTATTTATCTCCCTACTAGAGAGATCATGTTAAGTGAAGGTGAAGAAGAGGAGAATGATGTCTCATAATAAGAAAAAATATAGACTTATTGTGATACCTAAAAAATAAATAGTTGATGCTTGAAATGGTTATTATGGTTTTGAAGATAGTAATGGTGATGGACCTCATTCCTCAAAAGGTTATGATGATGATGATGATGTTCTTGTTGAGAGTGAATAGTCAAAGCCATCTCTAGTTTTTTAAGATTTATATAGGTCTATAAATGAGGATAGATTGGGTTTTGTTCAACCTATTGATGATACTACCTCTATTAGAGATGAGCCTTGAGAAACTATTGAGGGGTTCCTTAGATTATTATAATAACAATTCAATCATAGAGATGAACCAGCATCCTCTTATGAGGATGATTCACCATCCAAGGGGGATCCATCTCCTGGGTCCAAGCTGCTAGGAATTTATTACCCTGATTCAGATGATAAGGGTGATAGTGATGATGATGACCATGGAATTTTACCTGATAATGGTGTACTTTCCATTCTTATTGGTGTAAAATATTATAAGGGATCTCTAGTGGAGAAAATTGATAAATCTATTCAGTTTCAAGATTTTCCTTCTAATTCTCATGTTGTTATATCTAATCATGTAGAGGTTATCTTTCCAAGTCTTGAGATGAATCCTTTACCTCTACCTGCTACACCTTCTATACCTTCAGACTATGTTACTAAATATTATTTGTAAGATTTTATAGAGAGGATGATTTTCATTTTAGTGTAGTTCTTAGATCCCAATATCCAAGAGTAACACAAATTAATAAAGTAGATACAAGAAATATATTTGAGTTATTCATCTTCCATATTCATCCTAAAATGATCTTGAAGATTTGAGAATTTGATATTGAGAATAGGATATTGTCTAATGATATGGAAGTGGTGGATTATTTTAGAGGAGATACGAGATGGTTTTTTAGGTTATTCATCCCTTCTAGAGAGGTTGGAAAATCTACCTCTAGTTTTTGCCTCTAAATCCACTACTCCACCTCCTACATCTTCTTTTGATGTTGATATGATAATATTTATTGTGAAAGAGGTGTTTCATACCATCTTGGGAGATATAAATACATCACATTATGTTGAGCTTTGAAAAATTAGGCAACATGGTGAGGATATATATAAATTGGTTAGTGAGTGTTTGAATGATGCTCGAAGTGATAGAGAGACTATCACTAAGGCAATCAAATACTAACTTTCTAGAATTTACACCAAGTATGAGGTCAATTCTCATTTTAAATTTCTTTTTGAAAAATTAAGAATTCCTTCTATGACTAGGAACATCAAAGAGAAATTGAACCAGCATAAATTCTTGGCCCCTTTCCTAAAAATATTTACGGAAGAGAAGAAGGAATTCTTCACTGCGACAAAGAGAGGTGGAAACATTATTATGGATTTTGTGAATTTGATGAATCTATTTTTATATGTCTATGGGAAAGTAGTGGTGGAACAAAAATCCATTATTATGTAGACCTTCACCTTTTAACCTTCTTCTACACCTCTTCCTCTTTAGTTTCATCCCTTTATCATGTCACCATCTAAAGCTGTTTCGAATCTCTAAAAAGTCATGATCAGGGAGCTTCCTGCTTCTACCACTGGACCCTCAACTTCTACCTATGTTCCTCCTATCTCTAGAAAAGGAAAAGATCTAGTTTATCCTATATTCTATCTAGATGAGAGTCATTTTGAATAGGATTATTATTTTATAGCGATATTATTTTCCCTTTTATTTTATTTTAATATGTAATAAAATTAATTTTTTATTTATTAAAGCTTATTTATTCTTAATCTTTACCACTTTGATTTTATTTACATTATTATATTTTCACTTGTAGTCTTATCTTTTTTATAATCCCAAAAGGGTGATAAATTGTTTTGAAATCATTTAATTTTGTAATTTTGTCTCGTATTTTAAACTTGGTATTTCACATTAGAAATTTAAAACAGTTTAAGATAAATATTCTTTTCAAATTAATCTACTTATGACTATAGTTATTTTTTATACATTGTTATAAAATGCCATGATTTATATTCATCAAAAAGGTGGATATTGTTAGAACCTCCTTATTTTAATGATCACAAATCATGATTATTATGTTTCTTAAAAGTTTAATGTTTTATGATAGTACACAATTTTGTGAATAAAATTGGCTAAGTATAGATCTACCATCGGTTATGAAGATCTACCGTTAGTTCAAAGATATCTACCACTAGTTGTGATGATCTACCGTTAGTTTAATCAGATATATCAATGTACTATATCTACTTCCAAACTCTATCAATAATGGATATACCATTGATTAAATTCACCATTAGTTCAACAGATCCACCATTAGTTCAATAGATCCACCATTAGTTCAGACCAGATCTACCATTGAACTTCATCTACCACGGAACTTCATCTAACGCTAATTGATATACTTCTAGAATTGAGCTACTTACAGACCAAATCTACCACTAGATAGATCTACCACTAATTATATCTATTTTAGTTCAAATGATCTACCATTGATAGATCTACCACAGAAATTTTCAACTATCATATTCAATATACCATTAGTCCAATCTACCACTAGTATGCTACGATTGTTATTATGTCTCTCATTTGAATTTAATTCCTCTAATTTCTAGTTTAAGTAATTAAATATAGATATATTATATGGATTTATTAATCATTATTCCTAAACCACTCCAAATATGCATTGAAGAAAAATTCATAGTTTCCTGAATTAGTGATCAGTATTAGGATTCTGAATATATTTATTATTATTATTCGATGGATAATTTTGACATGGAGGTCTATTCATTATAAAGAACTACCTCATGCACATTTTATATATATATATGGGTCTAGAAGTGTGTAATATATATAATAACAAGAGCTGTTATATGATGTATACATGAACCATCCTAAATCACCTGTGTGGAAGTTTTTTAGAACATCTATAGACTAAAAATAGAATAATTTTTCTGTAGACCATGATACTCTATTTTCCTACAAATTATGAGAAACATGATCAAGATCCTCACAAAGAAAATATTGAGTACCTGTGAACATCAGAAGCAATCCAGGTCAATCAGAATCTCTTTCCCTTATATATAATCATTTTCTCTCACTATTTATGATTTACATTTGAGAATTGTGTTGTATTACTCTTTTTATTTGTACATATTGTCTCATTTTCTTAAACTGGATTGTACTAGATAAATTAAATCAAATTTATTTATTTTTTTAGCAATATAAATTGTAAAAGATGTCTTTCATGACCTATGTTTGTATTTCTTCCCATTTATAACTTTGGAAGAGGTTTTATTCCTGGAAAACCTATGTGTTTTTTATTTTAAAACATAGTCCAGGTTTTGGATTTGATTATTTTTATAATAATTTTCTTGGTATTAGGTGGTTCCAAAGTGGAAAGGATTAAGTCTTGGATTGAGACTAAACCTCTTGTTTTATTCCACTATGGGATCTTTTGGTTTTTTGTTTTAATTTCAAAGCTAAAATTGTATTTGTTATTTAAATTTGTAAAAAAACATTACATTGATAGTTATTATTAACTTGTGTTTATATAAAGTGTTTGATTAAGTAATACAGTTTCAAAAGTTAATGTTATTTCAAATATTGTTTTAAATGAGCCCTAATATCACTTTGGGAAATTATTTGAAGAATAAAACTTATATAGTTCTAATATTTTGATTAACTGGGTATTTTTAATTAATTTTGGGGATTTGGTTTTAAATGTTTTTAACAAAAAAAATTATTGGGAATTCAATTCACCCCCCCCCCCCAATATTGAGTTACTCACTCTGAACAACATGATGTTCCCTAATTGAAAATCCTGAGTGATTTAGTCGAAATCATATGCCTAGTATTAGAAGTCTCCTTTCAGTCCAGCCCTCTCAATAGATTCATGTCCCAACTTAAAGTGTCTTGCATCTGACCCAATCTAAGTTCTATATACAAATCAAATACCAATTCAAAAATTAAATTTCAAGGAGTCTCAAATATTTAGAAATCCAAATAATAAATTCTCAACTAAAATTCACTTTTTATTTTTGAAATATATTTTTAAACTTCCAAACTCAAATCATTCATTCAGTGTTAGAAAATTTATAATAATAAAAAATAATTTTAGAATGGGTTAATTTTTTCAATGAAAATAAATTGTCGCTTACCTCTAATAATTATATAAAAATAAATAAAATTATAATTGGGATGTCTTCCACACTTTACACTGGAAATGTAGATGGTGTATTTTTCATTGTATCTTCCATGTATAGGGGGATTAATATTTATAGTGGGTTATGCCATTAAGAACTATAATGACCTGAAGTTTTATAAATTAAATTCTTTTTTCAAATGAATAAATACCTTATTATGTAATGAAGTTATATAAAACACATGCACTAAATTAGTTATTTTAAATCATTATAAGTCATATCATGTCACATTTAAAAGACTGTTAAAAATCATAACCACTGATAATATAGTAATTGTAGAGTGACCATTATGATTAGTATATATTAAGGTATATTATAAAATCCAATTGTAACAGACGGAAGAAGTTATGGCCTCGACCAGTAATATTGTACCCTATGAAGCCCATTTATCAGAGCTTCCAAGGGAGATGGTGTTACTGTATTTTTCCCGTAACCAAAATCAAGATAAAATTAAAAAATTGATGCATGAAAAAAAATCATTTATAGGAAAATTTCAAGATTTTTGAGATCACATCCCAAACCATGATCTTCAAACCACCCAAAGAAAGCCCCACCATCGCACACCTTACCCTTAAGTCTTACGCTGGTGTTATAATGAGTTATATATCTAGACCTAAATAGTATGAATTTTTATATTTTTCTTTTTAATAAAGTGTTAATTGTATTTATCCCTTTTATTATTATAATTTTATGTGAGTTGATGAAAATTAGATTTTGATGCACAGAAATCAAAATTGTATTTTTGGGAAATATATTGTTTCAATTAAGACACACTTTTTGATAAATTCAAGAATTTTTTAAATAAATAATTTTTAATAGAATATTATTATTAGATAATAATTATTTAAATATAAAGTATAATATAATTTAATTAATTTAAATGTAATTTTTATAAGGGTTAGAAAGTGGTTAATATAGTAAAAACTATTATTTTTTAGTAAAAAGGGATTTTTATTTAAAATTGAAAATTATCATATTCAGAAAATTATTTTGATAAAATAAATATTATTTTTGAAATTGCTATGTCATAATTATCCAATGATGATTTTTTTAAAAAATTACGAGATAATCATTTTTTTTGTAAAAATTAAATAAGTTATAAATATATAGTCTATATTATGACATCATAATGGACCAAAAGTGATGTAATAAATGTAATAAAAGGAATAAAATACCAAATATATATTTTTAGTTTAAAATAAGTTTTTTTGAAGTAATTTAATTAATTTTATAAACCCTTAATGAATCCTCCAAAATATATAGTATATATGGTTTTAAAATCAATTTTTTATAAACATAACTCACTTCCATGTCACCAAGGGTATTATTTTAAGGATTTAGGTTCTAGTAATTATAAAATATTTAACATCACTCATCATTGATAGAAACCATTGACAAAAACCATGGTAAGTTTTTTTTATTATTTTATCATATAGAGTCTAAAACATATGTTTAAAAACCTATAAATAATTCCCCCATCTTTTTCTATAATTACCCACCCATCCTCCCACTCATATTAACTAAAAAACTATTTATCTTGAATTTATTGTCCATGTACCTCTCTAAATTCCTCTCAATGTTTTTCTATGCTCTTAATAATCTCCTCCCAATATTTTTTATGTGCCCTCTCAAGGTAAGGGATCCTCTTCTCTTCCTTTTTATTTCAAGTAATTTCTTTGTACAAAGCATTTTGATTTCCAATTTTTATATTATTATGTATTTCTACACATCCATTTACTATATTTATGATTCCCAAGTGAAGAGAGGCCACCTTTTACTCTCATTAAACCCTCCCATGAACCTTTATGTGGACTCGTTATGCTGTCGAAATAATCCTGTGATTTTTCCATTCTAGACATTTGTATAGTGAATACCCATACCCATTTCAAATCAAGTTTATTCTCCTAGATGTATCTATACTTCATTTATTGTGTAATTGCATGTATTTAACCCTACAATCCTTAATCATGGGGTAAAAATTTATTAAAGGTTCTCTTATTTCATATGATCTATATGGAATAATAATGAAAGTACATAATATGAATGTGATGGGTGTTCACATAATTATATAGTCCTCCAATTCTTTGGTTAATAATTTCCTCATTAGATACCATGTATGTTTTATGATTGTTTATCCTAGTAACACTATTTTATGATTTCCCAATGCTTATCCTTGACATATGCTTATGATTTCATGTTTTATGTTGTTGTCACATTCATATGTTTCCTTGATGTTGTCATCTTACATCATGCTTCAGCAATCATGTTTATGATTTTCATCCCTTTTATGTCACCTTAATGGAAAACATTTTCAATTACCTATTTGGGAGTGGATCCTCTGAGCGGCATCTCTTACCTCTTCCACGGTGGCTAGAGTTTTCCATTGCATTCTCTCCCCCTCCCCCTTCGACCTAGATCGGCTCGTGGCTCCATCTGGTTTTGGCTCAATGTGGGCATCATTTGGATTCGGTGTATCGTGTCTAGATCTAGTGGGGTTTGGTCTCTAGATCCCATTCCTGGCATCGACGCTTCTCGGTGGTGTTCTAGTGCTTGGCTCGGTGTTTCACTCCTTCTGATGATCACATTTTTTCAAAGACGCCTCGGTGGTGCTCAGGCATTCAACTCGGCATGGCTCACCCCTTCCGTTGGTGACATGGATCAATGTCAGTTCAATACATCTCAGACTCCAGCGTCGATGGAGTGGATCTGCATTCGGCTCGGCATGGCTCACCCCTTTCATTGACGACGTTGATTAGCATTGGTTCGGTGCTTCTCGAACTTCGGCGTTGACGGATTGGATTTGGCTTAGTGCATCCTTTGTGACCTGGTGACACCTCCAACAGGTTTTCAGTGTGTCTCGAAGTCTGATATTCATCTCCTAAGAGGGGGTGGCTTTTGGTTTCAACTTCTGTGAGTTTTTGCAGGTTTTTTGATTTGGTTATTCTATATATCGTTTGATTGTGTGTGATTCTGGTGGTTTTTTGGGCATTCTGTCACTATTTCTTCTTCATTTTCACACTAATTTTATTTCCATTGAATTGGCCTTCTTCAGAACCTAGTGAGGGTTCATCTGTGGTCTGATCGGAGCAAATTCATGCCCAAAGTGGCTTTTCTAGTTCAGGATGACCTGGATTCCCCCATCGATGGAATTCCCTTGGAGAAATTTTGGGAGGTCCAGTACTTGGTGATGATGGATTCATCTAATATCCCTTGGAATGTATTTCGGGCCTCTGCGGTGGTGGTGGCAGAATGTCTTGTGGAATGCGGCCAGATTCTCCTAGGATGGTCATTGATGGTGGTTCCATGGACTCGTGTTTGCTTCATATTGGGGAACCCATATAGTCTACATGGAATTGTTTTAGATGAGGATAGAGATGCTCGCCTTCACCATGCATGGATTTTTGAATTTGGAATTTTGAGAGGGTATGGCGCTGCCATCGGTACCGAGTCCGTGCATTTTTGCACGGGACAGCTTGCTGAACAGTCATGCTCTGGTGGAGGCAGGCCTTAATGATGTTGATATTGGGAAGGGGTTCTTCTACGTAGTCTTGTTTTAGGTTGCAACCCTTTGTATTTTTAGATTTTTTTTATGTCTCTATGTCCTTGAAGTCTTGGTTTTCCCCCTTTACCCTTAAAAGGGGGTTTATCCAAAATCAATAAAAATATAGGCCTTCGGTCCATTCAGTCTTTTATGTTACCTTGATATGTCTCTTGACTAACATATATTAATTTCATCAGGTTTTTATTTTATTATTCCCTTATTTGGGTTTATAGATCACACCTTTATTATGTACATCCTCAAGTTATCTCGTGTAATATTAGAATGTCAGTAGAATATAAGGGCATGTTTTGATGTTTTTTAATAATATCATTGTACCCATGTTTCATGTTATTAATGTTATGTATCTAATTGCCCAATGTAACTATGCCTTTTGATATTTTAGGGTTATATTATGTGTGTTTTTATGTAATAAATCAGGAATTAAGGTTTATTAAAGATATGGGTTTTCATAGTTGGTATCAGAGCAAGGTCAGGTTATTTTGGGGTATTAAGATTAGAAAACCTTATTTAACACTTAGGGATATGACTAAACATAGGAAAACATCCCAAAATTATAGTAAATTATAGATTAAGTGTTTTCTAAGAAACAAAATCCATGTTGTACCTAGAGGTAATAACCATAAAATGGAGTATTGGAATTTTACTCGATCATCACTTGGTGCATAATAAAAAGGTCATACTGCACACCTGGTTTGACACTCCTAATGGATATGATTTGGTAAATTCATAAGCTCTTTATGAACTATTATAAAGGGAATAAAAATGCCCATATGATTTCATGTTAGGAAATAGATCATGGTTAACTTATATTGAAACCTATAAATTCATAGGTTAAGGAATATATGTCATTTATGAGTTAACCCTTCAGTGTTCATAGATTCCATTTTATGTATTTAGTAGTTTTAAAATTCCCATCTCTAATTTTTCCTTTATTTAAGTCAATGGATGGGGATAGGAGGAACTAAGTCAACAACCAATGTGAAGGGAAATGTGATGAATACCCAAATGAGATTCCCAACACAATGAGAGAAAGAATTAAGAACTTCATGATGATAATTTATCAATTAACTCATGTTTTGAATAGAAACTTGAATCGGGGGTAAAATTCACATCCTCCTAGTAATGTTCAAGTTGTAATTCAGACCTTTATGTGACTAAGGCCTCCAAATTGAAATGGATATTATGATCCTTTAATTACAAATAAATTGATAAAATTTATTGAAAATATATTCTCTATCCTTCAATGCTTTGAGAAAGAGAATTTTTTGTTCATTCTTTATTGTATGGAGAGAGAAGCTGATCGATGGTGTGTGTTGATCAAAAATATAAATCATGATGACAAACTCAAAGTAATGGAGTGGAAAGAATTTCAAAAAATGTTTTTTTTATAAATATTTTCCTCATAATCTTTGACTGAAAATGGAAAAGGAAATTATTTAGCCTCAAGCAAAAGGATAATGAATCCATCAGATCATTTGAAGAAAACTTCATAATATTTTCCTAATATGTCTCCAATTTTTTCACATCACCTGAATGTAAATTTGACCACTTATTTAGTGAGATAAATATGATACTATGAAAATATTTTCTGATTCGAGGCTTTAAAATCTATAAGTAAATTGTATAATGTGTACTCAAATTTAGAATAGAGATAAATGAATCTAAAGGGTCTCATAGTTCTAGAGATAGGAAGTGGAGAATGGATTTTAATTCTGGTTGTGCAATGGAGAAATATCATGGGGAAATAATGTTCAAAATTCCACTTGAAAAAGTGTGGGAAAAAGATTCCCATAAATTTCTTGAAGTGGATAAGGAAATTCTTTAGGTGTTGGAAGGAAGGGCACATAACAAGAAAATTTCGATGGGAGAAACCTACCAATTTGATAGAATAAAGGAATTCTCTAGTTAACCCTCATCCTATTGTCCAATGTTTCAACTATAAGGAACAAGGAAACTATATGAATCAATTCTCTAAGATAAGGTTTGTCTATGAAAACCAACGCCAACAATATTCAAGGCCTAGAGAGTGAGGGATATATTATTCCATTACAACTACTGAGGTGGATCCTGATAGTGATGCAATGAAAATTATGCTCGTTATTCGTTCAAGGATTGAAAATGTGCTATTTGATTTTGGTTCTATGAATTCTCCCATATAATACAAGTTTAGTAGAACTATTCAAACACAACCACAGAACATGGAAGTAGAGCAATATGTGAAAATTAAAAATGGGGAAATTATCATATCCCAAGTATATAACTTCTTCCCTATCCATATTTGTGGGATGAACTTCCCAGTTAACCTTGTGATACTCCCTTTAGTGGGATTCGATGAAATTATGGGTATGGATTGGATTTCCTTATATAGATCCAACATAAATTGAAGATATAAGTAAATCACCCTCCATATCATGAATCACCCTATGATTCTATACAAGTTAAAGTAGGAGGATGATTATTTTTTGGTATCATCATCTCAATTATGGATATTATTTACTTATGATCAAGAGTATCTTGCTCAAATGATTGATACTATGGAAAAGATCATCCTTTAGTACATACCCATTATAAGGGAATATTATTATGTGTTATCCAAATAATTGTATAATATTCTTCCAATATATGAGGTTGAGTTCTCAATAGATCTTATACTCAGAGATTTTTTAATACCCAAGACTCTATATAGAATGGACACTATTGATTTTAAAGAACTAAATAAGCAATCATAGTATAATCTAGATAAAGGGTTTATACACCCAAGTGATTCACAATAGGGTGGGAATATACTCTTTATAAAAAATAAGGATAGATCAATGCACCTCTATATTGATTATCATGAGATCAATAAGATCACTATAAAGAACAAGAATCATATACCATGGATTAATGACTTGTTTAATTGGTTGTGTGGGGTGAAATACTTATCTAAGGTGGATATTCAGTCATGATATTATCAAGTAAAGGTGAATAAAAATGATATCCCTTAGACTATTTTTTATATAATGTAAAACCACTAATATTTCATAGTGTTATCATTTCTATTCACTAATGCTTCACCTATCTTAATGGAATTAATTAATAGAGTCTTTATGGATTACCTCAATAAATTTTAGGTAGTATTTATAGATGATATTCTTATCTACTCAAAAAGTAAGGAGAAACATGAGGAGAATTTGAATGGTGTGTTGAAATCCATTTAAAAGGAAAATATGTGTGAAAAGTATGTTATATGAGATTTTTTTATGGAGAAAGTAACTTTCATAGGTCATGTTATCAATAGAAAATAAACATCTTTAGATCCTTTAAAAATAAAGAAAATTTAAGGATGTCCTATAAAAACATCTATGATGAATATCCATACTTTTATGGGATTATTTGGTTACTATCATTGCTTTTTAAGAAAATTATCATCATTTTTAATCCCACTGACCAAGCTAACTCAGAAAGGAGTGAATTTTTCTAGACTGATGAATACAATTACATATTTAAAGAGTTAAAGAAGAGGTTAATCACTACACTTGAGCTTACATTACCCACTAGTGGGGAAGTATTTGTGATCTACAATGACGCATCCAACAATGGATTTGGTTGTGTGCTCATGAAAGATAACAAATTGATAGCTGATGCCTCCCACCAATTAAAAATCCATGATCAGAACTACCCAAACCATGATATAGAATTAGCTTCAGCGATCTTCACATTAAATATTTGGTGGAATTATGTCTATGAGGAAAAATATTATATATATATATATATGGATTATAAAATCCTCAAGTATATATTCATACAAAAGAAGATCAATATTCACTAACCAATGTGCTTATATTTGATCAAGAATTATGATTATTCAATCCATTACCATCATAGGAAGGAAAACAAAGTGGTAAATGTTATGAGTATAAATGATCCTACAACCATATCTATGATTAGGATTGAAAAGGATCCAATATTATTGGACATGTAAAGGATATAAATGGTAATAATAAAAGGATATTAATCCTAAATTTCTCAAATAACTTCTCAACCATTCATTTTTAAGTGGATCGAGGAGGCCCAAAATGATGATGTGGAGCTAAAGAAAAAGTTAGTGAATATTACATTGTTTAACTTTACTAAAGATGGAGTAATAAGGTTTGGAACCAAGATATGTGTACCATGAAAACCAACTATTAACAGTTAACTTTTTGATGATATGCATATCTCATCCTCCTCTATTCATCTAGAAATCAATAAGATATAAAGAGACTTGAAGAAAAAAAATTAGTGAGATAAAAAAAGAGGTAGATTTTATAATTTGTATCTTGATGCTTAGTATGCCAACAAGTCAAGTTAGAATGAAAGAAGTATAAGAGTATTATGAAACCATTTCCCATAATGGTATGTAAATGGTCAAACATAACCATGGATTTCATTTTAGGACTCCCTAGGACATGTAATGGAAATGACACCATCTGGGTGGTAATTTATTTTTATACCAAGTTAATGAATTTCATTACTATTAAGGAATATTTTTCTCTTAACCAAAGCTACCTAATATATATAAGGAAAGTGGTAAGACTATATGGAGTTCCACTCACTATTTTATCTAATTTAAATCCAAGGTTTACCTCAATAAACTAGGGATTCCTTCAGCAAGCATTGGATACAAATATGAGTTTTAGTACTACTTATCACCCTCGTACGAATGGTTAGTCTAAGAGATCAATTAAAATATAGAGGATATGTTGAGATCATGTTAAATTTATTTACAAGGATATTGGGATCAACACATTTCCCTAGTGGAGTTATCATATAACAAAAGTTTATATTCTAGAATTCAAATGGCATCTTATAAAGCTCTATATGGGAAGAGGTGCCAGACTCCAACTTGCTGGGATGAAGTTGGAGCAAGGAATCTTATGGGACATCCATGAGATGGTAGATAAGGTTAAAAACATTCATTGTTATATGAAATATGTGAAAATTTGATAGAAAATATATGTCGATAATTGTCAATGAGACCTAAAGTTTGAGGTTAAAGAAAAGGTGTTCCTTCATATATCACTATGGAAGAAATTAATTAGGTTTGAGAAGATGTAAAGCTTAGTCCAAGATTCATCAAGCCATTTTAATTACTTGATCGCATCAGAGTTGAGGCCTATCAAATTTCACTACCACCTAACCTATCTAAAGTGCATGATTTGTACCATGTATCCCTATTGAGGAAGTACATACCATACTCCTCACATGTACTAAATCTAAAGGTGGTACCTTTACTCACCTGGTCAAAGTGTTGTGGTGAAACCACAAGTTTTAGGAATCAAATTGGGAACTATAAGTGGTTATCAAACAGAAGTACCCTCATCTATTTTAGTTTATGAAACAAAATTTCAAGGGTGAAATTTATGAATGGCAGAAGAATTTAATGACCCAATGTTCTATAAATAAAATTCCCTTTTCAAATGAATAAATTCCTTATTAAGTAATGAATTTATAAAAAATACATGCACTACGTTAGTTATTTTGGACCATTAAAATTTATATTGTATCAACTTTAAAATACCATTAATAATCATAACTATTTATAATATAGTTGTTGTATAGTGACCATTATGATTAGTATATATTAAGGGTTATGATAAAATATAATTTTCATATATATAAGAATTTATGGCCTGAATCAATAGGATTGTACCTTATAAAGCTCATCTATTAGAGATTTTAAGGGAGATGGCATCAATGGGTTTTTTCCTTGACCAAGAAAAAGATGAAATTCGACAACTAAAGCTTAAATAAAACTAGTTATGGGAGAATTTCAAGCTTATCAATATCACAGTCCAAACCATGTTTTTAGAACCACCCCAATAATGCCTCACCATCACACACCTTACACTTTGGGCGTATAATGGTGTAAGAAGTGTTTATGTATCTATAACATCATAGTATGAATTTTTATTTTTTCCTTTTTAATATAATAATAACTATATTTATATTTTTTTCATTATTATAATTTTATGAGTTGATGAAAATTAGATTTTGATATGAAGAAATCAAAATTGTGTTTTGGGGAAGTATATAGTTTCAATTAAGACACTTTTTTTTCAATAATTTTTTAAATAAATATTATTTTAATAAAATATTATTAATAGATAATAATTATTTAAATATAAGTGATAAAAGATTGTAATTAAATCCATCATAATTTTTATGAGGGTCAAAAAGTGGTTAATATCGTAAAAACTTGAATTTTTCAGTAAAAAATATTTTTTATTTAAATGTGAAAATTATCATATTTAGAAAAATATTTTGATATATTAAATATTATTTTCGAAATAAATACTTTGAAATTATCTATTGTGAATTTTTTATAATTATTCGAGACAGTCAAATTTTTGGGTAAAAATTAAATATGGTATAAATATATGGTCTATATTATGACATTATAATGGACCAAAAGTAATGTGATAAATAACATAAAAGGAATAAATATAAAAATATATATTTATTATTTAAAATAATTCGTTTTTAAAGTTATTTTATTATTTTTATAAACCCTTAATGAATCCTCCAAAACCTATATTATATTTTAAGGTTTTAAAATCAATTATGTATAAACATGACTCGCATCCACATCACAAAGTGTGTTAATTTAAGGATTTATATTTTTAGACATATTATATATTGAAAAAAAATAATCCTTTATATAAAACATGGTACAAAAACCATGTTAGGATTTATTTTTTTGATTATTTTATCATATAGAGTCCAAAACCTAATTTTATAGATTAATAAAGAATTCACCCCTATTTTGTGATAAATAACCACCCATCCTCCTACTCCTCTTCACTAAAAACCCATTGAGAATGAATTTAATATCCCTCTACCTCTATAAATCCTACCTAATGTGTTATAAAGATCTCAAGAATCTCTTCCTAGGCTTTTATAAGTTCCCTCTCATGGCAAGGGATCCTCTCCTCTTCTTTTTTATCCCAATTACTTTATTTATACTAATATTTTTTATTTCCAATTTTTTGTGCTATGATATGTTTATACACATACCTATATTATCATTATCATTACCAAGTAATTATATTCCACATTTTACTCTCATTAAATCCTCCCACGAACCTTTATGTGCACCTGTTATGCTGCTAAAATTATCCTGCATTTTTTTCCATGAAAAACATTTTTGTAGTGAGTGCCCATCCTCATTTACACTCTAGGGTATTCACCTAGATTTAACTATCCTTCATTTATTGGGTACTTCCATTTATGTAATCCCACAGTTCTTAATCAATATATTAAAAGTGGTTAAAGTTGTCGTTATGTCGTATGATCTATGTGGAACAATAATTCATGTACAATATATGAATATGATGGGTGGTCTTGAAATTATATAGACTTATAATGAATTAGGTAATATTTTTCTCTCATGAGATACCATGTATGGTTCATAAGAGGTTTTTTTAATCACACTATGTTTACTTGATGTTAACATCTTATATCATGCTTCAATGTTCATATTTATGATTCTAACCCCATTTATGTCAACTTGATATGCCTCTTGACTAACATGTATTACTTTCATCATGTTACAATTTGATTATTCTCATACTGAGATTTATATCTCACCCACTTCTTATGTATGTACCTAGATTATCTTATATATTATTAGAAGATTAGTATAATATAGTGTCATGTTTTAATGTTTTTGAATAATGTCATTGAACCCATGTTTCATGTTATTTTGTTTGTTATATAATTACCCTAATAAACTAGGCCTTTTGATATTTGGGGATTTTATTATGTGTGTCTTTATATAATAAATCATGAATTAAGATTTATTAAAGATATTATATGTCATAATAACTCATCTCCATTCTATTTTTTGATGAAATAAAGTTAATACACAGGTCATTAATTAAATTCTATCACTTATTATATTGAAATGAATTTGATGGACCATTTATTACATTAAATCACTTGGTCCATAAAAATTAATTATAATATATTAATTCAACCTCTCTCTTTAGTAAGACACATAATATTAGAATCATTGTGGTATTTCCTCTAAATAATGAGTATTATATTCCATTTATCACAATGTATCATTTATATTAAGCAACCATATGAACAAACCTTAACCACATGGTTTATTATTCATATGAATAAACTTTAACCAAATGGTTTATTCTGTTGCTCCAAAATATTTCTCAATTAATGAATGTGTACCAATAAACTAAAGAGATAAATGTTTAAATAAATTGAGTTTTAAATAAAATTTATTTATAGAGAAAAAAATATATGGTAGAACTTAATCCCATACATATTACATGATAATTTAATTTAAATGGAGGCATATCTTTAGTCAAATGAACTAGAATCATAAATTAAATGTTGATATAATGAATGAACACTTTCTTATCTTTAACACATCCCTCAGGGATAAGTTCTTATTATTGATGTGTTTACTTCAAATCAGGAATTTATTATTCTTATATATAAAGATAGTAATTGAATTGTCACAATATATAATAAACAACCTAGAAATAAAATCCATAACTTTAAGACCTAAAATGAAACTTCTTAGTCATACACAATGAAAAGTGTCCTCAAAACATGAAATAAACACAGCTTCCATAGTATAAGTTTCTATTATTTTATATTTGACACTTATACATGACACAACTCTACTAACCATCATAAAGATGTAACATGGTGTTGATTTTCATTAATCAACACAAACTTTAAAGTATTCATCTAATTAATCTACAAATTCGAAACTATCAGTTCTTCTATATATAATCATGTATTATTTATTCCCCTTAAGTTATCTTAATACTTTCTCTATAACCTTCTAGTGGTATATACATAGATTACTCTGATATCGCCCTGACATTCCTACTGAAAATGCAATGTTAGGAATTATGAAAACTAGAGAATACATTAAAAAACCAATAATTGAAGAATACTAGATGGATTTCATTTGTTCTTGATCTAAATAATTTTTAGTTCATTTTTTCATATTTTATTTACCATCCTTAAAAATGGTTGGTATACTTTGTACATAGTCTTTTATAGGAAATATATTTAAAATTTTATTAATATTGATTTCTTGAAACAATACCAGAATGCCTCTCAACCTATATATATGAATATTTAAGATAATTAAATAGGATGAATCACTCATATATTTCATGTAAAATATTTTTTATAGAAACTATTTCACCTAATTTATAAAACCCTTATCATTAATAGAAATTAAAATATCATTTATATATAAAACAAGAAAACATATTTACTCTCATTGAACTTATAGTATATACATTGATATATGATGTTTTCTTCAAAACCAAATAAAGTAATTACATCATTATATCATAAATACCACTATTGATATGATTGTTTTAAACCATATATTTACCTTTTGAGCATACATGCCAAATTATAACCATTACTATAGATGAATCCTTCAGGTTGTTTCATGTAAACCTCATCATCTAGATTACCATTCAAAAATTTAGTTTTAAAATCCATTTTTTGTATTTAAAAATCAAAATGATCTAATAATTCTAATATAATTCATAAGCTGTCATTTTTGGATACTATAGAAAATATATCATTATAATTGATCTCTTCCTTTTGAGTGAACCCTTAAGAAACTAGTTGGGTCTTGTATCTCTAAAAATTCCCTAATTAATTTTTCTTGGTTTTAAAATCCCTTTTATTTCCAATATTTTTTCCACCATGTAGCAACTCAACATGGTCTTAAATTTCATTACTCATCCTAGAATTCATCTCCTCAATCATGGAATTATACCACATTTTTTACTCTTTATAACTCATGTCCTATGAAAATGTTTCATGGTCATTTTAAGCTTCAATGTTTTATTAAAATTCTTGAAGATATAGTATATAATCACTATAAATTGAAGAATTTAACATCCTTGTGGATATTCTTAATTTTTCACCATTATTTTCCTAATAAAATTGCGGTTCGACTGGTTGTCCAAGAGTTTCTAATTCTTAAACCACCTAATCCATGGGATGATTGTCAATAGTTTCTGGATTGAAATTTTTTCTAAAGTCACTTGATAAATGAGGAGTGTTATAAAAAAATATCAACCTATCACTTGAGATGGATGAGATTCTGAATGATATTCATTAGTAAAATTTCAGATCATATCGCTCCCACTAATCATGTTATTTTCTAAAAAAATTGCATTTATTGATTCCATAATTCTAGTATTCAATGATGAAAAATAAAAATGGTATCCATTAGAACTTTTGGAATACACTACTAAAAATTATCTTTATATCAACAGTTTTCCTAAAAAAAGTGGCTATATATGGGACCTATAGCCATGTTTTTTCCAAAATCGTGGCTATAGATGTTTCTTTAAAGGATATAGTCATGGTTCATGGAACCGTGGCTATAAAGGGTTCCTATAGCCACATTTTTGTCAAAAAAAAGTGGCTATAGAGTTTTCTTATAGCCATGGTTTTGTCAAAACCATGGATATAGAGTGTTCTTAAAGCCACAGTTTTGAGAAATTGTGGCTATAGGTATCTCGTTCTTATGTGGGGAAAAAAATTTCCCATGAAAAAAGATCGTGATTCCCTATTTCCACATTTTAAATTATATATAAATGGTTTGTAATAATATATATAACAATTTATATATACCCTAAGTTGTTTGTGGTGTAGTGGTTAGGAGGATGGAATCACATAGGTGAGGTACAAATATTGAATCCTATCGGGCACATATTATTTTAGGTTTATATCCATGGTTTACAAGGGATATATCCATGGTTTTCCATCATGAAAATATAACCTATATCCATTGTTTAAACTATGTCTATAGTTCAACTGCTATTGTGGAAAACTACGGGAGATATTACCATGGTTTTCCAAACCATGGTAATAGCTTATGTTACCATGGTGGAAAACCGTGGAAATATCCCAAAAAACCGTGGCTATAACTTTTAGCTATATCCATGCCAATATGATCCACGGTCCATATGGACCATGGATATAGATTATAGCCACGTGTTTTAGGCTATATACATGGTTTTTTACCATGGATATAGGTCAATTTTGTAGTCGTGATATCCAATGAAGTAACCACTAATGGTCCTGAGATACAAATTATTTTACTATGGGTTATAAACTCACACTTATGAAGGACTACTCCAAATGGGAAAATGTCACAAAATTAGTTTCCAACACTTAAACAGTTCAAAAGGTTTTTTTGCAACAACCTTTATTAGATCCCAATTCAAAATGTATGATTTCATTTTAAGTGCTTCATCACAAAAGAATTTAGGTAACTTATAATTACTAAGAAAACTTCATGCCATGCCCAATAAAGTTTGGTTTATTATTTTAGCTACACTATTCTGGTCTGGTGAACTAGGAATGCTATATTGAGAAACTATTACATTTTATTGAAGAAACCCTATAAATGGACTAGATAAATATCCATCCTCAGTGTATCTTCCATAATATTATCCACATTTATCTAACCTCAAAATATTAATTTTTTTACCACTCTATTTATTTATTTTAACCTTAAAAACTTTAAAGGTTTTAAGAGATTCATTTTTTATTATGAAGTAGATAGAAATACATATATCATGAATAGTCTTCAATGAATGAAATGAATTATTTATGATCTTGTAAATTAATTTATGAGATATATATATCTATGTGTATGATTTGTAATATATATTAATTTCTATTAGCACCCTTTTTTTATTTATTGGTTTTCTTTCCCTTAGTTCAATCCACACATGTTTCAAAATCAGTAAAATCGAGAGTACTAATTACCTCATCCAACACTAATATTTAAACCCTTTATTTGGAGGAATAACCTAATCTATTATGCCATAAAATAAAATAATTTTCATTTGTAACACTTATTTTAATACCATTATGAACATTCATGTTGTCATTACTTTGTAAATCAATAGAGAGAAGACTATCCATTAATGTACCACATCCAATAATTTCATTTCCATATACTAAGGTTTAAATAGTTTTAAAAAAATGAATGTAAAACCCAATGATACAAGTTTAGACACTGAAATCCTATTTCTAGAGAAACTTGGAATATAAAAGGTCTATTCTTAGAAAAGTGAACTTAGTTCTGAACATTAGATCGCATATCCCCATTACTTACAACTGTGATCACATATTTTTTCTTGAATTGATGCTAAGCTCATTTACCACTAGTTTCCTTAGGTTTTTCAAACCTTATATGGTATTAAAAATATATATTATAGAACTAAAATCAATATACCAAGTGTTATAAATTTTATCAACCATATTTGATTCATAAATAACCAAGTAGATTTAAATTTCCTTCTTTTCAAGTAATTTATGAAATTTAGGAAAAAAATTATTTTCATATACCGTTCCTTTATAAAAAAATAAATGAATTCCTTTTTTAATTATGTTGGGGTATTAATTTCTCTATCCCCTTACTATTGGCTTGAACTTTATTTGCCTTATTGTTTGGTGTATTATCGTCATATTAGTTCCTCCCAATTCTACCACAAGAATCTTCTCCTCTAGAACACACATGGTCATTAATTTATTAAACAAGTTTAATACGATGCATTTTTTTATGTTGGTTGTTATTAATTGATGTAGAAAATTATTTTTCAGATATTTCCACATAGAATATTCTATAAACAATGTATAATGTTGATTTGTTACATCATTTATATTATAAGTGTTGTAAAAAATGTTTTCTATATAGGTTTTCTACTCATATTATAAAATAACTGAATATAAAACTTTTTCTAAGTACTTATTACTATGAATTTTATACATTTATTATTCTATAATTGATTTATAATATTCAGTTTTTACATCAGTCGTAATATAAGTGATGTAAAAAATGTTTTCTACAGTGGTTATAAAATAAAAAATAGTGAAAACCTTTTTGAAAAAATAATTTTTTGACATTAACATTTAATTTTAGCCAACCTCACTTGATTTTTCCCCCAATACAAATGTTAATCACTCTTTTTTGAAACCTATGACCCCCCCAATATCACTTTTTGTTCCTTGCTATCTCGTTTTTCATCCCTAATATTAGTCTTCTCCATTATTGTCGTCACTGTGAACATCATTGTCCCCTTATCCCTTTCATCGCTATGATTCTATATAGTTTTCATATTCCATTATTGCCTTTCTCAAATTTTTTTATTCTGTATAATTTTATTCTCACCTTATTTAATTGTATTCATTAAATTTATGGTATATTTTACTTATAATTTTCACATGTTTTAAGTATATCTCGTGATGATTCAAACATTATATGGTAGAATATTTTTCTTGAAAACATTATAACGTGAAAAAAAATATTATGAATGGTATTATTAAATTAATTTATAAAATTAGATAATAAGTTAAACTTAATTTATGTTCATAATTAATAGTAAAAATAACAAAATCTAATTAGAACTATTAAGGTTTAAAGGGGGTTTTGCGCGTTGCATGTGCTTGTGTTAAAAAAAATTCCACACACAAGGAATTTTTATTTGATAAATTGGATTTAATATTAAGAGTAAATGGGACCAAATTATATAATAAGGCTCATTTTATTTTAGGTTTGAGAATAAATTATATGGGTTAAAAAAATAGTTACCATGGGGAAAACTAAAATGGTAAAAGTGAGTAACCATAGAGGGTAAGGGAATAAAATGTTTAAAATATGTTTCTTTTATTGGTATAGGTGTGTATCAATATTATCTCCCCTCCACCCCATTATTTAACAATTTTTGAGGCACTTGGGTTGAGAGTTACTACCCATTATTGAATAGTTTTTGGTATTTACAAAAATGTCACTCCTCAATTATAAAAGGGCACCCCCTCCCCTCACTTATTCACACCTATAAAGAAATTTATATTAACCAAAACCTACCAAAATCACTTTGAAATATACATTTACACATTCTAGAGCAACTGGTCTTCCCAAAAGACCAATCCTAAGGTCCTTAATAAGAGATCCAATTGATATTTTTCTAAGTAAAGGTAGTCGTCCTCACTAAACTCCTTATTTTTACTTTTTCTTCTTCCACATTAAATTATGTATTTAAAATTCAAATATAATAACACCATAATATACCATATACATATATTTTATTATGTTTATGAAATAATATTTATCCATCTCCTTCTCCATCAAATGGGAAATAAATCAATCACTTGTGTGTATGGGGGACTACCACCTCGCGAACCAATGTAATTTTTTTCCATCACCGACTCACATGGATATTCATAATGATGGAAATAATTAGTATATATGATACATGTGAAATAATATTAATTCTATAAAATTAGTATATCATCCACTTGTTTACCCTTTCACCCATTAAGGAAATGATAATGTCACTCGTGAAAACTTACAGCCTACCATCTCCATGAAGCAATGTGATTCATTTTCCATGTTTAAATTTCAATAATGATAATAAAAATGTATCTAAAGAATAAATATGATATTTATAATATTATTATCATTTTTCATATTATATAACTATATCATATGAACAAGAACCATTACTTCTGTGATAAAACATATATTAGAAAAAAAACAAATTAACACCCGAAACAATGGTAATAATGTAATATTATTAAAAAATGGGTGATAATATGTTATAATAAGATCATATATGATATTATAAATATGAATATGGTTCTATAATAAATTAATAACATGTTTAAAACCATTATACATGAGGTTAAATTATGTTAAACTATAGGAAAACATGAGGTAAGGGACTTCGTCTCAATTTCCCTTCATTGAGACATATTTTAATGTTATGCACCTAATTTCTTTTATACTATGTATATAATAACCATTTCACATGTAATGTCATGAATCATTCAAAAAACATGGTATTTTAATTTTTAATTTGAATTATTTCATCCAATGTGATTTAACTTGAAAGTGTATTTTTATTTCTTTTATATGGTATATATAATGACCATTTTACATGTAATGTCATAAATCATTCCAAATTCATGTTATTTTAAGTTTCAATTTGAATTATTTCATCCAAGGTAATTTAAATTGAAATTTTCCTAGTGGTAAGGAATTTTCTAACTCAATTTATTTTCATTGGGCTATATTACTTCATCATTATCTTTTATATTCTAATATTATTTGTGTAATGTATTTTGATTATTTTATGTTTTATTTTCACTTTTTTATGTGTATTTAAATTTCATACACATTATAAATATATTTATTAATCTTCACTTTAATGATATGATCTTAGAAAGACATTTCATCTCAATTTCCACTCTATTGAGACATATTTGGTATTATGTATCTATTTATTTTTATAAGGTGTATATACTACCCATTTGATGTGTGATATCATGAATATATTAATATTCATGGTATTTAATTTTTTTTTCAAGTTATTTATTTCATGAGAGTTATGGTTCAAAATTTACCCAATCAGTAAGGGTTTATGCTTCAATGTCACTTTAATTAGAATTTTTTACACTTGAATTTCCATTGGAAAAAGTTATTTGATAATTGTATAATAAACCCATTTAAATTTATTATCCTCTAGTAATTCATGAGTTTTTAAAGTAATAATACCATTTTCATATTTTTTGTACTTAAAATGCTTGAGGAAATTTTTTTAGGAAAATGAAACTTTATTTCTCTTTTCGGTTGAAAATATTTTTTCTTCCATATCTATGTTTTCTAAAAAAATCCAATAATTTTTAATATTATCCTATGATTTTTTAAATTAATTTTTATCCATGTTTTAATTTTTAAAAAAAAATTAAAAAGAATATTCTTTTCATTTTCCGAATAAGTTACTTTTTGACTTTTTACTAAAAATGTGAAAGGAATATTAATTTTTACATACTCAGCATGAATGTAATTTTCCCACTATCATGCCTAATAATTTATTTGAGGCTTCCTTTACAAGTTTACAATTTTATTTAAAATAAAATATTTTTCCTAATGTTTTGGAAATATTTAGTTTTTTTAATGTGGATTTCAAAGGGAAAATGGTATTTTCCTAAGGAATGGTTTTAATGATCATTTTATGGTGTTTCTATTCATCGATGACAATAACCATTTATTTTACTTATACCCCACTACGGATAAGTTTTAATGATACCATATTTATTATATCTCTAGATGGTTTATGATCAGTTTGACTAGAGATATTATTAACATTCACTTTCTTGATTAATTTTATAGTCAATAATTTTCTCTTGAAACATTTACTTTATTATGATCATTTGACATTACATTTCTCTTAAATATACATATCATTTGTATCATGAATATGATTATTTAATAAACCATATACCATTTTTATATATGGTGTTTTATTATGAATATTATTTGATTAATTGGGGAAATATTGATAAATCTATATTTTTTACTCAATACAAATATTTATTGATGAGGAATATTGTTTATGAATTGAATTTATCATTCAATATATGAGAAATTTATTTGAAATATAGTTATGGGTGGGGATTGGTTATATATATTCCCCTAATTCATAGATAGGTCACATTATACAAATCAGTAAGCTATATTAAATAGGATTATGGTGTATACACTACTAGAAAATTGGGCTATAGCCATAGACCTATAGCCACAGTTTTCCAAAACCATGGTTATAGTTTTTTATACCAAAGTTATATCCATGGTTTTATATAAAACTATGACTATAGGATATAATTTAGAATTATATAGCCATGGTTTCACTAAACCATGGATATAGGATTTTTTTCATGAGTTATAGTCATGATTTGGGTAAACTGTGGCTATAGGTTCATTTTACCAGGGCTATAGCCACAGTTTGGGTAAAATCATGGCTATAGGGTCTTTTTCCAAGGGCTATAGCCACGGTTTTGTTAAACCATGTCTATATGGTATTTTTACAAGGTCTATTGCCACAGTTTTGGTAAACTGTGTCTATAGGGTCTTTTTCCAAGTACTGTAGCCACGGTTTTGGTAAATCGTGGTTATAAGGTCTTTTTCCAAGGGTTATAGCCATGGTTTTGGTAAAAATATGGATATAGAGTATTTTTTTCATTTTCTATAGCCATATTTTGTGTAAAAATATGGATATAGAGTATTTTTTATTTTATATAGCCACGGTTCCTCAAAACCATGGTTATAGGTCTCCCTCCCTTACGCGGGAAAAAACTTAACCCGCAAAAAAATGGTGGGAAGGGTTGTAGCCAAAGTTTATATACTATATCTGTGGTTTTTAATAATATATGTAACAATATAAATATATACCCAAAGGATTCTGTGCTGTAGCAGAAAGGTGGATGGTGCACATAGTATAGGTACAAAGATCGAATCTAGGTGGGCGCACATTATTTTTGGGCTATATCCACTGTTTACTTTGGTTATATCCACCGTTGAAAACTGTGGTTATAGGCCTATTTCCATGGTGTAAAATTGTGGCTATATCCCAACTGTCGTGATAGAATGGTGTGGGGGATATATCCGTGGTTTGGAAAATCATGGAAATAGGGCTATAGCCACACTTAGTGCATGTAAAAATTGATTATCACGGTTAAGGTTAAAATGGGGTTTTGTGTGTTACATGCGCTTTGGTTAAAAATACTTTTCCACACACATGGAATTTTTATTTGATAAATTATATTTAAAATTAATTATAAATGTTTAAAAATTATCGAATAAGGCTCATTTTATTTTAGGCTTAAAGTGTAAATTACCTATGTTAGAAAAACTAGTTATCGTGGTGAAAACTAAAATAGTAAAAGTGAGTAACCTTGGAGGTAAATAGAATAACATGTTTCAAACATGTTTATTTCTAGTTTTAGAGGTTTTTAGTTACCTTATATTACCTCCAATCCATTATATATCAATTTTGGAGACACTTTTGGTGATAGTGACTTCCCATTATTGAATAGTTTTGGGTATTTACAAAAATGTCACTCCTCCTCAATTTAAAAAGGACACCCCCTCACCTCACTTATTCACACCTATCAATACATTTATATAGAAAAAAAACTTACAAAATATATCCAAAAAATCTTTATTCAAATTCTATAGATTCTTTATTTCCCAAAAGGCCAATCCTATGGTCCTTAATAAGAGATACAAATGAGGTTTTTCTAAGAGAAGGTAATCATCCTCACTGAGCTCCTTTTTTATGTCTTCTTTTTCCACATTTAATAAGGTATTAATAATTCCAATATAATAACAAAATTATATACCATATACTTATATGATATTATGTTTATGTATTAATATTTATCCACCTCCTTCTCCATCAAATTAGAAACAAATTCATCGCTCATGTGTATGGCGGACTACCACCTCGCTAACCAATGTAATTTATTTTCCATCACCAACTCATATGGATAGTCAAAATGATAGAAATAATTAATATATATGATACATATAACATAATATTAATTATGTAAAATTATTATACAATCCACTTCAATACCCTTTCACCCATTAAGGAAATGATAATGCCCCCCTGCATACGTATAGCATACCATCTCCATGAAGTGATGTGAGACATTTTCAATTTTTAAATTTAAAGATTGATTCTAAAAAATTATCTAATAAATAAATATGATATTTATAATATTAATATAATTCTGGAGATGATTAAACTATATCATATGAATAAGAACCAAAACTTACATGATAAAACATTCATGAAAAAACAAAGTAGTTAACACCTGAAAAAATGATAATAATGAAATTTACTACACATTAATTATAAGGGTATTGGTACACATATTCTCACTGGATTGGCCACTTATTAAAGATTCTTCTAATTTCATTGTAATGGCATTAGTGTTCTCCACTATGGGCTTATATAAATTTTTAATATACAAAAGATCTTTCATTTCAGGTTTATAGATGGAATAATTAAAATAAGTAAGTTTAATCATGTTATTGATATTTTATTACATTAATCCTGTGAGAATATTTAAAATTTAAACATATAGATGTGTCTAGAATAGTTGAAATAGAGGGAATTAACTCTTGAATCACTAAAAACATACTCTAATTAACAAATATATGGTCAAACCAATATCAATAACTTAGATCTGTTGATAATGCAGTGCTAACATGGTTCGCCTAAGAGACCACTAAAAAGTCACCAATAAGTATGTTTCAGTGTGAACAGTGTCGTCTTCTCCCACAAGGGGGTATTATATCACCTCGAGTTTGACTTAAACTTTGACCAAACCTTGAGAACTCATTTTAGCTCCATCTTCAATTTTGTTTGTGTCATTAGAATCATCTTGATGAGAAATTCATAAATAAGACTTCAAAAATTGATTCCAACCACATTGAATTTTCCATCCCTTGGAAAAATTTCTCTATTATCATCATTTAGACCCTCGTGAATCGGATACTACTTTTTGGGGGTAGAGAAAGTCAGATACACCAAAAATTAACATGAATAAAGAAAGAAAAAATGAATAACACAGGGTTTTTTTCATCCATGGGAGAAAGGGGTCTGTTATATCTTCTCCAGATAAATCATCAGAGGATGAATTGATTACAAAAATAATTTTTATTTTCTATTATAGTTTCATGGGATTTGATCCTATTTTAAAGAAGAAGAAATCAGTGATGTTAGGGGTGGTTTGCTTACCCTTGAATTATCCTCTCTAATGGTTGCTTCTAGAGGTTTTTTATGTTAGATGTACACTAATATATATATATATATTATGATATTATATATGTAAAGTGTATATTTAATTACATAAATTTGATGAATGTATTATAATGCATGTATTAAATACATGTGATAATATATATATATATATATATATATATATATTATTTATTTCTCTCAAATGGTTTTATTATCAATTACAATTCTTCATGAGCGGATTAATTGTCTTGATCACTCATTGAATAGGATTCGATGAATTATGGGAATAAATGTATATGGATACATTAATATGGAAGATTCATTTTCGTTTAATAAAACACGTCATGGATGGCTATATAAAAGGATGTGATTCCTCCAATTATAGACAATAAATTGTGAGTAAGCCTCTCATTCCTCTCTTCCTCCCACACTATTGTTCATCATCTGAGATGAAGGTGATAACACCCCTTCAGCATTCTGTTATCCTTGTGATATTATCATGGATCCATTGGTCGAAATACCCCCCCCCCTCATAGGTAGAGTTATTTTGTTCTATACTTTTTGATCTTCATAAAGCATTCTCCTTCACTGAGAAAAAAGAATAAAACTATTGTTATTGGTGATTTCCTAGTACACTATTTATATAGTTTATTTACATGTTGATTCTCAAAGATAGATCTTCTTGTGATTTGGGTTATCTTCCACTATATATGGTCATATGATGATCATATAAAACCCATCAGTGGTATCATAGGATAGGATTATTTGATGAATCAATACATTTATTAATTTATGAAAAATACTTTTTAATAGTAAAATGAGAGTTTTTATGCTTGGAAATAAATATGAAATAATCCTATATATTACCCTTATTTGTGAAAATTAATAAAGTATTTATTTTAATCAAGAAAATTCAATATTTAATTGAATTATATTATTCATAAATTGTTTATAAATAATGGAGAATGAATTTTTAAATATTTACATAAATTTAAAAAAGTGTTTTATAAATTAATTAACTATAAAATTTTTATGGTTAATTGATAAATATTTTTTTAAATGCATTTTGACGAATAAAATGGAATTATTTGTGATATAAAAATAAATGGTTTATTTAGAAATTATAAAGGTTATTTATAAAGAGTTTATAAAATATGATATTTAGATTATATTAAAATATTTATATAGTAGATATTGAATTATAAAATGTTTATAATTCATGAAATATCATATAAATTCCATTTAATGTAAAATTTTAAAGAGTTCATATTAATAAAAATATAAAATTTTTATATATATTAGGTGCTTGGGGGTACAATTACATTAAACACACACACACCGCACACACACAGGCCTGAAAGGCAGGTTATAGCCCCCCCAAGGGATAACTCACCCAATAATCCACTTTATTACATAATATTTTTGGGCTGAAATCCCAGTGGGCATGAATCTCATTACATTTTTGGCCCATGACCCATTATGTGAATAGAAACTTAGCTGCTACAGTACCCACTACATTACCACCCCTGATACATTACCTTCTGCTGCTACAGTGTCGCTCATCACTGCTATAGTACCCACTACAGTACCTACGGCCACTATAGTACTGGTAGGGAATAGTTCCACCATAACTACAATACTGCGGTAGTAATTGCGCCCAATGCCTTTGAACCCCCATTTTTTATCTAGTATTATGGGATGATTACTACTGAGTCAAGCCCCAACTACGTATAAAATGATTATATTCTTGATAATTTATAAAATATTTATAATTAGAATTTAATTATGAATAGTTTATTAATGTCTCATATTTTGGAAAAATAAATAGAATTTTTATTTATTAAATTTTCTTAATATTCATGTTTAGTTCATAATTAATTAATTAGGAATTTTTCAAATTAAATGGGGTTTATTTGGATATTATTTAAGCCACATAAAAAGGTGTTTTGATAATTGATATGATCAAGGTTTAAATAATAATTAATTATATGATATTAAGATTATGTAAAGAGGTTCACATAAAAGAAATTGAATTATAAATAGTTTATAATTCATATAATATCATATATTTAAATTTCAAATGCTTTGTTTTGATAAATATGAAAGAGTTAATATTAGAAAGAATATAAATAATTTTTATTCAAAATTATAGAATGTCCATAATGTAAAATATGAAATTATAAAAGGGTTTATAATTAGATTTTATTTTAAGAAATTGTTCATAGATTTTTATCTCATATTTAAATATTTAAATTGTTCATTTATTTAAAAGTTATTTCATGTTTTATTCATAGTTATAAATTTTTATATTATGAATAAATGTATGCTAAAATTTATATGATGAATTGATTCTATGATAGATCCTTGAATATCATGCTAGGTCTGATATCATAAAAATTAGTTTTCATCTACCTTGACCTCAGTTTGTATTTTTAGTTATGAGCATAAGAGTAATTTTTTTACCTAGTTTGTGCATATTAGGTGTTATATTTTTCATGAATTTAATTATATCTTGAGTAAAGTATCCTTGGGAAGAGGTAGTTGGGGTCAGACCAGCTACTTTCCTAGAGGCTTTCCTTGGCTAGAAAAGTGAATGCGGTTGGATAGTTTTTGCTCTGGGCATACTCATATAGAGTTTTTCAATATCATATAACTCTATTCCTTTATATGAAGTGTTCTTGTACCTTATTCATATTATTCATTTTGATATGTATGAATATACTTGTATTTTTTTTGTTTAACACATACTTGTATGTTGTGTAAAGAGTTACACATTAATGTGGTGTGTACACATTAATTTGGTGGTTGAATAAGGATTCCAAAACTAAATCATTAAAAGCATGCATACACATAAAGGGAATAAAAAATGATATGATAATTATTATATAGGATGTAATATTTTGGAATTTAATATGCATATGATTTATATTAAATTAGTGAGACCTTAAAAAACACTTAAATACTAAGTGTGATATTCCTTCTAGAGAAACATTTTTTAATACTTCGACCATATAAACAAATAGTTTCACACCATAGCAGGGTCCCCCTAGATTATATTATGTAAAGAAATAAAGTAATGAATGAATCGAGATTATTCAATGGGTGGTTTCATTCCATAGTGGGGTTCCCCAGGATTGTCTTGTATTATCTTGTTTTTTAGGTTTTCTTTGGGTTACACTTAGCTGGGAAACCCCAAGGTTTGGGATACCAGAGGAATAGAATTGAGTGAATCTATATGATGGATTTTTATAAAGGGTTATCCACTCTATTATCCAAGAATCACAATTATTGTTATTATGATGATGTCCTACCAAAATAACTAAGCAGTGAGTTTCATAGCATAGCAAGATAATTTTCTTAGTGAAATATGTGTTTTGGCTTGCTAAATTAATATGATGTATGATTTCACCAATTTTAGTGGTATCACTTTCATTAAAATCCCTCAATGAAAAGATATAACACATGATATTCATATAATAAAAAGATTTTTTTTGTATATATCATCATCATCATCATCATCAATCTAAAACTTTGTAATTAATCCTTTAAAATGATATGTTTAATGTAATATACTCCATAAACGAGTAACATAATAAAATTTATTAAGAAATATTCTATGTGTTATAACAGTTACTTCTTGAGTAACCAAATTTTAAAATTATTCAAACAAGTGAATCTAGATGATTATGAAATCATGGAATGATTCAATTAAGGTTTTAAAGACATTAGATGAAAAATGAATAAAGGAATATTAGTCGCCACTCATATATTCAATATGATTGGGTAAATCAATGATTTTAGTCTCATATACTCGGTATTATTGGGTGTGACAAATGATATTCAATATGATTGAATATATTAATGACTTGGTGCGACTAAAAGTTTCATTAAATATTTATTGGTTATATAAATAAATTCTATTTTTATGATAGATATATGATATCAAATGTATGTTTACAAAGTGTTTTAAATATACATAAGGTTAGAAAGATGAAAAAAAATGAAGAATAAATTTTGATTTCATGTAATGGAGCAAAGAAGTTTCTACATTGATGACTTTGATGCTTTAATCTTGGATAAACTCATCATAAAATGTATACAATATCTCATTTATCTCTTGATAAGATCTTGTAAATAATGGTTGTTTAAATGAAATGAGATGGGTGTTTCACACATGGTTTATGATTAGTTTAATTATATAAAATTCTTTAATGATGAGGCTTAAATGGCTTGTTCTGGTTAGAAAGTTTATTCGATTTTCATTATAGATATGTTCTGATAATATGCTTGAATTCAATGAAAAAGTTTTAACTAATATTCTTAGAGTGTTGATAATGGATAAACTAGGCATATGATGTTTGGATTTTGATACTATATAGATAGTATAAGTTGGTAAAATATTTAAACCAGAATAAGAAAAATTGGTTGAAAAGTTTAATGATGTTTCTTTAAGAAGCATATCAAGTTCATTGAAACCTGGTGCTATTAGGAATGGAATAATAATAATTCAATATGATTTGATATTGAAGATATACCTAATGGATTTTTTAGAATTATATGGAATTTCCATATTAGGTAAGAATGTTATAGAAATTAATTATTTTATTTTTGAAGGGAATATGATAACAAATGAATATTTTACAAGGTGTTTTAAATATATATGAGTTCAAAATAAAATGAATAATTGATCGAGATCATAGTTTACATTCATGAGATGAAGTAAATAGTTACTACATCAAGAATTTAAATTTAAAGGAACATTTCAAGATTGGATGAATCTAAGTAAAAGATATGTATCTTCATCTCACTTATCTTATATGATAAGAGAGGATGTTTGATAAAAAAGGATTGTTATGAGATGATTAAATGTATATACATGTTTTATGATTCATAGGAATTATCTAACATATTTTGAGAAGAATATTTGGAAAAAGTGTTTATTTAGGATAAAAGTGTTCATCCATACATTTTTTAAAATATGATGGAATGTGTTCCCACCATCCATCGATGAGATATTTTAATAAAATATTCTTTACAAAAGTAAAAGTTTCAAATACATAGATTACCTTTTATGATTCAGAAATAATAGATTATTTGTTTCATATTCCTACTAAAAGGAAATAAATTTTATTTCCTAAAACACAAAGTAGTTTTTATTAAATTTTAGAAAGATATTTTGAAGATAATATGATGTCTAAGAGGCTAGTGGGAGTATGTATGAACTTACAGAAGTTCATAGTTAACAAATAAAATATTATTCTAATCTGAGTTTGAGTGATTTTTCACTTAATATCTTAAAGAGTTAGGGTATGTGATAGTAAAAAATGTAAATAGTTACATTTAGTTACTACCAGGGAAGTTTAGGTACCGAACATGTTTGACCCAAAAAAATTATTGAATAAAATAAAAGTACAAAAAAGACAAAGTGTGTAACATATAAAATGCCACCAAACATGAAAGTGGTTAGCTCCCCACCTCAAAAAAAAGATAAAGTCCCAAGACCCAAATAAAAGGCAGAAATAACCACATCAAATAGACCAAAGGCCCATAAACACTATCATAGTCTAAAATAACCATGATCTAACTAATATTTGTCGAATCCAGAGATCTCGCACACTCAACCACATCGATGAGTCTCACAAAAAACACACCACCCAAGGTCATCATCATAGACGCCGAAATAATTGCATCAAGGATGTTGTCATGACCTTTAACATCACCGCTCATGCAATCAAGTTCATATGTGATGCTCATCACTAGATGTATCAGTGATAGCACGTCATCAGTGAAAGATTTCACGGTCAACATCCCACACCATCGAAATCTCATGGTACCTGAGATATTTATCCTCATTAGTATCCCATACCACCACAGATTATCTCACAGTCACTCGTCCATCAACATGTGGGATAAAAATATCCAACCAACAGAAATAGAAAAGATTTCTAACAAAGGCCTAGAAAAAAATTAAAAGGCCAAAAAAACAAAGGCTAAGCCTAGGGCCTAATATGAAGAAAAAAAGGAGTTGCTAACAGTTTCCTGCTGACAGCACCTCTCAAGTCATCACATAACCCAATAAAAATGATCCACCCAAGTTCATCCATTTCAAGGTTGTCCCAGCTGAGGTTGTCCCAATTGATGTTGAAATTAGCATCCGAGGGACCAGGATATCCAGTATCCACTAAGAAGACCAATCGAAACCAGCTGCATTGGAAGCCGTCTGCCATCAGTGAAAGTCACACTATCAAAGTCGTGCCCTCAACAGGTTGTAAAACCTATAATCTCCCTCTATTGGGATCCCAAACCAAGTTTTATCATGCTCCCCAAATCACATAACCCAACCTCTTCTACAGCTGCCTGATCCCATCCCTTTAACCATCTCTATCGAGTGGTGGGTCACCAACATCGCCAATCACCATCATCGGCCTTCGTCGCTTACCAGCTCTCCCGACCGCTACCTTGATGAGAGGCGGGCCTCCATAGGTCACATCTTAACAGTGACTCTCTACGCTCAAATCATGTAATTTTCAAATCACATTTTTTCAATCCATGCCACTCATTCCATTCTATGTTCATTGAACACACCTCATTCGTTGACACCATCTCCCACTACTCCTAACACAAAAGTCATCACCATAAAAAGATCCTCCCCATCATCAGTTGGGGCATGCTAAAGGAACTCACCACCATCTTGATTTTCTAAAATAAAATTTAGTATATTTATCCTATTTCATGGGGAAAAGGGGGAAATAGCTCTTGGTTCCCATCCAAATAAAAATAAGATCGATAGTCATCACAGATGCTATCATTGAAGTGATCGGCATAGCAATCACCATAGATTAACAGAGAGATAATCTCTCCTCTTGAGAAATAATCCATATCCACATTTAGTTACAATGATAAAGTAAATATCATTGTTATTCCATCTTAGTTATAAAGTAAAATTCAATTTATTTCCTAACAGGTTTAGGAAATATTGGTAAAGAGAAATGTTAATGGTTACATATGTTTACCATAATGAAGTGATTATCGCTTTATCTTAAAAGAGTTTAAGGTATGGCAGTAAAAATAAATCTAAATAGTTATATTAGTTACCATAACAAAATGCATATCACTTTATCCTAAAAAATGGTCCCTAGGATGATGATGATGTACTTATAAAGAGTTCTAAGTAGATAATAGAAAAACATTATAACATTTGATGTTATGAAGTTAAGGAGTTTGAATATAATTTCAAAGAGTTAAACTTAAGGAATATGATTCCTATGTCTCACCATTATTAAAAATATCTTGATTAATAAATTTCAATCACTAAGTGGTTAGTGAGAGTGTTTTATTAGATGGTTACATAGGGATGTGATGGAAATTACGTATGGATGTAATGTTCAGAAAATGAATCCATTACTGTAGTAACAGCATAAGGTTCATGTTATATCTCTATAAGAGATTGGTTGTAATGGTTTTAAATGTATCATTCCATTATAATAAAGGAAGTATCCATTTATTATCCATTCATGCATGTTGTAATATATTTTACATGAATGGAAAATGATAGATATCCCCTCAAAGTACAAACTTTGTGTTATCCCTAACTGATGATCATCAAGAAGTATAATGGGTTGTGATGATATATAAAGGTTATCATAAATAGATTATTATATATATTATAAAGGGTTTTATATGAGATATTAAATATTAGATTCTTGAGGTAATAAGTAGAAACTTATTACTTGGAATAATCCACTAAAGTATATCTCATGGAATGTCATAGGGTCATAGATATACTTAGGGGTGTATGCTTATTATGAATACTTCTTACTTGGGGTTGGAAAGATACCTAGAATTAGAAACTTCATATGATGATACCCTACTTACAAATGTCAATATATGAACTTAGATAATATAGGGTTGGTTGGGTATGTTGCTGATCATGTCATCAGTTAGAGTGAAATTAAGATGGGATTTATCCACTTATATGACAAGAAAAGACATCTGAACCTTGATTGAATTAGACTGATGAAATTCATGTCCATGCTTAGTTGTTTCGCATATGATGTGTTCAAATACCTAGATAAGTGACATGTGATGTCATTATCAGATATATGAATGACATGTGATGTCTTCTTCCACTTGGTAAGTCTTTTTCATAGAATGAAGAAAACGATGAGAGGTTTATACTGGATTGACATGTTCTGTGTCTAGTGGTCACTCAATTTCATGGACCAAGGGATTATATAAGATATATATGGTGCATATGATATATCTTGTGGTGGACATGTTTTTATAGAGATATGACTATCTTTGATAGAGATCACACCATACCCCTTGGTAGCTTGAGTGGCACTGATGCTTTGCTAGATGTTGCTCTTTTCTTACATCTTTGAAATAGATATTTCATAGTTGTTTTCAACACCGATAAGGCCTGCAGGGCCATACAATTAATCCCTTGGATAAGGATAAATTTTTTGACAACGTGTTTGTTCAAAATGAAGAAATTTTTCTGAAAAACTGTATCCAAAAAAAAATTTATGGATTCACAGAGTTCTGAAGTTATGCATAAAGTCCTTATGAGATTTTAGTGTAAGTGAGAGATTGTTAGATATACACTAATATATATATATATGTGTGTGTGTGTGTGTGATATTATATATATAAAGTGTATATTTAATTACATGAATTTGATGCTTGTATTATAATTCATGTATTAAATATATTTGATAATAAATATATATTTGATATATATTTATTTCTCCCAAATGGTTTTATTATCAATTACAATTTGTTATGAATGGATTGATTGGTTTTACCACTCATTGAATAGGATTCAATGAATTATGGGAATAAATTTATCTAGATACATTAATATGTCCAGTGTGTTTTCATTTAATATAACGTGTCATGGATGACTATATAAAGGGATGTTATCCCACATGTTGTAGATAAGAAATTGTGAGCAATACTCTCATTCATATCTTCCTCCCATACTATTGCTCATCGTCTAAGATGAAGGCACTAACACCCCTTCGGTATTCAAGTATCCTCACAATACGATCATGGACCATTGGTCAGTTTACCCCCTTGGATCCAGAGTTCTTTTGTTCACTACTTCATGATTTTTATCAAGAATTATCCTTATCTGAGAAATAATATGAAGACTAGTGTCCTTGGAAATTTTTAGGTACACTATTTATAGAGTTTATTTATTCATTGATTCTTGAAGATAGATCTATTTGTGATTTGGGTTGTCTTCTATTGAATATGGTCATATGATGATCATAAAAACTCATCAGTGTGTTGTCCAAAAAATCTAATTCATTGAAAGAAAAATCTCCTCAAGGTATTGTTGCCGACTTAACTCCCACAATCATCTCCCGACTTGGGAGTTGACCCCATAATAAATGAGTTAAATTAATTATTCAATGAATAAAGTTTTTAAAATAACTACAATAAACGAGGTTGGTGGTGAAATTATTATTGACTATAGAATAGTGTTAGGTTTCTCAACTGCACCTAATATAATTTACCCAATGGATTTTGTGATTACAATTACAACTCTTTTTTGTTTCTTCTTATCATTATGTGTGGTAGTAGTTGCTCGTTGCTTAAATCATGATATGGATTCCATTTAATTCTCTATGTTAAAATTGATAATATCTTAATTTATACTCATAATTTGACTTTTGTATTGATTCAGTTGTATTCATCATTAGTATTCATTGAATTGTACTTTTATAAGCATTAATAAAGTATCATGATAAGTTTAGAGCAAAAATACAAAAAGAAACTAATTTTTCATAAACA
This sequence comes from Viscum album, assembly GCA_963277665.1. Lineage (NCBI taxonomy): Eukaryota > Viridiplantae > Streptophyta > Magnoliopsida > Santalales > Viscaceae > Viscum > Viscum album. The sequence goes on from OY728164.1 coordinate 493,061,046, forward strand.
AGAGCCTCTAGTGTAAAACATGTAAATATAATGAAAATAAGAATTCATATTTAAATCCTATCAAAATCGTATTACTCAAACAAACATGTTTCACTTAGGGGTTAAATTTGATGTATTTAGATTTCAGACACCTATGTTAACAGTATAAGAAAACAATTTTTATGAGTTGAAAAACTGATGATGTGACCAACTTAATGAAGCTAGGAAACACCTATTACAATAGGTCAGGGGAGGTGGATACAAAGAAACAAATAAAATCTATAGAACCTACAAGTACTCAGGGAGATACAAACCCGAGACCTCCCACAGGTCCCATTAAAGGTGTAACAACTAAGCTACGCCATGGGGGAATAAGGAACACCTAGTTTAGCTTACTATAAGAAAGTAATTCTATCAAGTCAAAAATATATATAGCAGGAACAACAAAAAGGAATGGTACTTAGGGCATCAGTATAGACGTACTGTTATATGACTAAGTGAGAAAGCTCAACTTCATTCAAAAACAGTTTGTTAACTTGTGTAAATGATAAAAAAATTTCTAAAATGATTAATATATTTGGATTAAATATTCATCCATGGATACCTTAATTAAAAAACAGATTAATTTAGATTTATTTGATATTCTAGGCTTAAAAAAACTAGATTTTCATCCATCAATACTTCATTATAGTTATAACAATAAAACATTTCAAAAGAAGTTGAGGAAGAGTAATTTAGTTTTTAAATAATAAGATTCATGAATGAAGTAAATAACTTGATGGGAGAAACAAACTAGTATTCCTTGGATGAAATGTATATAAAAGAATTGTTCAAGAAAACACACTAGTGTAGTTTACAGTATATATTTAACAGAAAAAACAAGATAATGAGAAAATTATTTAGAAGGAGAAGGATCCCCTTGGTGAAGAACTGAAATTGTTCTAGTATACCCCTCAACTCTAAGTTGAAGTTAGGTCAGGAACTCCTCTCTCAATCTGTTGTTCCTAGATTCTATGTTAGTTCTGGAATGATTCCTTAAATATATCCATGTCCTCTAATAAACACCTTAGACCTATCTAAACTATCTAATAGATTCAGTTCCAACACTAATAGAAGTATCCACCCTAACCTTCTTGTTTCCCATGCCATGCCCGTAGAATGTCAAAAAAAATATCTGATAAGAAATGCACAATGGAGAACAAGTTTCTATATTAAATTCTAGAAACATGAGGAAAATTACATGTAAATGGAGAATTAGGGAAGCAGATAGTAATAAAAAATGGATAAATACACTTTCTCTCTCACCCTAAGCTTCATGTAATTATGATTGGAATTCCTACCCAGGTCCCCCTTGCTGCCCCCTCACATATTTTATAACAACTTCTCAAAGGAATCTCCCTGAAAAAAACTCTGAGTGGGGAACACCTCAATCTATTAAAGGTGGTGTTGGGACATTTTCCCCCCTACTAGAATTTATTTTCTAGGTTCTAGGGGTATCCCTTTCTCTAACATTTCCTCCTTCAGGAAGATCAGTCTCATCCTCAAGACTAAAGGAATAGAATTTATTTTGATGGTAGAATTCGTCTTCATAGGTGACTTCATCTTATGGGCATCCCTTCCAATTGATCATCCAATAAGGAGAAGCCACATTTTCATGCCAGATGGTGCACTTTTAAACTATTGTGTCAAGATCTAAGTGCCAATAGCCTTTTCGAGCTATGATACGAAGAAAATTGGGTGAATTCGCGTAGATAGATGTATTCCTGGCTGGAAAGTCACCAGGTTTATTTTATATTGCACCATAATATGGCCATAGAACAAGGAAAACAATTTTATATTTATGAGTTGAGATAATGACTATTGGTGGTGAGTTCATGGTTTCAAGTAGACTTGGTCCCCATCATGAAAAGAGAGGTCTCGATGCTGATGATCAATACATTTTTTCATGTAATTATGAGCATGGGGTAGGTGGTGGTTAAGCTATGAGATCCATTAGTGCGTGTGCTACTTCCTCAATCCTCACTTCAAAGGGGAGAAAGGAAAATATGGTTGGAGGTTTCCACCCATACACTACGTTAAAAGGGGTAGATTGAATTGTCACATTCATGTGATGATGTAGTATAGTTTCGCCCAAGGTAACCAAAAGAACCACCTTTTTTTGTCCTTGAAAACAGCAGAGGTATGTCTCTAAGAAGTGGTTGATCACTTCGGTTGGGTCATTTTTTTATAGATGGTAAGTGTAACTCATTATAATATTATTTTTTCAAAGAGATCTTTCCAAAAGTGACTCAAAAATAGTGTATCATGGTCACTTAAAAAATTATTTGGGAATGCTATGAATTTCGACAAATTCTATTAAAAAAACTTATGTCATTACCTTAGAAGTGAATGGGTTCTCGAAATTGATAATGTGGGTATATTTTGAAATCATGTCTACTAACACCAAGATCACATCATAGCCTTTCGATTTGGGCATCCCCATAATGAAATCTCTCAAACTACTTTTGGAATATCCAAGAACTACAGTAGGTATACATGTGATAAAGTAGAATATTTTTACTATTGACATGTTTAGCATAGTTTAACATAGTTTAGAACTTCTTATCACACACCTTCCCAATATAGGTTAGTTATGATCTTCTTATAAGTTCTATACTAGCATGAATTCCCTCTCTAAGGAGATGCATGAAAATCCTTTAACAATTATGGAATCCAATGGTATTTTTAATCTATTTCCAGTCTCCCCTTATACAATAGTATTTTGTGTGAATAAGTAAACCATTTATGGGATTTAATTTCCAATCGTAGATGCTGGATAATGTTGTAGAGAAAGTTATCTTCATGAACCCCTAATGTTAAGGAAGTCCCCTCTTGTAAAATTGGATACAACCTGTACAACTGATGTTCTGGTGTGTCCTTCTTTCAGAAGAGGGCACCGATCGTCGTGTTGGTGCTTATGGACTTGTATTTTACATCAAAATGTGATAGGTGTTCAAGTTAGAGAGAGAGTAAAACCAAGAGTTTTTTATTTAAACTACAATAATGAACATAATTTATAGTAGAAATATAAAATAATAACAACAGTATGAGAAAGGTAGAAGAAAATACTCCACGTGGTCACACCCCAAGACTGATGGTCATAACCCCTTATATCTTCACATCATACCCTTTTCTAGAAAACAATATGCATCCCTCATGTTGTCCCTAGAAAAGTTATTTAAAGAGGTTCCCAAAAGCTGAAAGATTCAATACAATTGGTCCCTCCTGTAATATAGTTGTCTACCATGACACAAACTCTACCAATCATTTATTACATTGCCCATCATTTATTACATTTCCCCTAGAAATAAAAAAACTTCCTCATATCATAGACCTTCCAAATAGCCTCACAATTCCTAACCCAAATCTAGCTCATGGAACCCAGAATCTATTCGCTTCTATCAATTCCGCCCTATTGAATTCCCACTTTGTCCCTAAGGTGGAAAATGTGGTGAATCCTATGAAACTCCTTCCTCTTCATTATACTCTATACATTATCATACCATGAATTTACATCCCTTTTCAGGACATTTATAGCCTAGATTTAATTTTTGTACACAAGAAAAACACATCCCCTTGGAACTTCTTTCTTCATAGTCTTTTTTATATAAATTATGAATTCCCCTCCTTCTCATCATATAACTGCCACTCTATTTTCCCTTTTCTACAGCTTCCATTTTCAGAACCAAATTCACAGTTCTTGAATTCTAGCTTCACCCATGGATACTATTTGCATATTTCTTGTATCATGATTTAGGGTGTTCAATTATTCATTTGTCTAGGAGCTCTCTTTCTATCCTCCTAGATAGATTTAACAATCATACCTTGTTTGGTAGATCATGAGTTATCATTGTGTTTTTGATATCTGGATAAAATCCTCCTACAAAAAAATTGGTATACCACTTATCTGTTAAATCTAAAATTCATAGTGTAACACACTCAAACTCTTCAATATAATCATTCACATCCCTAGTCTATCATAAACATTTCAGGAAGATCAATTGATCTTCCTCTACTTCATTTCTATACCTACCTGCCTAGGAGTTCCTCTTTGAATTGTGTCCAAGTCAGAGTCGACCGAACAGATATCAATGAGATGAACCAATATTGTACCATGCCATCCATGATCAACTATTCCAGTGACACTTTCATCTCTTTGTTGGGCGGAGAAAAAGGGGAGTGATGGCAAGAGGGGGGGTGAATTGCCTTTTAAAAAATGATTAACAAATTAAAATCAAAGTAAAGAATGCAGCGGAAATAAAGAGGCAAGACACAAGAATTGATAACGGAGTTCGGCCAAAAACCCGGCCTACGTCTCCGCTCCCAACTAAACCGTTGAGAGATTCCTACCGCTTGCTTTTCAATGGTTTTAGCAAGAAACCCACTAGGCTTCGAGGTAGCACTAGGACCTATTACAGCTTGCTTTTGGTGGTTAAGCAAGAACCCACTTGCTTTTAATGGTTGAGCAAGAACCCACTAGCCTTCTTACAGGTGAAGGCTAGCTCACCTATGACATAAGCCTTTTAAAAGGAAAGGCTTGAAGAAACCTCTTCACACCTTAATGGTGATGTGAAACCCAAAATAAAGAGGGATGAAGAAAGAGTTTGGGGTTTGAAGGCACAAACCCAAATTTAAAGCTCAAAATAAATAAAACAATAAAACCCGTATGTTGAGAAGCCTTGGGTGCCTTTGATTGATTGGAGATGTTGAAGGCCGCTTCTAAGCTTCTTTGGAGGAGCTCCTTGGATGTGGAAGTTGTTGGAGCACTTGAGGTTCCTTTGAAGGAAGTCGCCGGAGGTTGGCCAATTGATACAAAATATGTCTGTTGGCTTCGTATATGATCCGGGTAGGTGTCTGGGGCTTCCTCAGCCTTTATTTATAGGCATGGAACCCATTGGGGGCCTTCGGAGCCGTTGGAGAAGTCCTCGGAGCCGTTGGAGGCCAAAAGAGGGTTGACTGGTCAAAGCCAACGGCTAGTTTGACTGGGCTACCGGCTGGCCGGTGCAGGGCCACCGGCTGGCCGGTGCATTGGCAGAGGAGAAGAAATTTGGTCCAGGCTCCACCGGCTGACCGGTGGAGGAGCCACCGGCTGGCCGGTGGGGAGACAGTAGCTGGCCAATTGGTCTGGGTGCCACCGGCTGGCCGGTGACAGAGCCACCGGCTGACCGGTGGAACCTGGCAGTGGGCAATGCCTCTGCCAGGTCCACCGGCTGGCCGGTGCTATCACACCGGTTGGCCGGTGGACTGCAATTCAGTCCACTTTGAGATTATTTCTTGGGCCAACTTCTTGGCAACCTTGTGCCTATCATTCAAAAACACTTCAAACAATATTAGACAAATAATAAGGTGATTGTGATCATGAAAATCAAACAACGAGGGGAACGAGAGGTACAACAATCTCCCCCTATTTTGATGACCACAATCACCAAAACAATTAAAGTAAAAACAAAAGTAAAAGACATGCTTAAAGGATAAAGAAAGTAAAGCAAAGCATGATCAAAAAGGTTTCTCCCCCAATCAATCAAGAAATTTCTCCCCCTTTGTGATTATCAAAATAGAATGGGGCATAAAACTTGATTGAGGGAAGGATTTGAAAAACTAGATATGAGAATTGAAAAATCAATTGAGATTTTTGAAATTAAAATGAAAATTTGAATAACAGTTTGAATTGAAAGTTTTGAATCAAAAACCAATTGAAATTTGAAATTTGAAACCAAATGAAATTTTTGAAATTGAGAGTTTTGAATCAAAAATGAATTGAAAATTTAAATTGAAAAATGAATCGAAAGAGATTTTTGAATTTAAGAAAATTTCTCCCCCAAAATAAAACAAAAAATCATCGGGGAAACGAAACTATTTTTGGCCCGGAGAGACTCGCCAAAAGGGATTTTTCAATCCAAATTTGTTTCATGGAGGGTCTTCTCCTATAAAACTCGTCCGAATAAAAAATAGATTTGGGTTGACCGTACCGGGCATTTTTGCAATCACACTCATAAATGAGGTGCCCGGGTTTTTTACAATAATTGCAAAATTTAAAACTAGAGCTCCACCTAACAAAAACAGTAGGTGCATGGGAAGAGGAAGCTTGGTTGTCAAAGCCAAGTCCATAGGTGGTTCTTGAAACCCTTTGAGAACCCAATAATTTGGTCAATTTTTGTTCACCTTGGGTGAACTTGGCTAAAGATTCTCTTAGGTCTTTAATGGTTGATTCCAAAGAATCAACATCGGGAAAATTCTGGATTTTGAGGGACATCTCCTCCTTCTCTTTGAGAAGTTGTTCTTTTTCGGAGGAGAGTTTTTTGAAATTCTTTTTCAAAGCAACGAATTTTGACGATAATTCATGAAAACCTTTTTCTAGTTGGTCTCTAGCGTGTGAGAGTTCTTCATAAGATAGATGATTAAATGAATTAGAAGAACTAGAGGAGGAAGAGGAGGAAGAGGAGGAAGATACCTCATGTTTTGCCATTAGGCAATTATTACCATTGTCGCTCGAGGAGAAAGAAGAGAAGGAGGAGCTATCACTCCAAGTTTTCTTTAAAGCCTTCTTCTTCTTCTTCTTGGCCCTTTTCTTGTGAGGTGGGAAAACGGGCTTGATCTTTTCGTCGGGTTCTTGCTTTTGATCGGATTCTTGCTTTGGAGCCTCGCTAGTACCTTCATAGGTTAGTTCTAAAAATTTCCAAAGATCGTAAGAAGTAGAGCAAGTAGAAATACAATTAAATACATTTCGGTCTAGCCCACAATGTAGAGCATTCATGGCTTTGCCATCAAGCTCGAAATTCTTAATATCTATGGTGGTCCACTTAGACTCATCGGAAGAAGTGAGGGTAAAACCATGCATAACAATTCTAAAAATAGGATAGCCAATACTTCTAAGAAATGTGGTCATGCGGGTTTTCCAAAAACTATAATCGGTTCCATCAAAGAATGGAGCACGATCCAAAGAAAAGCCTTCGGGGGCGTAAGAGGTTGAAGCGGTAGAAGCCATCAAAAAGGATCTTTAATTTGAAACCGGTTAGGGTATTACTCAAACCTCCCTCTGATACCAATTGTTGGGTGGAGAAAAAGGGGAGTGATGGCAAGAGGGGGGTGAATTGCCTTTTAAAAAATGATTAACAAATTAAAATCAAAGTAAAGAATGCAGCGGAAATAAAGAGGCAAGACACAAGAATTGATAACGGAGTTCGGCCAAAAACCCGGCCTACGTCTCCGCTCCCAACTAAACCATTGAGAGATTCCTACCGCTTTCTTTTCAATGGTTTTAGCAAGAAACCCACTAGGCTTCGAGGTAGCACTAGGACTTATTACAGCTTGCTTTTGGTGGTTAAGCAAGAACCCACTTGCTTTTAATGGTTGAGCAAGAACCCACTAGCCTTCTTACAGGTGAAGGCTAGCTCACCTATGACACAAGCCTTTTAAAAGGAAAGGCTTGAAGAAACCTCTTCACACCTTAATGGTGATGTGAAACCCAAAAGAAAGAGGGATGAAGAAAGAGTTTGGGGTTTGTAGGCACAAACCCAAATTTAAAGCTCAAAATAAATAAAACAATAAAACTCGTATGTTGAGAAGCCTTGGGCGCCTTTGATTGATTGGAGATGTTGAAGGCCGCTTCCAAGCTTCTTTGGAGGAGCTCCTTGGATGTGGAAGTTGTTGGAGCACTTGAGGTTCCTTTGAAGGAAGTCGCCGGAGGTTGGCCAATTGATACAAAATATGTCTGTTGGCTTCGTATATGATCCGGGTAGGTGTTCGGGGCTTCCTCGGCCTTTATTTATAGGCATGGAACCCATTGGGGGCCTTCGGAGCCGTTGGAGAAGTCCTCGGAGCCGTTGGAGGCCAAAAGAGGGTTGACTGGTCAAAGCCAACGGCTAGTTTGATTGGGCTACCGGCTGGCCGGTGCAGGGCCACCGGCTGGCCGGTGCATTGGCAGAGGAGAAGAAATTTGGTCCAGGCTCCACCGGCTGACCGGTGGAGGAGCCACCGGCTGGCCGGTGGGGAGACAGTAGCTGGCCAATTGGTCTGGGTGCCACCGGCTGACCGGTGGAACCTGGCAGTGGGCAATGCCTCTGCCAGGTCCACCGGCTGGCCGGTGCTATCACACCGGTTGGCCGGTGGACTGAAATTCAGTCCACTTTGAGATTCTTTCTTGGGCCAACTTCTTGGCAACCTTGTGCCTATCATTCAAAAACACTTCAAACAATATTAGACAAATAATAAGGTGATTGTGATCATGAAAATCAAACAACGAGGGGAACGAGAGGTACAACACTCTTCTCATATGCGTTGGATTGAGAAGAACATTTCTTCCCTAATGATCCACAAGACGGGATCCTCACCAGAAAAGGTAGGAATCTCCACCGATTTGGTTACTGCTTGAATCACCTTCCAATCTACTTCGTTCTTTCCCCTCCCTTCATATCTCATGGAATCTTCTTGTTTACCTTTATTGACCTCCAACCATACACTACCCTCACCTTTGTCAACAACTTTGGACTTAGCTTTTTCCTCAATCTAATACTTCAAATGCATCTAACTTTGTGTGAGCCAATCCATCCTTGCATATATACCTCCTGCCATTATAGTCCAGATTCCAAATTATAAAGTCTATTCTCCATTAGAGTGGTCATAAGAATCCTAGATTCCCTCTCTATCCAACTATGATCAAGGTAAAATAATCTCTCAATGAGATCACCAATTTATGGGAGTTCAAGTCAGAGAGAGAAGAAAACCAAGAGTTTCTGTTGATTTCTACTACAATAACAAATAGAATTTACAATAGAAATAGAAAATAATAAGAACAATGGGATAAAGTTATAATAAAATACTCCTCATGGTCGCACCCTGAGTTCAATGGCCACAGTCCCTTGTATCTTCATAGCAGATCCCTTTTCTAGAAAACAATATGCATCCATCATGCTGGCCCCAACAAAGTTATTTAAAGAGGTCCCCAATAGTAGGAATCTTCTAGATAGTTGGTCCCGCCTGTAATATAGCTATCTACCCTGATACAAACTCTACCCAGCATTTATTACACTGCCCAGCCTTTATTATATTTCCCCTGGCAGTAAAAAAAATCTTTCTCATATCATACCCCTTCTAAACAGCCTCACAATTCCTAACCTAACTCCATCTCATGGCACCCAGCATCCATTTTCTTCTATCAAAATGATACCCTAGAATCTTTGTAATCCAACATTATTGGTTTTTAGAAGTTATTCTTTGTTGTAATAGTAATTTCAGACTCCTTTGATCAGAGTACAACATAGAAGGCCCAAAAGATAAGGGTGTCAATGTTGGATGGACAAAACCAAGGCCATGATCTCTTTCTCATCTAGATATTTAGATAGATTCTGGTTAAATAAATATTTGTTAAAATACACAATGAGTTAGTTTCCATGCACGAGAACTACATCCATTCCTCATATGGAGGCATCACACACTATTTTGAATGTTTTTTAGAAGTCGGGCGGAGCAAGAACTGGGACTATCATGATGATATGATCTAAATTCTCAAAGTCATCTTATTTTTCTTTGGTCCAACGAAATCCTTCTTTTTTAGTCAACACTGTAAGAGGTTGGTCAATATTGTCATAATTCTGAATGAACTTTCTATAATAGCTGATGAAGACCAAAAATCCATAAACTTCCCTAAAAGAAACTAGTTTTGGTCATTCTAACATGGCTTTAATTTTAGTGGGGTCAATAACAACACCTTCATGCAATGTAATGTGGTCGAGATGGCCAACTTCTCATTGGAAAAAATAATATATTTTTTCAGGTTGGAAAAGAAGGGATGATCCTACAAAACCTGTAAGACAACTTCTATGTGATGTAAATGGGAGCTCCACCTATTACTATAAATCAAGATATCATTGAAAAATATAAGAACAAACTTACAGAGTAGTGGTTTGAGAAAATAATTATAGTGTTCTTTCAATTTGACGGAGCATTGGTGAGGATGAATGGAATCAATAAGCATTTGTAGTATCCATTATGGATGAAAAATGCTACTTTTTTCACATCTTCATCTCACATTCGGATTTTTTGGTAGCCTGACCTAAGGTTGAGCTTGGAAAAATAGGTGGCCTCATGTAATTCATTTAGTAGCTCCTCAACTACTAGAATATGAAATTTATCAGGAATCATTACCTTGTTGAGGGACTGATAATCCATACACATCCGCCATGAACCGTCCTTTTTTCTATTGAAAAATGGTTGGTCGGCACTCTGAAAATGTTATTTTTTCCCCATTCCATGTTGGCTAGTTGGCACATTAAAATATGAATCCAAAATTTCATCTTTTCCTACTCCTTGAATGGTATGCGTTTGGCCCCCAACCGTGAATTTCATGGTTATGTACTTCCAATTAATATGTACTTCTAATTAATATGTACTTCCAATTAATTTGGACTTCCCCAATAGTGCGAAGATAGAAAATCACCAATATAAAATCAAAGCCTCCTATATCTAGAACCTGAGCATCAATTGAGCATGAATAAGTTCCCATCATTAATCCCAACCATTAACAGGGTCACTAAGACCATATATTATGTTTGTCACAAATCTTGACACGTTGTTTTTGTGTACCTAAGGTAGACAATCCTAGCAGTGTATCCAGGTTTAGTGATATGAAATTGTGGGTTGTGCCACTGTTTAGGAGGACTAAAATTGGGATGTAATACACATGGCCTTCCACCTTCATCGAAGTTAATTCTCCTCCTTGGGCCTGATAATAAAATCATGAACCCTGATTTTCCAACACCTAACACTCAACCTCATCTTGCGTCTCCCCGGCTCCGGGTCAATACCCTCAGCCTTCACTATACCCCCCTCATTTGGTTTAACTTCATCCTCACCCAAGGGAATGACTCGTATCTTCTAATTTTGGAATTTTTTCATCAGATTAAAGGGTTTACCACACCTAAAACACACACAAAAATATTTCCACCCACTCCTAAGTGGTCAGCTGGTATACCCCTCTCCCTCCTGGAGCCCCTTGTTGTGTTGCTTCTTGACTAGGTCCTCCATTACTAATCCCCACTCTCCCATCTTGTCTAAATGTGGGATAACTTTGCAGTGGTAGTCTTGGGTGGAGGGATTATTGCCACACCCTCCTGCTGTGTCTGTATTTCATGTTGGGACCTCTTCCCTGATCATGTATTGCCATTATTTTTTACACTACAAGTTCAATATTTCTAGCCAACCGCATTTTCTATAAACATGTTTTCGAATTGTATATATGCACCCAATTGTGAATATCATCACGTGGCCTGTAAAGGAAATATCCCATGTACTGGATCTTTGGCTAGTGAGAAAACAGGGAGGCCAAATATTCAAACTATTCAATATATTCTAGGATTGATAATTTCTGGTATAGTGTAACAAGATCCTCTTAAGTATTATGAATTTCAATTCCACTAAAGTGTTTGATACACTCCTCTTTCAACATTGGCCAAGTCACTTTATATTGAGCTTCACTAACAATAGTGAACCAGCGAATCACAACTCCTTCCATGCTTACTTTGGAAAGGGAAACATTCACATACTTTGACATTTGACTAATGAAAAAAAATAATTCAACTCACAAAATCTAGACTTTTGGACCTTGTTTGTCAAAATAAAGAAGGTCCACCCATCATGCATTTGATTACTGAGATAATCCAAAATCGATAAAGTTAATTATTAGCTTCCTAACATCACTCGGTTCCACTGAATGCAAGGCAAAAACATTTGGGTCCATCATCATGTTGGTTGTACAAGCCTAAAAATGTGAGAAAGAAAACATAACACCACAAAATAAATTGCTTTCAAGCTTTCATTTCACACATTTTTCGGACTAAACATGCCAAAAATTTATAGGCATTTCCAAAGAAATATACCGGACAAATTAAAGAAATGAAACTGACACATTAGAGAAATGAAACAATCGCATTAAACGAACAAATTTAATGAAATGAAATAGCCACATGGGGAAGACCCTTTGAATTTCCACCGAATGGATTTGGTTTTCAATTCCAACACTCCCCATCAAACAAAAACAGACCTCATTTTGAGCATCGTTCTTAGCTGATTGAATACATCTATTGGTAATGAATTTGTGAAAATATCATCCACTTGTTCCATACTATTTCAATACTCCAATTTTATCGTTTTTTACTTCATGTGATCTCTCAAAAAATTATATCAGGTATCAATGTGTTCGCTTCTTCCATGTTGCAATGGATTTTTGAAAAGTTCGATTGTAGACTTATTATTCACATATATGATTGTAGATCTATCCAGTGGATGCTTCAACTACTTTAGCAGGTTTCTCAACCAAATTCCTTCACAAACAATGGATGATACTACTACGTACTCTACTTCAGATGTGGATAGGACAGCCACACTTTGCTTCATCAAAATCCATGTGAAAGCAGTCATTCCAAGAAAAAATACATATCCAGTGGTTTTTTTTCTTTCATCTTGGTCACCTCCCCAATTGTTGTCTGAGTATCCATATAGAATTTCTTCATCGTTGTATGGATATAAAAGAATATATTCCATTGTTTCTTTAACATACCTAAGGATTCTTTTTACAACTAGACAATGTGATTATTTTGGGGCTTCCATGTACCATCTTAGAAGTCCAATACTGTAAATGATATCTGGCATTGTGATTGTGAGGTACCTTAGGCTTCCAATCAGACTCTTGAACAAATTCAAATCAACACTTCTTCTTTCCCTGTATTTTTTCAGTTTTAAGCTCGTTGCTACAAATGTGTTTACGGTATTGCAATTGGTCATCTTGAACTTTTCAAGAAATTCCTTGGTATACTTCTTCTAAGATATATAGATGCTTCCATGTTGTTGATTTACTTCTATGCCCAGAAAAAAGGACATAATACCTCCATCGGTCATCTCAAACTCCTTAAACATGCCCTTCTTGAATTCATCGAACATCAGTCGGTTATTCCCTATAAACAACAAATAATCAACATACATGCATTCTATAAGAATATCGCCATGATAATTTTTCTTAATGTAAACTACATGCTCATATGGACATTGGGTGAAGTCGTTCCCTTGAAGATAGTTGATAATGCATGAATTCCAAGCACATGGATCTTGCTTCAACCCATAAAGGGATTTCTTCAGTCAATACACCTTGTGTTACTTCCCTTCCATAACAAATCCTTTAGGTCGATCAACATAGATCTCTTCTTCTAGAATTCCATTCAGGAATGAATATTTCAAATCCAGTTGGTAGATCATTCAACTGTGATGGACTACAAAGGATATAATCATCCTCAGAGTGTCAAGGTGAGAAACAAGAGCAAATACTTCTTCATAGTCCACCCAATATTTTTGTTTATACCCCTTTTCTACAAGCCTTTCCTTATAGTGATCGATATCACCATCAACATTTTTCTTGATCTTGTACACCCATTTAATTCTAATAGTTTTCTGGCTATTAAAAAGTGTATTCAGCTCCCATGTGTCATTTTTCTCTATGGTATGAATTTCTTATTTTATAGAGATTCTCCAACATTCTTCTTTTATGGAATCTAGAAACTTCATAGGCTCATGATCTGCATACAGGGAAAAAAATTAACCTCTTTAGTTTTAACATAGATGTCGCTTAAGTTTTTTATTTTTATATATTCCATGGGTGAGGACAAGATGGCCAAAATTTGACTTGATGGAGTGATTTCAGGAGTGATGGAATGTACTCATGGACTTCTGTGTACTGATGTTGTGCCTAAGGAAGGTGTTGGGGGTTTTTTCTTGTGATAATCATGATTTTCTTTGTGATCTTATGTTTCGACCATAATATCTTTGTTTGATTCTTTATCATTTCATTTACAAGCTTCTTCCTCAGTAAAGATCACATCTCTACTCACCACTACTTTATTGGTTGGTAGATTGTAGAGCTTGTAGGTTTTAGACACTTCACTGTAGCCGATGAAGATGCACTTTTCTCCATAATCATCATGTTTCTTTATTCTTGCTTCTAGAACTTGAGCATAGGTGACACACCCAAATATTCTTAGGTGCGCCACACTTGGTTTGTAACTTCTTCATACCTCTTGTAGTGTAAAATTTCTAACACTCTTGGTTGGACATCAATTGAGTAGGTAGGCAGTACATGCAACTGCCTCTACCCAAAAGCTCTTTGGATGCCCTTTCTCCTTCAACATGGTCCTCATCATGTCAAGAATGGTGCAGTTCTTTCATTCATCAATTCCATTCTGATGTGGCGTGTAGGTTTCAGTGTATTGATGTTTGATGCCTTATTCCCTACAAACATCTTGAAATGCATTTGAAGTGTATTCTCCACCTTTTTCAAACCTGATTACTTTGATTTTGTGACCACTTTCTGCTTCAACGCGAGCTTTGAAAATTTTAAAGATAGTAAAAGCATAAGATTTTTCTTTGATGCAATACACCCAAAGTTTTCTGCTGAAATCATCAATCAGGGTAATGAAGTATTTATTACCTCCAAGTGAGGGTGTTTCAAGTGGTTCAAAAATATCAATGTGAACCAACTGAAGTGGTTCCTTTTCTCTTCTAGACACTCTATTTGGGAAGAAATTCCCTTGTTGTTTACCAAGTGTACACACCTCACACACATGATTTGGAACTTCAATTGTCGGAAAGTCATGCCTCATGCTTGATGAGGATAAGAGTTTAAGTCCACTGAAATAGATATTCCCAAAGTAAAGATTCCATCTCCATGAGTCATTCTTCATGTTTCCAAAGAGACACCGCTCAGCCTTTGTGTTAATATGCAGTAGAAACATGCGATTTTTCTCCATTTAAACTTGAGAAACAAGTCTCCTATAAGAATCTCTTATAGAGAGAGAAGAGTTCTTCATGTGTATGATAGACCCCTTCTCAAGGAGTTGACCGATACTGATGAAATTATTTTTTATATTTGGTATGTAATACACATTAGAGCTGTAATTTGACTCACCATTCTTCTAATAGATTTTAATTTTACCTTTTCCAATCATGGATACCTTTGATGAGTCGTCAAAACTCATGTCACCACGAACTTCTTATGTGAGTTTCTTGAACAATTCTTTGTTACCACTCATATGGTTTCTTGCACCTGTGTCGAGATACCACACATCTGGATGTTCACATTCCTTTTATTGTGTGATGAGGAGTGTGGTGACTTCTTATTCATGGTGAAATGCTTCGACATAGTTGGATTGTTCATGTTGATCCATTTTGCTTCAACACTCAGAAGCATAATGGCCAAATTTCTTACAATTGTGGCATTGAACGGTCTTTGTGTTTCCACAACCACGCGTAAATCAGCCTCCACAATTTCCTCTTCCACAAAAGCTGGTAATTTTTTTTTTGTTTTTGTTGATTGTTCGGATGATATCAACGCCCTCTACATCTTGCATGATTACTAGTGTCATGACCACCTCGTTGTGTATGGTCATTATTTTTCTCTTTCAGATTCAACTTAGACGCATTTTCAAGCATTGAACCGGTATTCTTTTTCATTCATTGTTCATGCAATTACGATGATCCCATCAATTCTTCAATGGAAAAAATTTCCAAGCCCTTTGATTCTTTGAATTCCACAACCACATGCTCAAACTTGGTTGTGAGAGATCGCAGTGCCTTTTCAATGACATAAATGTCTTCCACTTTTTCACCATTTCTTTTCAAATTTTTAACAGAAACAATTAAATGGGAGAAGTAATCATAGATACTCTCACCTTCCTTCACGTGTGCCGCTTCGAACTCTGCTCTTAGTGTATGAAGACGAACCTGCTTCACTCGATCAACACCCTTGAATATGGTTTCAAGGGTATCCCAAGCTTGCTTGTTTTATGTTGCATCGACAATCTTTTCAAAGGTTGATTCATCCAACCCTTGATAGAGGAGGAACAACGCTTTGTTGTCTTTCTTTCTTTGAATTTTGAGAGCAGTTTTTTCTTCATTTGTAAAGGCGGTTTCATCCTCAATTGTGGGTACTATATACTCATTCGTGACGATATCCCATAATTCTTGTGACCCGAACAATGATTTCATTTGGACACACCACCTTTCATAGTTTTCCTTAGAAAACTTAGGAACTTGCAGGTGGATTGTTCTTTCCATTTTTAAAGAAAGAAATACTAATTGGAGGATTTCTTGGAACATTGTTTTTAATACCGATTTGTTGGCTGTACAAGCTTGGAAACGTGAGAAAGAAAATGGAACATCACAAAAGAAATTACTTTCAACCTTTCATTTCACATATTTTCCAAACTACACATACCAACAATTTATAGGCATTTTCAAAGAAATGAAATTGACACATAAAATAAATGAAACAGCCACATTAAACAAACACATTTAATGAAATGAAACAGCCACATGGCAAAGACCCTTTGAATTTCCACCGGATGGATTTGGTTTGCAATTACAACACACCAGAAACTCCTATGCTTATAGTGGTATCTTCTCCAGGTGCCGCAACGATCATGCGATCTCAATTAGCTCCTAGGTCATCTTCTGTTGATTCTAAGTCAAGTTTGTCGCTGATGCGTCCAAGTCAAGGAGTACCAACCCGAGCCTCCCCATCTATTTCTTTACTCACTCCATGAGAGACTATTGACACATTTTGCTTCCATTCCGCAGCATAGAAATCCCGGTGGTGCGCTTCCTCCCACACGGGTGAATGTTTCCCGCAAGTTGGACCAAGTGATGAGAAACACACAACCCAAACAAGTTGTTATTGTAAATTTCATAAACATGAGGCAAAGTAAATGGATAAGAAAGAGTAGGGAAGAGGACAGGAACACACAGGGAAGAGACACTTTGTCACTCTCACCCCAAGCCCCAAGCCCCGAGCTGTTACAACTGGAATTCCCCATCAGTCCCCCTTACAGCCCATCCCATCTTTTTATATCCGCTCGAAGGAATATCCTCAAAACAAACTTTGTAGCTGCTTGAAGGAATATCATCAAAATAGACTCTGAGTGGGGACCATCTCAATCCGTTGGGGGTACTAGGACCTTTTTTCCCCTTCGGGGATATACTGACCAGGTTCCAGGGATATCATGTTTTCTGGTTGTCTTTCTGACTCCTCAAACTGCCTTTATAGCACCATCAGATTGAATAACTTGTAAATTAATTTCATTTATTTTAGGATATTTAAAATCTGTGTTTATCAGATAGATAAACAGAATTCAAAATAAGATAAAACATACATTGATCCATGGGATCTTTTAGATTTGAATCTCCTTGATTTTCTCCCAGTTAAAAGGATTTCTATCCTCTGCCTCTTTTCTCTTCCATAGAAAAAATTGATGGAACGTACCGGAATTAGATTGAGACTTAATTGTCAAGGACATAACCAATTAAATAGGTTTAAAACAGTTATTTGGGTGGTTACTTAATTAACTTTCAAAGTCCATCAATTGACAGTTTTATCCCTTAATATCCCATTATAATAATGTTAAATAAAATCACGTGAGTTATTCTAACATTCTCCCACTTAACTCGTGTGATATTTCTTTATGATATTTAATATTCAATTGATCATTTATGCGCATTTATATCTATTCTATCATGTATACAACATTCATCATAAAAAGGGATAATGTCCACATGATTCATGGCGGTTGTATATTCTCTATTAATATACTCCCTTCCATGTACTACATTATGAACATTTTCCATATCATAAAAATGGGATAAACACACACACACATATATATATATATATAATTGGTCCAACAATAATGTCTTTATTAAATAATGTGTTTGTTATCATTATTCAATCCAGTCATGTATACTAATTAAAAAAAACAGACAACATGATCAAAACATTTATAAGTCCATGTGTCAACTGTAATAATCATAACATTCAATACATACAATGAAACCTACTCAATGATAATGCCCATACTTTCAACATGTCCAATAAATTTCTTGGACGGCAACCCTTTCATCAAAGGGTCGGCAGTCATAAGATTTGTGCTAATATGTTCAATTGACACCTTACGTTTTTGAACTTCCTCCTTAACTGCAAAGTACTTTAATTCCATGTGTTTAGCACCTTTGGAATATCGGTCATTCTTGGAAAAGAATACTGCTGCGTTATTGTCACAATAAATTTTCAAGGGCTTGGCGATACTGTCAACAATTCCAAGTCCTAAAATAAAGTTCTGCAACCACGTACCATGAATTGTAGCTTCAAAGCATGCTACAAATTCAGCTTCCATGGTCGAAGTAGCTATAACCGATTGCTTTGCACTTTTTCATGATATTGATCCTTCGTCTAGAAGATACACATAACCAAAAGTGGACTTTCTTGTATCAACACAACCAGCAAAGTCTGAATCAGAGTATCCAATCACCTCAAGATCATTAGATCTTTTATAAGTAAGCATGTGATCCTTTGTTCCTTTAAAATATCGCAGAACTTTCTTTGAAGCTCTCTAATGATCGAGTCCAGGATTACTTTGGTATCTTCCTAACATACCAACTGCAAAGCTAATATCTGGCCTTGTACATGTTTGAGAATACATCAATCTTCCAACAATAGATGCGTAAGGAATTTCTTCCATCTGTTTTCATTCCAAATCATTTTTAGGACATTGATTGAGATTAAATTTATCTCCTTTCTGAATTGGAACCGGTGATGCTAAACATTTTTTCATCATAAACCTCTCTAAAATCTTAATGATGTATGACTTTTGAGATAAGCCCAATATACCTTGAGTTCTATTATGAAATATTTCTATTCCAATCACATACTTAGCTTCTCTCATGTCTGTCATTACAAAATTATTAGAGAGGAATATCTTGGTCTCATATAATAGACCAAGATCATTTGTAGCAAGCAATATATCATCAACATATAGAATCAAGAATATAAATTTACTCCCACTGATCTTCTAATATAGACACCGATCAACGATGTTTTCCTTAAATCCAAAAGATACAATGGTATCATTAAACTTAATTTACCATTGTCAGGATGCTTGTTTAAGTCCATATATTGACTTCTTTAATTTACATACCATGTATTCCTTTCCTTCAATGGAAAAAATCATTGGTTGATCCATATATACATCTTCCTCTAAGTTTCCATTTAGAAAGGCTGTTTTAACATCCATTTGATGTAACTCTAAATCATACTGAGCTACCAATGCCATAATAATTCTGAAAGTATCTTTCTTAGAAACCGATGAGAAGGTTTCCTTATAATCTACACCATCCTTTTGAGTGAATCCTTTAGCAACAAGTCTATCCTTGTAACATTCAAGGTTACCAAGAGAGTCATATTTGGTTTTGAAGATACATTTACATCCAACTCTCTTGCATCCTTCAGGCAATTCCATAAGGTCCCACACTTTATTTTGTTCCATGGAATTCAACTCACATTTCATGGCATCTAACCATTTATCAGAATTACCACACTTGATGGCTTGAGAATATGAAACTGGATCATTATTAATGCCAATATCATTTTCTATTTCATGCAGATATACCACATAATCATCAGAAATAGTTGACCTTCTTTCCCTTTGGGATCTTCTTAACACTATTTCTTGTGGTTCTTCAACCATTTCCTCATTGTGAATTTGGGAAACATTCTGTTGTGGTTCTACTTGATTGTTTTGTGATGCAATAATTTGAGGAACAACAACATGTGAAGTTGGAATACAAGAAAATGGAACTTGAATTCTAACTTCTTTAATTTCCACATTTTGTGGAACTTCACTCCCACTAGATTCACCATTCTCAATAAATCTAGGATTCCCAGTTTCAACTATTCTCATACTATGGTTAGGACAATGAAATCTATACCCCTTTGATTTCTCTGGATAACCAATGAAATGTCCACTGATTGTTCTTACATCCAGTTTTCTTTGTTGTGGATTATATGCTTTTATTTCTGTCTAACAACCCCATACATGCAGGTGTCTTAAACTAGGTTTCCTACCAGTCCAAAGTTCAAAAGGAGTCTTTGGAACTGCTTTACTAAGAACCCTATTCAATAAATACATGGCAGTTTTTAAAGCATACATCCACAAAGATAAGGGTAAAGAAGAATTATTTAACATGCTCCTAACCATATCCATTAATGTTCTATTACGCCTTTCTGCTACACCATTTTGTTGTGGCGTACCAGGCATAGTGTATTGTGCACATATGTCATGACTTTCTAGAAACTTTGCAAATGGACCAGAGTTTTGTCAACTTTCATCAAATTTTCCATAATATTCACCACCCCTATCAGACCTTATGACCTTCACCTTTTTGTCTAATTGCCTCTCAACTTCATTTACATAAATTTTCAAGGCATTTATTGTTTGAGATTTCTCATGCAATAAATAGACATATCCGTAACGTGAAAAATCATTAATAAAGGTGATAAAGTATTTTTCTTTACCGAAAGAATTGACATCAAAAGGTCCACATATATCGGTATGTATGATCTTAAGGAGTTGAGTACTTCTTGTGGCGCCTTTTTTGTGTGTTTTGTTTGTTTTCCCTTAATACAATCCACACAAATTTTTAGGTCGGTAAAATCCAATTTTGGAAAGATTTCAAACTTAATCAATCTCTCCAATCTTTCTTTGGAAATATGACCTAAACGTTTATGCCATAAATAAGAAGACTTTTCATTTACTAAACCACGTTTAGTACCAGAATCATGATGCAAGGTCATAAGTGTTTCAACATACATATTATCAAGATTTAGTTTATATAAATCGTCATACAATAAACCAGATCCAATCATGTGTGTATGCTTAAACAAACTAAAATATTCATTCCCAAAATTAAAAAAGTATCCAGCAGCATCAAGTTTTGACAAAGAAACGAAATTTCTAGATATACTAGGTACATAAAAGGTTTCACATAATTCCAAACTATATCCACTATCAAGGATTAAACGATAAGTCCTGACAGCTTCAATTGGAACCTTCACCCTATTCCCCATGAAGATAAACTTTTCAATTGGGCTTGTGATTTGGGTTAAAAGGAATCCTTGCATTGTATTAGAAACATGAGTCGTACAACCAGAATCAATCCACCATGTATTATGTGGAACTTCAGCTAAGTTTGATTCATAACATGTATAAGCATTTTGCTTACCTTTCTTTTCAAACCAAGCATTCCGTTTCAGACAATCCTTTTGGAAATGTCCAACTTTCCCACAAAAATGACATTTATCTTTATTTGTGTTCTTCTGGTTCTTGCTAAAAGACTCATTAACCTTCAATGGTCTCTTTCCTTTTCCATACTTATGTATTCCATGCTTCTTTCCTCCTTGATGATGCACATAATGGATGGAGTGGATTCCTTGACTCTTTAAATGTGTTTCCTATTGAACTAACATACTATGCAATTCATACACATTCCATTTATCTTTCATGGTGTTGTAGTTCATTTGGAATGGTCCATACTCAGACGGTAATGAGTTTAGGACAAATTGTACAAGGAAACTTTCATCCACTTCCATTCCTAAAGACTTAAGTCCTGCTGCAATATTTCTCATTTCAATGACATGCTCATGCATGGTACGAGAACCATCAAACTTCATGGTGGTCAATGTACTCATTAATGTTCCAGTAAGAGATTTGTCAGCAGTTTGAGATCGGTCTCCCACAGATTTCATAAATTCTTTAGCACTTTCAGTTTTAGGGAGACTTGACTTGATGTTACTTACTATGCTCATTTGCATGAACATCAAACTTAATCTGTTTGATCTTTCTCATGATGCATAATATACTTTATCATCATCGCTACTGTCATCCGTTGTAGTAGCAGGTTTCTCTACTCTGAGTGCTAAATCAAGATCCAATACACCAAGGTGAAATTGGATTTGCTCACTCCAATCAGAGAAATTTAATCCATTAATGATCGGAACATATGATGTCTGTGAGTGCAATGATGATGAAAAGCTAACTGCAATAAATACATGCTTAAAATTAATGCTTTGAAATAATAATAATACAATGATTCAGACAAATTATTTAACATAAATGTGTATTAGTGTTCTCCTTTGGGTAAAACACTAATACACAAACATAATTGATACTAATAAAAATAACTTTATTTGGAAATAATATATGCATCAATTAGATTTATTTATTATCTTTGGATATATAAATAAATCTCATAATGCATAATATATATTACCAACAATTATATTCATAAATTATAAGAATATGCAAATTGCCTTTGGGCAATTAATAAATATCTTATAATAACGAATTTTAATTACTCATAAAATATCATAATAGTATCAAATTTATGAGCAATCAATATATATCATTTTAACATAATTTTTTTGAAAAAAAATTTAACTTTATGATTTGACCACTTTGGTGATTAACAAATCTCATGCAATATTGTTTCAAAATAAAAAATATCATAATCATAACATAGTTATAAAATTTTTAATAAACATAAATCCAAAATTTTGTTTACTCTTTCTTTAATTTGTTTTGGCGTCAAATTTAAAACTCCAATAATTATTTCAAATAATGACAAATCAATATTTTTATAACAATTTTGTTAAGGTTTGAAAACCCATGACAAAAAGCTAATAAATAAATAAATAAATGCTCACATGTCACCTTTAAAACCATTTCATAAAGGTGGGCAACCTTATCCATTTTTTTTAATCATTAAAACAATTTTAAATATAAAATTCATTTTATTATCAAAGATAATAAATAACTAAAGGAAAATTTCAAAATCTAAAATCAAGGAGAAGATGCACCAAATTGAGATTCCCAAAAATAGGCACTTAATATTTGGAAAGAGAAAAACAAATGCACAGCGGATTCATAATTTAAAAATAATAATAATAATTGCACACCATATTCAGGTTTCAAAAATTTCACCACACACTATTATTATTAATATTAATGACCATTTAAAATAAGAAGAAAAGAATTCAGATTTAACGCAACATATTGTTTGCAGAACGTAATCCAGATTTTCGATTCTTATTTTAACGTAACACATAATAAATTTATACGTGGAGAAACACATATTTCGTAACCCTCCTATGATACCACATGTAAATTAATTTCATTTATTTTAGTATCTTTAAAATCTGTGTTTATCACATAGATAAACAAAATTTAAAATAAGATAAAACATATCTTGATCCATGGTTTCTTTTAGATTTGAATCTCCTTGATTTTCTCCCAATTAAAAGGATTTCTATCCTCGGCCTCTTTTCTCTTCCGTAGCAAAAATTGATGGAACGTACCGGAATTAAATTGAGACTTAATTGGCAAAGACATGACCATTTAAATAGGGATAAAACAGTTATTTGGGTGGTTACTTAATTAACCGTCAAAGTCCATCAATTGATAGTTTTATCCCTTAATATCCCATTATAATAATGTTAAACAATTCTGCCACACTGCACCCTTGAACATCACCACTCTGCTTAGCAACAGATCAGACAAGTTGAGTACTCCAAGAAGATAGAGGCAAACAGTTCCTGCTCCATTGAAACAACATATCAAACAACTGTAAAGCCACACAGGAAACCTGCCTTCATACATCTGGAATGACCCCCTCCAGCTTCAGACAGCTCCAGTAATCCAACATGCACTGCCACCACAGTGCGACAAAACATTGAACAGTTTCAGTGCACCGCGGTGAATCAGATGGCTCCCAACCGACAGCACCTAATCCATCCCCAAATCAGCAACCACGCCTTCAAGAAGTGAACAAAACATCATTCCTAGGACCAAACTTTGGTCAGAACAAGAGTTTCACAACCAGAGCAATAACCCCTCAATGCATCGACTCTTTGCATGAACCAGTGCATCGGTTCGAGCCAATGGCCTTCGACCTGACTCGAACCACCAAAGATCCCCCACACGATCAGACCAAACTTGCAACAAATCATTCTTGTGACAAGACCCTCTTCAGAAATCGAGCAAACTCCAGATCCCAACATTTCCCAGCAGCGAACCAGCATCACCAGCAGCGAGCCAAACAAACCCAGCGCAGTGCTTCAACTTAACTCTCGATCCCAGTACCTGATTTCATGAATGAACAGCCTGAAAACTCCAGATTAGCTTCAACAGAGGCACAGCACTATAACACCAAGCGGATCAGTCTTCACGCAGCAGCATGCTTCCGGATCTCAAACCACCTGCAGCAGCCGACACTCGAGCCTCCCTCGCGCGAAACACCAGTAGATCAGCACACTGCGCTTGTTCAGCAAAGAATCGACCTCACTTCTCCTTAATCCCTGTAGCGAGCTATGAATCCCATCCAGGTTTTCTTCTGCAAACGAGTAACAACGAACTCAGGCGTACTCGAGCTTCAGTCGGCCAGCAGAGATGATGTGCCCTAATTGAACAGCCTGAGTGATTTAGTGGAAATCATATGGCCCGCATTAGAAGTCTCCTTTTTCAGTCCTCTCAACGGATCCATGGCCCAACTTAAAGCAGCCCACATCTGACCCAATCTAAGTTCTATCTACAAATCAAATACCAATTCAAAAATTAATTTCTAAAGGAGCCCAAAATATTCAGAAATCCTAATAATAAATTCTTAACTAAAATTCACTATTTATTTCTCAAATATATTTTCAAATTTCCAAACTCAAATCATCCATACAGGATTAGAAAATTTATAATAATACAAATTAATTTCAAAATCAGTTGATTTGTTCAATGAAAATAAATTGCCACTTACCTCCGATCATTGTAGAAAAATACTAAAATTGGAATTGGGATGTCTTCCACACTCTACACAGGGAATGCAGATGGTGTATTCTTCATTGCATATGTCGTGTGCAGGGGGGCTCGATATTTATAGTGGGTTCTATAATGACCCGTTGTCTTATAAAGGAAATTCTCTTTTCAAATGAATAAATACCTTATTAAGTAATGGAGTTATAGAAAATAAATTCACAACTTTGGTTATTTTGGACCATTATAAGTTATATCATGTCGGATTTAAAAGACCATTAAACATCATAATTGTTGATAATATAGTCGTTGTATAGTGACCATCATAACTGCTGATAATATAGTCGTTGTATCGTGACCATTATGATTAGTATATAT
Organism: Viscum album; assembly: GCA_963277665.1. Taxonomy (NCBI): domain Eukaryota; kingdom Viridiplantae; phylum Streptophyta; class Magnoliopsida; order Santalales; family Viscaceae; genus Viscum; species Viscum album. The sequence goes on from OY728164.1 coordinate 493,086,107, forward strand.
TAAGGGTTATGATAAAACCCAATTGTCAAAAATGGAATAAACTATAGCCTCAACCAGTACGATTGTATCCTATGAAGCTCATTTATCAGAGATTCTGAGGGAGATGTCATCACTGAGTTTTACCCTTGGCCAAGCTCAAGCTGAAATTCAACAACCAAAGCATGAACGAAATTGTTTCTTGGAGAAGTTCAAACTTATCGAGATCACGACTCAAACCATGTTTATCGAACCACCCCAAGAAAACCACATTATCACACACCTTACCCTTACAGCTTACGCTGCTGTCATAAGAGGTTATTGTTAGATACATACTAAGAAACACAGACATGTATATGTATATATGTGTGTGTGTGTGTGATATTATATATATATAAAGTGTATTTTTAAATAATTTCAATAATAAATATATATTTATTTGATATATATTTATTTTCCCCGAATAGCTTTATAATCAGTTACAATTCGTTACGAATGGATTAATTGACTTGACCGCTTATTGAATAGGATTCGATGAATTATGACAATAAATGTATATGGATACATTAATATGGATGACGTGTTTTAATTTAATAAAACACATCAGGAATGGCTATATAAAGGGATGTGATCCCTTCTGTCTTGATAATCCAATTATGAGCAAGCCTTTTAATTCTCTCTTGCATCAACATCGTTGTTCATCGTTTGAGATGAAGGTGCTAACACCCCTTCAACATTCGGGTATCCTTGCGATACGATCGTAGATTCATTGGCAGGTGTACCCCCCCCCCTCGGAGGTAGGGTGCTTTTATTAACCGGTTCACGATCTTCATCAAGCATTCTCCTTCGTCGAGGAAGAAGAATATTATTGTCATTGGTGATTTCCAGATACACTATTTATACAGTTTTATTTATGCATTAATTCTCAAAGATATATCTATTTGTGTTTGGACAATCTTCCACTGCACATGGTCATGTGATAATCATACATAACCCATCAGTGGTATCAGAACGAAGTTTCTTTGACGAATCAACATGTTTATTGATTTATGAAAAAATACATTTTAATAGTAAAACAAGATTTTTTCAAGTCTGGAAATAAAATATGAAAAGTTCATATATATTACCCTTGTTTATGAAAATAAATAAAGTGTTTATTTTAATCAAGAGAATTCAATTTTGAATTGAATTATATTATTTATAAATTATTTATAAACAATGAAAAAGGTATTTTGAAATATTTATATAAATTTATAAAACTATTTTATAAATTAATTAACTATAATATTTTTATGGTTAATTGATAAATATATTTTTAAAATATCTTTTGACAAATTAAATGGCATGCTTTATGATAAAAAATAAATGGTTTATTTAGAAGTAAAAAAATGTGATTTATAAATAGTTTATAAATTCCAACATGTATGATATTTAGATTATATAAAAATGTTTATATAATAGATATTGAATTATAAAATGTTTATAATTCATGACATATCATATAAATGTATTTTAATATAAAATTTGAAAGGGTTCACATTGAAAAGATTATAAAATGTTTATATTCTTTCTAATTTATAAAATGTTTATAACTAGCATTCATTTATGAATAGTTCATAAATGTTTATCTCGTGTTTAAATATTTGAATTGTTCATTTATTTAAAGGTTATTCCCCATTTTATTCATAGTTATAATTTTTTTATATTATGAATGACTATACGAAAAGATTTATATGATGAATTTCTTTTAGGATAGAGTCTTGTATATCATGCTGGGTTTGATATCATAAATTTTAGTTTTCATCTACCTTGACCTCAGTTTGTAATTTCAGTTATGATCTTGAGAATAGTTGTTGGGTATATTTTTTACATATAAGATGTTAGAGTTTTCATGAATTGAATTCTCTCTTGAGTAAAGTCTCCTCAGGTAAGGGGGCTTGGGGTAAGACCACATGAAGTGTTTATCTGTCGCTCTAGGCTTACTCATGTGGAGTTTGACAATATCATATAACTTTATGTCTTTACATGAAGTGTTTATGTACCTTATGCATATGATGCATTTCAATATGTATGAATATACCTGACATCTGTTTTTGGGTGATTAACACAGAGTTGTAGGTTGTGTAAAGAGTTACACATTAATGTGGTGTGAACACATTAATTTGGTTGTTGGAATAAGGATTTAAAAAACTAAATTATTAAAAGCATGCATACACAAAAAGGGAATAAGCCATGTGAATATAATTATTACATAATTTTATATTCATATGATGTATATTAAATTGATGAGACCTTAAAAAACCCCACAAATACTAAGTGTGAGATTCCTTCCAAAGAAACACTTTTCAAGACCTCGATCATTCAACCGGGTAGGTTCTGCCTTCACAGGGTGCCTCTGAATTATCTTATGTAAGACAAGAAAGTAATAAGTGACATTGGATCATACTTGGGTAGGTTTTTCCTTCGTAGGATGCCCCTATATTTTCCCCTTTTAATCTATTTTTGGTGTTTTCTTTAGACTACACTTAGTTGGTAAACCCTTGGGAGGGATACCAGAAGAATAGAGTTGAGTGAATCCATGATGATGGATTTTGATAAAGGGTTATCCACTCAACTATCCAAGAGTCAAAATTGTTGTGATTGAGATGAGTACCTACCTAAATAATTAATTGAGGAGAGGAATGCTCAAGCGGATTCATTTCTTAGTGAAATATGGATCGTGGCTCACTAAATAGATATGATATATGAGGTTATCATTTTTTAAGTGGGAGTAATTTCATTAAAATACCTTAATGAAAAGATATAATACATGATACTCACCTACTAATATGTATTTTTTGTAGATTATGACATACTTCACAATAATCATATCATTAATAGGTATGACCTATAAAATAGATAAATATTGGTATCTAGGATTGAGAAGTGTTCTCAAAGAGAGACATTCAGAATACCCAAATGTGAATGTTATAGAAATTAATTTTTCCAAATCTAACTCATGGGTATTAGATACCGTGTTTGCATTATACATTTGTGAAAACAAACACAAACTCAGAGATATAAGGGAATTTATTAAGGGTGAAGTAGATTTTCATGTCGGTAATGAATAAAAAATTATTGCATTAGAGGTCAACACATATGATCAGATTTTACCAAGTGGATTGATCTTAGAATTGAAAAACCATTATTATTTCACTTCCATAAACACAAATTTTATTTCTGTATCTTTTTTGGAAAATATGGGTTATTCATTCATAATTAAGAACATGAGTTATTCTATATATAAGAATGAAATATTTTATGGAATTGGGAATATAATGAATTTTTTGTATATTATTGATATGGACAATCCTTTCCATAAGATTCAAAATAAGAAGGTAAAGGTTGATTCTAATCCCACCTACCTTTGACATTTTATCCTTGGGCACATAAATGAGAAACACGTTCAATGACTCCATAAAGATGGGTTGTTTGACTCATTCGATTATGAATCATTTGATACATGTGAATCTTGTTTATTGGAAAAAAATAACAAAGTCGCCTTTTGGTAGAAAAGGTGAGATGGATAGTGGATTATTGGATCTTATATATAGTGATGTATGTGGACCAAGGAGTACACAAGAAAATGTTGGTTTCAATTACTTCATTACTCTTACTGATGATTTTAGTCGGTATGGATATGTGTTTCAGATGAAACACAAGTATGAATGTTTTGAAAAGGTTAAAGAGTTTTAGAAAAAAGTATAGAATCAACTTGGAAAAAGTATTAAATTCCTCTGATCAGATTAGGGTGGGGAATACTTGATCCAGGAATTCATAGCTATTTAAGAAATTGTAGAATTATTTCACAACTCACTCCTATTGGAACACCACAATGGAATGGTGTTTCTAAAAGGAGAAATTATACCTTATTAGACATGGTTCGATCAATAATGAGTTTATGTGACCTTCCAATCTCACTTTGGGGTTATGCTCTAGAAACTACTACATTATTACTAAATCAAATTCCATCTAAAGTAGTCACAAAGATACCATATGATATATGTACTAGTAAACATCATGTTATGTATTTTATGAGGATATGGGGTTGTGAATCATTCATACATCAATTGATTTCTAAAAAAAATTGACCCAAAATATGAAAAATGCTTATTTTTTAGTTATCCCATGATAAAAAGGGGATATTATTTCTATAATCCTACTGTGAAAAAAGTGCTTGTAGCATGATTTTCTATATTCCTTGAGAAGGAATACATTGATCAAGGTGTCAGTGGGAGGATAGTTGAACTTGGAGAAGTTCAATACCAACAAATAGGAAGTGTTCCTAAGATGGAAGTTGATCCGGTTTCACAAAGAGTTGTGGAAGAAGAACTATCTCAAACTACACAAGAACCTCAAAGGTATGGTAGAATTTATCAGATACCTAAGAGATATGAACTTGTCATGAAATATGACAATGAAATAATGTTCATAGGAGATAAACACTCTTCCTACATAGAGGTAATTGAGAGTTTAGATTCCAAGAAATGGTTAAAGGCCATGGAATTTGAGATGAACTCCATTTACACTAACCAAGTCTGGATCTTGGTAGATTCACCTGAAGGGGTGATACCCATAGGGTGAAAGTGGAGTTTCCACAAGAAAAATGAAATGGATGGTAGACTATCTACCTATAAAGCACACTTAGTTGTAAAGGGTTATAAAAAAATTCATGGTATTGACTATGAAGAGGCCTTTTCACCAGCTGCGATGATAAAGTCCATTTAGATTTTGTTAGCCATATCATCTCATTATGATTATGAGATATATCAAATGGATTTCAAAATTTCATTCCTCAAAGAGAATTTAGTTGAGGTTGTGTATATGATACAAACTGAGGGTTTTAAATTACCAAATGAGAATGTTATGGTTTTCAAGTTGCAACAATATATTTATGGGATGAAGCAAGCATCTCAGAGTTGGAATATCTGGTTTGATAATACAATCAAAGAGTTTGGTATTATGAAAAATGTGGATGATTCCTATGTATAGAATTAGTTTAGTGGGAGTATAATAGTATTCCTAATACTATATATTGATGAAATAATACTTATCGGAAATGATGTACCGACACTTCACTCTTTGAAGATGTGGCTGGGTAAATTTTTCTCAATGAAAAACACGGGTGAAGTGGATTACATACTCGATATGAGTGTAGATCCTTGAACTATCTTTCCACCTAAACAGTGTTTAGGGATAGAGTATCACTAGGACTTAGGCGTTACTCACCATACTCTAAAGGATTTATGCTAGAAATGAGGGTATAAAGAGGTGATAGTGGGGATACTATAGCCTCTTGTGGTGATATTAGTATTGGTCTAAGTATATATAAAGCAACATAAAAGAAATACCCAAAACACATGACTAGTAACCTGCTATAGAGAAATCCAAAACATACAATAATAGATACATAAATAGACAATGATAGAATAAATAAATGAGCCAACATACTACTTTTATAATAAAAAAAACTTTCCATATCATATAAGTTCATAGAAAGCAATAAATAAAAAAGTTAACCTATGGTCAATCATCTATACATACATATAATAGGCATGCTGAAATAAAAGGAAGATCAAAATTAAACATTGGCTGATATAGGAATCAATGAGGTCCCTTTCCATCCATCCCATACAAAAGGCCTAAAATGATCACTAAGGTCCAGCTCCTGAGATCGGTCCCTTACCTGATCGAAAGAGCATAAAGTCTACACACACCTCAAAGGGTCTTTGTAGGGTGTGAGAATAATCTCAGTAGGCCACCATCAACATGTTCTTGTCTTACATCTATGAGAAAGCAGGTGTTCTAAATATAAAATAAATAGAACATGCATAATCAATAAATAACCTGCTTCCCATGTGCTTAATATCAACAAGGAAGCAATCATCTGCTTCAACAAATGTTGATATTCCACATGCCCCCAGTTATATATATGTAATACAGTGACACGTCTGCATATATATAACTACAGTGGAAATGATCCTTAGTATAAATCCTAAAGAATCCCCTCATGAGAGTGCATCTCAGGTGAACCCTCAGGATCCACCTCTAAAACATAACCCGATACCTTATGCCATCAAGTATATCCCTAACATCCAAAAAGGAATTCCCCCCAATTACCTAGCTCCTTGGACCTCAGCTTAGGAAAACCCCATCATCTCAACAACCCAACATCTAAGGCACATTAATATCTGTCTTCTAATAAATAATCACCATCATCACAACAACTGATATCCTGAGGGATGATGATACTCATCCTCCCAAATAATCCCTGCCCAACAACCTAAATATATAGTGAAGCTCAGTCCCCAACTAATAGTCTCACCACCATTAATATATGGATCCTCACCATTCCCATCGATTTATACAACAAGCACCTCCAACCTCACTGATGGTCAACACCATCCTAAGCCGCATCTAACAGAGGCCTCTAGCCACACGAGTAGTCAACACCACCTCATCATCTGAGTCCTATATATGTGCACATGACTCCAACAATGTGTTTCCAATCATGTTGAGTGGAAATATCTAACATAGTACCTAATCTACTTCAAATTGACACCTCATTCCCCTGAGACCATGTCTCTTAATCTAATTGTCATCACCATCCAATATCATGTTGACCACACCCATAGCCCGGTGACCTCGTCATTTCAATCCTACAACCATGTTGCCCAACCTGAGATCAACAACACTCATATAACCCAAGCCTTTCCCAACATGACGAACACATAACCTCAATGTAGGTGGTCATCACCACCTCAATCCTTAGGCCAAACCTATCAAGTTCCCATGGAACAAAGAATAATAATATAACAATTCAATTTAAATAAATTAAAAACACCCAGCTTAATATGCCCAAGAGGTTAATGGACTCTAACTTGGCCTGACATGTATGATCATGTATAGGTCATGCCCAACGATATCCCACAATACCTCCTAATTAATTTAAAGATAAGGAATTAATTTATTAGGGTCTCTCTCAGACTACCCAATGATGCACTCAAGAAAACCCCCCCAAACACCATAAAATCAAAGAGAAATCTAGGAACCACCTACCTCGTACTAGTACACGTTCTCTCATCAGGCATTATCCATTAACTCGATCCGATTCGGAAGAAATTGGAATTTTGGACGAACGCCCTAAAAATAGGGTAAAATGGCTCACACGGATTTAGTGCACAGTATGCTGAAAGAAAATATGAAAATAATGTAAAAAAGATGAATCCTTACCAACACGGTTCTAATGAGATCGAAAATAATCAAAACAGAGCTCTGATGGAGAGTGGATCTTAAAGCATAGTGGAGGAAGAAGATAGAGGACCTACCCTACTGTGCACACATATTGGAGAAGAAAAAGGAGAAGAAAACATAAATAGTGGGAGGAAAAAATGGTAATTTTTCCACTCTAAGTGATATGCATGGTTTGGATAAGCATGTGCCAACTGTGCAACACCCAATGTCTAGGCACCACACCACAAACGGTTGGACTGCATAGTTTTACAAACCGTGCATGAGCCTCTGCTAAAAACTGAAGATCACCACACATGGTTGTGAGACCCCTACTGCACAACTTGTCAAACCATGCATAGTGAAGAATAAGGGCTACAAAATTACACCTAGGAGGCCACAAAGTTTTCCAAATAGTGCGCCTAGTCTGCACTTTCCTAAAACTAGGTTTTTGGGGTCTGATGCTCCCAAAACCCATCTGGAACCCCGAGGAACTTTATGAGAACTAAAAAAATTCCTTGGATCAAAGAAAATCTCAGAATTAAGTTCTGAAGTTAATAAATATACTAGATTGACTAAAAAACTCTAAAAATTAAAACAGGTTGAGGAATTTGATCTGCTCCAACAACCCAGGATGTTACAGTCTCCCCACCATAACACATCTCATCCCTAAGCTATCAAGACTTAGCCGAAGAAGGTACCAAACATACCCATATCTTTAAAATCAACCTGGTTTACCCAAGTCATAAATTTTTAGGTCAACTCTTTCAAGGTGCTCCCCACCATAAGAGTTTCCCACCTTGATCACTTCCCGAACCAAAACTCAAATAATCCTATGGTCCACCAACCATCCCCATACTCAAAAGTCATCCTATGAAACATCATCACTCCTGAACCTCTTCAGGTTCTCAAATCATACCCATGTCACATCTTACACCCATAAAGTATCACATCTCAATAGATGCTCATATGTATACACATCTCCTGGAAAACCCACATTATATAATAATATGCATGACCAGAAAGAGTGTACCAAAAACAACTCATGCACCTCATACACCCCAAAACCTGACATGCCATACCAAAATAAAAATCACCCCGATCACACCTACGATGTACCTCTAATTATTGTTAGACCCCCAACCTAATATTCACTTGGAAGCTCCACTGTGTACACTTGGACTGAATCCTGATTACCTAAGGCCTGGACTCCTTTCATAGCTAAACCAACTACTGGCCATCGAACCCACTATTGAGTCCCACTATTTCTACCATGAACTCCACGTTCAGCTGAATATCAGCTACCATATCCAAGTACCAATCTTGGTATGACCTCAAATGCCTAAGTCTTCCCTGGTTTATGACTGCCGGTTGTCCTAGAAGGATTCATACCGAACCTCTTTAGATTTCCGACCTAGACACATACTCAATACTCTTTTAGTTCTAGATCACACTGCGTCTATACATGTCCCGACTACTTGCACTAAAATCACATCTTCAAATACCCACTCCTCGGTGGTCTTCTCAAGTATCTGGCATGAATGAACTACTAAGACACCTCTCATCCTCACTTCCTACTACCCAAATTATCGCCATTAAAATCACACAAAACCATCACCTAGATCGAATATGACCAGTCTGTCAGATTTTCCTCAGCTAATAGTGCCTAACTCACTACCTCCAATAATGAGGCTAACCTAAAGATGTTTAATTGAACCCTAATGGCATGTTGTAAAGCATCCTCGAAACGCCTCACCCTCATGATGTTGTCACCCACCATACCAGGTGCGAAACGAGATAATTCTGTGAAAGTAGCTTCACAGTCCATGCTGGACATGTCTCCCTACTATAGGATCAACAACTCACGATCTCTTTCTTTCCTCAACATCTTTGAGAAGAAGTGCACTAAGAACCTAACCTCAAATTACTTCCAATATAGCCCCTCATTTATGTCCACCTAAACCTATATGTCCCACTAGTGCTTTACCAATCCTCTAAGCATATTTGTATCCAACTTCACCCTCTGGCCTAGGGGTGTCTCAAGCTAGTTGTAGATAGTATGGACTACCTCAATCTAGTTCTCTACTGCCTATGGTCCACCCTAACCATGAAATAGTGGTGGGTGCTAGGACTGTAACTCCCAAGTCAGGTATTCCATCGATGGATCGGCACCCTGGGCTCCCCTGTCGATACCCTAGATGACACACACCAATCTTTCCCTGAGTTGATCATCAATCCAAAACCCAAAATATGTCACAGCCTGTAGCTGTACCACCTATACTAGAGCATGTAACTATGTCTGTACCTACGAATCATGATATTCCTAAACCTTTATGGCCTCATCCTATGTATGCTCATGCATCACCATATCACTTCCCTCCTAATGCTCCACTGGAATCCGTCTAGGTGGAATCCCATTGAATACCAATATCATGGTCAGATAACCATAATAGTATATATACACAATATATAAAATATAGGGAAATCTATAATAGGAAGTGAAATCTCACTACCCTTACACTCCCCTACCACACCATGTCATAAGACATCCGTCCTCAAGGCCCCTTACCCACCCGTATCAGGGTCAATTATCACATGTAACCCGACCTCATGACCCCCTACCTACCCACATTAGAGATAGGAATCAAGTATAATCCATCCTCATATCCCCTTAACTTCATATAATAGGGTTATATATCATATATAATCCATGATAGCTGAGTAGAATGCCAACAAGAGAAGCTATGTAAGAAAACACTATTTAGATTCATTTGTTGACACTCTAAAAAACTCACCCCTATCATCATCCCTGCCTACTAATACCAGATTTGTGCCCATATATCACATACATATAGTCACATCACATCACATACATATCTCATTGGGACCGCATGCTTGGGATGGTAGAGTATAATGCCACCAAACAGAGGCTAATCCGGATAACACTGTTTAGCTTACTTTATTGACACTTTAAACAACCCAACCCCTCTAAGAAAAATCCAGGTTCCCAATGAAGATCACAAGAAAAAACAAATTACATGTTCCTAAAATCACATCAAAAAGGATAATCACATCTCACTTTCCATATTGATACAAGGTCCAAAAGCCATATAATAATAACCAACACATCTAATTTCACCTCTCGAGGTGAAAATCGAATCAAATATCAAAGAGAAAAACATAACAGTAATTACCACCCCTAAAAACATGGTTTTTACCTCATGCATAGGGCTATAGACACTTAAACACAAGCTCTACACCCAGTTCTGATAATATCCTAGTCTACGGTCTACGATATCCCAAATAGTGAGACCAACTCAAAAGAAAATCATTTGATATAATTTTTATCAAACCAAATACTACTACTAATTTCCATTCAGGAAGTTATTTGATACCATTTATAAAACCCTAACCCATATTTCTACCTGAATAGTTTTGAGGGCCAGAGTACCACTGGGCCTTAGGCATGCCTCCTCATACACCAAATGTTGCCGACTAGCAGCGAGAGTGTAAATAATTGATAGTGAGGAGACTATACCCTTTGGTGGTGATATTAATAATGGTCTAAGTATATATAAAGTAGCGGAAAAGAAATACCAAAACATAGTACTAGTAACCTTCCATAGTGGAAGCAATAATAAGAAATAGTGGAATCATAAACATATAGCAGCAAAAAAAATAAATGATCCAACATACCACTTATATAATTAAATTAACATGCCATATCATATCAGGTCATACAAATCAATAAACAAAAAAGGTTTCCCATTATTGACCATTAGTACATACATATAATAGGCATGCTAAAACAAAATGAAGATTAAAATTAAACTCTAATTAATTTAGAAACCTTTGAGGTCCCTTTCCATTCATCTCATGAAAAAGGTCCAACATGATCACTAAGTTCTAGATCATGATCTAATTCCCTTACCTAATCGAAAGATCATAAATTCTATATGTATCCCGAAGGTCCTGTGCAGGGTGTGACAATAATCTCAGTAGGCTACCACTGATGTGTTCCTGTCTTACATCTATGATAAAGCAGGTGATATAAATATAAAATAAACAACACATTCACAATTAATAAATAACCTGCTTCCATTATGCTCAATATCCATAAGGAAGTAATCACCTACTTCATCCAATTCTGGTATTCCACATGACCTTAGTTATATATATGGAATACAGAGACATGTCTAAATATATATACAAAAGAAGTGGAGAGGATCCTTAGCATAAATCCTAAGGTATCCCATGATGAGAGTGCATCCTAGGTGAACCCTCAGGTTCCAACTCCAAAACATAACCTGACACCTTGTGTCATCATGTATACTGCTGGAGTCCAAAAAGGTATGCCCAAAAAATTGTGTCCCCTCAGAACTCAGATCATAAAAACTCCATCATCTCAACAACCGGACATTTTAGGCACATAAATATCTATCCTCTAATAACTAATCATCATCAGATCAATAATTGATGTTTTGAGGAATGATGATACTTATCCTCCCAAATAACATCGTCCCAACGACCTCAATATATGATGATCCTCAACCCCCAACTAATGGTCTGACCACCATCAACCGATATATCCTCACCATCCCTGTGGATTTCTATGGTAAGCACATCCAACCTCACTGATGGTCAACACTATCCTAAGCCGCATCTAACAAAGGCCTCTACTCACACGAGTGGTCAACACCACCTCAGTATCTGAGTCATATCTATGTGCACATGACTCTAATGATGCATCATCCAATCACGGTGAGTGACTATCACCAACATAGTACCTAAGACATATCAACCCTATACCTTGTGTCCTTACAACCATGTCTCTCAACCTAATGGTCATCACCATCCAATATCACGCGGACCATGCCCATAGCTAGACAACCTCGTCATCTTAATTCGACGACCACTTCACCTAAACTAAGATCAATATCACTTATAGAACCCGAGCCTCACCCAACCTAATGAACTAATCACCTCAATCCAAGTGTTTATCTCCACCTCAATCCTCTGGCCAATCTTGTCAAGTTCCCATAGAACCAATCATAATAATATAAAAATTCAATTTAAATAAATAAAAAATACATAAACTAATATTACCAAGTGGTCCACAACCTCTAACCTGACCTCTCATGTTTAATCATGGATAGGGAATGCCCAAAACATCCCATAATATCTCTTAATTAATTTAAATACAAGTAGTTAATTAATTAGGGGGCCGCTCATACTACCCAATGACACACTCAAGAACTCACCCCTAGAAAACCACAAAATCAAAGATAAATCTATACACCACCTAAATCATACTTTTAAATGTTCAATGGTCTGACATCTATCTCTCACTCGATCCAGTTCAGAATAAATCAACGTTTTAGATGAATGCCCTAAAAATAGGGTAAAACTACTCACAAAGATTTAACACACCATATGGTGAGAGAAAAGATAAAAAGAAGGTATAAGGTTCAAAGCCTTATTGATATGGTTCTAATGGGATTCACGATGATCAAAATAGAGCTTGAACGAAGTGCAAAGCTCAAATCCTAGAAAAGGAAGAAGAAAAGGAGTTCTCATGTTGTGTGCACATGGTGGAGAAGAAAAGAGGAGTATAAAACATAAATAGAGGAAGGAGAAAATGGTAAATTTTCCTCTTTAAGTGATCCACATGCTTTGGACACACAGTTTGGATAACCATACGCCAATCGTGTGACACCCACTGTATAGACACCACACCCCACACAGTTTGCTAAACTGTGTGAAAATAATGCATGATCCTCTAATAAAAACTACAGATCACCCTACACATCCATGTGACCCCTGCTTTATAGTTTTTTGAACTGTTTATAGTGAAGAATAAGGGTTTCACAGTTACACCTGGGAGGCCGCACAATTTTTCTAAATTGTGTACCCCAGACTATACTTTCTTGAAATTGGGTTTTTGGGGCCCGATACTCTTAAAAACCATCCAAAACGACAAGGCACTTGTTGAGAACTAAACAACATCCAAAAAAAATGAATTGGGTCAAATAAACTCTTAGAATTAGGTTCCTAAGTTAAGAAATAAGTTGGTCTGACTACCAAACTATAAAAATTCAAACGGGTTGAGGAATTTGAACTACTCCAAAACCTGGTACATTACAATGGGTATCTATAGAGATAGATCTAAGAAGTTTATTGGAATGATTCAGAACATATATATTAATAAATTTCTAAAGAGGTTAGCATGAAGAACTCTTAAAGGTGTGTTTACCAGTATTGCATGGAATGAATCTTAGGAAGATTTAGGATCCTTCTAAAGAGTTAGATACGATGGATAGAATTCCTTATGCATCCACCATAGGATCTATCATGTATGCCATGTTATGTACTTGACCTATTATCTCATATGATTTAATTATAAGAAGTAGATACCAATCAAATCCCAGTGAGATCCATTGGATTTCTGTGAAGAACATCCTTAAGTACTTGAGAAGGAATAAGGATAGGTTCTCTATCATTATAGGATAGTATGAGCTATGTGTAAAAGGTCATGAAAATACTAGTTTATAATCTGAAAAAGATTATATGAAATCTTAATCATAATTTATGTTTTTTCTAAATAGTGGAGCGATTATTTGGAAAATTTCCAAACAATCCACTATATTGGAATAATAAACAAAGGCAGAATACATCGTTGCATCAGATGCAGCGAAGGAATCTATTTGGATCAAGAAGTTCATTTCTAAATTTGGAGTGGTTCCTAGAATTAGGGGAGTAATTGAGATATATTATGATAAAAAACGTGTTGTTTCTCAGGCTAAGGAACCTCGTTCTCATAAAAACACAAAACACATATTTTGAAAATACCATCCCATATGAGAGATAATTGATAGGGGTGATATAAAGATAAGTCGGGTGACTACACATGAGAATGTAGCAGATTTGTTAAAAAAACCACTATTGCAACAACAACATGAGGGTCATGTAGAATCTATGGGTATTAAACACATGGGATATTGGTTATAATGGTTGTAAATGTATCATGTTATTATAATAATGAAAATTTTCATTTATCATTCATTCATGTGTACTGAAATTTATTTTACATGAATAGTCAAATGATAAATATCCCCTCAAAGTACAAACTTTGAGTTTCCCCTAACCGATTATTATCATGAAGTATAATGGGCTGTGATGATATGTAATGTTTATCTTGAATATATTATTATATCTATTACAAAGGTTTGTATATGAGATATTGAAGAATAGATTCTTAAGGTAATAAGTAGAGGCTTATTGCTTGGACTAGCCCGCTAAAGTATATCTCATGAAATGTCATACATTCATAGATATACTTAGGGTTGTATGATTTTTACCATTCCTTATTACCTGAGGTTGGTGAGAAACCTACCATGATAAAATTCATACTTTGATAACCTACTTACATAATTCAACATATGAACTTAGCTAATACAGGGGTGGTTGGTTATGTTGCTGATCATGTCATCGGTTGGAGTGGAACCAAGATAATATTTATCCTCTTGTATGATAAGAAACACCATATGTCCCTTGATTTAACAAGAATAAGTAATTTCATGAAAATTATTAGTTATTTCACATATGATGTGTTCAAATATTTGGATAAGTGACATGTGATGTGCTTATCAAATAGATGAATGGTATGTGATGTATTCATCCACTTGGCCAGTATTTTTTGAAGCACCAAGAACATGATGGGAGGCCTATACTATATTGACATGTTTCATGTCTAGTGGTTGCTCTATGTATTAGAAAAATTGATTATATAAGTTACATATGATTTATATGATACATCTTGTAGTGGATATGATCAAATAGAGATATGAGTATGTTTGATGGAGACCACACTAGAACCCTTAGTATCTTGAGTAGCAGTGATGTTTTTCTAGAGACTTATCTTTGTTTACATATATGAGATAGAGATTTCATAGTTATTGTCAATGTTTCTAAGGCTTGAAGGGTCACACAATTAGTCCCTTGTATAAGGATACAATTATGGAAAAAGTGTTTGTTCAAAATAAAGAGAGTTTGATGAAAAATCATATCCAAATAAGTTGGGATAGATTCACAAAGAGATGTGAAGTTATGCATAAATTCTGTATGTGATTTTAGTGCAAGTTGGAGATTGGTAGATATGAACTAAAAAAATATATAATATGATATTATATATATATGAAGTGTATATTTAAATAATTTAAATAAATAATATATATATATATATATTTGATATATATTTATTTTCCTTGAACTATTTTATTATTAGTTAAAATCCATTATTAATGGATTAATTGGATTGATATCTCATTGAATAAGATTCAATGAATTATGGGAATAAATGTATATGGATACATTAATATGGATGACACATTTTCATTTAATGAAATGTGTCTGAGATGATTATATAAAGGGAATTGATCCCTGCGATTATGATAATCTAATTGTGAGAAATCCTCTTAATTATATCTTCCTCCAACATTATTGTTCGTAGTTTATGATGAAGGCACTAACACCACTTCAACATTCAGGTATCCCTGCGATATGATCACAGATCCATTATTTGGTGTACCCCACTCGGAGACAAGGTGCTTTTTCACTACTTAATGATCTTGATCAAGCATTACCATTCATCTAGGAATAATAATAATACTACCGTTAGTGATTTCCAGATACCCTCTTTATATAGTTTTATTTACACATTGATTCTCAAAGATAGATCTGGTTGTGTTTGGGTTATCTTCCACTGCACATGGTCATATGATGATCATACAAAACCCATAAGTTATATATCTAGACCATAATAGTATGATTTTTTATATTTTCTTAAAAAAATAATAATTATATTTATCCCTTTTCATTATTATAATTTTACATGAGTTAATGAAAATTGGATTTTGATATGAAGAAATCAAAATTATATTTTTGGGATATATATAGTTTCAATTAAGGCACTCTTTTTATAGATTCAATATTTTTAAATAAATAATATTTTAATAGAATATTATTATTAGATAATAATTATTTAAATATAAACAATAATATAATTTAATGAAGTTACTGTAATTTTTATAAGGGATAAAAAGTGGTTAATATCGTAAAAACTAATAATTTTTAGTAAAATGTTTTTTTATTTAAAAGTAAAAAATACCATATTTATAAAATTATTTTTATAAAATAAATATTATTTTTTAAATCACAACATCAAAATTATTCAATGTTTAATTTTTCATAATTTTCTAAGATAGTCGAATTTTTGAGTAAAAAATAAATACGGTATAAATATATAGTTTGTATTATAACATCATATTTTCCCAAAAGTGATGTAATAAATGTCATAAAAGAAATAAAAAACCAAATATATATATCTTATTTAAAATATTTTTTTAATTTTTTTAATTAATTTTATAAACCCTTAATGAATCCTCCAAAACATATATTATATTTTAAGATTTTAAAATCAATTCTTTATAAACATGACTCACTTACACATCACAAAGGGTATTATTTTAATTATTTTTGTTATTTTCCCTATAAAATATTAAAAAAAAATTATCTTTGAATGAAAACATGTACAAAAACCATGGGAATGTTTGTAGTTTTTATTACTTTATCATATAGAGTCTAAAACCTATGTTTTGAAATTAATAAAGAATTCCCCCATCTTTTGCTATAAATACCCACCCATTATCCCACTCCTATTCACTCAAAAACCATTTACAATGAAGTTAATATCCCTATACATATCTAAATCTATCTAAAGGTTTTTTTTTAATCTCTTAATAATCTCCTCCCAAGCTTTTTGAATCACCCTCTTAAGGTGAGGGATCATCTCCTCTTTGTTTTTATTTCAAGTACTTTCTTAGTACAAAAAATTTTGATTTCCAATTTTTTATGTTGAAATGTGTTTTTAAAAATCCATTTACTATCCATATTATTCAAAAGTAATTAGAGGTCCTGTTTTTCTCTCATTAAACCCTCCCATGAACCTTTATGTTCATCCTTTATGCTGCTGAAATTATCCTGTGATTTTTCCATACCAAACATTTGTGTAGTGAATACCCATCCCCATTTCCACTCAAGGGTATTCACCTAGATTTACCTATCCTTCATTGATCATAGCTTTCCATTTATATAATCACACACTCTTTAATTTTGGGATTAAAATTTATGAAAGGTGCTCTTATGTCATATGATCCATGTGGCATAATAATGTAGGTACAAAATATGAATGTGATGGGTGGGCCTTGAATTATATAGCCATCCAATGCATTGGGTAGTTTTTTTATCACATTAGATACCATTTATGGTTCATTATAGGTTATCCTATGAACACTATGTTATTATTTACTGGTGGTTAGCTTTTATTTATGCTTATGATGTCATATTTTATGTTGTTGCCACATTCCTATGTTGCCTTGATGTTATCATCCTATATCATGATTCAATGTTTATGTTTATGATTAACACCCAGTTTATGTCACCTTGATATTCTTATTTCTAACATTTATTACTTTCATCATTTTATGATATTATTATTCTCATACTATGATTTATAGCTCCCCCTTTTCTTATGCATGTCCCTAGGTTATCCCATGTAGTATTAGAAGATGGGTGGAATATAAGGGCATGTTTTGGAGTTTTTGAAAAATGTCATTATAACCATGTTTCATGTTATTATGTTATATATCTAATTACCCCCACAAAATTGACCTTTTGATCTTTTATCATTGTATTATGTGTGTCTTTATATAATAAATCACAAATTAAGGTTTATTAAAGACATGTGCTGTCATAGTTGGTATCAGAGCAAGGTCAAGTTATTTTTGGGGATTAGGATTATAAAAACTTAGTCAAGACTTAAGGATAAGACTAAACATAAGAAAATATCCCTAAATTATGATAAAATATAGAGTAAGTGGTTTCAGAAAAACAAAATCCACATTTTACGTAGGGGTAACAACCCCGAAAAGGGTGTATTAGGCTTTGAATCAATCAACACCTAGTTCATAATAAAAAGGTATTTTTTACACCTGATCTGACACTCCTATGGGATATGCTTTGGTAAATTCGAAATCTCTTTATAAAACATTATGAAGGGAATAAAAATGACCATAATATTTCATGTTAGGAAATAAATCATAGATAACATATATTGAAACCTAGAAATTCATAGGTTTAGGAATATATTTCATTTATGAGTTACCCCTTCAATGTTCATATTTTTACTTTATGTGTTCAGAAGTTTTAAAATTCTCATCCCTAATTTTCCCTTTATTTTAGTTAATATATGAGAATAGAAGGAACCGAGTCAACAACCAATGTGAGGGGAAATGTGATGAATTCCCAAATGAGATTCCCAACCTTATGAGAGAAATAATTAATAACTTCATAATGATAATTTCTAAATTAAATCATGTTATGAATAAAAACATGAATCAAGGGGAAAACCCACATCCTACTAAGAAAGTGAAAGTTTCAATTCACACCTTTATGCCACAAAGGCCTCTAACTTTCAATAGATCTTATGATCCTTTAATCATGGAACAATGGATTAACACCATTGAAAATATCTTCTCTATACTTCAAATCTATAATAAATATATTCTTTTGATGGGTATTAGTCATATGAAGGGAGAAACTAATATATAGTGGATGTTGATAAAAAATATGAAGCCCCGAGGAGGTGATCTAAATAATGGAGTGGAAAGAACTTCGAAAAATGTTTTTTGATAAATATTTTCCTCACACTCTCTAACTAAAAATAGACATGGAATTATATATTCTTAAGAAAAAGGATGAAAAATCCATTAAGGAATGTGAGGCGAACTTCACAAGATTTCACAGTACACCTCCATCCTTTTCATCTCCCTTGAAAGTAAATTTGAACGCTTCTTTGGTGGTCCAAATCAAAGTTTACTAAAATATTTTTCAATTTGAGACTTTGATAACTATACAAAAATTTACCTATGTGCAATCAAAGTTGAAATGGAGATAAATGAATCTCTAGGGTCTCACAGGTATATAGATAGGAAGTGGATAATATATTTAATTTTGGTGTTGCGATGGATAAATATCACAAGGCAAAGAAATTCCAAAATCCCATTTGTCAAAAGTGTGGTAAAAAGAATCCTAGAAATTTATTTAAGGGGATAAGGAAACACTTTAGGTGTATAAGGAAGAGATCCTTGATAGTGAATACCGATGGGAGAAACCCACCAATGTAATAGAAGAAAGTAATGATCTAGTTAATCCTCACCCTGCTATCCAAATTTTCAAATACAAGGAGTAAGGAAATAATATGAATAAATGAACTAAGCCATGGGCTATTGATGATAACTGATGACAAAAAACTCCAAGGTCTAAAGAGAAAGGGAGATGTTATACCATCAAAACTACTGAGGTGGATCCTGACAACTATTTAGTGATATGTACACTTGTTATTCATTAAAGGATAGTGAACATAATGTTTGATTATGGTTCTACATATTCTCTCATATCATGAAAGTTTAGTAGAACTATTTAAAAACCACCACAGAAAATAGAAGTGGAGTTGTTTGTGAAAATAGAAAATAGAGAAATTATTTCATCCCAAGTATATAAATCCTCCCTTATCTATATTTTCAAGCTGAACTTCCCAGGGACTGATACTACATTTAGTGTAATTCGATGCAATTATGGGTATGGAGTGAATTTCCTTATATATATCCTACATAAATTGTTGAGAGAATTAAATCAACCCCTATATTGAGAATCACTCTATGTTTCTATACAAGTGAAAGGAGGAGGATAAATTTCCTTTGGTATCATCATCTCAAATTAAGATATTATTTTCTTATGAGTATGTGTATCTAGTTCAATTGATTGAGACTAATGAAGATACCATCCTTGAAGACATGCCCATTATAAGGGAATATGCTTTTGTGTTTCTTGAAGTATCGTTTGGTCTTCCTCCATGTAGTGAGGATGAGTTCTCAATCGATCTTACACTAAGAGCCTTTCCAATATCCAAGACTCCATATACAATGGCCAATATTTATTTTCAAGAGCTTAATAAAAAAAATATGGATAAAGGGTTTATATTCCCAAGTGCTTTACCATGGGGTGAATCGGTATTCTTCATCAAGAAGGATAGATCAATACACCTCTGTATTGATTATCATGAGCTCAATAATATCACAATAAATAACAAGTATCCTATACCATGGACTGATGGCCTATTCAATCAGTGATGTGGATCATAATAATTATATAAGGTGGATCTTAATTTGGGATATTATTAAGTAAAGGTGAAGAGGATGATATCCAAAAGACTAAATTTTTACAAGGTATGAGCACTAAGAGTTCATAGTTATTTCATTTGGACACACCAATCCTTCAGCTATCTTTATAGAATTAATGAATATATTTTTCAGGGATTAACTTGATAAATTTATTATAGTATTTATAGAATATATTCTTATCTACTCTAAAAATCAAGGAGGAATACAATGAGCATTTGAATACTGTATTGAAGACCATATAAAAGGAAATTGTTTTATGATAAGTATAGTAAATGAGATTTTTTGATGCAGAAAGTAACTTTCTTAGGGCATGTTATCACCAATTAATAAATATATGTGGATAATTAAAAAATAGAGTAAATTAAAGGATGTACTAGACCAACATATATTGAAAATATTCATATTTTCCTTGGATTAGTGGGGTACTATCATCGATTTGTGATAAAATTATCATGATTTTGAAGCCCACTGACCAAGATAATTCAGAAAGGAGTGAAGTTTTTCTGAAATAACGAATTTGATGAAAGATATAAAGAGTTAAATAAGAGTATAATCACTATAATTTTTCTTATATTACCTAATTATGGGGAAATATTTGTGATCTATAATAGTGCATCCAAAAAGGGATTGGGTTGTGTACTCAGGAAAATTAACAAAGTGATAGACTATACCTCCTTCCAATTAAATATCCATAAGTAGAAACACCCAACCCATGATATATAATTAGATATAGTTGTAACACCTAGAAATTGGTTTTTATTTTATTTTATTCTTTTTATTTATATTGGTTATTTTGATTGAGGTTCGGGTCGAATTCTTGGTGATTTTTTTGAGTTTCCAGAGTTTTTTTTGAAGGTTTCTAAGCCTATGCATGGTTTGAGGAAAATTTGACCGTGGTTAGACTAAGCGTAAAACTTACATAGAAGAGGTTTTAATAGTTTTATAATTTTTAGACTAAGTGTTTATCTTAAGTGTGTAGCATGTGCAACTCTTAATAGTGAGGAATTGCACAGTTTGAGCATGGTTTGTTTAACTGTGCATGTTAATCGTACAACCTACCCAAAGAGGGGTATTTTTGTCTAATTGCCTTATTTTTAAGATGGGTTTCTTCCCTTGAAATCCCAAATCAATTTACCTTGACTTTTATGCATTACATAGAGGGTTTTACTTCTCTAAATCTCCTCCAAGGTTATTTCAAGGTGGATTATTGGTGATTCTTCACCCAGTTCAAAAGGTTAGGGATTTCATCTCCTTCCTCCTTGGGTATCATCCTTTTTTGTTACCTACTCTAAACCTCATGACTATATTTGGCCTATTTTGATACCTATTGTAGTGTAAAATTGGTGTTTTTTCTTTCTTAGGGTTGTGAGAGATGTTAGGAGTGTCTTTTTGATGGATTTCGTCAAAGGCAACATGATTCTTCCACTTTAGGTAGGTGTTTCCATCCATTCCCATTTTGAAACATTCTATTTTATGATTAGGTGTTTCTAAATAATTTATAAATTTGTTTCTCATGCTCGTGGTGTGTTATTATGGATCTTAGTGGTGTTTCCATGTTGGTAATTTTGTGAAAATGGGGTTTCAATGGGTTTTTATTAAATTATACCCATATATATGCATGTAAGGTGTTTGATGAAATGTAAATTGGAATTTTAAAATGAGATTGAATAATTTTATACTATGTTTACATTTTAATTGGATTTTTTATTCTTTTCTTATTCTAAATTGAGTTTCAAGTGTGATTGTAATGCCTTACGGTTGTTTAGATCATGTACGGGTTGTTGTGATTTGTGGTGATGTTAGTGTTAACTCTTAAGAGTGTTTTTTGGATACTTTTATAGTTTATAAAAAGTGTATCATCAGATGTGGTCATATTCATATGTTCAAATGGTGCACATAGGGATATGTACACAAATGAAAATGTATTTATTTAAACATGTTCCTCTTACAACCCAGATTTCAAAAGAACCATTCCATTATCCTTATTTTCTTATTTAAAACCTCTCTTTACAAATGGTACTTATAAAAACCTTATGTTTTATAAATGGTTTCTTGGTTTAAAAAAGGTCTCAAAATGTGGTTTCAAATATTTCCATCAATGATTGGTATGTTTGGTACTTTGGAAGGTGGATTTGTAACTAAATGAGATAAAGTCTCTTTGGAACCTTTCATGTTAAATAATGTTTATGCCTTGGATTTGCATGTTTTTTTGGAAATGGGTTTGGTTTTAGAAATATTAAAGGCCTATTTGGTACTTTGTGTCATTTTGGGAAATTGGTTTTAAAGTAATGGGAATTGAAGGACTGGTTGACACCTATGGATGATTCAACATATGATGGGAACCTATATGGTAGTCCCTAAAAGGAAAGGGTCATTGCATAGGTGGTGTCAGTGTTTGGGTTAGTCATGCACAGTGGAATATGTGGGTTATTGGTTTATTCCATGCGTGTGATGACCTCCCCATTCACCATGTAATATTATCATGGTATTCTTGGGAATTATCTAGAGAGTCAAGTGACGGTTGCTTATCAGCCTGATTAGATGGGTTGGTACCCCTTGGATTTATTGAGAGGCTAAGTGGGATGTGCCACTAGTGAGGCTAGTTTAAATAATCCAGTTGGTTATTGTCTATAGAGCTGCACCATATTCTGACAGGTGAGACCAAATTGAGTACATCTAGATATTTCTTCTAGAGATGTTTAGGAAATTACCATGATTATTATCTGTGTGTTATTATTTTCTTCTACTTAACCTTAGTTACTTGATATGTAATTATTTTCCTTGTTTCATTTTCTTTATTTTCCAGCATAGAACCATTGATCATTGGGTTTGGATTTTGATCTGGGTTTTGGATTGTCAAACTAGTTTGTTTCTAAAATGGGTTTCATGATTTGTTTTCAAAGTGGCATTTCTAGAAAATAATTTTGGTTGTTGTAAAAATATAAAACCCTATTTTAATAAATGTATTTTAAACTAGTGTTTATGGAATGTTTTATGAAAGGAAATGTATGGATTCTATGGTACTTACCTACTGAGCTATTTATGCTCACACCCTACTTCTGCCACTCGATGTCGGTAGACCCGAGCTATATTGAAGGTTAAGTTTTGACTTTGGAAAGGGTTGGTTCTTATGGATGGTGGTGACCAAGAGGTCATATGGAGATATTGTTAGTCCCAGTTGGTTTTAGTTTCATTTGTAGTTACTTTATTATTCACCTGTTGTATCTAAATTTGGTTTCATTTTGTAGTTACTTTCTTATTCACCTGTTGTATCTAAATCTGGTTTCATTTATTGATGATCAGTTTTTATTAGTTGCGATGTGTGCTCAATTTGGTTCATTTGATCCTAATTTTTTATTGGGTCAATCATTCCCACTATGATAACTTTGATGACTGATGCTAGTCACCATCCTAGGAGGATCGATAACACCTCTTGAGGCCTTGTCTCGGATCGGGTTGGGTGTCGGGTTGGATGACATCCTAGCTTGGTTTGTGAAAAAATGTTATCAAAGCATCCCTTTGTTATTTGGGGTGTAAGGTTGCTTAGATATAGGAATATTGGAACTTTATAGGTAGGTATGGTAATATCACCAAAAAATCGTACTCATCTCAAGCCTTAATTTACTAGGGGTAGTTCAGGATTTGATTCATTGGTTTCAGTTATTTTTGGGTTTATGACTTAGGGGATGATAATGGAAGTAAACTAGTGTGACATGGTGAGTTTTCATGGATTAGAGACCCATGTGGAGCCCAAGTACATGGTTCAAGATAATTCTAGTGGTTTGTTCTTACCTAGTGTATGGTCTTATAAAGCATTTGATCAGGGTATGCATGATCACTAGTTCCCCATTTTTGGAGTTTGGTACAAATTGTGTTTTGGTTCAACTTCAATTGGAGTGAGTGGATTTTCAAATGAAAAAAATGGTTTTTGGGGAAATGGTTTTTAAATAGGAAAATAATTTTGGGACATGGGTTTTATTCTAAAAGTGGACTTCGGTGTTTAAAAATTGGATTTAAAAGTGGGTTTTGGTATTTGGAAGGTGGCCTTGGTGAGAAATGGTTTTTGAAATTGGAATGAAAATGGTGGTTTTTTAAAGAGGATTTTGGTTTCATTTTGTGATGTTTGGTTTATGAGTTATTGTTTTGGCTTGGAATTTTCTTATTGGTTTAATTTTTGTTGGGTTTTGATTTTGGTTTTGTGAATTTTTCTATTCAGGGCATGCCTCCTAGAAAGGTCCCCAATGTTTCCAACGAATCTCCTTTAGTTTTTCCCTTTATAGACTCCTAGTGGAGTAGTGGAATCGATTTATTATTAAATGTTTCATATTTTTCATGGAGATGGAGGTCCTTTAGAGGTTTCATAATGGATTGAGAAAGTTTAACGTGTTTTAAAGTCAGTGGGAACTTCTGAAGCTGTGAGGGTGCATGTTTTTTTGGGTTCATTTATAGTTACAGCTTTGGATTGGTAGAAGGTGATCATCCCACCATTATTGAAAGTTGGGATATCTTGAGAAGTATATAATACCACTTTCATCCAATGGTTCATACCAGAGTAGGTGAAGGTAGGGAAAGTGGAAGATCTCTTGAGTATTTAGCAAGGTCAATGGACGGTGAAGGCCTATGTTAACCTCTTTGAATATTTTATTTCATTCTATCTTGAGATATCACTATAGGAATAGATAAAATCTCATATCTTCATCTTGTTTACTCACTTAGAGATTAAAGAGTGAGTTATTTCATCTAGGGAAGTTCAGTTTGAGAAGTTGGTGGATGAGGAATTTCTAGCTGAGTTGGTTCCTGGAGCGCAATCAGTTATAGTTGGCAATCCAGTGTCTCTTAGTGCTCATAAATATTCCACATATAGAAGGAAGTTTATGATAGATTATCCAATTCTCAAGGATTCATATTTCTTAGTTCTGGATTCTTGTTCATTATACCATTCACTCATGTACTTCCAATGTGGTCGATTCAGGCATTCAAAGCCTTATTTACATAATCCTTTGAAGTCTTGTCGATGGTGTGTCCATTTGGGTCACTTGGAGAAGTTATGAAAGTGGATATTACAGAAAAAGAAGTTCTAGTAAAAGGATGTCAGCTCCTAACTATGGGAAAATAGATGCTTTAAGGCATCAGGGCTCCAACCATAGGCCCTGAAGTGAAGATCTTCACATAGTCAGGAATCATCAGAGGTATAGAGAACCTTGGTATAGCTTTTTTCTCATTTATTAGATAAGAGACAATTTAAGTTCCCCTATTTTATTTTCCTTCATTTTATAAATTTATCTCTTTTTTTTTGTAAAATCATTGTTTTATTATCTTCTTTGAGACATGGTGGCCTTATCCTCTTGTAATTTTAGTGGTTATGCCTTTTTGGAGATGAGTATTTAATTTATTACTCTTCCTTGTGCGTGCTTAGCCTTTTATTATATCAATTTTTTATTCCAATTGTAATCGCTTTGGAGATGCTCATGTATTGTGGAAAATATGAGTGGTGGTTCCATTTGTTGTTTGGGTTGGGTTCCTTTTATGGGTTTCCCCTTATGTTAGGGGTTTGGTTCATATGAGGAGTTCCCGATCTTGGAGTTGGTCAGTGTTGGTTGGTTTCTTATGGTAGGGATAACCCTATATTCTTATCTCCATGTTGTGTTTTCTATAGAGTAGGTCAGTGGTGGATTTTGGATTTAAGAGGTCACCTTGAGGTTTGTGGTTCCCTTTGAATTCATTCGGTTTTAGGTTTGAGTTTTGGTTCTCATTCATCTTTGTGAGTTTATGTGGGTATAATGTTTTTTTGGTGGGGAGAATTGTCACATAAAAACATTGAGTTTTCTTTTATTTATTCTTTTCTTGATGTTGGTTCTTTTGGTTGAGGCTTTGGTTGAGTTCCTGGTGAAATTTTTTGAGTTTCTAAAGTTTTTTTGAAGGTTTATGGGCCTGTGTATAGTTTGAACACAATTTGAGAATGGTTAGACTAAGTGTACAAATTAGACAGGTGGGGTTCACATAGTTTGAGAATATTTAAATTAAGTATGAATCCTAAGTTTTCAGTAGATGAAGCTCTTGATAGTGGGGAATTTCATGGTTTGCACACAGTTTGTTTATCTATGTGAGCTAATCGTGCAACCAACCCAAAAAGGGAAATTTTTGTCACTTTACCTTAATTTTAAGTGGGGTTTGTTCCCTTGGACTACACACCCAATTTTCTCTGACTTGGACACATTTCATGGAGGGTTTTTCTTATCCAAATCTTCTCCAAGGTAATTTCATGGTGGATTCTTGGTGATTCTTCACCCGGTTTAAATGGTTAGGGATTCCTTATCCTTACTCCTTGGTTTTAATCCATTTTTTCTCATCTAATAACCATAGTGTATATTTTTGTTTGATTTATATACCTAGGGTGGTGTAAAATTGGGGGTTTTCTTTCTTAGGGTTGTGATCTGTGGTAGGAGTGTCTTTCCGGTGGATTTTGTTGAAGGTGACATGATTCTTCCACCTAAGGTAGGTGTTTCCATCCATTTTCTTTATAAAACGTTCTATTTTATTCCTGGGTGTTTCTAAATAATTTATTAATGTGTTTCTCATGATTTTAGTGTCTTATTATGGATTTTAGTGGTGTTTCCATGTTGGCAATTTTGTGAAAAATGGGGTTTTAATGTGTTTTTACTGAAGTATGCCCATATATATGCATGTAAGGTGTTTGAAGAAATTTCAATTGGTTTTTTTAAAATGAAATTGAATAATTTTGTATTTTTTTATGTTTTTATTGGATTTTTTATTGGGTTCTTATTCTAAATTGAGTTTCAAGTGTGATTTTAATGTCTTATGGTGGTTTAGAGCATGTGAAAGTTGTTGTGATTTGTGGTGATGTTAGTGTAATATCTTCAAAGTGGTTTTTATATACTTTGATGGTTTATAAAAAGTGTACCATTATATGTGGACATATCCATATGTGTATAGGGTACACATAGGGATACACATAAAAAAATTAAAATGGATTTCTTTAAACACGTTCCCATCAAACCCTAATTTTTAAAAGAACCATTCATTTATCCTTCTTTTCTTATTTAGCCCTTATCTTTCCAAATGGTTATTATAAAACCCATATGTGTTCTAAATGTTTTCTTGGTTTCAAAATGGTCTCAAAATTTGGTTTTAAACGTGTCCTTCAAAGATTGTCCCATATGGTACTTTGGAATGTGGTTTGGTAACTAAACGAGATAAATGCCTGTTTGGAACCTTTCAAGTTAAATAGTGTTATGCCTTAGAATTAGATGATTTTTTGAGAATTGGTTTAGTTTTGGAAATATTAAAGTCTAGGTTGGTGCTTTGTGGTGTTTTGGGAAATTGATTTTAATTTAATGTAATGTGATGGCCCAGTTAGAACCTATGGATGATTCAATGTGTAATGGGAACCTCTATGGTAGTACCTCCAAGGAGAGGGTCATTACATAGGTGGTGTAGATGTTTGGGATAGGCATTAATGGAGGAATCTGTGGATTATTGGTTTATGCTAGGTGTGTGATGACATCCCCATTCAACACGTACTATTATCATGGGATTCCTGGGAATCATCTAGAGGTCTGAGTGATGGTTTCTTATTGGATCCGATTAGACAGGTTAATACCCCATGGATTTTCTAAGAGACTAGGTGGGATGTTTCATTGATGAGGATAGTTTAGAGCACCCAATAGGTTATTGACTATGGTGCTGCAACATATTCCTGTAGGTGAGTCCTAACTGATTATGTCTAGGGATTTCTTCTAGTGATGTTTAGGAAATTCCCATGGTTATTATTTGTGTGTTATGATTTTCTTATGCTTCACCTTGGTTACCTGCTCTGCTAGTATTTTCCTTACTTGTTCTATTGTTTTTATTTTCTAGAACAACACCTTTGATCTTTGGGTTTGGATTTTGATCTAGGTTTTGGGTTGTCAAATTGGTTTGTTTCCAAAACGAGTATCCTGGTTTGTTCTCAAAGTGGAATTTCTAGAAAAAAATTGTTGGTTGTTTTGAAAATATAAAACCATAATTTAATAAATTTATTTCAAACTAGTGTTTATAGACTATTTTAAGAATGTAAATGTATAAATTCTATGGTTCTTACCTACTAATCTAATTATTCTCACACCATACTTATGCCACTCAGCATCGGTAGACTTGAGCTATTTTGTAGGTTCATGTTTCTGTTTAGGTATTATTTTAGAGAAATTTGGTTCTTATGGATAGTGGTGAATAAGAGTTCACATGGAGATCTTGTTAGTACTGATTGGTTTTAGTTTCATTTTGTAGTTTTGATCTTGTTTTGCTATTATATTTGGATCTGGTTTCATTTATTGATGTTCATTTTTTATTAGTTGTGATACAAGCTCTGTTTGGTTTAGTTGATCCTAGTTTTTTATTGGGATAAATCATTCCCACTATTATAACTTTGATTACTGGTGCTATTTTCCAGCCTAGTAGGATCAGGAATGCCTCTCGAGCCTTGTCTCAGACTGGGTTGGGTGTCAGGTTAAATAACAGCTTGACCTGGTTCGTGAAAGAAATGATCTCTACATTAAAGATTTGAAGACATTATCTATATGAGGAGAAGTATGATATATAAATACAGATAATCAAAGTCTCAAGTATATTTTCATAAGAAAGGAGATAAATATATGTAAATGAAGTTGGATAGAGATGATAAAGTATTATGATTTATCAATCAATTACTATCCCAAGAAAAAAAATAAAGTGGTGGATGATCTGAGTAGAAAGGATCCTGAAAACCTATCCATGTTGAGGATTAAAATGGATCCAATATTCTTGGTCATGAAAATAATAGACATGAGAATAATAAAAGGATCTTGGTCATACCTTTATCAAATAACTTTTCAACCATCCATTCTTGATAGAATC
The DNA here is from genome assembly GCA_963277665.1 of Viscum album. Lineage (NCBI taxonomy): Eukaryota > Viridiplantae > Streptophyta > Magnoliopsida > Santalales > Viscaceae > Viscum > Viscum album. Next base: position 493,115,542 of record OY728164.1, read on the forward strand.
AAGGAGGACCAAAAAGATGATGTAAAGATATAGAAAAAGGTAGTGAATATTCCATAGTTCAAATTTTCTAAAGATGAATTTATAAGGTTTATAACTTGGATATTTGTCCCATAAAAACTATAATTAAAGAGGGAACTTCTATATGATGTGCATATCTCATCCTTCTCTATTTATATAGGAAATACTAAGATGTGTAAATACATGATGCAAAACTTATGGTGGGATAAAAAGAAGAGGTAGATTTTAGAATTTGTATCTTGATTCTTTGTATGTCAACAATTCAAGGCTGAATAAAATAATTTTAAGGTTATTATGAAACCATTTCCTATACCAGTATGGAAATGGGAAAACATAACCATGGATTTCATTACAGGACTCTCCAAGACATCTAAAGGCAATAATTCCATTTGGGTGGTAATTGATTTCCTTAAAAAGTTAGCAAATTTAATTGCTATCAAGGTATATATCTCTCTTGACTAACTCAACATGATATACATTAGGAAAGTATTAATACTATATGAAGTTCCACTCTCCATTGTATCTGATCAAGATATGAGGTTTACCTCAATGTTTTGGAGAAGCCTCCAGTACACATTGGATACAAAGATGAGTTTCAATACTTCTTATCACCCTCAGAAATATGGTCAGTCTAATAGAACCATTAAAAATCTAGAAGATATGTTGAGATAATGTTTAATGTATTTCCAAGGATTTTGGGATCAACACATTCACCTCGTGGATTTCTCATAATACAAGAATTTCCATTATATCATTCAAATGGAACCTTATGAGGATCTATATGGGAATAGGTGTCAGAATCCAACATGCTAGGATGAAGTTGGAGTGTGGAATTTTATGGAACTAAATATTTTCCAAGATATGACAGTGAAGGTTCAAACCATTCACTGTTATATGAAATATGCACAAAGTTTACAAAAAATTTATGCTGATAATCATCAATGAACCTAGAGTTTGAGGTTAGAGATAAGGCGTTCCTTTTTATATTACTATGGAAGAAAGTAATGAGGTTTAATAATAAGGGAAGCTTATTATTTTTTAAGGTTAATGTCTTAGAAAAGACCAAGACATAATTTATTAATAAAGAAGGGAACTACAAAAGTATGAAAGATGGGATTTTATTATAATCTCTTCTATAAAGAGAAACAAGGTCAATCGGAAGATTATGAAACCAGGTAACGCCCTGGTTGATACCTTTGTTAGTGAGAGAATCAGCCACCATGTTTGCTTCCCGATAGGCATGAGTAGCAATATATCTAATATCCTGAAGAGAGTCCATACATATCATCCAACGAGATGTAAGAGTCCAGGAAAGATGGATCATGCCATTCCAAATTACTTGGATAATGGAGGTAGAATCGCTTTCAATACAAATGTTGTTCCAACCCTTCCTTTGAACAAATTCAACAGTATGGATCATTGCCATCATCTCAGCTTCTAAGGAAGTGGCGGTGGCACAACCACCATAGAAGCACCCATGACAATGACCCAGATAATCCCTGCAGACAGCTCCAAAACCTGCTGGACCTGGGTTCCCTTTTTAAGCTCTATCCATGTTTATTTTGATCCACCCAGAAATATGGGCTTGCTAGAACACCTCAATTGAATAACGCGGTTTTTTTTAGAGGCCGACAACCCAGATACGTTTGAGAATCATGAAGTCTTCCACCGAATTGTTGCAGAAGTATTTTTGAATCAAGGTGGCATCCCTAATGGTAGTGAGAATTCTCGAACGACCTGCATTGAGATTGAGTGAGTGCCTGTTATGAAAAATATCATTACGATCATACCAGATAATGTGTAGGAGCTCAGCGACCACAAGAAAGAGGTTCTTGATTTGCTTCGAGGCATTGAGCTCCACACAATGTTTCAGATGAGTAAGAATTGAGTCAGAACAAATCCATCTGCAATCAAACATGTCAGTAATAAAGTTCCAAAGAGCAGCAACTGTGGCACATGATAGAAAAAGATGATTGGTATCCTCGCGATTCTGATGACACACATGACATTTAGAACAAAGTTGGATACCAAAGGACTGGAGGCAAATATCAGTAGGGACACGATTATGAGAAATCCTCCAAATAAGAATAAATCTAGAGGGCTTGATCCAATGATTATCAAAAATTTTGATCCACCCAAAAGGATTTTCAGATGAAGAAAAATTATGATGATAGAAAGCTTTAGAATCCAAGATACCATTATGAGAAGGTTCCCAAACAAGGAAATCATCCGCATTAGTGAAGGTATGACTCTCAACCACATGCATAATAGACTCCGGGAGATTGGGAACATGGTCATCCATAACCTCCTGAATAGAGAGATTTATGGTATCTGGAGGTGAGTGAGGAGATAACATGGAGATCAAGGGGGAGCCAGACCAGTTAGTAAGCCAAAAATTTAAAGAGGAATTTTTACTGACCATACATCTAGAGTTATGCATAATGTTGTGAAAAGATTCTCTAATGGAGGGCCAAATAGAGGAACTAATATAACTCAAGTTACCTTTTTAAGCTTGTCTAAGAATCTTTTTTGATGAAAGTTAGAGGCATTATAGTTTTGATTGATCAAGTTCCAAGTGAGCTTGGCTTGAAGCACCTCATTAAAAAGTTTGATATTCTTAATTCCAAGGCCTCCATTTTCCAACAGTTTGCAACACATAGACCAAGGGGTAGTGACAAGATTTCACTCAACAGTGCTTCCAGACCAAAAAAAGTTCTTAATGTAACTATTAATTCATTTAATAAGAGAGGCTGTCCATTTGTAAATCATTAGAGAGCATACCATTTTGGCTATAATGGTCGATTTGACAAGGAAAATCCTACCATCCATGGAAAGAGATTTCCCCTTCCAGGAAGAGAGTTGGTGAAGAATCTGATCAACCATAGAAGATAAATAGACAGCTTTAGGCCTTCCCCAAAATAAGGGAACACCTAAATAAGTAAACGTTAATGTACCTTCCTTAATTCTAAGGCTTTCAATGATGTCGATTTTACGTTTTGCAGGGAAATTTTTTCTGAAGAAGATAAAAGACTTGCTCCAACTAACCACTTGTCCTGAGACCTCCTCATAATGAGCTAAAGAATTTTTAAGATTCAGAATATTTCTTTTTCCTCCATTAATAAAGAGGATGATATCATCTGCATAGAGAATATGGTTCGGATCATTTAGGCCTCGAGCAGCCTGGATTTGTTTCAGCTTATTGTGAGAAACCAACTTAGTGAGAAGTTTGCTAAGATAGTCTTCTGCAATGGCAAACAAGATGGAAGATAAAGGATCTCCTTGTCGGACACCTTTATTGCATTTAAAATATCCTTTAGGGGAGCCATTGACAAGGATAGAAATAGATGAAGAAGTAAACAAAGAGTGAATCCTATTAATAACAACCTCATTAAAACCAAATTGACAGAGAACCTTAAAGATAAAGTTCCAATCAATGCTATCGAAGGCCTTTTTAATGTCAAGCTTAATGGCCACAGTGCCTCCTCTTGAAGCTTTATTAAGGATATTGGTACATTCAGAGGCAAGGAAGATACAATCTTGAATGGATCTTCCTTTAATGAAGCTGAATTGGTTCCAAGAAATAATTTTGTTACAGATAAGAGAGAGGCGATTGGCCAAAATCTTATTAATAATTTTATAGAGAGATTTAACGAGAGAAATAGGCCGAAATAGATGAATTTATGAAGCATTAGCCACTTTAGGAATCAAAGTAAGGAATTGGGAATTGAGACCATGGGGTAAGTTACCATGAGAGAAGAAAGTTTTGAAAAACCTACAAACATCAGTGTTGAAAATGTCCCAATGATGTTGATAAAAACCATTATTAAACCCATCTGGACCCAGGGAACTGTCAGAATTAAGGCCAAAAATAGTGTCTTTGATTTCATGATCAAGAAGGATTTGCGGAAGCGATTGATTTTCCTCCCCATCAACAAGAGCAGGAACAATATCAGGAATGGGGTCTTTGTTAATGGGTGGACCATTAAAAGTATTTTCAAAGTACGAGACGAAATGATTAGCAATGGAAGCCTCAGTGTCCAAAAGAATGTCATTATCCTTGAGGATGGGAAGAGGTCTACAAACTTTCCTAACACATTACAAGACATTATAAAATTTAGTATTTCTATCCCCATCATTATTCCATTTCGTTTTGAAGACTTGTTTACAGATATTATCTTTGAGCACAAGGAGTGAATTAAGTTACATAGAAATGTTGATTTCATTATGAGGATCTAAAGTTAAGTCAACATTAGTGTTAGTGTTTTGAATGAGGTTGAGCTCTGCCTCCAACGAGACAATATCCTTATCAATTTGTTTAGTTTTAGACGCACACCATCTTTTGAGATTTTTCTTCAGATGTTTGAGTTTAATGACACAGACAAAAGAATCAGAGTGGTGACTCATGGAATCCCAAATTTTTTTAATAAGAGTGGAACAGTATAGATCTGTAGACCATACATTATTAAATTTTAAGGGAATGTTGGGTTTGGGTCGCTTAGGAATAAGAATCATAAGAATTGGATGATGATATGAATTTAATTTAGGTAATGTAATACATGAAATGGTTTCCCAAGCATCCAAAGAGGGGATTCTTACAAAATCTCTATCAAGTTTACTAGTGACAGTCCTATTGTAATGACGATGATACCAAGTGAACTTAGCACCAGTCAGATTGAATTGAATTAAATTACAGTCTTCAATCACAACCCTAAATTCTCTAGAGGCAGTGTGAGAATTCATTGAACCAATTTTTTCACTAGGTGATATAATAACATTAAAATCCCCTATAACTAACCAAGGGTCATGTATGGTGGAATCCAACGCAAGAAGATCATGCCAAAGAGGACGACGATCTTGTTATCTATTCTTGGCATACATAAAAGACCAATAAATATGCTGACCATCCAAATTAAAATCACAAGTAAGAAGTTGATCATAAAGATTAAATATTTTAATATCCTATAAATAATTATGATAAAAAACCCAAAGGGAATCAATAAGAGTATCATTCTTGCAATAACCTAGAAATGAGTAACTAGAAGAATAAAAGTGCATATATTGTCTAGTAAAGCAAATTTTGGGTTCAGAAATAGAAAAAAGTTTTGGTTTATTGATAAAGACAAGTCTTTTAAAAACAGCAATGGTATCAGGGTTTGCTACACCCTGGAAATTCCAAAAAACAATATCCATTAAGACCTTGATTTGGATCCACCACTCCTCTTCTTGTTTTTTGATCCCCTTAAGCCTTTCTTCCTCTTAGATCTTTTGAGCATAGAGGCTAAAGCTGGGGAGGATTTCAAATCCTGTTTACTCAATAAATCAACAGCATTTTTGTTATTAGCAACAAATGTAATAATAATTGAGTCTTGATTATCAGAGTTACTGTTAACCAAATTATTCACAGTTACATCACTTGATGCAACTGGAGTTTGTGGAGCAGTAGATGATGTGAGCAGGTCTACTGCCCCATTAGTTTCAATGCCTGTAATATTTTCCAGATGAATCTAAGAGGCAGAATGGGGGTTAGTATCCACAACCGAAGATGGTGTCAAAACAGGCAGATCAGATACAAAAACATTAGTACCTGTATTGGAAGGTAGCACCACTGGAGAAGAAGCTTCCTTAGGAGCCTTGGGTGAGTAATTTTTTGTTCCTGCACTGTTTTGAAGCGGAACCAAAGCAGTAGTAGATGATAAATTAAGAAGCTTACCTGCTGCATCACAGACAGGAGAATGCGGAGAAGTATGAGCTGCATCATTAGTAGCTGAAGGAATATCCATTGGCAACACCAAAGACTGGCCGAATTCCTGAATAGATTTGTCCAGTTCAAGCTCACAAGTATCCAACACTAGACTTTCAATATCTTCCGACATGATTTTCTCCTATTCCATGGCTTCCTATTCCTTAACCTGCTCGTCCCAGGTGGGGTTTGAGGATTCACCAATCACCAGAGGTTTCTTGACCCAGACATCAGCGACCTTTTTTGGAGGTACTAGTTTTTCAGAGCCCACCGCTTTGTTCTTCTTCTTCGTCTTGACCTCGTTCCAACCTTCAATTGCTGGCGGTGTCACCTTGCTTTTGATCACTCTGCACTTCAATAGTGAATTCCTGGCGATATTGCAGATCTCACAATATGGAGGCATCCTTTCGCATTCAACCTAAATCTCTGCTTTATGGTCATTGGCATTGAAAACAATAGTTTCAGGGATTTTGGCCACCATATCCACCTCCACCATCACATGGGCATAAAGACCCAGTTCCGCATTGAGAGTGCGCTGGTCGATTTTGAGCAGTGTCCCGATACATGAAGAAATATCATTTAGTATCTTTGGATTCCAAAAAAAAAACAGTTAAGTCTGTGAAGGCGAACCCAAATTTGTACCAGGGTGTTGCGAGTATTATGCGGGTTGAAGGTCAGATCCCAATCTGAGATGCGAAGAGCCCCCGGTTTGAGATGAAGATTACCCATCCGCCAAACTCGATCAAGATCCTCCTATGACTTCAAAATCAAATGAAAGTGACCTTTACCGATTGGAACTAATTTCCAATCAGTGAGACCCCAAATGTGTGATATGTGTAGCTTTAAATTCGTGTTTGACCACAGTTTATCACCTTTTAGGTAAGAGATTCGAGCCATAACATCAAACTTACAGAGAGACGATATTTGTTGTAGTGCATCCGGGTCAGTATAGACCGCGTATCGACCATCATAAAGCTTCTTGCAAAGTGATGCATTCGAGGATGAAGATATGATATGGTCAACGCCTTTAAGAGCCTCAACAAATGATATACATCTCGGTTTGTCGACTAGAGTGGGTTTGACTATAAGATCATTCCGCATGAAGGCGATTTTCACCTCTGGATCAAAACCCGCCATTATCAGGAGGAAGAAATAATAAATCAGCGTAGCCAATATCGAAGAACAAAGAAAACCCTAGGGTTTGCGGTGGCTTCGTCGAGAGCTCCATTCTCTTGGTTTCCGTTGTTCCATAAGGGAAAGCTTATTTTAATATATATTGACCCCTTTTAGATCCTTGATCACATTAGAGTCATGGCCTATCAACTTTCCCTCCCACCAAACCTATCTCAAGTATATGATGTGTTCCATGTATCCCTCTTGAGGAAGTACATACCAGACCCATCACATGCATTAAATCTAGAGGTGGTACCCATGGAGAACAATATTCCATACAAGAATGATCTAGTGAATATAATAGAGACAAAGTTATACAAAATAAGAAAACTCACCTGGTTAAAGTGTTGTGGTGAAACCACAAGTTTTAGTAAGAAACTTGGGAACCAGAAGTGGTGATGAAGAAAAAGTACCCTCATCCATTTTAGTGCATGAAATGAAATTTCAAGGGTGAAATTTCTAAAGGGATGAAGAATGTAATGACCTAAATTTTTATAAATTAAATTCTCTTTCCAAATGAATAAATTACTTATTAAGTAATGAAGTTATAGAAAACACATGCACTACTTTGGTTATTTTGGACCATTATAAGTTATATCTTGTCAGATTTAAAATACCATTAAGTATCATAACCATTGATAATATAGTCTTTATATAATGACCATTATTATTACTATATATTAAGGGTTATGATAAAATCCAATTTTTACAGACAGAAGAAGCTTTGGCCTCGACCATTAGGATCCTACCTTATGAAGCCCATCTATTAGAGTTTACAAGGTAGATGACATCACTGGGATTTTCCCTTGACCAGGACCAAGATAAAACTCAATAACTAAAGAATAAACAAAACTGTTTACATGAGAAGTTCAAGCTTATCGAGATCACATCCCAAACCATGTTTTCTGAACCACCCCAAGAAATCCCTACCATCACACACCTTACCCTTAGGGCGTATGCTGGTGTAATAAGGGGTTATGTATTTAGAACCTAATAGTATGTTTTTTATATTTTATTTTTAATAAAATAATAATTATATTTATCCTTTTTCATTAATACAATTTTATATTTGTTGATGAAAATTAGATTTTGATACGAAGAAATAAAAATTGTAATTTTGGGAAATATATAGTTTCAATTAAGAAAATATTTTGAAAAATTATATAATTTTTAAAATAAATAACATTTTAATAAAATATTTTTATTAAATAATATTTTTTTAAATATAAATTATAAAATAATTTAATGAAGTTCAATGTAATTTTTATAAGGATAAAAAAGTGGTTAATATCATAAAAAATATCATTATTCAACAAAAAGGATTTTTTATTTAAAAGTAAAAATTATCATATTTAGAAATTTTTTTTGATAAGATTAATATTATTTTTTAAATTTTTTCTTTGAAATTATCCAATTGTTATTTTTCAATAATTTTATGAGATAGTTGAATGTTTTGGTAAAAATTTAATACAGTATAAATATACAGTCTGTATTATGACATCATAATGACCTAATAGTGATTTAATAAATACCATAAAATGCATACATGGATAAATATATATTTATTATTTAAAATAATGTGTTTTTATGTTATTTAATTAATTTTATAAACCCTTAATGAATCTTCTAAAACCTATATTATATTTTAATGTTTCAAAATCAATTCTTTATAAATACGAATCACTTCCTCATCGCCAAGGGTATTATTTAAAGGGTTTAGGTTTTTGGACTTATAATATATTTAAAACCACTCCTATTTTATAGAAAACATGGTCAAAACACATGGGAAGATTTGAAGTTTTTATTATTTTATCATACAGGGTTGAAAACCTATGTTTAAAAATTAATAAATAATTTTCCCCTGTTTTGTGATAAATACCCACCCTTCCTCCCACTCATCTTAACTAAAAAACAATTGATCATGAATTTACTCTCCCTATATCTCTATAATTTCTAACCAAGGTGTTACAAATCTCTTTAAAAGATCCTCACAAGCTTTTAGAAGCGCCCTTTCAAGGTAATAGATCCTCTCCCAATTTTTTTTTATTTCAAGTAATTTATTTATACCAATCATTTCAATTTAAAATTTTTTATGTTGTAATGTATTTATAAACATAACTTTAATATCCTTATTATTACCATGTAATTATAGGACACATTTTACTCTCATTTAATTCTCCCATGAACCTTTATGTGCACTCATTATGTTACGGAAATTATCCTTCAATTTTTCCATGCCCAATATTTGTGTAGTGAATAACCATCCCCATTTACACTCAAGGGTATTCAAATAGATTTACCTATCCTTTATTGATTTGTGAATTCCATGTATGTAATCCCACACTCCTTAATCATGGTATTAAAATTCATTAAAGGTCATCTTATGTCATATGATCTATGTGACACAATAATGCATGTACATAATATGAATGTGACGGGCGGACATAGAATTATATATCTCTCCAATACATTAGGTAATATTTTTATCTCATGAGATACCATTTATAGTTCACATGAGGTTATCTTAAGTACACTATGTTTTATTGATTTTATCATCTTATATCATGTTTTAATGTTAATGTTTATGATTCTCACTCTTTTATTTAAACTTGATATGCCTCTTGACTAACATGAATTAATTTCATCATTTTATGATTTTATTATTCCAATACTAAGATTTACCCATTTAGTATATACATCACTAGGTAATCCCATGTAGTATTAGAATATCAGTGGAATATAAGGTCATGTTTTGAAGTTTTTGAATAATTTCATTGTACCCAAGTTTCATTTTATTATGTTTTGTATCTAATTAGAAAAAGTCACTAGGACTTTTTATCTTTTGGGATTGTATTATGTGTGTCTTTATATAATAAATCATGAATTAATGTTTAATAAAGATATGAGTTGTCATAAGAACTCACCTCAATTCTATTTGTTGATGAAATACACTTAATTAAGAGGTGATTAATTACGATCAAAATAATTATTTTTATAGACCATAAATTATTGTGTTAATTTAATTGGCCAGATTAATTTTATAGCCCAGAATTAATTATATTACTATGAATTTGATCGACTATTTATTAAATTTTCTCACTTGGTCTATACCAATTAATGAGAACATACTAATTCAACCTCCCTTTTTTAAGACACATAATACTTGAGTCATTGTAGTATTTACTCTAAATAATTAGTATTATCTTTTATATATCACAATGTATCATGTATTTTAAAAAACCATATTAATAAAACTTAACCACATAGTTTATTCTCCATATGAATAAACCTTAACCGCATGGTTTATTATGCAGCTCCAAAATATTTCTCGAGTAATGAATGTGTATACATAAACTAAAGAGATAAATATTTAAATATATGGTGTTTAAATTAAAATTTGTTTATAAGAAAAAAAATAGGGTATAACTTAATCCCATACATATTACATGATCATTGAATTTAAATAGAGGCATGTCTTTAGTCAAAGGACCTACAATCACCACTTTAGTGTTGATATGATGAACGAACACTTTCTTATCTTTAACACATTTCTCATGGCTAAGTAATTAATATTGATGTGTTTACTTCGACTCCCACTTTTATTAATCATATCTATAAAGACAATATATGAATCATCACAATATAAAATCAATGACCTAGAAATAGAATCCCTAATTATAAGACCTAAAATGAATCTTCTTATCCTTACACCATGACAAGTGGCCTCAAAATATGTAATAAACTCATCTTGATAGTATAATTCACTATTAGTGTATATTTGACACTTCTCCATGACACAACTCCACTAACCATAAAAAATATGTAACATGAGGTTGATTTGTGTAAATCAACACAACCAAAAAAGTATGCATTTGTGTATTTTACAACTTCCAAACTATCAGTCCATTTATATATAAGCATGTGATATTTAGTCCCCTAGGGTATCTTAATACCATCTCAATGACCTTATAGTGTTCTATACCTGGATTACTCTAATATCTCCCCAACATTTCTACTGAAAACGCAATGTCAGACATTGCAAAAACCCGAGAATACATTAAACTACCAACAATAGAAGCATATGAGATGGATTTCATTTCTTCTTAATCCAAATCATTTTTAATTATTTGGTATATATTGAATTTATCACCCTTAATAATGGGTGGTATACTTTGTGCATATTATTTTAGAATAAATATCTCTAAAAATTTATTAATATAGGTTTTATGAGACAATCCTAGAACCCATCTCAACCTATCTCTATGAATATTTATGCTACTGAAATAGGATGAATCCCTCATATCTTTGAAGTAAAATATTTTTTATAGAAACTATTTCACTGCATATAGAAAACCCTTATCATCAGTAGAAAGTAAAATTACATCTATGCATAAAACAAGAAAACATATTTCACTTCCACTTACCTTCTAGTATAAAAATTGACCCAAAATGTTTTCTTTGAAACCAAATGAAGTAATTCCATCATGAAATCATAAATACCACAATTGGGATTATTATTTTAAACCATAGTTTAACCTTTTGAGCTTTAACACTAAATTATCACTATTACTAGAGAGGAATCCTTCATGATGCTTCAAATAAACCTCCTCATCTAGATTAACATTCTGAAATTCAGTTTTAAAATACATTTTTTTTAAATTCCAAATAAAAATGAGCTAATAATTCCAATATAATTCATAAGGATTCATTTTTAGATATGGAATAAAATGTATGAATATAATCGATCACTTACTTTTGAGCGAACCCTTTAGAAACTATTTAGGTCATGTATCTCTCAATGTCTCCAAATTATTTTTTATTTTTTTAAACCCTTTTATGCCCAATAATTTTTAAACCATTTGTAAACTCAATAAGATATTAAACTTTGTTAATCTTCATAGAATTCATCTCCTCAATCATGGAATTGTACCAATTTTTTTGATAATTATAAATCATGTCTTGTAAAAATGTTTCAGGGTCATTTTTAGATCTATTATATCTAAACTCTTAGAGATATAGTATATAATCACTATAAATTTATGTCATTCTCATCATTGTGGATATTTTTATGTTTCACCATTATTTTTTGAGAAAATTGTGGTTCAACTAGTTGTCCAAGAGTTTTTAATTCCCAAACCACCAGACCCACAATATGATTATAAATAGTTTTTGGAATGAAATTTGTTTTAACATCACTTGATAGATGATGAGTTTTATACAAAAATATCAATCTATCACTTGATCTAGAAGGATGATCTTCTAAATGACCTTTATTAGAAAAATTTCAGTTCATATCACACCCAACAATAATGTCATTTTCTAAAAAAATTGATTTATTGTTTTGAAAATCCTAGTATTAAATGATGGAAAATAAAAATGGAATCCTTTAGAACTTTCAATATATCCAATGAAGTAAGAAATAATGGTCCTGGGATCAAAATAATTTTAAAACGGGTTATAAAATCACACTTCTAAAGGAAATCCCCAAATCCACACATGTTATAAACTCGGTTTCCAACCCTTAAATAGTTCAAAATGTGTTTTTGAAACAAACTTTATTGGAACCCAATTCAAAATGTATGATTTTTTAAGCGATTAAATACAAAATAATTTATGTAAATTATAATTACTAATAATACTTCTTACCATACCCAATGAAGTTCAGTTTATTCTTTCAGCTACACCAGTATGGTCTGGTGAACCAGGAATACTATATTTATAAAATATTACATCTTATTTAATAAACCTTATAAATAGATGATACAATTATCCATCCTTAATATATATCCCATAATATTATCCACCTTGATATGAACTCAAAATAATATTTTTTTATCACTCTATTTCTTTATTTCATCCCTATAAACTTTAAATGTTTAAAGTGATTCATTTTTTTTATTATGAATCAAATAGAGATACATATATTGTGAATAATATCCAATGATTTAAATGAAGAATTTATGATCATGTAAATCCATGTTTGAGATACATATATCTATATGTATTTTTTTAATATATTTGAACTTATATTAACACCCTTTTTAAATTTATTAGTTTCCCTTCCCTTAATCCTATCCACACAGGTTTCAAAATCATTAAAATCAAGAGTACTATGTACCTCATCCTGAACTAATCTTTGAAAACTTTATTTGAAGATATGAGCTAATATATGGTTCTATAACATAAAAGAATTTTAATTTATAAAAATTATTTTAATACCAGTATGAAAATGCATTTCATCATTAATTTGTAAATCAATGGAGAAAATACCATCACTTAATGTAACACATCTAACAATGACATTTACATATATTAAAGAAAAATTAATTTTATAAAAACTGAATGTAAAACCCAATGATTAATGTTTAGAAACTAAAATCATGTTTCTAGAGAAACTTGGAATATAAAAGTTCTTTAAAAAAAGTAAACTTAGTGCTCAACATTAGATCCCATATCCCCACAACTTCCAAATGCGAGCACATATTGTTTTCTAAATAGAAACCAAGATCATTTCCCACTAGTTTCCTTACATTCTTTATACCCTATAAGACATTCAAAATATATATTATAAAACCAGAATTAGTACATTGAGTGTTATAAATTTCATCAACCATATTTGATTCATAAATAACAAAGGGGATTTAAATACCTTTCTTTTCAAGAAATTTATAAAATTTAAGACAAATTTTATTTTCATATACCCTTACCTTTTAGAATAAATAAATGAATTCCTTCTTAATATTAGGATAGGGTAGAAATTTATCTCTCCCCTTAATAATGGGTTGAACATTACGAGCCTTATGTTTCTAGTGTATTATCAACATATTAGTTTCTTCAAATTCTATCACAGTCCTCTCCTCCACTATAACACATATGGTTATTAATTCATTACACTAGTTTAATAAAAAATATTTACATCATTTATTATTAACTAATATAGATTATTATTATGGCAATTTTTTCACATTGGTTATTCTATAAATGGCATATAATATTTATTTGTTACATAGATTATATTATAACCGATGTAAAAAAAGTTATACATCATTTTTTTACATTGATTATAAAATAACCGACATAAAAAACCTTTTTAAAAAAAATTATTTATTAAGATTCATTTTTTACATCGATTATTATATAACTGGCGTAGAATTCCAATTTTTTACATCTTTTATAATATAATCGACAAAAAAAATGTTCTATATGTCAGTTATAAAATAACCAATGTAGAAAACCTTTTTAAGAAGTTAGTATCCAATACTAAAATTTAATTTTAGTCTTTATATATTGATTTATCCCTTGATACAAACCCTAATATCACTTCTTCAAAACCTCCATCCCCTAATATCACCTCATTTTCCTCAATATCATCATTTTCATTGCTGACATCGCTCTTCTCCATTTTCTTCATCACTATCGACATCATTGTACCCTTATCCCCTTCATCACTGTGTATCTCTACAGGTTTTATATTTCATTATTTCCTCTATCTGATTTATATATTCCACATAATTTGATTCTATCCTTATTTACATCCAAATTCATCCTCATTACTTTATTAAAAAGTAATATAGACGAAAAATAGAGAAACAGAGACCCACAAATAGTTATAGGGACCTGTAATGGTGCAACTCTAGGGCGTCTCCCCTAAAAAATTTCATTCCATAAAGGGGAAATGAATTAATGTGAGAGAAGTAGGTGATACATCTTCCATGGTCCACCGAAAAATCGAGGTATTCCACAACCTTATTTCATATTTTTCATGACATTTAAGGTATATTTTACTTATAATTTTCTCATGTTTTAAGTCTATTTCATGATGTTTGAAAAATTATATGGTAGAATGTTTTTCTATAAAACATTATAATGTGAAAAAAATATCATTTATGACATTATCAGTTTGAAACATTATTATATGGAACATTGTAAAACATTGTCCTTGTATTTGTTATATGTGAATAAAATAATATGCATGGAATTTTCATTGTCTTTTTTTATTATATGGTAGAATGTTTCTCTATGAAACATTATAAAACTATTTCATTTAGTGAATGACACTATCACTATTATATTTTTTGTCTTCTTAAATTTTATTATATTTTCACACATTGGGAATTATTCATCGATTATCATATTTTAATTCTAAAACATGCATGTATATGCCCATTGAATATGTTAAAAATATAAATTAATTCTAAAAAATCAGAAATAATTTGGCCATTTATATTATGAAATTTACATATATATTAGGAAAAAATTAGATATAAATAATAAGAAAAAGAAAATTTTATTTTATTAGTGGTCAAACTTTTAAAGTCCTTGATAAGATTAATAATTTGATACCATTATTTTTTGAGTTGTTTTCTTTATGAAATGTGTATTTTTGTTTTATTTGTGAAACATTTTATGTTTATTTGTTTGTAATATTATTTATAAAATTAAATTTCAAATTCAAATTCAATATAAAATAATATATATTCTGTACTTGAAATTTTAAATAGGTAATAATGAGTTGTAGTTGGATTAATACATGGAAAACAAGTGATGAATATGATCAATGAGTTGATGATTTTTTGGAATTTTCGAAATAAAATTTTCCAAAAAATGACTTATTTTTCTATAAATTTTTGAAATGTTTAAATATGATAAAGTTTCAAATCAGAGAAATTAGAGATCATTTAATTTTTTATAGTTTTAATCAAAATTATAGTCCTTGGATTTGACATGGTGAAAATGGGTAAAATTCAAAAATTATTGATGATTAAGATTTTAAATATGATTAGTATGAACAAATTAAAGAAATTATTCATGATATTGAAGTAGAGGAAATTGATAAATCAACGATGATTTTGTAACTATATGGTGATTTTGAAAAACCATTATATCTAGGTTATATAAAATTTATATTTTTACCAGCAGTGTTAAAATTGATTAACTTGAAGGCTAAAAATGAATACAGTGATTTTTATAGATTTTCTACAACTATTGAAATACATACTTCCCAAAGACAATAATCTTCCAGATTTACATTATAATTTGAATAAAATATTACCCTGATGGGTTAAGGGTAAAAGAAGATACATGTCTTTTCAAATGATTGTAGTCTATATATAAATGAATATTAAGGTTAGTTAGAGTATCCTAAATGTGGGACATCACAGTATAAATTAAAAAAAATTCATAGGTTGATTTAAAAATCACCCAGAATCACAAAGTAAATTTGGTATCTTCCTATAATTCATCATTTAAAACATTTATTTTAAAATTCAAATAATGAAAAAAAGGTTAATATGAAATATAGATGAGTTAATATATGATGGAAAATTACATTATCCAGTATATTTTACACAGTAGAAGAAAATTTATAGATATTTTCATAAATTCAGAAATTAAGTTATAAATATAATACTTGAAATGTAAATAGATATAGTGAATCCATATTATATCCTTATTAGAAAACACAATTAATGACCTGTTTTATTGGTAATTTATAACTAATCTCTTGAATTTTGTATGAAGAAAAATTATACGATGGTGAGTTTAATGATTTATAAAACAAAATAGCCTGGAAATGATATTGATGTTTTATTGTCACCATTAATCGATGATTTGAAGATTTTATGGGGGGAAGGAATCAATGTTTATGATTCCTATAAAATTGTATATATTCAATTTCATACAATGACTATGTTCACTATAAATAACTTTTTGGTGTATGTAAATTCTTCTGGATACAGTGTTAAGGGGTATACATCTTGTTCAATTTATAAAGAAGGGACTTCATATTATCAACCATGAAATGGGAGAAAAATATTATACATGAGTTATAAAAGGTTTTTTTTCTATGGAGAACTCTTCTCGATGATTAAAAAGGAATTCAATAGATCACATGAGTTTTATATTTCTCCAAAACCTTTTTCATGTGATTATTATTTTGAGAGGGTAAAAAAAATGTTTCCACATTTAGAAAGAAATAAGAATATGAAAATGATAGAAATATATAGAATCAATGATAAATATTTTTTAAGCTTTCATATTTTAGATATCACAAGGTTAAACATAACATTGATGCCATTCATGTTGAGAAGTATATCTGTGACAGTTTTATTGGAACATTGTTAAATATTAAAGGCTATACTAAGGATGGGTTGAATAAAAGATTATAATAATTGTCAATATAATACATTTGGAGTTAGCTATCACTACTAAAGTAAATATGGAAATACCTACCTTTATCTTATCATACACTATACAAGGGGGAGAAACATAGTTTTTATTGGTTCCTCCATGGTATCAAAGTTTTATAGGGTTATTCTTCAAATATAAAATTTTATATATCACTAAAATATTTGAATTTAATAAGAATGAAATCTTATTATTTTCATGTCATGATGCAAAAAAATCTTACCAGTTTCATTGTGTGGAATACTACCTATCCTTGTCAAAATTACTATCATGAAGGTGTGTTATTTTTTCAATTACATTTGTAACAAAGTGACTAGTCTGAATTCATTGAACAATTTTGATAATGATGCAGTTTCTATACTCTTTCAATCGAAATTATACTTTCCACCATTTTTTGATACCATGGTTCATTTAATGGTTCATTTTACGTAAGAAATAAAGATTTTTAGTCCTATATATCTACGTTGGATGTATCCTTTTGAAATGTAAATAAAGATATTGAAGGGATATGTTAAGAATCCATGTCAACCAGAAGGATCCCTTATTGAGAAGTACAATTATAAGAAGTTTAGTAGTGAAAAACTACTTTTTAGAAGTGGATCACTTTATTTTTTCTACATCTCTCTAGGAAGAATTCAGTTTTGGGGGAAATGGGATTTGTGACTTGAAAGTAAAATCATTGACAAGTTAAAAAAGAGAGAAATTAAATTTATACAACTTAAATAACAGAGATGACACTCAACCATATATCATATTTCATATTAATGTGTTAAAAAAATGTTACCCAAAGAATAAATATATGTTGGTATTGAATGATCATAATAAAAAAAATTTGTCATGGTTTAAAGTGAACGTCCATGGTAGATCAAATAAATTAGGAACATTGAGATGGTTAGCGAGTGACCTTAGTTTAAATTTGATAACATGGTATGGGTATGAAATTAATGGATATATATTTTATAATAAATATCATAAAAATAGAAGTAAATATCAAAATAGTAGTGTATTGGTGTTTACAAAGCAATGATTTTTTTGACTGAAAAATACAAAAACCCAATATTCATGTTACGTTTATATTATGAAGCTTATAAAAAAATATAGGAGGTTGATTATTTTAAATTTTGAGTTCCAATGTTTAACTGAAAATGAGATATTAGTGAAAAATATGTCAAACATGATGAATTCAGTATGAAACTAGTAAACCAAAATAGATTTGAATACACAACTGATCCTTTTATCATGGAAACACATACAAAATAATTTTTCCATATTCTTGATCCATTAAATGTGCAATGTTCTATCATTTTTAAAGAAAAAATACAGTATTTTGGTTATAAAAAACTTGATGATGATAATGATTTAAGTGATATCTCTACTTTCATTGAAATATTATCATGGAATATTGACGACCACATTGTAGACATGGTTTTTGATATACAGAATGAACATGAGAAAGGAATATGAGAGAACAATACTTTAGTAATCTCATAATATTATAAGTAACATATATTTATTTCTTGTATACATTTTTAAATTTCTTAAAATGTTAGATATATTAGTTTAAATTTTTTTAACTTAAAACACATATTTTAAAAATTATTAATTTTTTTTATTAGTTTAGTTTTGTTTGTATCATTTTAAATTATATATATTTATATGTAATTTTTGGATTTGTATAATTTTTTTATACATTCTTTGTTTTTTTCTACCTATATAATTTTATGTTTTATAAATTTATTAGTATATTTTTAACATTATTGTTAACTACTCTAACAAATATGATAAAGAGTGTTTTTTTATTATTTTGTTTGTATCATTTCAATTTTTTTTCATATTTATGTGTAATAGTTGGATTTATATAATATTTTACTTAATTTTTTATTTTTTATTTTTATATCATTTCATATCTCATTAATATTTTAGGCTTTTTCTAGCATTTTAGTTAATTACTACATTAAATAAGAATAAAAATATGTTTAGTTTAGTTCAATTTTGTTGGATCATTTTTTAATTTTCATCTAATTATATATGTAATAGTTGGTTTTTTATATTTTTGTACTAATTATTAATTTTATTTTTTGGATAATGTAATATCAAACAACTGAGTTTTAGAACCCCAACCCGAATCACCAAGTCTGATATGGAGGGTCACATGACCTTATGCGTGCCTCCTCATACACAAGAGGCTTACAACTATCTATAAAGGTTTGAGTCTATTAGTGGGAAGAATATACCCTTAGTATCATGTCATAACAAAAAATAAATAAATAAAATAATAAATAATATAATGACCAGAGTATCATGAAAAAACAAAATAATAAAAAGGTATACATATCATACAAGTAATAAGAAACTCCCAAAGTGGAATGCCAAATTAGAGTATAAAGTGAATATAATAATAAATAAAACTACAGGGTCCTACAGAGTCTATCCTATTTTGAAACCAGATTCATGTTCCTCTGCTCAGTCATCCGCCATAGGGTCCTTTAACTTTGTCATATCCCTATTCATGAAATCTAAAAGTGCACTGAAATTTCTAAGTATAGTGTGAGTAAAAGACTCATAAGGACACCACCAATGTGTCCTTAACAAGTGTTATCAAGTAAAAAGTGTATTATATAAATAAAT
Organism: Viscum album; assembly: GCA_963277665.1. Taxonomy (NCBI): domain Eukaryota; kingdom Viridiplantae; phylum Streptophyta; class Magnoliopsida; order Santalales; family Viscaceae; genus Viscum; species Viscum album. Next base: position 493,135,286 of record OY728164.1, read on the forward strand.
AATAAATGTACAACCAATAAAATAATCCAAAGATAAGCACCTGTGTGCTGACCACGACACCGCAAGCCCTGACTGTACCTACTTTGGATCCATTATGGAAGCAATTTCAAGGTATCGATAGTAATAAAGAACTATCCATGAGGCTAATAATTATTCTAATCTGCATCATGTGAACATTCAAATCAACATTCACTCTGCATCAAGCATGTCATGTTCTTAACATCCATTAGTCATCAAGTTATCCTGATACTCGACAGCTACTAGGCATCAGGTAACATGTTCCTTAGAATCTAATAGGAATTGAGAGTATGAAATGATATCCATGAGGAATCATTGTATCTCTACCCTATTCTTAGGTGTATCATTTCCATCATCACAATTAGTGAACACTTCCGCCATAAGGGATAAACATGTCACAACAGTCCACCTACCTTTGGCTCTAAGAACAATACCACAAAGGAACAAATAATAGGGTAGAGCACACAACCAAGCATAAAATATCATTATAAGTAAATTATAATATAAAATACATGTGATCAACATTTTACATGAATAAAAAATTTATGTATATAATCATGGAATCAAGTATCACATAGGGTTCTCACGGGATATACCCATACCCACATGCAATCATAATCAAGAATGACTATCAAGTATGCCAACACAAGTGTTATATCATGGTTTCAAGTTTAAATAAGAGCCCAAAAATGGTAAGTAACTTACTACCTCAAAGTCATTGGTGTCAACATCAAGGATAAACCATCCAGTGTGGTTTGAAAGCTGGAGTGGAAACCTCTAAATACAAGAACACCTCATCATGGGGCTTATTATCATAGTTTTCAACACGTCAACATTCTAGGATTATCAAGTATTCCTAGAATCAAAACCTACTATTTTATTTCCAAAATAAATAAAATATCACATTTGGTAAAAATTTATCTCTCCTAGATAATTTTTGAATTATCAAAACATTATAATGCATGTTCTAGAAAATCCTTCCTCAAAGAATAATAATAAAACCACATGAATTAATACTCTATCACTCTAGAATATTATTCATGCGATAATAATTTATCATTATTCTTTAATATTATAGGATAATAATTCTTTTTTCATATTTGAGAATTTCTAGAATATTATCATTTATGAACGGTTTATCCTTAATTTTCCTGATGCTTGGGAAGAACAATTTCACAATATGATTGTGAAAAAGGTTTTATGGAATTATTAATTGAGGTTTTATCCTTTGAAAACACAACACCCATAATAGAGGTAAGACTATGTGGTTCTTCCTCACTAGGAACCCATATGAATAACTTTTTTTGGTCATATAAGAATTCAAAAATATCATTTAAAGGAATTTATAGTCAACTTGGATGCCAAAGGATAGCCAATGATGAAGGTAAGAAAGGTTTTACTATTTTAGAAAAAAACCATGTACTGGTTTTCTATAATAAAAAACACACATTGAATATCATTATTTATTTTTTGTTTTAAGTGATCATAATAGTGGAGTGTTTAATTTCATTTATAAATTCGATTCATGATCCTTAAAAGAGTCAAAGATTCAATTCTTATGATTTTTGGCATTTAAAACTCTCAAATATTCATTTTAGGGTTATGCTACAGAACATAAAGAGATAAAATCCAAAAAACAGAGTAAAATGTTACCCTTACATATGGGGTATGTGATATGTAATGGCAACATGGTTTTAACCTCACATAGTGATAAATATCCTTATATGACTTCATAACTGTGCTGGTACCCTTATGCAGCGACCCTTACGTGACTGGTTACCCCTATGCAGCCTTTGAAAAAAATAATCTTACCCTTAGAAGGAGAACCTTACCTGAGCCGGTACCCTTAAACAGGTTAGGAATTTCCCTTATGAAGGTGCTGTAAAAGCACCAATATCCTTATGTAACTACCATTACCTTTACACAGCACATGATGTACCCTTACACAACTCCTGTTACCTTTACAAAACATAAGATGTACCCTTAAAAAACTATTGTTACCATTATATAGTGCAAGATCCAGGCTTAAAAAAAATCCTATTACCCTTGTTTAGAGGATAAGTACCCTTACATAGCATATAGAAAATGGTTTTACCTTTATTAAGCCTATAGAAAAAGGCCTTTACCCTACGCAACACAGGAAAGCCCCTTTTACCCTTACCCCAGGCCTTTAAATGCACCTTTACCCTTATGTAGCACCATAAAACCAAAGTAAGGGTGTTTTTTATTTAAAAATTTAGATTTTCACATAAAAATACTTATAAAAAACAAAATATGGTTTTACAACATTTAAAAATTGATAATATTACAATTATCCCCCTCTAATGAATTATCATACCAGAGAAGTATCTCTAGTGGTCTTAGTCAAACAACTTAGAATACTAAGCATTAACATCAGACTCCCTATGATTTCCTGGACCTAGATGCCACTTAATGGGTTCCATGAGCCTGATTCGCCACATGACCTCAAGCACATCTCCCCTAATTCCAGAGGCTGCCGACTAACATCGAGGGCTTAGGGTGTGTCCGTGGGGATACTATGCCCTAATTACCAAAGTGTAGTGTAACAGATGGATGTAAACATAGGTAAATAGCATAATAAATATAATTAAATAGAAGGAATAATGGAAAATATAGATAAGAGTGAAAACAACTAAAATAACTGGAATAACATACAAGCATACAACAACTGATGATGACATGTCATTTACTAGAAAATTGGAAAACATGGATACAAGACAACATGCATAACATGTTCCACAAAAGTATAAAGGAAATCAAATGAATATCCCAAGAATCCTGAAATCCAACTCTATCCTCTTCTATCAAGCTCCAATTTTAACATTAAGCAATCAAGTGTTTGAAGCTGTGTTCTTCCCTTTATCAACACCTGTAGTCATGTAATATATTCCGAGTACCAAATGGAACCCGAAGAGGGTGTGAGATTAATATCAATGGGCCACCACCAACAGTGTCTATAACATTCGTCATGTGAAATGGAAATATAACAGTGTCCAAGCATGCATATATAATGTAAAATAGTACAATGTAACTAAATACCCAAGTACCTGCTTCAGCCCTCGGCTGACATATGAACATGTAACCAAGTCATTATTTGATTGTTACCAGTTTATAAATATGTCACATGTTAATAATAGTAAAGTTTCCAAGATGTAACAAGACAACCTATAATGATATTTAATAGTGAAATCCCAAGGTAATAACCAAGACGACGTAGACTTCAAGGGTTATCAACTTAGTAATAACTATATCCTGGTATGAGGTAAGAGTGTAATCCAAGGATCATAGTCCAAGGCATTCTACAATGAGATTCCTACCGAGTCCAAGGAGTTCTTCTAAGGTAAAATAGGGATAAGAAATGATTGGGATCGATGGTCATTAACCATGGAAACTACTTTTCAATGTTGGATTCAAGGAGTGTATCCGAGGCATCCTAACATAAAATGTAATGGATCCTATGGTGTTATACTAGGAATCCAAAGAATATACAAGGATTGGGATTTAGGTGGGTCTCAACCTATTCAATCTGTATCATTGAATCAGAATGGGGTTCTCTAGTGCTCATGGAACTCTCTGATTAGAATCCAAGGTGAGCCCGAGTCAGGCCACTCCTATTTTATATTGAAGTCATGTAATATTTCATTTGGTTCAACCCTTTCCTTTCATTAGTGTGATAAGTTCAAGTAGCATGCAACTTTTTAATCAAGTCATTTGGTTCATGCCTTTCCTTTCATTAGTGTGATAAGGTCAAGTTGCATGCAACCTTTTAATAAAGTCATTTGGTTCAAGCCTTGCCTTTTATTAGTGTGATAAGGTCAAGTAGCATGAAACCATTCATTTAATCCATTTAAAGAATATTACATATTCAAGGTTCATTCTGTTTCCTTCCATTAATGTGGTAAGGGGTGCTACGGATATGAAACCTACCATTCATTTACATTTAAGGCCAAGTCATATACTTAGTATACATGCCAATTAAAATTTCATATTTTATTGTCAAATTGAAGCACTTACCTTAGGCGGGTCAAGTGGTGAGTATACATGGTACTTGACATTATGAAATTCTCATTATAAACAAGCCATTTAATATAAAAATTCTCACCCTTAGGAAGGTCAAGCCAAGTCTCACTCGAACGGTGGCTCAAACATGTCAAATACTAAAAACCCAAATATAGTTAACATCCTACATGGGATGGATGGAATTGTGGGAGTAACCAATAACAATTAATCACATATATGGGAAGAACATATTCATATGATTCTAATTATTATAATCATGGCAAATAAATTCTATAAATGGAACCTAATGAAATCTGTGGTCCCCACACAACAATTCCAAAATCAATAAACTTGAGGGATGAGTTATAGACCACCCACATTAGGCTTGTATGACTCTCCTCCTTCGGTATTATCCCCTGATTTATCTTAGATTGGATTAGATATAAGAAAAGGAGAAAAATTCTCATACCACGATAACTAGGCCAAGAGAAAAAAAGAAGGATAAATGCTTAACAAACTTGAGTACTTACCGTTGCACATCTAATGTGATGAACGAAAGATCGATCAGATCCTAGATCAAGGAGATATCTTGATTCCTACATTAGGTAGTAAAAAAGATCCAAAATGAGATTCATGGAGGTAAATCCCACATAAACTTGGATTTGGTAAGAAAGAGAGATCTAATTAGATCATTAAGGGCAAAAAGGAAAATTTACCCAGAAAAATGGCCCGTGCATAGTTTGTCTACACAGTTTGAAAAACCATGTGTAAATAGTGTATAGTTACCTAGGAACAAGGGTCACTTGCATGGCTAGGCTGCACGACTGTACGCCAACCGTGCGAGGTAGATTTATCTGAAAAAACACTATCCACATGGTTAGGCAAACTGTGCACCAACCATGCGCCAACCGTGAGACTTGGATAGTTTCCCCCAAAAAATAGTTTTCGGGCTCCGAAAAAGCCCCAGACACCCTTGAGACCTTTTCTAATTACAAATACATCCACAAAAGGTTCAATATAAGGAATTATAATAAAGTTTACAGGATCCATACCTTAATTAAAAATCGGGTTCTTACAGTCTTCCCCCCATAAAATAACTCATCTCTGAGTTCACATTCCAAGGGTATAGATACACTATTTGAGAACAATTATGGACACTAAGAATGTATGTCATATTACCACTCCCACAATTCATATTGCATGCAGATGTGATGCCATAACACCCATACTAGAGGGACAGACTGGCCTTAGAGAGCTTTCATACTCTGGTTAATGATGCATATAGGATACTCCTCAAAGGTAGCATCAACATCTAACTCAACTTCCTTAGGATCAAAGGTATGAGATGAGTCAACATGATATTTGAAAATTTGTGAAACATGGAATACATCGTGCATGAGATGGTAGCTTTGAGGTAGTAACAATCGATAGGCTACCGACTTGACTTTATCCAGAATTTCAAATAGCCTGACATAAGGAGGCGATAACTTTCCTTGATTTTGAAACTGTCTATGCCCAAGCTTGGGTGATACCTGAAGGAAAAAATGATCTCCTACATCAAAGTCTAGAGGTCATCTATGACGATCTACATAGTATTTCTATCTGGATTGAGCAATAGTCATACACTTTCTGATCAGGTGAACTTGCTCTAAAGCCTCCTGAACGAGACGAGGACCTAGTAAGGCCACCTCACCTACCTCTAGCCAGTATGGGGGTGAAAAACATGGCCTACTATACAAGTCCTAAAATACATCCATTTGAATTTTATCCTAAAATATGTTATTATAGGCAAACTCGATGAGAGGTATGTGCTTTTCCCAAGAACTTCCAAAATCAAGGACACATTCTTGAAGTATGTCCTCCAGAACCTGTATTGTCTGTTCGGATTGTACATTGGTCTTAGGGCGAAAAGCTGTGATTAGAAGCACCTGTTTCCCCATATCCTTATATAATCCCTTCCAAAACTGTCACATGAAATGAGATTCCCTATCTAAAATGATAGTATGAGGGACCTTGTGGAGTTGTATGATTTCATGGACATACAGTTTTCCTAGCTCATAAATTGGGAAAGTCTCTTAAATAGGAATGAAGTTGGAGACTTTCATTAGTCTTTCAATGACAACCCATACAATGTCCCTACCTCTATGAGACCTAGTTAAACCTACTAAAAATTCCATAACAACATCTTCCCATTTCCATTCTGGGATTGGAAGTGGATGTTGCAAGATTGCAGGTCTTTGGTACTCTAACTTCACCTTCTAACATGTGGAACATATAGTGATAAAGCCTTCTATCTGAAATTTCATCCTAGACCACCAATAATGACATTACATATCTCTATACATCTTCGAGATTCCTAGATGAGATACCCACTTAGAGGTGTGGGACTCTTTCATCAACTCCTCTCTCATATCTGAAGGGTCCCAAACACATCCACATTGATGCAGGACATTGTCTCTATCCACTGACCAATTCTAAGGAGAGTTATCTCCTAATATACTCTCACATAGAACCAAATATTTAGGATCTAAAAACTGTCTACACTTCACCTTATCAAGGAGGGAAGAGGTAACTTTCAAGGATGAGAGATAATAATTCTTGTGATAGTCATGAAACTCAATATGAATTTCTGAAAAGAGGGCCATTAACTTCCATTCTTCACTAGCTTCTCGTATGGCATGTGTTTGAGTTTTCTGACTCAACGCATCTGCAACTACATTTCCATTCCTAGGCATGTAGGCAAGATCAAAATCAAAGTATCGTAGATATTCAACCCATATCCACTATCTGAGGTTCAAGCCATACTGTGAAAAGATATATTTTAGGCTCTTGTGGTCTGTGTACAACACAAAGTGATCACCCAACAAATAATGTCTCCAACAACATAAGGTGTGGAAAACTGCTGCTAGATAAGGTCGTGCGTCATTTAATTTCTCTCATGAGTCCTCAAATGTTGAGATCCATACACAATGACTCTATCCTTCTGCATCACCACTGATCCTAGCCCAATGACTGATGCATCACATAGAACAATATAACCTATGACTAGCTCCAGAAGAGTTAGAATAGGTGCTGATACAAGCTTCCCTTTCATCTCCTTAAAGGATTTATCATATGCTTCTGACCATATCAATTTGACACCCTTCTTTGTAAGACCAGTAAGAGGTGAAGAAAGATGTGAGAAGTCTGGTATAAAATACTTGTAATATATATCTAGACCCAAGAAAATCTGTATATCAAACATGTTCTTATGATTCCCCTGGAAACTACAACACCAACCCTTTATGAGTCAACAGATACACTTGATTATGATATAATATGACCCAATAAGTGAACTTTGTCAATCCAGAAGTGACACTTATCAAGATTGGCATAAATCTTATGCTCTTTCAGTGTACTCAGAATGATCTCAAGATGTTTGGCATGGTCGCTACGACTGTGATAATAAACCAAGATGTCTTCCATAAAGACCATGGAAAATATTCCAAATAGGGGTTGAACACCCTATTCATCAGAGCTATGAAAAGATTGGGTGCATTCATAAGACCAAACAACATAACAAGGTACACTTACAAACCATACCTACTAAGGAAAGCTATATGAGGTATTCTTGATGGTCTGAATAGTACCTGATGATAACCCGATCTTAGGTCGATCTTAGAGAAGACCTTTGATCCTTGGAGCTGGTTGAAGATATCATCAATTCGAAGTAGTGGATATTGATTCTTGACTTTAAGTTGGTTCAACCTTCTGTAATTCATGAATAAACGTAAGGTTCCGTCCTCCTTCTTGGAAAAAAGCATGGGTGAACCCCAAGAGGATCTACTGGGATGTATAAAACCTTTGGACTCTAAATAATCTAACTACTGCTTGAGATCCTGAAGCTCTGTTGGTGCTATCCTGTATAGAGTAATGGACACTAGAGCTACTCCCAGAACAATCTCGATTGTAAAATCTAATTTTATCTAAAGTAGTAATCCATAAAATTCATTAGAAAACAAATCCTAAAACGATCCACTTCTGGAGGGAAATAAACTTGTCATAAACCTTGATCCTCTATGAAGAGATTTTCAATCTGGGTGGTCACTCCACCTAGCCCATAATGCTCTGGTCCATCTCTACCAGCCTGGACATCCCACTCACCCTTATGTAGATAACTGCTTCCCTCTAGTGATGTAAACAATACCCTGTAGTGATAGCACTATAAAAAATCATGATAGTGAACCAACCAATCCATCCCAAGAATGACATCAAAGCCTTTCATCTTAAGAATGAAGAGGTTCCATAAGAAAGGGTAACTACCTACCACAAGGGGAAAATCTGTACATTGGATTATAACTTCTATTCATACCCATAATGGCATATCTAGGGTCATTACACCATAGTAATATTGTATCTCTAGTTCGAGAATTTCCACGATAGATACAAAGATAAAAGAGTTCAAAGCACCTGTATTGAATAAAGAAGATACAATAGTAGATTCCATATGAATAATACCTCATAATGTAGATGGTCCCACAACCTGATCCTCAGGTATCAGCTATAGTGCATGCAATTGACCTGATCCATGACCATATGAAACAAATTGACTACCATGATAGAAAATAATTTGCTGGAACTTCTGGTGATTAGGGGTTGGGATAACACGGCCACGACCTCCTCCTCAGTCAGACTTACCCATGATTTTCCAACTCCCCACCCGATGTAGCATGAAAGAACCCACTCATGAAGGTGGAACTAGTGAATATCCTTTCCCACTCAAAGCTAGTGTAAATGTCCTACAAAAATATTTGAGAATCTCCATATAGATGAATGAATGATACTCTAGTGGGTCTCTATCACACTGAGGCTTTGAATTCCCCCATCATCCACACTGATGACACACTTTAGAGCTATCAAAATGGGTACTCTGGTTGTCACTCCCATGATGAGAAACCTTGAGGGAACACTTCCTTCCACCAGAGGAACTACTAGCTTAACAAGACACTGGTCCTCTATGCCAAGAATTATTGTTTTCCCTTAGGTTACACTCAATGATAAGAGCCTAATTGACTATCTCATAAAAATTAGGTAGGAAAAAGACATTCACCTACGTACAGATGGAATACACAAGCCCATCCTCATAGCATCTAGAACATGAAAGCAAATCATTATCTAGAAGTGGTGTAAAGTGCTGCAACTCTGTGAAACACGCTGAATATTTCATAACTGACATAGAACCCTTCTCAAGATGCATGAACTCTTTGGATCTGTCAGCTCTCAATATCTGGGGAGATAACTGATCATAAAAGGCGGTCTAGAAATCAACCCATAACATGCCCTGATGATGATCGGCCAGGTTAATTACATCTCACCAATGCTTAACTAAGTCCCAAAGAATGTATGTAGAAATATTGAATCTCCACTTTAGAGGCATTTCTAGATGCTCAAAGATAGATAGGATAACCTTTAGCCAAGACTCAACAGCCTATGAACTGCCATTCCTTAAGAAAGTAGGAGGATGCTGTTACTGGAACTCATGAGTCAGATTAGCCATCATAGGTGCAAGCTATGAAGCACCATCAATGTACTGCATCATACATAAGAAAATATCCTGAAATTAGGAATCAATTCCCGGATCAGGTATAATAGTTGGTTCCTCAAGTGGCACTCCTGGAGGTAATACTGGTATCTTAGGCCCCACCACTTCTGGAGCATGGTCATCGCCACCCTCTCGGCGTACGATACGAGGATTTCGTGGTAAAATTAGTCTAAAAATTCCAAAAATATGCCTCATAAAAAGCTTAAGTAGAAAGATAGAACCACTATAAGAATCTGAATGTAAGAAACTCACTACCCAAGGCATACTACCCCAACTACCCACATAGACGACCAGGTATCGGTAAGTTCTCAAGTATAAGTTTCATTTCATTTTACATTTAATTTCTAAGTTCACTCTTTTACCTTTTATAAACCTGACACGGTAGGATAAGGATGCAAAACTAATTCATTTTATATTTCATGATTCACTTTATAATGGATAACCATTTCTAGTGAATCAGTGCCCATACACCTATCACTAGAAATGAAACCCATTTATTTATAACATAATGGCTCGACTTGATAAATTACTTATCCTAACCCATGAGGGCCCATACACCTCATGAATTTAGACAGGCGATCACTCAATCACAACCAACAATAATATAAGAATAAGATAACTATCATAATATCACTCAAAAATCACAAGCATATCCAACAATGAAAATCAGTTAAATGCACCTATATGGCATGATAATATGCATGACATGTGAATTATAGGTACCTATAATGATGCATGTAACAATGCTCCTTACCCTCATATCATCGAGCTAAGGATGAAATAAAATCTATAAACAGAGTAATAATCAACAACACTACACAACATGTGCATCAACCAATGGTGAAATAATATAAACTATAATAGAAAAAAGAAGAACAATAATTATATTTTGGGTAACTTGTATTTTACCCCAAACCTAGGTTTGTGATGCCTAATATTGACTTATAACCAAGTCCCAAGCATTAAAAACCTCAAATATATTGTCTCTAAATAGTAAAGAAAGAAAGTAACCTCCTATGATACCAATTTGTGACTTCCTGGACCCGGATTCCACTTAATGGGTTCCCTGATCCCAATGGGCCACATAGCCTCAAGCACATCTGTAAGAACCCGGGTCTTATTTTTGAGGTATGGGTTTCTTATTTTCTCTTTTCCTTAAGTGTTTTTGAGAAAATAAGGAAAATGGGGAAAAACCCCAAATTTTTGAAGTACACGCCGTGTACTTTTCCACACGTCGTGTACTTTTGGCCGTGTGGAATGAGTACACGGGGCGTGTGGCCATGTTGGCGACGAAGGGTGTAGGAACCTAATACACACCGTGTAGTGGTCCCTTACACGCCTTGCAGTCAGTCGACAGGCAAATGGTATGGCGGTGGCTAGATATGTGACAGAACATGCCGTGTACTCAAGAAGACACGCTGTGTAGTCATGTCGGCAGATGAACAGTGCCACGCTGGCGGGAAACCACCAGAGGAACAGTTAAAAAATGGGAAGAACACGCCATGTACTTGGAAATACACGCCGTGTACTTTGTTTTTTCGCTTAAAATGGGCAGTAGCCTCCCCTGTTCATAGGGAAGGCTTAGAACCGGACGAGAGCTTGGGAGGGACGACCGAATCTTCGAGGATCCACCGAGCACACGTCAGGAATCCATTTCCGCCTCAGACAATCTCGTTGGAACCGCACGATTAAGACCTCCCCTCTTCTTAAGCCGTTCTTGCCAATTATTCCTCTAAGGGAAGTTATTTGGGTTTTAGCGAGTTTTCTTCTACATCAGATCTACGTCGTTCTTGGGCGTTTCTGGAATCGACATTCGTGTATACCATTATTGGGTGTTAAAGTTAGGTGGCTTAGTGTTTAAATTTACAACTGTTGTGCGTTTTGTGTACTGTTGAGCCACAAACCCATGTTGGGGTGTCGTGAGGTTGAGGCCGTGGCTATTTTAAATACCTAGAATTGTACAGGTAGTTGAATGTGATAATAAACTGCTGTCTGGGAATGTTTCTTGGATCCAGGACCACCCCGAGGGTGTGTTCCTCTATTTATCCATTTGGCCAGGTTACCTAAGGGTATGCCATGTTTATTTGCGCATTACTTTTTCCTTGAAAGGAATTTTATGTGAATTTCTTGTTATACGTTGGGCATGTCCCGTTTACTTGTTTAGCCCGAGGGCAGTGTTTCCTTTAGACTGAGGCCAGTAGTTATTTCGGCCCGAGGGAAACTTCTTCCGTGCCTGTGGGCAATATACTCTATTCCCGAGGGCGACAATTTTTACTCATGAGGGCAATATCTATTATTCCTGAGGGCAGGATTCTGATTACCTGAGGGTAAGGGTTTGCGTGTCTGAGGACACTGACTGTTTACATAGAAAATTCACTGTGGTGGTTTTCCTTATAATGGATGATTAAATGAATAATAAAATGACAATATAACTAGTAAAGTTAGTTACTTTTGAGTACTGCTTAGTTTATTGCATTTTTTTTGCACATTGTTGTTGCATGTTTTCACACAGTTGGACACGAGCCTTTGGTGGGTGCCTACTGGGATTATTTCTCACACCCTGTTTAGGTCATGCTTTTCGGCCCAAACAAATTACATTTCTGCAGGTGTGGATAAGGGAAAGGGTCCCTATACAGGTATTTGATTGCTACTGAGGAGTAGGAGAGCATGGGATCGGGCTTAGGCTCACGATGCTACCGGCTGTTTTGTTTTGTTTGTTGTACTCTGTATTGTACTGTACTGGATTTTTGTGTAACATGTTCTGGCTTTTTTCTTGGAACTTGAGACATTTTGCATCATATCTATATAACTGGATGGTTATCTTTAATGCAGTTGATTATTATAAATGTGTATGGTTTATTTCTTCTACTGTTGTTGTATGTTTTTTTTATTTTATTCTGCTTCACTACACTTTGAGAAATGAGGGCATAGTTTCCCCACTATCAGACTTGGGCCCTCGCTGCTAGTCGGCAGCCTCTGGCATTTGGGGAAATGCGCTTGAGGTTATGTGGCGAACCGGGTTCGGGGCACCCGGGCCTGGGACGTTACAAAGTGGTATCAGAGGGGTTTCTTTTCCTTGCCTTAATATTTGGAGCCTTATTCAGGGATAGGACGGAAATGGTAGTTGGTAATAAGTTGTGCCCGAGAGTAGCTAACCCGTGTACAGGGAAAAGCCAATTTACCTTGTATTTCAATTTAATTGATTTTGCAACTTTACAGTTGATTTGATTTTCACCGTTGGGTGATGCACTTGTGATTGTGCTGTTATATTTTATCCATGGGTTCTATTTAGTTGCAACCTGATGAGATGAGGGTATGCCATCTCATACATCATTTTGGCACATGCTATAAATCACATTCCATGCATAGTTCCATGCCATGTAGGTGCATTAAAAATTGCATGTTGCTGTGATAGTTGTTGTGCTAGAGAAGCATGCTGTTGTGATAGCTACTTGATAAAATAATTGCTGCGTGATAGGGTAATTTTATTTGAGCATGTTTATAGAATGAACGCCAAACTTTGGTCTTTGGGGAGTATGGCCCCTCATTGACCGGAATTTGGTGGCTCCTTGACTGTTTATTTTGTTATAACACAGATAAGATGTCAGACTTTGATTCGTGGGGAGTATGGGCCCTCACAGATCAGAATTTGACACTTGGGTGTTGTTTTTCTAAATTTTCTGGGTTCCAGGGATGTTTCTGAGATATACTGTCCGGAAAACCTAGTATAAACGCCGTGTAGTACCTTAAACACGCCGTGTATGTTCTTCTGTGCGAGAAGAAAAGAAAACTTTTTGATTACACGCCATATACCCTAAGTATACGCCATGTAGTCTCTTCCCATGTCACAAACTGTGGGGGAGGCGACATGGGGAAGGGAAATTTTGGGGAACACACGCTGTTTACCGGATGTACACGCTGTGTAGTTTTGACCTGGAGTCCACCCGTGTAACTAACAACACGGACGGAGGATACCTTAAGACGTACACATCGTGTCCACTATGTAACACGCCATGTAGTCTGACCTGGGGACCCGGCCGTGTAACTAATAACACAGGTCGGTGTAATCCTTTCAGATATACGCCGTGTGTCTATAGAACATGCCGTGTAGTGTGAGCCGTGTGTTCGGATGTGTAACTAACAACACGGGTCATCAGAGCTCATCTAGTACACCCCGTGTACCTGTGGGACACGCCGTATAGTCTTTTCCGAGGACAGACCGCATAGAATTAGCCGTGTGGTTGGGAAATGGGCTGGTGTACACGCCGTGTGCGGGTGTAACATGCCATGTTGTATCAAGCCGAGTAGTCGGCCGTGTCACAAATGACATGGGCAGTTGGAAAATTACACCATATACACCGTGTAGTTTTGTTCAATGGGAGCCGTGTAGAAGGACCCGGGCAGGGAAGGGAATTCAAGTACACGCCATGTAGTCAGTATACACGCCGTGTAGTCTTGTTGTGAAAATCTTGAAATTCCTTCTTCCTCTTGTTCCCTTATGGTTCCTTCATTTTCAGTCTTGTTAATCTTGAATCTAAGGTGTGTTTTTGACCTTGTAGTGTCATGCCGCCTAGACGACCACACGTTGTTCCCCATGAGAGCGGCAAAGATTATACTCCAGAGATGGTGGTCCATGGTCTACTAGTGGATCCTCCAACAGAGCCAGATGTGGCGCCAACTGTTATACCGGACATAGGCACAGATGCACAGTTCCGTGAAGGCTTAATGCGGTTCATGCAGACCTTTCAGGGAGCACCGCCGGCTGCCACATCTATGGCTGAACTGACTCGTATATTCCTACAGCAGCATCCGCCTACGTTTTTAGAAGATGGCGGACCACAGGCTGTGGAGTCTTGGCTGGGGTCGATGTAAACTATTTTCGAGCATCTTGAGACGCCTCCAGGGTGGAGGGTCAAGCTCACGACGTATATGCTGCGTGATTCCGCCAAGAGGTGGTGGGACGTTACCACCCAGTCAGAACATCACAGGGACATGGCATGGGAAGATTTTTAGGCAGTCTTCTATGACTTATTCTTCCCAGAGATGCTGAGAGCAGATAGATCTCGAGAGTTCATGAATCTGCAGTAGGGTGCTATGTCGGTGATGGATTATTCTGTAATTTCACCAAGCTTCAGCGTTTTGCACCTGTTCTGGTGGGTGATGAGACGTTGAGATCCAGACGATTCAAGGATGGTCTTCAGTATGACATCCGAGTGCTAGTGAATGTTTTCATGTTGCCTACTATACATGCTATTGTAAACCAGGCACTTATTACAGAGAGGAAACTGCGGGAAGCTAGTGGTGTGGGCCAGGGCGGTTCAGCACCAGTTTCTGGTACTATTTCTACGGGCAAGAGGAAGAGAAAAATGGACTTCTCTCAAGGTGGCAGTACCAAACATATGATTCAGGAGGACAGGTCAGGTGCTACTAGTGTGTTAAAGAGGGGAACGGGAGACCGCAGTGTCCACGTGATCCAGTGGAGTGCCGAGCTTGCGGCAAGATGGGTCATCTGCAGTGCTTTTGCAGGGCGTTTCCACCAGTGGCCAGTGAGAGGGGTTCTGTGCAGACTCCGTGTGTGGGAGCAGGGCCAACAGCTTCTTACCAGTTGGAGAACTGGAATATGTCAGGGCGTGCATGCAGGGATGGTGGTCGTGGCCGTGGTAGCCAGACACCAGGATCGTAGAGGTAGCAGGGCGGGACAGCTCAGGGTAGCCAGGCTGTGTCGCAGGGCCGCGACACTGGGCAGACATATGCAGTGCAACAGACCCAGCAGGAGCAGGATCCCAGACCTTCTACAGTCAGAGGTACTATTTTAGTAGCTTCTGTCTTATCTTTAGTACTTTTTGACACGGGAGCTACACATAGTTTCATATCTGTACCCATTGTGGAGATCCTTGGGCTCTGTGTTTATTCTTCTTCTTCTGCTTTTATGATGCTAGACACTTCGTTGGGAACTAGAAAGACATGTGTGCGTCAGTGCAAGGAGTTCCCCCTTGAGGTTGGTGGGTGACACTTTCTTTGGGACCTCTATGTCTTAGAGATGACAGCTTATGATGTCATTATCGGGATGGACTGGTTGGTTCCCTTTTTAGCCTTTGTAGACTGCTATCGTCATAGGGTGCATTTCATATCACCAGAGGATGGAGAGTTTCTATACAAGGGAGAATGGGATGTTCAGGCGAGTCGAGCTGGACTAGAGCATCATGGGCGAGGTAGTGTCACTACCCAGATTTCGAGTTTATATCTGGATGATCAGGGGAATTGTCAGACGGATTTCTCTCCAGTGGTTGATCATTTAGGGTATGTCTTCCCAGATGACTTTTTAGGTCTACTTCCGGAGCATGAGGTGTATTTCTCTATTGATCTTGTGCCAGGAGCAGCACCGGTGTCCATTCCTCCTTATAGGATGGCTACACCAGAGTTGCAGGAGCTCAAGAGGCAGTTAGAGGAGGTACATGCAAAGGGTTTTATCCGACCCAGTACTTCTCCTTGGGGTTCTCCAGTCCTTTTTGAGAAAAAGGTGAACGATACCCTCTGACTCTGTGTGGATTATCGGAAGTTTAACCAGTTGACGGTTAAGAACCGATATCCCTTACTGAGGATTGATGATATTTTTGATCAACTTCATGGAGCACCAGTGTTCTTGAAGATTGACCTGAGATCAGGATATCATCAGCTGTGCGTGAGACCATTGGATATACCGCTTACATCTTTTCGGAGCAGATATGGTCTGTACGAGTACTTGGTTATGCCGTTCGGACTCATGAACGCGCCATCAGTTTTCATGGCTTTGATGAATCGTGTGTTCCATCCTTATCTTGATTCTTTTGTGGTAGTATTCATGGATGACATCTTGGTGTACTCTCACACTCGACACAACCATGCCACCCATCTTGAGATCGTATTGAGTACACTGAGAGAGAATTGGATATATGCTAAGCTCTCAAAGTGCCACTTTTGGATGGACTAGATTCACTTCCTGGGTCATATCATCTCAGAGGCTGGAGTTGCAGTGGACCCAGAGAAGGTGAGAGCAGTAGTTTCCTGGGAGCACCCTAAGAATGTATTTGAGATACGAAGTTTGTTAGGGATGGATGGTTACTACAGACGCTTCATACATGACTTCTCCCGCTTGGAAGCACCGTTTACGGGTTTGACTAAGAAGGGTGTGAAGTTCGTTTGGTCAGAATCTTGCTATAAAAACTTTCAAGATCTGAAGGGAAGGCTGACATCAACACCAGTTCTGATACTTCCAGAGCAGGGAAAGAGATATACAGTTTATTGTGATGCATCAGGTATTGGGATGGGAGCAGTGTTGTTGCAGGGTGATCGAGTTGTTGCGTACGGGTCTTGGTAGTTGAGGCCCCATGAGAGGAATTACCCGACGCATGATCTCGAGTTGGATGAAGTTGTACATGTGTTGCGCTGTTGGAGACATTATCTATTGGGAGAACATTTTGTGGTTTTCACTGACCACAAAATTCTCAAGTATATTTTTACTTAGCGTGACTTGAATCTGAGGCAGCGAAGGTGGGTCGAATACCTTTAGTACTTTGATTTTGAGCTTGCCTACACACCTGGTAAAGGTAATGAAGTAGTTGATGCACTGAGCAGGAAGAATCAGATACAAACTGTGTAGGAGGCCAGTAATGAGTGGCATCTTATGGATTTGTTCTCTGAGATGCATTTGGAGGTGCACGACAGTCAGGGGAAAACTTATCTTTCATATTTAGCCGTGACTTCTACCCTCCTGGATAGAGTGAGGATGAGACAACTATCTGATTCAGAAGGCCTAGTTCTACAAAATTCGGTGGAAAGTGAGGACCCTCCTCCTAGTTGGACGATAGGTGATGATGAAATTCTGCATTTCCATGGACGAGTGTGGGTTCTAGGGGATATACGCGAGGAGATGATGTGGGAGTTTCATGCTTCAGCTTGGGCAGTTCATCCCAGAGTTACCAAGATGTACCGTGACTTGAGACGTCAGTACTGGTGGCTGGGTATGAAGAGAGATGTAGCTGGATTTGTTACGAGGTGCTCCACCTGTCTGCAGGTGAAGGCAGAGTATCAGAGGCTAGCCGGACTATTACAGCAGTTACCCATCCCAGAGTGGAAATGGGATGATGTCATGATGGACTTCGTGACTGGGTTGCCGAGGTCACCTATAGGCAATGATGTTGTATGGGTTGTTGTGGATAGACTCATGAAGGTAGCTCATTTTTTTCCGATCAAGGAGACCTTCGGTGTTGACGAGCTCGGAAAGTTGTACATCTGAGAGATCATACATCTTCACGGGGTTCCTCATTCTATTGTTTTAGATAGGGACACTTGTTTTACATCTTGTTTCTGGAAGAGTTTTTAGAGGGCGTTGGGTACACGGGTTCTTCTGAGCACATCTTACCACCCTCAGACCGATGGCCAGTCAGAGCGTACGATACAGGTGCTTGAGGACATGCTGCGTGCATGCATCCAAGACTTTGGGGGCTCTTGGGAGAAGCACATACCCTGGTCGAGTTTGCCTATAATAAGAGTTTTAAGGCAACTATTGAGATGAAACCTTACGAGGATTTATATGGTAGGCCATGCCGATCACCTTTGTGCTGGTTAGAGGCAGGTGAGGCAGCTTTACTGGGACTACGTCTCGTGCAGGATAATTCTGAACAGGTCTAGTTGATTTAGAGGCGGATGGTTACTGCACAGTCTCGTAAAAAATCTTATGCTGATCGCCGCAGATGACCTTTGGAATTCATGGTCGGGGATCAGGTTTTCTTGCGTGTTTCGCCGAGGTTGGGACATAGGCGGATCAGAAGATAGGTTAAACTTTCACCGAGGTATGTGGGGCCATTTGAGATTATGGAGAGAGTCGGGACGGTTTCCTATCGGTTGCAGTTACCTCAGAGGTACCGGGCCATGAATGACATCTTCCATGTATCTCAGTTGCGCTGCTATCATTTAGACCCGTCTCACGTCTTTCATCCAGAGGAGGTTGAGTTGGAGGTAGATGCGTCCTTTGAGGAGCATCTGATTCGTATCGTTGATAGGAGCATGAAGGTTCTCCGAGGCCGATCAGTTCTTCTCGTACGGGTGCTATGGCAGCATGACCGAGTGCAGGACAAAACTAGGGAGTGAGAGACCGACGTACGTGCTCAGTGGACGGATTTGTTCATGGCTATATCTTCACCACCCTTGGAAGGGAAATTCGGGGATGAATTTCTTTAAGGGGGGAAGTTTGTAAGAACTCGGGTCTTATTTTTTAGGTATGAGTTTCTTCTTTTCTTCTTTCCTTAAGCGTTTTTGAGAAAATAAGAAAAATGGGGAAAAATCCCAAATTTTGGAAGTAAACTCCATGTACTTTTCCACACGCCGTGTACTTTTGGCCGTGTGGAATGAGTACACGGGGCGTGTGGCCATGTCGGCGATGAAGGGTGTAGGAACCAAATACACGCCGTGTAGTGGTCCCTTACACGCCGTGTAGTCAGTCGACAGGAAAATGGTATGGCGGTGGCCAGCTGTGCGATAGAACATGCCGTGTACTTAAGAAGACACGTTGTGTAGTCATGTCGGCAGATGAACAGTGCCACACTGGTGGGAAACCGCCAGAGGAACATTTAAAAAATGGAAAGTACACGCCGTGTACTTGGAAATACACGCCGTGTAGTTTGTTTTTTCGCTTAAAATGGGCAGTAGCCTCCCCTATTCATAGGGAAGGCTTAGAACCGGACAGGAGATTGGGAGGGATGACCGAATATTCGAGGATCCTCCAAGTGCACATCGGGAATCCGTTTCCTCCTTGGACGATCTCGTTGGAATCGCACGGGTAATCCCTCCACTCTTCTTAAGCCATTCTTGCCAATTATTTCTCTAAGGGAAGTTATTTGGGTTTAAGTGAGTTTTCTTTTACATCAGATCTACATCATTATTGGGAGTTTCTGGAATCGACGTTCGTGTATACCATTCTTGGGTGTTAAATGTAGGTGGCTTAGTGATTAAATTTCCAACTGTTGTGCGTTTTGTGTACCATTGAGCCACGAACCCATGTTGGGGTGTTGTGAGGCTAAGGATGTGGCTATTTTAAATACCTAGACTTGTATAGGTAGTTGAATGTGATAATAAACCGCTATCTGGGATCGTTTCTTGGATCCAGGACCACCCCGAGGGTGTGTTCCTCTGTTTAGCTGTTTTTCCAGGTTACCCGAGGGTATGCCATGTTTATTTGTGCATTACTTTTTCCTTAAGTGGAATTGTATGTGAATTTCTTATTATACGTTGGGCATGTCCCGATTACTTGTTTATCCTGAGGAAAGTGTTTCCTTTAGCCTGAGGGCAGTAGTTATTTCGGCCCGAGGGCAAATTCTTCCGTGCTTGTGGGCAATAGACTTTGTGTCCAAGGGAAACACTTTTTACGCCTGAGGGCAATATCTTTATTCCTGAGGGAAAGATTATGATTACCTGAGGGTAAGGGTTTTCATGTCTGAGGACACTGACTGTTTACATAGAAAATTCACTGTGGTGGTTTTCCTTATAATGTACGATTAAATGGATAATAAAATGACAATATAATTGGTAAAGTTTGTTACTTTTGAGTACTGATTAGTTTATTGCATTTATTTTTGCACATTGTTGTTGCATGTTTTCACACAGTTGGACATGGGACTTTGGTGGGTGCCTACTGGGATTATTTCTCACACCCTGTTTGGGTCATGCTTTTTGGCCCAAACAGATTACATTTATGCAGGTGTGGATAAGGTCAAGGGTCCCTATACAGGTACTTGATTGCTGTTGAGGAGTAGGGGAGCATGGGACCGGGCTTAGGCTCGCGATGCTACCAACTATTTTGTTTTGTTTGCTGTACTCTATATTGTACTGTACTGGATTGTTGTGTAACATGTTCTGGCTATTTTCTTAGAACTTGAGACATGTTGCATCATATATATATAACTATCTGGTTATCTTTACTACAGTTTATTATTATAAATATGTATGGTTTATTTCTTCCGCTGTTGTTGTATGTTTTTATTTTATTTTATTCCACTGCGCTACACTTTGAAAAATGAGGGAATTGTTTCCCCACTATCAGACCTGGGCCCTTACTGCTAGTCTGCAGCCTCTATCATTTGGGGAAATGCGCTTGAGGTCACGTGGCAACCCGGGTTCGGGGCAGCTGTTAAGTGGCACCCGGGACCGGGACGTTACAACATCTCTTCAAACACCAGAGGCTTCCGACTAGCAAATAGGACCTAGGTTGTGTCTGTGGGGAGACTATTACCTCATTACGAAAGTGTATCACAATATATGGAATTAAAAAAAGGTAAATAGGGGAATCAATATTAGTAAATAGAAGGCATAGTGGAAAATATATACAAGAGTAAAAATAACTGAAATAAATGGAATAACATACAAGCATACAACAACTGATGATGATATGCCATTTACTAGAAAACTAAAAAAACATGGATACAAGAAAACATACATAACTTGTTTAAAAAAAGTATAAAGGAAATCAAAAGACTATTCCAAGCATCCTAATATCCAACTTGGTTCTCTATTATCAAGCTCCAAACTAAAACAAAAAGGAATAAAGTGTTTGAAGTTGTATGCTTCTCTTTATCAACACTTGCAGTCATGTAATCTACTTTTGACACCAAAACAAAACTCAAAGAGGGTGTGAGATAAATATCACTGGGCCACCACCAATGGTGTCTATAACATCCAACCCATGAAATGAAAATGTAATAGTGTGAAAGCATTCATATATAAAGTAAAGCAGTACAATGTAACTAAATACCCAAGTGCCATCTTCAGCCCTCAACTGGCATCTGAATATGTAACATATTAATTATTTTATTGTTACTAGTTTATAAATCTGTCACATGTTAATAATAGTAAATGTTCTAATATGTAACAAGTAAACCTGTAATGATATTTAATAGTGAAGTCCCAAGGTAATAATCAAGGCTACATAGACCTCAAGGGTTGCCAACTCAGTAATAAATTTATCTTGGAATAGGGTAAGAGTGTAATCTGAGGAGCATAGTTCAAGTCATTCCACAATGATATGCCTACCAAGTCCAAGGAGTTTATCCAAGGTAAAAAAAGGCTAAGCAATGATTGGGCTTGTTGGGCTTTAACTATGGAACCTACTTGTCAATGCTGGATCCAAGGAGTGTATCTGAGGCATCCTATGATAATATGTAAGGGATTCTATGATGTCATAATGGGAATCAAAATAATAGAAAAGGATCAGGATTTGGGTGGGTCTCAACCTATGAAAGCTGTATCCTTGAATCAGAATGGGGTTCCTGAGTGCTCATGGCATTCTCCAATCAGAATCCAAGGCAAGCTCAAGTCAGGCCACTCCTATTTTATATTTAAGTCATGTAATATTTTATTTGGTTTATACCTTTCCTTTCATTAGTGTGATAAGTTCAAGTAGCATGAAACCTTTTAATCAATTCATTTG
The DNA here is from genome assembly GCA_963277665.1 of Viscum album. Taxonomy (NCBI): domain Eukaryota; kingdom Viridiplantae; phylum Streptophyta; class Magnoliopsida; order Santalales; family Viscaceae; genus Viscum; species Viscum album. The sequence goes on from OY728164.1 coordinate 493,157,365, forward strand.
GTTCATGCCTTTCCTTTCATTAGTGTGATAAGGTCAAGTAGCATGCAACATTTTAATCAAGTCGTTTGGTTCAAACCTTTCCTTTCATTAGTGTGATAAGGTCAAGTAGCATGTAACCATTCATTTAATCCATTTAAATCATATTACATATTCAAGGTTCATTCCACTACCTTCCATTAATGTGTTAAGGGATTCTATGGATATGCAACATACAATTCATTTACATTTAAGGCCATGTCATATACTTAGTATACATGCCAATCCAGATTTTATATTTTATTGTCAAATTGAAGCACTTACATTCGGTGGGTCAAGTGTTGAGCATACATGGTAATTTACATTATAAAATTTCCATTTTAAAAAATCCATTTAATATAGAAACACTTACCCTTAGGTAGGTTAAGCTAAGTCACACCCGAACGGTGGCTCAAACATGTCAAATACTAAAAACCTAAATATGGAATAACATCCTATGTGGGATGGATGGAGTCGAGGGAGTAACCACCAATAATTAATCACATATATGGAAAGGTCATATCCATATGGTTCTAATTATTATCAACATGGAATATAAATTCTATAAACAACACTTGATGAAATTAGTGGTCCCCACACAACAATTCCAAAATCAATGAACTTGAGGGATGAGTTATAGACTGCCCACCTTAGGCTTGTATGAATATCCTCCTTCGATATTGGCCCTTGATTTGACATGAATCAGATTAGATCTAAGAAAATTAGAAAAATTCTCATACCATGGTAACTAGGTCGAGATGAAAAGAGAAGATAAAAGGCTTAAATGGACTCGAGTACTTACCATTGCGCATCCAATGTGATGAACAAAAGCTCGATTAGATATTGGATGAAGGTGATCTATTGATTCCTACCTTAGGTCTTCAAAAATATCTAATATGAGAGTCATGGAGGTAAATCCCACATAAACATAGATTAGGGAAGAAGGAGGGATCTAATTAGATCATTAAGGGAAAAAGGACAATTTTTTGAGAAAAATGGCTTGTCCATGGTTTGTCCATACAATTTGAAAAACCATGTGAAAACTTTTCATGGTTACCTTGGAAGAAGGGGTACTTGCATGGTTAGGCCGCACGATCATCCGCCAATAGTGTAAGGTTGCTCGGTCCATAAAAACATCATCTGCACAGTTAGGAAAACTATGCACCAACCATATTCCAATCATGCGACTTGACTAGTTTCCCTAAAAAGATAGGTTTCAGGCTCTAAAAAACCCTTGGACACCCCTGAGACACTTTTTATCTAAATAGGATTCCACAAAATCTCCAAGAAAAAAAATTATACCAAAATTTAAAGGACTATACCTCTGTGAAAAACCGGGTTCTTATGCTCCCACTCCCACATCTCCTCTTAGATCTGTCTATGCTGCTACTAAATCTGAACAAGTGGTACCATCTTCCCTCAAAGTAATTTCTCACTCTGGTCTATAATCTACATCATATGATTCTTATAAGATGCATCTAGCTCAAAATAAACATCCTCATAGTTGATGACATGCGTAGGAACAACCATGTACCTCCATAGTCGTGACACATGAAACTTGTCATGCATACCTCAATAGTGAGAAGAAAGATCTAGACAATATGTCACTATCCCAACTTTCCTAGTGATATTGAATGGTCCTACAAAATGGGGTGCCAACTTTCCTTACTTCCTCAAGTTTTTGTGACCTAACCGAGGAGTCACTCTCAAGAAAACCCAATCACCCATAGAAAAATCAAAAGGTATCCTCCTAAGGTTAGCTTATAATCTCTGAATTCTTTGAGTGGTGAAAATTTATTTTAAATTAGTTAAACTCTCTCAATGGTATCCTAAACCAAACTAGGCCCCACTACCACTGCCTCACCTACCTCATGAAAACAAAGTGGTGAACAATATGGCCTCCCAAAAAGATCCTTGTAAAGTTCCATTTGAATTAAATCCTGGTAACTATTTTTTTAATTTGAACTCAACCAAGTCTATATTATCATCCCATGATCCACTAAATTCTAGAACAAAATTTGAATAATATCCTCCAATATGTAGATTTTTCACTTGGATTTTCCATCTATTCGAGGATGGTACATGATGATCAATATTAGCCGAGTCCTTAGGGATTTCAACAAGCCCTGCCAAAAACATGATGTAAAAAACATGTATTTTTTTAGATATGATGCTCAATGTAATTCCATGTAAGAATAAAATCTCATGAACATAGATATTTCCCATATTTTCCATAAAGTGAGTCTCTTTGATTAATAAGAAGTGTGAAACCTTCATCATCTGGTCAATAATCACCCATACAACGTCACATCTACTTAGGGTCCTGGGTAACCCCATAAAAAATTCCATCGTGATTTCTTTCCACTTCCACATGGGAACAAGAAGTGGCTGAAGCAAACTACTAGGATGTTGGTGCTTGACCTTTAACCTATGAAATGTAAGTAATTAGGACACAAACCCAACGATACATCTCTTCATCCTTAGCTACCAAAATAGCATCCTAAAGTCGTGATCATATTTTTCACACCAGGATGTAACAACCATCTAGAATTATGGAAATACCTAATAATATCATCTCTTATGGAATCATGGACTAATACTCTCTCATGTACAAGGATCACATAATCATCACCTAGTGACCATTTAGGTATCAAGTCACCTCAAAAAAGTTGTTCCCGCATCACAAAACACTATAGGTGTGACTCCTATCATACCTATACTTGGTATACTAGAGAAGATGTGAACATTATGGGATAACAAGACTTCAATACTTGAACCTCAAAAGAATAAATCCTCTAGCCATCCAAAAATATCATCAAGTACTACTAGTCCTTGAAAGGTAAGTCACTGATCTCCTAATCCACATTCATTTTATGAATAAGTGAATCTTCTATGATGTCACCTTTCCCTAGTATATAGATTATCGTAAAATAAAATGTCTATATATACTCCAACTAGTGACCCTACCTCAGATTCATGTCCCTCCATGTAATGATATAATTAATTCTCTTATGGTTAGTGTATAAAACAAACCTATCAATAAAAGAGATAATGTCACCAACAATTTAGAGTATGAACAATAATTGCCAAATCCAAATCACGAGTGAGATAAAACCACTCATGGGGCCATAACTTTCAAGAACCATAAGCTACAAAATACTACCTCTGCATCAATACTGCTCCTAGACCAATGCCGGATGCATCACAATACACTGCATATCTGATCCAAAGCTTAGGAAGTATCAGTAATAGGGCTGTTTCAATCTTTTATTTAGCTTATTAAATACTTATTGACATTGAACCAACCAATGTAACTTCACTCCATTATTTTTTAATGATTTCATGGGTGATCATAATCAAGATAAGTCTTATATAAAAGATTTTAGTATCTGGATAATCCTAGAAAGCTCTTGATCTTGAACATGTTATGTGGATGTGCACAAAACATCACTACCTACACTTTATCTAGATCCATGGATATTCCCATATTAAACACCACATACCCTAATAAGTTCACCTTATGAATCCATAAGTCACACTTTATAGATTGACACAAAGATGATGTTCTCAAAGCATACTTAGGAATATCCCTAGATGTCCAACATACTACTCTAGTGTTGGAAACTAGATGAAGATTTCATCGATGAGCACAATAATTAACAAGTCTAGATAAAGATAAAATATCATTTTGATGAGGACTATGAACAATAAAAAACATTTTTCGAACCAAATAGCATCACTAGATACTCATATAGTTTATACCTACTCTAAAATGTTGTCTTTGAGATTTCCTCCTATCTAACCCACAACTGGTGATAACATGACTAAAAATAAATCTTGGAGAACCACCAGACTCCCCTTAACTGATTGAAAAGTTTGTTGATCCTAATAAAAGGATATAATTTCTTCACTATCACCTAGTTTATCTTTTGGTAATCAAAATAGAGTCAAATACTACTATCTTCCTCCTTAGAGAACAACATAGATTTACCCTACGGTGATGTACTTAGCCTCATAAATCCATTCCACTCCAAGTCATAAAACTATACCTTGAGCTCCTCCATCTCAGATAACACCATATGATAAGGGGGTATCAAAATGGGAAGCATGATTGATATGAGATCTATCTCAATGTCAACTCCTCTATCATGAGGAAGTAATGTAATGTCATCCAAAATGAAATCCTGATAGAGATCCGTGACTGGAGGAAAAGTTAAGGGGGATATTACTAATCCATCCAAAAGATCCAAGACCTCCATCTATTCCATGATCATACCAAGATCACCCAAGTCTGGAAGAACTCTTCCTACACCCAGTTCCCACTATCTAGTTATCATGAACTCCTTTCCATTCATTGAAGTTAATAACACACCTATATGATAAAAAACAATATGAGCTCAAAATATGGTAAACCACTCCATGATGAGAATCACATTGAAGGTCATAATCTCTAGAATTATAAAGTCCCAAAGATGTTCATAGCTAGAAATGACTATAGGAAACTCTAGGAATCACCAGATATGGTCCACATTCATAACCAATGGTATATCAAGAGAGATTAACTCAGAGGATAACTTTACCAATAAGTCAAGTTCGACAACTACTTGAACAAATATGAAAGAATGGGAAACACCAGTATTTAACAAGGTAGTAGATAAAGTGGATATGATCATGAACATACTTCTAATAGTAGATGGCCCCACACCACCATCTTTTAGAGTCTGATCAGCCATGTAGTCATGGAATGACTTAGATCCATGACCCTATCCCTGAGATACATGACCAATATGAGTATTCTACTGGGGACTTAGTTTAGATAATTTTATCCCTAAATGTGTCTGCATCAACCCCTGTAGAATACCAATAAATTTGGAGAAAAACTACTAGATATGGATCATCTTTCCAATGACAAAAAATGCTCTGAGGTGCTGAGAAATACCTACAGTAATGTTTGTTCTTCCCATATTTGAAGCATTTTTGGTCACCTCCTGAGGAAACTAAAGAGACTAAACACTACTTCACCTTCATGCCACTACTCTACTATACTTCCCTAGCCTTCCTATTCCTACCACTAGAATAGGTACTCATGGAACTAGTAGGTTCCACCTGTTTGAGTACTGAAGGGTAGAAAAAGACCAGTTACTCGACTATTCTCCAAGACACTCTAGATGGCCAAGGCCATCCATAAAAACTCTAGGTATGATGCTAGGTAAAAGATCTGAACCTACTATTTTATATCAGTATGAAGTATAATCTAAAACTTCCTATTAGACGATGTCTAAATGAGGTCAAAGATACCCTAAATGATATCCAACCAATACTTAACATCCTGTGGTACATTGGTTCCTTGGAAAACTGGAGGATGTTGGATTTAAAAATCCATAGTGTATCCAACCATGAATCTCAGTGTAAAGGCTCCCATCTAGATCGGTTCGATTTCCTTCACCACTAGAGTAGGTGTGGGAATGTTCTTTTAAGCACCCTTATAATTATTTAGCAATCCCACCAAAAATATATGAGGAGGAATATACTATAATATAAGGAACATTATGAACTTAACAGACCCTAACTATTCTAAAGGATCACACAAAGTTCTTCTATAAGTCTACCCACAACCCAAGGTATACCTCTCCTAGCATTGACCCTAGTCTTTATCCTTGTACATTAGTCACAATCATCATATATATACTAACAAAAAAAATTCTCAATATAAATAATCAAATATAAATAGAGATATATCATAAAATGATGGAAACAAGATATATCACACAATTAGAGAAACTATCTCGAACATATAGCACAATTTAAGGAATTAATTTAAAGAACCATTATGCAGTATAAAAATAGGTATATATATGGAATTAAAACCAATGCGCCTAATCATGATGCATAAAACACCCTAAATATCATAAAAATAGTAAAAAAAATCTTTTCCAAGGTAACTAGGAGGTCCATTAAACATGTGATGGCCAGACACATGGAAACTACCCTACCCTAGTTTCACACAACTATCTTCTTTCTACCATGTCCTGAGTAAGAACCAAAAAATAAAAGAAGGAACATTACTCTGATACCATTTTGTAATACCTTAATCTGAACCACTGGGTCCAAGATAGAGGTTCACATGACCTTATATACACCTCCCTATATGCAAGAGGTTGCTGACTAATAATGAGGGCCTGAGTCTGTTAGTGGGGAGATTATACCCTCAGTATCATGTCATAAAAAAAATAAAAAAATAAAAAAATATAATAATAAATAATATAATGACCATATAATCATGTCGAAAATAAATAATAAAAATTCATACATGTCATACAAGTATTAAGAGGCTCCTACAGTGGTAATCCAAACTAGTGTATAAAGTGTAGATAATAATAAATAAAATAGCAGGGTCCTTAAGAGTAAATCCTATTTTTCCACCAACTCCACAATCCTATGCTCATCCATCCACTATAAGGCCCTTTCCCTTCACTGGATCCCTAGTCATGAAATCTATAAGTGCACCTAAATACCTGAGTAGGGTGTGAGTACATGAATCAGTAGGAATCCACAAATGCGTAATTAACAAGATTTCATAAGTAAATGATTTTATGATATAAATAAACATTAAATTCACAAGTAACACAACAATCCAAAATTGAGAACATATGTGCTAACCAAGACACCACGAGCCTTAGCAATAGCTACTTCACCTCCATATCCAAAGTAATGTCATGGTATCAAGAGTAATCAAGAATTATCCACAAGTTTAATAATCAAGCTACTCGACATCATGTGAACGTACTACTATGCATTCAATAGGCATCAATTGAGTCATGTTAATATCATCCACTAGTCATTAAGTGATCGTAATACTTGACATCCACTATGCATCGAGTAACATGCTCCTTGGAATCATCTTAGCATCAAGAGTATCATATGGAATCCACAAGGAATCATTCTATCCCTACCCTATTCTTAGGTCCATCATCAACATCTTCTCAAGTCATGCACACTCCCCATCTAAGGGATAAACATGTCATGACAATCCATCTACCTTTGGTTCCAAGAATAATACAAAAAATGCACACATAACTATGTAGAACACACAAGAAAGGATAACATATCATAATAAGTAAATTATCACATACAATACATGTGATTAACATAGAACATGAATAAACAAGCTATGTACGTACTCAAGGAATCAAGTATCACATAAGGTTCTTACAAGCTAGACACACACCCACATGTGATCATAATCAATAATGGCTATCAAGTATACAAAATCAAGTGTTATTCCATGGTAACAAGTTAAAACAAGAGCCCCAAAATGGCAAGTAACTTCCCACATTAAAGTCATTGATGTCAAAATTAAGGATAAACCACCCCATGTGGTTCAAAATCCATATTGGAAACCTATATATCCAAGAACACCATCCCATGAGCCTTATTGTCATAGTTGTTGACATATAAACGTTCCAGGTTTTTAAAGGATTCCTAGAATCCAAACCAACCATTTTATTTCCAAAAGAAATAAAATATCACATGTGGTAACTATTTCTCTCTCTTGGATAATTTCTGAATTATCAGAACATTCCAATGAATGTGCTAACAAATCCTTCCTCAAATAATAATAATAAAATCACATGTGATAATACTCATACACTCTAGAATATTATAAATATGATAATACTTTATCATTATTATTTCACATTCTAGGATAATAATTCTTCTATCATCTTTGATAATTTCTGGATTATTATCATTTAGGAACCATTTATCCTTAATTTTCTAGAAGAATGGGAAGAATAATTTCAAAATATAGTAATGAAAAAGGTTTAATGGAATTTTTACTTGGGTTTTTATCCTTTAAAAAACTCAACACCCATAATAGATAAGAGAGTGTGTGGTTCTGCCTCACTAGGAACCTAGATTAAGAACTCAGTTTGGTCATAGAATACTTCACATATCTCACATAAAGAAATTTCTGGGCAGCTTAGATGCTAAAGGATAGCCAAATATGAAGGTTATAAAGGTTTGAATATTTTATAAAACAAAACCACATATAGGTTCACTATAATAAAACAAAAAATTTAATGTCATTATTTTTTTAAGAGACCATAATAACATAGTGTTTGATTTCATCCATAAATGTGAGTCATGACACTTAAATGAGTCAAGGATCCAATTATCATTTTTTTCCTATTTTAAAAAGTTAAATACACATTTTAGGGTTGTGTTATAGAAGAAGAATAATGGAAAAATTAAAAATAGGGTAAAATTTTTCCCTTATATATGTGATATGAATTGTGTAAGGGTAACTTGGTTTTACCCTTATTTAGTGACATATACCCTTATGCAGCTTCAAGAATGCTCTGGCACCCTTACATAGTGAATCTTACATGATTGGTTACCCTTAAATGACCTTTAAAATGATTGGTTAAACTTATGAGGAGACCCTTATATGAGCCGTTACCCTTGCATAAGTCAGGCTATACCCTTATGTAGGTATTGGAAAAGTACTTGTACCCTTATGAAACTCTTGTTACCTTTACACAATGCAGGATGTAACCTTAAAAATCTCTCATTACCTTTACATAGTGCATGATATAACCTTACACAACTCTTGCTACCTTTATACAGCACATGAATTACCCTTACATAACTCATCTTACCCTTACATAGAAGCTCGATACCCTTATGTAGTGTATAGAAAAGGGTTTAACCCTTACACAACCTATGGAAATAGGATTTTACCCTAATGAAACCCATGAAAAAAGGACTTTACCCTTACACAACACAGGAAAGCCCTTTTTACCCTTACAGAAGTCCTTTAAACACACCTTAACCCTTAAGGAACACTATAAAACCAAAGTAATATATTTTTTAAAAAATTTACATTTTCACATAAAAACTGATAAAAAATAGGGTTTTACAACATATAAAAATTTAGAATATTACACAGTTCAAATAAATATTCTGGGGAGGATCTTATAAATACTTTTTTTAAGGATCCTTTGAAGGTTTTGAGAACAATAGAAGCATCATGGTGGGTGAATAATCATAAAAATTTTGTTAGTTCAATGGGTAATTTTCAATATTTTACATGAAGTTAATGGAATGACCAATGAAATTTTTCCACTGAATATTGAAAAAAATAAAACCTAGAACCATAGAGAATCTTTATATATTAAATTTATAATTTATTTATTTATGATAGGAAAAATAATTTTCCTCATCTTAGGATCATTATTTGATGTAGATGATGTTTATCATCCAAAAACCCTTTTCCTTAATACCTTTGTTTTGTTGTAAGGATCCAAGTATAGATTAATCCCTCTAGTGGTGATCCTCACATGCTCATTTGATCTCCAAATGATGCTGATTGATTTATAGGTGCTTACACACTAAATCAATCTTCTTAATTTCTCTAAGATCATCCAGTCTTGAAGGAGTTATTCATGTTCTTAATAAGATAGAGGAATTATTTGAGAGAGAAGTTTATTTTTTACATCGGTTAGGGGAAGAGGAAACAAAGGAAAAACCCTACCTATTTGTGAGTGGGGAGGCTCGATATTGATACCTCCTAAAATACCACCACAGGGAAAACATGTGGACCATAAAATACTATTTAATTTCATATCGACCCTTAAATAATATTATAATCACCCAAAACCCCATTCTATATAATAATAATAACATTATTATTATTATTATTTTTTTTAGCTTGTGCTAAATCACTCAATGATAAATATTATTTTACCGTCTTGTAAATTAATGTTCATCACCATAAGCCATCTTGGTCTGCACAAAATCTTCAAAATTTATTAAATAACATGATAAATATTTTATTCACTTAAATTGATATTTTATTCACAAATAAACAAATAAATATTTATTAAATATTCAATAAAATAAATATTCTATCCACATGTTGGTGAATAAATATTTATTAAATATTAAAATAATCAAATAAATTATTTATTAATGAATAAATAATTATTTATTACCTTGAGAATATTAGTAATCAATAATACATGAATAAAATTATTCCTCTGTCATGAGAATATGATTTATTCTAATAATTAAATTCAAATAGAATTTAATCGAGATCAAAAAAAACTTAGTGTGTGACCCACTAGGATTCTTTATCATTGGAATTAGGTGGGATTTTCTAAAGTCTAAGATTACTGTCTAGTAATGGGTCAAGTCACCCAAGATAAATAACTTAAAGTTGCAATCTCTAAAACCACATATGAATGCTCACTATGCAATATAATTCTTTTGTCTCAATATCTCATCAAGAAGGTTGCACATATGTAACATCAATATATATTCTTGATACATATTTCTTTGACTATCTAAAATAAACACATCATTACAACATCTCTATAGAATTTAATGCATTATTTTTATTCCTATCAAATGGCCGAGATATCAAATTCTATAAAGATGGAAGGGAAAAATCCTTCCTCTACTTATCTATTAATAAAATTTCATTCATGATGCACCCAACATACCCTACTTTCCACGAACATATGGAATCATGGTTTTGGTTAATAAATATAATTATGTAGTTTATGACATGCATTAATGATAATATTAAAGTTTAAGGACCATTACACATGCTCACAGATAGGATTATCTAATGACACCAAAACATGCATAATTTCTACTAGCGGGTCTATTATCATAATTCCCCATATTGAAGATTACCAAGGGTAGACTTCATAAGAAGAAGCTTCATCCACTTATGAGTACTCACACCTGATAGTCTATATAACATGTATCCTTTCATAGTATATTATTCAACCATAGAAAAATATTTAAGAATATCATCATAGTACTTCAAGGGTGTCATCATAGTGGGGAACTAATATAACCTTATCAATGTGATAGATTACCTAAGTCATTATTACATCAAAGTAATATAGAATAATGAAAAATATGTAATAATTTGTTTTATTAATATTCAAACCTTCAACTATACATGTAATCTATTGTATAAACAGTTGGTTCTAAAACACCAACTCCAACAAACTCCCACTTGTATTAGAGACAACTGCCTATGATTTTCAGTCCGCTACACCTCCAATGATGATCATGTTTCTATTGAGTTAAGAATTTAGTCAAGGGGTATGGCACATTGTCTTCCATGGATATTCTGCTCAATAAAACCTCTCCTCACTGAGAAAAATCCCTCAAGAGATGATACTTATGATGCATATGCTTTGTCCACTATTGAAAACTTTTCTCCTTGGAAAGGGCCACTACTACCGTATTATAGTAATATAGTATGATAGGATCTTTATAGATTGGTTCCATGTTAAGATCTTGGATGATGTTGTGTATCCAAACTGCTTCTTTAGTTTTCTCAAAATACACAATATACTTAGAATCTATTATAGAATATATGACCACAACATTCTTTGAGATCTTCCAGCTCACAAAACCTCTATTCATAGTGAAGATATAACCCATTTGTGATTATACATAATCTTGATATGTTTGAAAACTATTATATGTATATAATTTGATGACTAGTTCCTCATATCCTCCATAAATGAATAATATATCCTTATTATTCCTCATATACTTAAGGATAGTCTTTACTTCCATCCAATGGTGGTCACCTGGGTCATCTTGATATATGCTTACCACACTTAAGGTGTAGGTGAAATTTAGCCTAGTACATAACATAACATAACATATATAAATGACCCAATCACTGGAATATATGGAATCCTTTCCATTATTCATCTTTCCTCATGTTTATGAGTAAACATTTTCCTATAAATATGAATCCCATGTTACATTAGAAACAATCCCCTCTTGGATTGTGTCATATTGAATCTCTTTAGTATATTTTTAATATATGTACCTTGACTAAGGCCGAGTAGTATCATATATCTATCACGATGTATCTTGATCACAATAATATATGATTAATCACATAAGTCCTTCATGGAGAATCAATTATTCAACCAAGATCTAACAAATTGTAAGACTAGTATTTCATTTCTAATAAGTAATATGTCATTGACATATACTATTAATAAAATGACCTCACTCACACTAAACCTCTTAAACACACAAGGCTCGCACTCATTCCTTATGAAACCAAATTCTATTATGGACTCATCAAACCAAATGTTCCATGACCTGGATGCTTGTTTTAATCCATAAATGGATTTTTGAAATGATAAAACCTTATTGGAATCCTTTAGAGTAACGAACCCTTTAGGATGTGTCATATAGAAATATTCTTAAAGGTTTACATTAAGGAAGGATATTTTAACAACCATTTACCAAATCTCATACTCATTGAAGGAAATAATGGAAAGTATAATTTTGATGGATTTCAACATGAAAAATGGTGAATAGGTTTCTTCATAGTCAATAACTTGATGCTTTTTAAACCCTTTTGAATATAGTCATTACTTATTGGTACTAACTTTCCCACAAATGTATTTTTTAATATTAAATACCCATTTACAACCAATAGGCTTTATATCCACTAGATAATATAACAAAATCAAGACTTTGTTTTGGTATATGGAATCCATTTCAAAATTCATAGCTTTTTTCCTCTTAGAAAAATCTATTACACTTACTAATTCATTATAGGTTATAGGATCATTATTATAAACTAATAACAATTCACCATCCTTGGTGAATAGAAAACCATACTACTTTGGTTCTCTAACCTCTGTTTTACTTCTACACAGTTTATGTGCCTCTAGAACATCTTCTTACATGGGGCTTTGTGAAATTTGTTTCTATGCCAAATCTTGTATACATTGAGCCTTAACTTCATCGAAGTATATCTAGTTCCCACTATATATTTTAGATACATTATACCTCTCAAGGAATATAATGTTTCTTGACACTAATTTTTTTTTTATGAGGGGTTATATAAGTAATATCCCCTTATTTCCTCGGTGTATCCTATAAAGATACAATTTATTCTTCGGGGTGATAGTTTGTTACTAAAAGAGAATTTAAAAAAAAACTTCACAACCCCAAACATGTAAGTAGGAAAAAACATGTTTCTTTCTATTCAAAAATTGGTATGGTATACCATATTCCAATTTAATTAGCACCTGGTTTAGTAATTATTCTACTATCTGTAACGTGTATCCCCAAAATGATAATGAAATACTAACATGACCGATCTTTGATCTCACAATGTATAACAAGGTTTGGTTCCTCCTTTTGCTCATATCATTCCATTTAGTTTTATAAGGAGGATTGATTTGATATAGAATCCCAAAATTCCATAGATAATCAATGGAGTCTTGATTAATAATTCTCCACCATGTTCTAAGAATGTTTTCTTAATATTATTACCAAGTTGATTCTAAATTTCATTCTTGTATTCCTTCAATCAATCAAAGGAATATTACTTATAACTCATTAAGAATACATATACGTATCTACTAAAATCATTAGTAAAATTTATTAATTATGAGTGCTCACCCCTTAATTCAATAGGAAAAGTTCTACACACATAGGTATGAAGTAAGTCAAGAATATCTTTAGTCCCTTATCCTTTTCCAGTAAATTGGGCGTTAGTCATTTTTCCTTGTAAACATGCATGATATACACCAAGTGGTTTTAGTTCAAAGGAATTTAAATTTACATATTGATGTAATTTTGTCAAACATTTTTCATTTACATGATCTTGGTTGTGATTCTAAATTTGGGTGTGATATGAGTCATGTGAAGTAGTTTTATTATCAGTTTCCATTAATTGGTTTATTTAAGACAACACCTAATGACCATTATTTAGATGTGTCTTACCATAAAAAACATATCTTTATAAAAGAATAAATATTTATTCTTGAACTTGAAAATAAATCCATTCATATCCAATTTGGATACAAAAAACTTTTTTTTGGTAATGGATGAAAAACAATAACAATCTATCAAAACCAAGATCATCCTAGTCAGTAATGTGAGGTGTTAGTCCCTAATAGATACAATATAAATTTTATCTTCATTGGATGCTTTTAGATCTATCTCCCCTCATTTAATCGTTATTAATATACATTTTCTCAATATTTGAATACATTTTTAAGCACCACAAGATATATCTAATACCCAATTTATAGAAACAAATAAATTGTGCTCAATAACTAATTCACCTAAATCTTCCCATTGATTCTTTGTCAAGGTACAATTTTTCTTCTAGTGGCCCTTCTCTCCACATGAGAAATAGATAAAATCATGATCCCTTGATTTCCATGTGATCTTTATCTTCTTGGAAGGTAATTTTAATGAAGATTTATGTTTAGATATCTTTAATTTTATTTTCTATTTATTCACTATAAGTACAAAAGAATTTTCTCACATCACCTCCTAATAAACTTGGATAAGAAGAGTGAGAATATATGGTATAGGCTTATCAATGTTTTTCACATTAAAATTAATAAAAAAAATTAAGAATCTATGAGGGAGCGATGCAAGAATGAGATCTATAACATCTCTCCCCTCCTCATTGGGTTGTGAAGATGTGGAGGAGCTAATGGACTTAGGTGACATCCACAATTCACCAATGACTGTAAATAAATTCTAATGACTTCAAAAAACATTGGGTGATGATTTTACATTTCAATATTAACATTTATACAAACATATCCAATAAAAATATAATCCTCATAAATGATGCATTTGAATAAGAGTCCGAATAAATACTAGCCAAAAATAAAAAACCAAAAAACACTATTAGAGTACCAATGGAAACAAAAGACAAAAACCAGAAAGGACCAGGAGACTATAATACCCAAAGGAATTTAGAAGACATAATACCAAGAAATAACCAAAAAATATCCAAGCTCTAACTCCAACCACTATTACCATAGTATCAAGATACATCACTATAAAAATATGGTACCTTCCCTTTACCTATATCCTGATAGGCGACATCTACAAACAAAAAAAAGTTCCCAAGTAGGGGGTGAGTAGAAACTCAGTAGTATTTCCCAAAAGACTTCCGAACTCATTCTACTAAGACTATAAATAGATAAAACATTTTATATAAAATAGTTTAAAGTAGTTAAAATGGTTTATATCAAGTCATAGGAAGATCCATGTAAAATAATAATCAAATACTTTAAAAAATTTCTCATTGATTTGACATACCCATTCCATGTTTACAAACACACACAAACATGTATACTAGTTCAAAATTTTATACTCATGAGTGGTCTCTCATCTATCCACTAAGTCATCACTAAGTGGTCAATCTTTTTTCCCTAATGGCACATGCCCATATACTGGGTCACATCCTTGTACCCAATGGTATAAAAACCTTATTCAGGGCCACATTGAAATAAATAAACTCACACCAACCATGTATACTAAATCCCATGACAAACTATTCCACATAAAACAAACCTTTTATTAAAAAATTTCATCAAATTACTTGTGTAATTCCAAACAAAAGCAAAATTTTAAAATCATCATTTTAAAATTTTCACCAAAGGATTTCTGAAAAACCATAAAATTTATCATGATTCATAAATCCATTACCCAAATTGGTTTTCATAAATAATCACGTAAGTATGTCGCAATAATTTTAAGAAGATAATTTAATCAAAACTAAGACTTCAAGTTCTAGAAAAAGTGGATATGGGAGAGAAGCCACCTACCTCTCAATAGATGTAAGAAATGAATAATGACAGTAATATCTTCTAGATTTGACCTTGGATCTTGTTCCCTTAAATATATCAAACCAAAACTCATAAAGATCTTAAAAAATTAATATATATCTATTCATGGAGGACTAGATCTCATAATTTGGGTGAGATAAAATGAGATTATCTACGGAGAGAGATAAAAACCATAACTTACTAAAGTACATAGATATCCAATATTCTTTGATTTGATAAAATATCAATCCATATTGAAGGAAATTTCCAAAGGATCCCTGTGAGAGAGGTTAATTTTATACGCTAAGAGAATTAGAGAAGAATGAGGGTTTTGGGGCCTTAAATCGGTTTAAAATTAATTTTCTAGATTAATTAAATCCCGTCACCCAATTATAATACACATTTTTTAAAACCATGATCCAACCATGTGGTGCTAATATTTTAATTCCACACCTCACATAGTTTCCCCAAAAAATTATAAAAACCATGTACAAAACATGGTTTTACCTCTATTTTACTTTGCATAGTTCCCCCTAGGAACTTGTGCGGGTTTTCCAAACCGTACGCCAACTCAATGACTCAAATTTTTTTTTCATGGTTTCCTGGTGGCGGTGAACAGTTTCTACTAATTTTGAAGAAATTTTGAACCTCTAGAAACACTTATAAAATTCAAAAAACTTCATTAACCACCAAAAAATCAACCCAAGCATTATGTTTCCTCAAAATACATAAATAAAGGGTTATGTTCATGAAACTAAGGGTGATACAAGATTGGTATGCAGTTCATCAGAGAGATTAAACTTTGAATCTCTAAGTGATAAATGTAGTCAATGAGTTTGACTATGTGTGGCCCAACCGACACACCCTCACCAAGTTTACTCTAAAAGAGTTCCTTAGATATCTCAAACTATTATTATCTTTCTCTCTTATAGTATAAACCATAGTGATTATTGAGTATAAAATAAGTATCCATGGTTTTACGAGACTTCATGAGTTCTATATACATATATGAAAGAATAAAAAATTGAATATTGACCATGTAATTAAATTATTTTTCATAGATAGACAGATCTTCACCAATCACCTTCATAGTAGGTGGATCAGGTATTGAGTATTCTAGCATGTAAGATTTCTGTTCATGGTGCAACACAACCCAAAGGAATCTGAACCACTCTTGGAGGTTACTACCAGTGGGGAGATGATAGTTTTTCAATATTATTCCCAAAGACAATTTGGATGAATATATTGTCATTTATTCTTCAATTTTTAAAGATCATATTATTAGAACATTTTTGATTATAAATTATGTGATAAATAATAATAAATAATTTTATCAAATCTCCCACTAGTTTATCAAGTTCCAATATCCCTCACCATTGGAATCAGAATGTCTATTTACTAGGAAATTCTAGTGGAAAAGATCTATATGCCCCTTTAAATAACCCTAATAAGGGTTGGTCAAGCTACTTGAAGGTATTTAGGTCGATAGGTATTTTCCAACCATGAGTTTATATCTCCTTGATCCATTGAGTGGACTCCCCAATCTTGAAATCCTGACTCATATTTCCTCAACACTTGCCTCCAAGTTACACTATGTCTAATGAGGGATACTTACCTTGATGCAATATGGTTAATAAAACCCATAAATTTCTTAATAAATCCATGATAAAAGTAATTGTCCAAAAAGGGTTTTTTCAAACATTATTTTTATGGATTTCATTCATAATAAAGTAATGGAAGGCCAAGCCTGACTTAATATATATTTAACGAATTTTATTTATTATGTGTAAAATTTTATTTTTTTTATATTTTACATTTCTTACTAATATTAATTGGAATTTTCTTAAGTTATTAACCATGTTTTGATAAAAAATTTAAACATAGTCTATTTATTTATTTTACATTTTTCACATTAATTCAATTATTTATGTGATCGCAGTCTTGCATCCATAAAATAAAAAATGTGTAAGGTAGAAATAAGAAAATAAATAAATGACCTAATCATGATATTATCTAAGGATTGATTTATTAAGCATACAATAAATCAACCTATGACCTTGGTGAAATAAAACTCTTTGTGCTTATCTTGGCACATTTTTCAACATTACACCTATCTACCTTTGTATCACTAGGGTTGGAATTGTATTGGTTCTATCTTGAACCACCTACACACGACTTAGGATACTCTATTAATTATATGTATTTATAACTCACACACAATTGAGGTAGGCTAAAAGATTAGTTTAGGGGAATTAAATAAATAACATTAGACACATAGGTCCTACAAAATAACAGGGGAAGGGATGACTCACATGACATCATATTTAATTTAATAATAAATAATTGAAAACCTATGAAATAAATTAAATTAAATAAAACCAATTCATATATAATTCTTTTTCAAGATCATTAATAATCATACACATGAAACAAATATACAAAAGTAAAACTGGTTAACATTCATTTCTATCCATTATTTATTATTAAGATAAACACACTTGTATTAATTCATTCCCTTTTATCTCAATAACCATATGAATTCTATTGGAGATACCAATCATAAATGAATTCATGGAAAGTAAATGGAAGAACCAATAATTAAATATAATTAAAATAAATTAATTGAGAATTTAATAATTCTTTAAAACCATTATTAAATTTTCAAACACAACAAGTTAGAATCAATATAATGAGGGTTTTAATGCTATAATTAGAAATTTAATATAATTTAATTATATCCTTTATATAGAGACTACAAGATGTGTACTTACAAGCTACATTCCATGTACTTGAATAGACATGTACCTCGAATACATGCCTGGGTCCTCGATTTGTACCTTGGCTAGACTAAACAACATCTATTGACCAACTACATGTTGTGTGTTCCACTTGACATGTTCCCAATATAAATGCTTGGGGATTTAGCGTGTATCTCGACTGGATTACATGATGTGTACTAACTAAATACACACTATATGGTCTGAATTCCATGAAACCATGTAACCCACCGAAGGACATGGTGTGTCCATCGAACGTGGGATTAGATAATGTGTATAATATTTTTATACTCCATGTATCTTGCATTGCATGTGTCCTCATAACTCACCAAATGGATTGAAAAGTGTTTCAAATTTTGGAAATAATAAACCACACACTATGTATGCTGATTATACCTCTTGTATATAATTATTTCTCAAGCCTAGTAGTATCATGTAGTTTTGACTGTGTATTTGACCAAACAATTAGTGCGAATTTCAACACAAAATCGTGTAGACTATATAATGTGTATTCCACCTACACACTGTTTAATAAGACAAGCCATGTGATAGAATATACCTATCTATAAGTAGTTTTTAATAAATTCACCATGTGTAATTGATGATTGAAACATTTTCTATCCTACAACATGGCCGGGTGTAATGTACTTGGATACACAATATGTACTCTGACTACACACCGTATAATCCCATGCTATCCATATAGAATCCATCGCACTTCCCAATGACATATCTAATCATTATTCATATATTATGAGTTATTTAAGAAAATTAAAATATGAACAATGATACTTAAAATGTCTAAATCATGTTAATTAAAATCAGATAAAAAAATAAATAATTCTTGAAATGAAAATATTACCACTATAACACATATAGTAAAACAATAAAATAAATAATTATAAATTTGAAATGTGGCTCCTCTAACACCACTTGAAGATACTAGGCATAACAAAAGCACTATAGTGGATGAATAACCAAAAAGCTTTTGTCGATTCAGTGTATTATTTGTAATATTGTACATGATGTGAATGCTATGACCAATGAAAATTTCCACCGAACATTATCATAGAAGAAAACCCAGAACTAGAGAGGATCATTGAATGTAAAATTTATTGTTAATTTATTTATTATTGGTAGAAGAAATTACATTGTTATTGGATCTTTCTCTGATGTAGATGATATTGATCATCCAAAAACCCTTTTCTAGATTACCTTCATTATTCTATAAGGATCCAAGTGTGAAATTACTCTAGCGACGATCCACACATTCTCCTTTGATCTTAGAACAATGCTAATTGATTTATAGGTTCTAGCATGGAGAATATATCATCTTGAATTGTTATTCTTAATTTCTCCAAGATCTTTCAGGCATGAAGGATTGCTTCTCGTTCTTGATAAGTGAGAGGAAGAATTTGAGAGAGAAGTATGTTGTGCACAACAATTCTCAATTCTTGATTAACCCTACATAATAGACATAACTATCTATTTATAAAGTTAGGGTTTATATTAAAATATTATTTAATTATGTACATAACCTTAAATAATATTATAATCCTCAACAAACCCCATTCCATATAATAATAATATTATTATTTTATGGTGTGCACTAACTCACGCAATGATAAATATTATTTTACTTATAAATTAATATTAATAGTTGGATGTGAACTTAGTCTGATCAAACTCCTAAGTATTTATTGAATACCTGAATAAATATTTTATTCAATTAAATAAATATTTTATTCATAAACCAAAAAATAAATATTTATTAAATATTCAATAAAATAAATATTCTATTCAAATATTGGTGAATAAATATTTATTAAATATTCATGTAATCAAATAAATTATTTATTAATAAATAAATAAATTATTTATTAATAAATAAATAATTATTTATTACCTTGTAAATATTCGCAATCAATAAAACTTGAATAAAATTATTACTCAGTGTTGAGAGAATAAAATTTATTATAATAATTAAATTCAAATAGAATTTAGTCAATATCAATGAAAACACTTAGTGTATGACCCTATAGGATTATTTATCATTGGAATTTGGTGGGATTTCCTAAATTAAAGGATTACTGTCTAGAAAAGGGTTAAGGAACCCAAGATAAATAACTTAAATTCCAATATTGAAAAACACATACAAACACTCACTGTGTAATAAAATCCCTTTGTCTCAATATCTCATCAACCAGGTTCAAATCTGTGTCATCAACCTATATGCTTGATACATCTTTATTTGAATATCTAAAATAAACATATCATTACTCCATGAACATAGAATTAAATGTGATGGTTCTATCCCAATTAAAGGGTTGATATATCATCTTCTGTAAATATGGATGAGAAAAATCCTTCCCTGAATTATTCATTAATAACATGTCATTCATGACGCACCCAACATACCCTACTTTCTACGAACATATGGAGTCATAGTTTTGTTCCAAAATTTTAATTTCATGAGTCATTCTATTCATTAATGATAATCTTAAAATATAATGACCATTACAAATGCCACATATAGGAGTATATGATGACACCAAAATATGTATAATTCCTACCAGTGGGTCTGTTCTCATAATCTCCCATATTGAAGATTACCAAGTTTGAACTTCATGAGAAGAAGCCTCATCCTCTTAAAAGTACTCATACCTGACAGTATATATACCATGTTTCCATTCATAGTACATTATCTAACCATAGAACAATATTTAAGAATATCATCATAGCACTTCAAGGTTCTCATTATAGTGGGGAACTTCTACAACCTTATCAATATGATATATACCCTATGATATTATTATATCAAAGTCATGTAGAATAATGAAAAATATGTAATAAGTTGTTTTCTTAATATTAAAACCTTTAAATATAAATTTAATCCAAAGTAAAAACATCTAGTTCTTAAAAAAAACTCCAACAACCTCCACATCCTTATACATATGAGACTTCTAATTACACTGAGGAAAAAAATCCTTCCAAGTTTGGTGAACAAGGCATCAAATGTTTACCAAAATTATCATTTTCTTATAGTCTGGACCAAAGAATATATATTGAGTTTTATGATAACAACAATATTAGAGGTCCAAATTCAAAATAATATAAGATTTTTATTGCAAAGATAGCTCAGTTGAAAATTAACATTTTGATTTGTAAATGAATAAGTGTCAACAAAGTAACATTATCTCGGTTATGGGAGACAATTTTGGTAATCCTATTTATTATTATTTTATTTATCATGATTTTTTTTTACTATTATAGGTTTTTCCCTTCTTATTAGATGACATATGATATACCTAAAACTACAGAAGTCAAGAAGAAATGTTTATTTTTATATTTTAGGATATGAAGGGATTTTATATAAACCCTCACATCTGATTTATTTTTTAGTGTAAGAAAAAATTAAAATACATGTGATATATATCCTTTTATAAATGAATATACATGAAAATGGTTTGTTGAAAGATGATGAAATGAATAATTTTTAGTAAGTTCAATTTCATATTTTAGATGTTTTTATATAATAATGATTATATTAATGATTTTTTTCCTTGATTTAGAATAATTGATAAGATATCGTCATAAAATTCAATAAAAATACATATACCCTCATACTTTATTTCATGTAGGGTTTATGTTATTAGAATAAAAAATGATGGTCATTTTTTAAAAAAATGAGAGCCGAGTCTTCTAGATTCATAGAGGTTTACCCTATATCTAAGAATGAAAAATAGAAGAGATTCCGAATGAGAAAATAGGGAATATATCTTATAAAAGAGTCTAGGGTTGTAGATAAGAGTGTTGTAAGGAGTTATTTAAGTTATTTCAATTATTTATATATATTTATTCACTAAATAATTTTTCAAATACTCTATACTGAAATCCCTTTAGGATTGAGCATATTGGGGACCTTAATACCTAAGGATAGAAAGGATATTTTATCCACTACATTGGGAAATACCAAACATTCGGGTCACATATAAGGATACGAGGTGGGTGTATTAGTTAAAAACGTTTTGGGTCATTATGGAGCTTATTCAAAGGAGGATGTATATAAAGGTAAAATAAAAGCTTTAGAATATAAAGTTCAAGAGATGAGTGAGATGATTGAGGAGAGGATTATAGATTTAGTATAATAAATGTTTGTATACATGAAAATATAGTTTCAATCTACATACCCACTCTTCCACCTTTGCCTTTATATCCAACACCTATACCTCCTTTTACACTACTTCTCATATACCATGTTAGTTTTTTAGGATCCCCAATATCATAGTTTTGTATATGGGATTATATATTATATCAGAGATAACTTACATCATCAACATATTAATATGGATAAAATTAGGGTGAAGGTATAGGATATTATTGATAAATCATCAAGAGGACCATTTTCTACAGATGAGGTTACTAAAGTTGGGAAAAGTATCAAACATTTTATACTTTCACCATCTAGACTTTCCTGGAAAATTACTACTGATGTATCTATAGATTATATTATTTATTTAATATTGGTTTCAAATTTGTTTTAACTATTTAATATATATATATATATTTATCTATTTATCTATATTTTTATATGAATACTTTAAAGATAAATGCATATTTTATAGACAACAACAAGTGCAGGCTATTATGACTTCATATACTACTTCTTATAGACTTAATAGATTATCAAAATATTCATCTTTATTGTTGGATGTTTATGAGTTTTTAATGGATTCTAACATTTTTAGGCATGATATGAATGTAATGATTTTAAAGATAAATATCATAGAGATTTTAACTAGATATTTTTTAGGCATCAACATGATGTAATTATTTTCTATGTAACTCGATTACCATATTTCTTTCTATTATTTTAATTTAATGAAACTTAATACTTATTTTTGTTTTGTATTAGGCATCTTTTTATAATTTTTATTCAGCATGAAACTATTTTTTTTCCAATAGAGAATAAAACTTACTTGTTATGCTCTATACATGGTGAAATGTGAGAAAAGTTTAGATTGATATTGAACACGTAAGATCATTTGTTTTGAAAACTTATATTTTTTAACAACTTTTAATTTTATTTAATACATATAATTTTCAAATATGGAATGAAATTACCTTATATAGAAAACTATAAAGATGAAATACAATTATAAAATATGTGTGTGTAAATGTGACTTATCATTTATAATTACTACATTTTGGTTGAAAGTACTTAAAATGTTATTTTGAATTGAAAAATTATTTTTAAAAATAAATTTCATTATAAAAAAGGAGTAAAGGAATGTTAATATTATATACTAATTTTTATGTTTAAAATAATTTCAAATGTGACAGCTACAAAATTACACAATGTTGTATTTTATTATAACCTTTCCTATATTTATCTTATAATTATATTGAAAATACATGTTAAATTATTTCCTTTTAATTTGTATCTTTTTGACGACCTTCACCCCTATTCTAAAAATGAGAATAATAAATTTTAAGGATAATGGGTGGATTATCTTATAGGTTTTATTTTTTTAATTTATCTGTAATATATATTTTTAAGTTTAAATTTGAAATTGTAAAGTTGAAATGATTTGAACAAAGGTGAGATGGAAATTTTTGTTATGACACTACATTTGTGATACTATTTTATTGTATTTTGTGTGTTATATTTTGGTTATGTATTCTCCTTATATACTACTAGATTCATATATTTGAAAAAATATAAAAAAATATTTTACTTCAGTTATTTTATAACTGATGTGAAAAATTAAAAAAAGTTATATTTCATGTCAGTTATTGTATAATTGACATTAAAAATAGGTTTTCACATTGATTATTTTTAATTACATACATAATAAATAGTCTTTCATGTCGGTTATACAATAATCGATGTGAAAGACCCGTCTTATTCTAAAAATTTTTCCTGTTACTTATGATAGTTTATTTGATCACTAACATAAAAGACCTTTTCACATCAGTTAATAATATGTAATATAAAAAACCATATTTATAAGGTTTCTTACAATAAATTCACTATTTAACTGATTTTAAAAATAAAAAAACCGACATTTAAAACCCCCTTTTCACCAGTGTTAATTGACCATTTATCTTTATGTGTGTTATAATAGGTTATAAATGGACCATATTGACGTGTAAGAGTATTGAGAATGTAATACACCAGAAATGAATCAGATATATCAACCTCAAGATTATTGAGATGAGTATTTATATTCCTTATATGTATAATGTTCTTATGAAAACCTTTCATGGTAGTGAGTCTCATAGACGAGAACTTCATAATTAATTTTATTACTAATGATTTATCTAAAGATATGAAATGGTCATCTACAACCTTTAAAAAGTTATGAACATTATTATGTTCATCGAATGAACCAAAAATGATAGTAAATAATTTAGTTTTTAAGAACATTTTTCTGAGATGGTTTGAATTCTCTCAATGTTCATATAAAGTTATATGATTAAGTGTGATATCATTATTAACTAACGATGGTTCATCTTTATGAATGGAATAATAATTTCCCATACATCCTAGATGAAGAATATTTCTATCCTTATAAATTTTATAATTTCTATCCTTTAATTTAGGAATGTCAAAATAATATCTAAGAAACCTAATGGCACAACTTCAAATTGAATACATGCTTATAAGTCTAAATCACATAATTTATATAGTAAATCATGTTAACATGAATCTAAAAAAATTACATATAGGTGAAATTTTAAATTTAATAGACTTTTAAAATTAATTGAGAATTATTAATTACTATTCTAATTAAAAAATTCTTGAATTATAATTTGATCATTCAATAAACCATATGAAAAAATATTAATTTTTTAATTCGTAATCTCTATGGATAAATTATTAAAATTAAATTTAATATATTGTCTTATAAAGATATAATAAAAATTCTTATGAGATAAAATTTGTTATATTTTTCATATATATTATTTAATTTAATTTAATGAATATGTAAATTTTATTTAATTAGGAGTGATGTGGAAAAACTCAATTTTAATATAATGTTAAAAAATTACATTTAAATAATTATTTGTATGAATAAAAAACAAATATATACAATAGATATATTTAACTACTATAAATTACAATAATGACATGAATTATTTAATGAGATTTAATGAAAAAGTGAAAAAATAAAAATATTATTTAATTTGATTTTATAGAATATGTATATTTTATTTAATTTGATTTTATTTAATTTGAAATGCTATTGCAAAACCTAAATTTAATAAAATTTATAAAAAAATTAAATAATTATTGAACTGAGGAATTAAAGATATGTAATAAATATCTTTAATAATTGAATATTGCTACAAGTGTAGCCATTAATGTTTTTTATAATGATGGTATTATAAAAATATATTCCAAATAGAATTTATAAATATAAAGAAATGAAGAATATTTAAAGAGACAAGGAATTTTTTATCTTGAAAACCTGAAAATTTGAATGAATTTTATTCAAAACAGAGTATATACATTTTTATTACTAGGAATAGGTATATCTATATCTTAAATAAAATGTTAGAAAATTTATAAAAAAATTAATTCTTGAATTGGTTAACTTCTTTAATGAAAAGAAATTGTCATTTACCTCCATCTATTGTATAAAAATGAAGAAAATTGGAATTGAAACCTAAATATCTTCCATAATTTGTACATGTAATTTAGATTTTTTATTTTCCCCTATATCAGTAGAGTGTAGGGGATTAATATTTATAATGGGGTTTACCATTAAGAACCACCCCAATTCTCCCCATCGATGAAACTGATTTAATTATTGGGTGATTTATTTACACAGAAATAATTAATTTCATAGACCACAACATATTACGTCAACTTAATTAGCCAAATTAATTTTATAGTCCATAATTAATTATATTAAAATTAATTTTATGGAACATTTATTACATTAAATACACAATTAAATTCTTCAACCAGAAAAAACATATTTTTTCAATTCTTAAACAATATTAAAACAATCCACATCACATTTTATTTTTCAACAGTTTAATTTTTAATCAAATAATATTTATTAATTGTTCAAAAAATATTCATTATTTGGAAATAAATACCAATTAACAATTATAAAGGAAACAACCATATATGTACCTATAATATTCAAATAAGTAACTATATAAAACATTTAATCAATTTATCAAAAAAAATTACATGTTTCACATTGATAAAGCAATGAATGGAACATTTCAATATAAATTCATCAATACACATGTATTTTGAAATCATGGTAAATTTTTATCATAAAAAAACTAGAAATTTTCATGAAAATATACATGTTAAATAATAAAAATATTAACACATCACTACCACAATATCCCCTTCCATTTAATAATTAAAATATACCCAATATTTTCATTTAATGTCTATTTGGTACAAGTTAGTAGTCCTTTTTTTAACACCCCAAGTTTTTCTAAAAATAAATAGAAATGCATGGAAATTTGTTTTAAGTATATATTTATAAGTATCCTTTAAACATAATTTTTCCACATTTATGTTTTTAATTTTGAAAAATGGTCATCTACAATTGTGTTCAGTATGTTATTTGGAGTCTTATGAAACCAACTTATTTTTATTTGTGAATAGTAACATACCCTTATGAATAGTAATATAAATAGTAATACGACCCTAATGAATAGCAAATTTTATTATTATTTTATTTTTTTAAGGATTTTAGATAATAGCATCTTGGTTAATTTTTCATCGTGATATAAAAGTTGTTATAGAATTAGAATTGTTAATTTTTAAATTAAGTATGATTTTATTTAAAAATTAAATTAATAATATTTAGAAAATTATTTTCAAAAAATGGACTTAATTTTTGAATTCTACACGTCAAAAAATGGTTAGGATATATTTTTGGGATTTTTCTAAAATTCTTGAATTTTCAACGAATAATGAAATACGATAAAATACCATATAATAAAATTATCAGTAAAATAAACTATTTATGACATAATAAGTGATGTAATGCCACTTGGTTTGAACTCACATGACATTATTACTATTTTAGGTCACATGAACTAATATTATTCATAATCTTGGGCAAAAATATTATAATAATGATTAAAATAATGAAAAATACCCCCTCTCCTCCACTATAAATACCACCCTCACTCCCCTCTTCTTCCCACACATCTCAAGCCTTGATACATGACTAAGTTCTGCCCAATACTCCTTCCAAGGATCTTCCCCACTTCCTAGAGCTTCTGGTCTCACCAAAAGGCCAAAACCAAATCCCTTAAGAAGGATCTCAAGGAGAAGAGATCAAGAGCTAAACATCCTCTTTTATTTTCTTTCTTTTCTTTAATTTTATGTTATACTCTTCCTTTCCATTTGGATTATGTTGGGATATTTCATTCCATATCCCCCTTACATTCCATATTATGTATGAGTGATGATATATCCCCTTTCTCTCATCAAACTATTTTTATGAAATTTTAAGAGACGCCGTTATGCTGCCGAATTTTCGTGAGAAATTTCTCAAGTTTTCTTTTATTTCAAGATTACTTTTTCTTCTTCTTATTTCCTCACCTATTTTTAAACAAGAGGAATGAAAGCTCCAGGAATCATGTATATTTTGGATTTTCTCATGTTCATGGAAAATTCATCATCATTCTTCTTCTCCTCTCCCACTTATTCAAAGGATTAAAAACATTATCCATGATGTGTTGAATTACCGACATCGTGGACGATGTGATTTTATTTTTCTTCAAATAATTCATGTACGGTCATGAAACCATTTTTATAGTTGAAACAGGTTATAATATATGTATTATTTCTCATCCATGGTTCTGGAATTATTTTGTACACATGGTTTTAATTTATAAAACAAAATGAGGTCGTTATTATCAAAGAACCACTAAAATGATCTAAATGAAAATCATTAATGTTTTAACTTATGAATCATCCTCATGTAAGAATTAAGAATGATAAATGGTATAATTTATGGTACTGTAAATATGTAAATACTAATCTATTCCAATTCTGGAGTTTCTCTTCCAATCGACAAGAACATCCATTATGAACTAATCATGGAAATCATGTAAAGAACTCACCCAAAAACAGTACAAGGCACTACTGGAAAAGGGACCTATACCCACGGGTTCAAACTGTGGGTATAGCTCATTAAACAGTGGGTATAGGATATACCCACAGTTTGATGAACCGTGGGCTCCCGAGGCATCAGGATTTCCCTATACCCATGGTTTTACAGAAACCGTGGGTATATCCCACTAAAATTTCAACTTCCCTACGGTTCTGGTAAACTGTGGGTATACATCTATACCCACGGTTCACAAAACCATAGGTACACATTTTAAATTAGAAATTAGATACCCACGGTTAAGTTAACCATGGGTATATAGGGTTCTGCAGTAGCATATTTACCCACGGTTTAAGAACCGTGGGTATAGAGGGTTCTGTAGTAGCATATTTACCCACGGTTCTCAAATCACGGGTATAGAGGGTTTTTCGAGAAATAGTAGCTACCCCCTGCACCCCCTAGTACCACCTGCACCTAGCCCCACAGAAATAGTAACTGCACCCTCACCTGCACCCCCAGTACCACCTGTACCCAGACCCACCTGCACCCATCCCTACTATCACCTACACCCATCCCCCCTACACCCGCCCCACTACCCCCTAAACCCAAGCCCCCCACTGGACATGTGGGTATAGATGATTTTCTAAGAAATAGCATCTACCCCATGCATCCCCATTACCACCTGCACCTAGCCCCATAGAAATAGCAGCTGTCCCCCACCCCCTTGTACCCTCAGTACCACCTGTACCCAGACCCCCCTGCACCTAGCCCCACTATCCCCTGCACCCAGCCCCACTACCCCCTGCACCCAGTCCCCCCCACTAGACACCCCCACTGGACACCACCTAGACCCCCTTGGACACACCTAGACCCCCCCACCTATACCCCCATTGACCCCCTGGACCCCCTAGACACCCCTCCTGGACAGCCCATTGCACCCCCAATACCACCTGCACCTAGAACCCCCTCCCCCACCCCTACACCCAGCCCCACTACCCCCTGCACCGAGGCCCCCCCATCCCCCTGCACTCATCCCTACTACCCCCATCCCCCCTGAACCTAGCCCCACTACCCCCAGACCCCCACTGGACTGACCTGGACACCCCCACCCTGGACCCCCCCCCACCTGCACCCCCACTGCCCCCCCTCCTGGACACCCCCTACACCCCCAGTACCACCTACACCCAGAACCCCCTCCCCCCTGCACCCATCCCCACTACCCCTTGCACTCAGGCCCACAAGACCCCCCCCCCCCACTAAACCCCCCTGGACACCCCTGGACCCCCCACTACACCCCCAGTACCACCTTCACCCAAAACCCCCTCCCCCCCTGCACCCAGGCCCCACTACCCCCTGCACCCATCCCCCCACTACCCCCTGAACCCCCCGCACCCAACCCCCTTCCCCCACCCCCTGTGAAACCACTGTGAAACAATGCAAACCATAATGAAAAAACAATAGAACTACAATGCATTGTTTTCACTAGTTAAAACATAAGCAGAGATGACCGAAGTGTTCAAAGAAGAAAAAAGTTTGTATCATAAAAGTCATAAATAAATTTTTAATGACAAAGCATCACAATCATTTATCTTTACTATTCTTGGATGCTTCTACAAGTTGTTCATAAGAGATGAACCTTGATAGAGCATCTTTAAAAGAAATTACCTCATAGGCTGGATGAGACACATCTACTATATCAGCCCATAAGATTGTATTTTTCACCTTCTCTTGAATGGGAGGAATAGGTCCACTAACCTCTCTACTAGAGGAAACTAATTAAAAAATAGGATCATCCAAAGGGAGGGATTATTTCAACCAAGGATTCATTGGTTGGATTTGTGGAAAATATATGTGGTATGAATGATGTATGTTTGATTAAAGAGGCATGATCTTTGACAAGAATAATGGAATGAAGATCTATTGCATGAAGATGTGATGAAAATTTATATATGAAGAGTGCATTCGATGTGTTAACATAAAGAATAAGTCTTGGAAGAGGACCAAGGGTGAAGGTATGCATGGAATAATTTCATAATGAAATGTCATTCATGATTTGGAGATATTGATATGTGTTTGGTGTCTCAAACAATGGATTAATCCCCCTACTTCTGGGCATGATATGTTTGAAAGTTGAAAGTATTACAAGGGAATTTAGTATTTTCCTGAAGAGATTGACAAGTCAATCCAGAGAACCCAATTATCATGAGGCATTTAACAGTCCTTTTCTAGATGAGTGGAATTACCTAGAAAAATAAAACTGTGTGGGGTGGCTCTAATAATGAACGAAATTTTCATAGAAGAACCGGTGGGAAGATTCACCATGTTCCTGACATTGTATCAGAGAATGAAGGTAGCTTCAAACAATCTCAGGTATTTATTTTGGGGATATTGTTGTATTTAGGGTTGTGTGGCACTCCACTCAGGGTATGTGATAAGGGAATAACTGTCTTTCCCCCGGTTTCAATCTAATAACAAATCATGAGCCCTTCCATGAGGTCAATGAAGGTTTTACTGGGAATTTCAAACCAAGCTATCTAGTGTATGATAGATTATTTTTGGCACCAAGGTATTTCTATAGTTGCATTGGGATGTAGTCTAATAATCAACTCAAACAATGTACAGTAGCTCATGATATGATATTACATTATCAAATTTGTTATGAATGTGAATTTCCATTTATTAATCCCAATGCATTATCATTTCACCACCTTTTATACCCATATCATTTTTAGAATCAATATATATTGCATAGTCTCCCATATCTTCTCATTATAAATTTCAATGTCCTTGATCCTTATTCATGGGAAATCACAATTCATTTCTAGACATTATCTATCCCTCCCTAATTATCCTTGTTTCTTAGACCTTCCCGTGGTTCAGACATAGACTCTGATATAGGAATAATAGGATGAACTAAGGTGGATGGGCTATGCCCACAGGAGGGAACAAGTGTTTGACATCAAGGAATCACCACTCGGGAACGATTTCTCCCACAAAAAATTATTTAAAACAACAACAAAAAATAAATAAAATTTCAGCATGACCCGTCTGTATGTCGGGAATACATGACAAAGGAAAAGAAAATAAGTAGAAGTAACACAGTAAAATCAGACAAAAATGAAACACACTATCAATCCCTCAACTACCCCGATCTCCCTCCCCTGCAAAGAAAACCACATAGCTGCATCCAGTGCCCTTCTGGACCCCTTTGTAGAATATAAGTACCTTCCATCCGTAGAAAGCAGTAAAAGGCCTATGTGGACGATGTGATAAAGAAAATAAAATAAAAACTCAACTACAAAATACATGTCTCCTGTGATTAAACAAGTCACCACCCAACATATAAGAACCACAACACCTCATGGGTCTAATCATGTCCCTACAAGGAAGGGAGAAATAGATCTAAGCTTCAAAATGATATTGTCAAATAGTAGAGTCTTGTTAATTAAGAATAACTCTTACTATTAATGGTATATAATCAGTTTGGATTGAGTTTCAATGCCTCATGGGTCTTTCCCCCTGGACAGACCCCCCCCAGCACACCCCCTCCATCCTTTCACACCCCCTTCCCCCTTCCCTCTTCCCCAGCACCAGCCCCCCCTTAATACTTGTAAACCCCCCCACCCAGCACACCCCCTTCCCCCGGGACAGACCACCCAGCACATCCCCTCTCCCTTTTCACACCCCACTCTCCCCTCTAGAAAGAACCCTCTTGCACCCCCCCCTTGACACCCCCTCCTAGGCATCCCCCTCCCTCTGCACCCTGCCCCTACCTGCACTCTCCTATACTACCCCCTCCCTTCCCCTACACACTCCTGGACAACCCCCTCCCCCTACACCCCTGCCCCCTTCCCCCACCCCCTGCACACACCCCTACCCTCTTCCCCAACACCCCCTGCCCTCTTCCCCAGCACCACCCCCCTGAATACTTGTAACCCCCCCTCACCAATCACACACCTCCCCCCTCACCCCCCTTCCCACAGCGCACACCCTTTCTTTCTTCCCCAGCACCAGCCCCCCCCCCCACCCTCCCCGACACACACCCCTGTCCTTTTCCCCAACACCAGTGAGTGGGCTGCTCGTGTCATTACAGATAGAGCTTCAACAAGATTCTTCCCATGTTTCCCAAATTTTTCACCCTTGTATTTACCAGACATATGCATTATGAAAAGGTGTTTGTACAGGTAATGTTTCTATGAACAGTTCCAGTGTAATCATTGCTAGTCTAAGAACTAATAGTGTAAGAACTTCTATTGTAATGATGTTAGTATAAACATTGATAGTGTGAATACTACTTCTGTAATAAATGCTAGTGTAATGTTTCTATTGATGAATCCAAATGTGTAAAGATGTAAAATTTTCTAGTGAAAACATTGTTGTTAGTATGGGCTACTAGTGTAATCACTCCTAATATAAAGGTTACAATAGAAGCCGTGCTATATAAGAAATGCTACTTAACCACTTCTAGTCTTATTCTGGTGATAATAATGTAAATATGTATTCAAACCTATTTTTGATGGTGTTAAATATTGGAATATTGGGATTGATCATCAATTTCCTTGCGTTTAATGCTGCTACTAAAAATAGCAAAACCTGTATAATAGGATTGGGAAAATTATTAGAAGTTTTATGTTATAGAAATTCAAATATTAAATAATATAGGAGTAATAACTGCCTAATATTTTAGCTCTCACAATTTGTAATACCAAAAAAATGTTCATCTTTGATTTTTTTAAGAAAATATTGCATGACATAGTCATATATGTTGATATCAGCACAACCTTGTTTTCTTATTGCCTTACACATGTACATAATATAATTAATATGATTCGAATACAAATTTAAAGGTGGTTAAACTATATTCATAATTAATTTCCATAGTTTAAACTAGTTGTAGAGTTCATTATTCATACACATTAATTTGAATAAAAATTGAAAGGTGTTTCTTTTATTGTGCTATGAGCAGTTTGAATGTAATATTCATTGTATTTTAAACAATATACACACATATCTTACTAAATAAAATCATAGATAGAAAACAACTATGATAATTCTTTAAAGACACATGTAAAAAACAAACCTTAGTGAAACATACCTTCTAGCAAGACAAGATCCATGGAATCCCATACCTGCAACCCAGCTGCAAATAACGACATGAAACCAAACACATTCAAAGATCTAGTCATATGTGAGCTTATAACATTTTCATGAACACTGTGTTACATAGCCAAAAAACACAAAAATGAAAAAAAGAAACCATGGATGTCTAAAAAGAATTACCTTGCATACTTTTTTTCCTCTAAATCTCAGTTTTCCATCACAAACATCATGCTTTAGGGCATTTACAAGATCAAATGAATTGTCAAAATATTTCAGACATCCTAAAAAATCATTGTATTTTTTCTTAAATGATAAACAAAAGAAGAACATGATTATCGCTGTATACATGAGATTATAGCATGTTCCATGTTTTACACAAAGTGTGGGATTACATCTAATCTGGAATTATTTTAAACAATATCTTGTGTGACTTTATAAACCAAGAAAACCCCAATGGAGAGTAAAACAAATGAAAGAGCACATGCAAGAATGCAGTGAGCTGTCCTAACTTTATTATTATTGATCATAGGCTTGTATTAAAAATGTGGAGAAAATAAAATCATCTTGGAAAGATAATAATGGCATCATATAACATAATCTACATTTTACTTTATGATAACTTTTATATAATGATTGGGTAAGGCCAATCATTTCTATCCTGAAACTACCATACAATTGAGCATTCAATTCAATTTCTTTACATGTCATTTCATTACATAAGGTTCCATTAATGATCATTCTATCCCATTCAATGAAAACTCACAAACATGGCCTAAATTTTTTTATCAACATTAAAATATAACTCAAATGTAGGGAGTGGGGGTGGGATAAGAGGGGTATATAGACAAACAATTGATGAATTCTCAAGTAGCTCAGAAATTCAAAATTAAGAAAAAAAAATCCATCTGCAAAATAATTTATAGAAAAATATACATATGGATTACCTGATTTTCACCAGAAATATTATGATCACCTTGATCACTGAATCTCCTTACAGTGGGAAACCCACTACCCCCACCTGAACCCCCACTCCCCCCTACACCCAGCCCCACCCCCTGCACCTAGCCCTCCCTCCCCCTCACACCCAACCCCCTCCCCCTGCAACCTGCCCCACCCCCAACACCCAGCGCCCCCCCTACACCCAGCCCCACCCCCATGCACCCAACCCCCTCCCCCTGCACCCAGCCCCCCTCCCCCCTCCCCCCTCTCCCTCCCCCTACACCCAGCCCCACCCCCTACACCCAGTCCCACCCCTTGCACTCATCCCCCTCCCCCCTTCTACCATTCTTACAAATCTACCTATAACCCAAAGAAAATCTCTAGCATGTACCATATCATTCAGGGACTTGGGGTCTCAAAAAACCCAACCAGTTCAATCAATAGAACAACTTAAGATTTCACAAAATGCAAATTTTAGAAATAACAACTGAGGAATATATTCATTTTTTATCTACATTAATTTAGACTTGTCAATTAAATAATTTATGAAAAATAAAGAGATAATAAATGGAATCCAATGTCACTATATGGGATATCATTTAGAGCTAAGTATTCTATGGTAATAAAGGAATCACTTACCCATATGCATGACTAAGGATTCTAATGTTAGCTTTATGTAAATTCATGCAAAAATTTATGTAGAACTTTTCAGAAGAAAACAAATTAACCATTCTCATCCATACAAAAATTCAATTCAAGTTCTTAAAGTACATACATAAGTCTCCTTATTAAGTCACAAAATGGAGGGGATTAATATCCCCTCCATCACCAACATTTCCATCCCCATTTCCATGCCCATCATCATCAACATCATCATCAGCAACATCATCATCGTCCTCATCACCAACAGTAGCATCAACAACATCTTCATCACCAACAGCAGCATCAAAAACATCCTCACCACCAAAGACTCTATCGCCACTGCCTTCGTTGCCACTACGAACCTCATTGGAATCAACCGGCACATATTTAAAGATCGTATTGATTCCATATATGATTCAAAAGTAGCAACAATCTCTAATGGAAGTGACTGAATCAAAACTGACATAGATTTCAGGAAATGTTTGGTCATCAGCTTACTTCTTTCATGATCATCTAAAACTATTTTCTTTTCCTCAACTGCTTCAACACGATCAATTTCTATCTCAGAGGTCTAGGAGTCTTGAGAGGTGGCTGATGAAGACCAATACTTAGAGGGGATTATGTTTTTCCCTGGTCGACATCATACTCTCTCTAGGTGCTCCGCACCTAGTACCCGACTTAAATGATCAAGTGGCCTGATGTTGTCATCTTCCGTACCATCGAGGGCCTCCAAGGCAAACTATTTAAATTATAAACATATTAAATTATTAATTTCGTATAAATATTTAAAATATAAATAAAAAACCTTACAATTTTATCTTGTGTCTATGCATTTACTGCACTTCCATCCTTTTTCTTTCTACTAGAGAAAAATAATTTGGCACGAGGTACAGGGACTTCAATGCCCAATTTAGCTTGCTTCAAATGATAAATGCACAAATCTAGATTAGTACCATATATGAGAAATGAAAAAATATGGAATATGTCTACTCAATAATATTTTTAGTAGAACATCCTGTATAACATCACAATACCCGGTTAAAGTACCTGGTGCTTTTCATGATTGAGCATTGTAGTGCACCCCAATGTGTGCAAATATGTCATTGAATCCTTATTCTTTATGTTTTTCTCTGACACATCCTAAAAAAAATTCCAATACAAGTAATAATAATTAAATTTTATATGTCAACCATTAAAGATTAAGATTACCTTAAATTTATCTATCTTCCAATGTGCAATCATTTTTTCATATTGACTTTTTGGATAGTCAGGGAATATGGGTACCCCCTCTAAGTTAGTACCAAGCCTTCTCTTCCAACCAACTACAACTCATGCTTGTATGAGCGCCAGAACTCCCCAACATCCATCAACCTTTCTATCTTAGCAGCTTCTCCATCCGGAAAGTTAAACTGAATCTGCAATGAACACGTTATTTCATTTATATACACCAATAATAAAGATATGAATTTATATAATTTTCTTAACCATATTTTCTACCATGATTTGTCTTTAATCTCTTTACTTATACGTCTCCAAGACACCGGTTCCACTAGAATGATATCGTGATACTTGGCCAAAGTGGCCATGAAACTTCTACACTGCGTTGCAGTTGGACCTACCATCTGATTTTGTTGATTGTAATACACCATTAGATGTTTTTTTCAATTCCAAACTTCCTTCATTCGAGTGCACCCACATCACTTAGCAGAAGATCCCGCTGAATAAGAAAAAGAGGAGTAAAGAAGAATTAAGTCACGATACAACACGACAAAATAAGTGATATAATTTGAAACAATTATAATCAAAAAACCGTCTGCAGATTTCTCAATAGACTGTCATGGATCTGTGGGCTGTCCTGACTCAG
The DNA here is from genome assembly GCA_963277665.1 of Viscum album. Classification (NCBI taxonomy): domain Eukaryota; kingdom Viridiplantae; phylum Streptophyta; class Magnoliopsida; order Santalales; family Viscaceae; genus Viscum; species Viscum album. The sequence continues at coordinate 493,194,440 of OY728164.1, forward strand.
CAGCCTCTACAGGAAGTGTCTATTCTAGTGCATGCTCTAGGTGACCTTCATGCACTAGAGTGGAAGCTAATGGAATAGACTCATCAGATGCTGGATGGACGATAAGAATTGGGGGCGGTGTAGACATGGCATCATATGGGTAGTAGGATGGGGGATACATCATCAGATATGGATATAGTAAAGGTGGAAACATCTGTGGAGGTGGTGTAGTCATCGTATGGGATGAAGAGGAAAAATGAGATGATGGAGGCATCAATGGGATCATCCCTGAAGGTGTCAAAGACATGGCATGTGAATAAGAGGGTAGCTGAGATGATGATGGAGGAATGGATAAAAACATTCCCAAAGACTCATGAGGATGATGGAAAGGTGTGGTGGAAGGGGTGTCCGATGGTAGGTCAGTGTGGAAACAGGTATGGTGGGTGCTCCGTCTAGGTCTAGGAGCATCCCCACTCATTCCCATGCTAACCAGATTATGAGTCAAATCCAGTGGAACTGATGGAAGCGAAGGCAACACATGCTCAAGCCCCAGTCGATCGGGATAAAATAGTCGCTTCCTTTGAACTTCTGTAGTATTTTGCATAATCTACATAAGAATGAAATTTAAAGTTTTTAGAAATAGTTTTTACAAATCATGCATACAAGTTATATCTATCAGCAATTCATGAGAGGAACCAATTTTACTTTTTTTAATTACTAATTTTATAAATGATTACAAGGAAATGACTAACACAGTTTTTAAAATTACATTACCAAGTTATAAATTTTTAAAAAAAAATATTTAAACCAAGTTTTGTACATTGAAAGAAATCTGATTTAATGAAATGACACCATAAAATATGAAAAAAAAAACATTTCATTCCAAACTAAAACATAATTAAAGTAATTACAGTAATACTAAACTGAGAAACTCATTTCAATATAAAATGAATGAATAATGAACATATATGTTTGCTTCTATATATTACCGACCACTACTTCAGGTTCAACATCAAATCTCACAATGGGACAATTTGATTCATCAAATGAAATATTTTGGCCAACACCAACGGGGACGTCAATGGTGGAAATTTCATCACCAACATCATGAAAAATATTTCTAGGGATTACGTCATTAATGACACCATAATCGGGTCTCAGATGATCTTTTACATAAAAAACTTGTTTAGCCATTGATGCCAAAATGTATGGTTCATCGGTACGCAAGCATCGACTCATATCAATAACTCTGAATCCATAGTCATCAATAAATGTACCATGTCATCTCATTGAATAAAACCATTTACATTTCATCATAGTGACTCTACCTTGAGAGTAGTAATCCAATAACAATATTTTATCAACTAGTCCATAATAATACACATCTTCATATCGAGGCCGACTATCTGATACAATGGCATAAAAATCCGTTGTAGCGGTTAACATAATGCCATCATGTTGTGTTCTCATTTTCACTGCTCGATCTGTTGCAACAAATTTATACCCATTTATTATTAAAGATTTACATTCACAAACCAAAGAATTAGGACCAAAAGCCAAATCTCTCAATTCTTGAGAAACATAGTCAATAGGTAAACTCAAAACCTGAAATATATATGAATAATAAAATTAAATGGATATCTATTTTTTAAACTAATTAAAGTAATGGTAATACCTTTGATTTCAACCAAGCAGGAAACTCTAGGCTATGCAAAGCCCCTCTCCTTCTCAAAGACAAAGATTGATGAACTCTACTTATAATTTTTTTATGTTCCCTACATAAAATGATAATAAAAGTATAAGGTATATGTGAAATTTCATAATATGAGATAACATATAAATATCCAAATTACTTACTTGATATAGTCATTGAACAAACCACAATTAAAAAAGACTGTGCGATGTGCCATCTCCTGCTCTTCAGGGCTCAATGTAGCCAATGTATAAGACCCAAAAATTCCTACTGTTTGTGGAAGATATGGAAATGAGGGATAAATTTCCCCATAATGGTCATCTTCATTTCTCATTGGCTGATTATGTCTTGTGGTGACATCAGACAAATACATTGAAAAAAATCCATACATTCTTGAGCCAGATAACCCCTCACAATCGAACCTTCAGGAAAATTCTTATTTCGAACATATGATTTCATTGTGCACATATTTCTTTCAGTAGGATAAATCCACTGAAAAGAAATTGGTCCCCCAAGAAGTGTTTCAGTTGGAAGATGAACTGTTAAATTCAACATGCTAGTGAAAAAGGATAGAGGAAAAATCTTTTCCACCTCACATAAAATTAATGGTGCCTCCTACTGCATTTTTATCAATAATGACTTGGATAACCTTTTAGCACAAAGGTCTCTAAAAAATGGAACAGGAGAATCACTTTCACCCTTGCATTATTGGATAGAAAATGCCGAATTGCTATTGGAATCAATTCATGAAGAAGGATGTGATAATCAAGAGTTTTCAGAGATTTTAGTTTCGCATCTCTTCTATTGACTCGTTTAGATATGTTGCTGGAATAACCATCAGGAACCATGATATTATCTAATACTACCAGAAATTGATCTTTCTCTAATGGTGTCATCACATAAGAAGCACAAGGAACTTTCCATTTGTTTTCACCGATACACACATGATGCATTTCTAGTCAAATACTCCAATCCAACAAGTCTCAACGAGATCGGAAGTCGTCTTTAGTCTTCCCCTTGATATTTAGAAGAATTTCAAGAAAAATTTCACATATATTTTTCTCAATATGAATTACATCTAAACAATAATGTAACAAATTGGTAGACCAATATAGAAATTCAAAAAAAATAATTCTCCTTTTCCAATTGTATATGGTTTCAATGTCAATATTCTTCCTCTCTTTAGATTTCAACTAACCTTTACCTAATGAAAATCTGAAATCTTTTAATTCATTAAGCACATCAATTCCTGACATATGTTGAGGTGGTTGTTCAGTCTCAACGGTATTATCAAACCTCCGATGATTCGTCCTGTATTGATGACCCATTGACAAGAAACATCGATGCCCCATGAAACTAAAACTACGACAATATTTAAGCCTTCTTGATTGTGTATTCTTCATACAAACAGGACATGATAGTCTTCCCTTCGTACTCCACCCAGACATCATTTCATAATAAGGGAAATCATTTATGGTCCATAGAAGGGCAGCATGCATCTAAAACGTATTCTTTAAGGAAGAATCGAATGTACGCACACCCAAATACCAAAGCTGTTTCAACTCTCTAATTAAAGGCTGCAAGTAGCCATCTATATCATTACCGGGATTAGAAGGTTCAGATATCTGTATACTCAAGAAAGTGAATGGTTTTTTCATACACATCCATGGAGGAAGATTATAAACATGAATAAAAACTAGCCACATGTTGTGAGAAGTAAGAATCTGACCAAACAGATTAAAACCATCAAAGGATAGACCCAACTTGACATTACGCACCTTAGCTGCAAAATCAGGATGTTGTGCATCAAATGTCCACCATGCTAATCCATCTACAGGATGAATCGACTCATCATTACTTTTAATTCTCTTAATATCATGCCATCACATATTGGCTGATATTTCTATAGACATGAATAGATTTTGAAGTCTGGGAATCAATGGAAAGTTCCACATGACTTTCTGTGCCACACGAGATGGTGTTCCATCTGCATTTGTTTTCCATTGAGATGTACCACATTTTTTATAGTCATTATGGTCAGTTGTTTCCTCCCAAAATAAACTGAAATCTTTCGTACAAGTATGAACTTTATTAGTATCAAATCCAAGTTTCTTAATTAACTTCCATGCCTTGTAATGATTTGACGGAATATCCGCACCATCAGGAATCAAGTCCTTTAAAAATGTAAGAATGTAATCAATAGAAGTATTAAAAATTCTATACATGTTTTTCCCATGATATAACCACATTAAAAATTCCAACTTGGTCATTTTAGTACATCCCTGATATACTGGAGTTCTGGAATCATCCAATAAAATTTTCACTCTCTCATCATCAACTTTAGTATTTTCTTCATGTGTATTGATATCATTGTCTTCTTGCACTAGCATACTATCTCTCTCAGGATGACCGACAAATGGAAACTGATCAAATATCAAACTCTCCATGCCACTTCTTTAATTTTGTTCATGACCAGTAGAACATCGACTCGTCTCTCCATGGTGATACCAAACATAATAGTTTGTTTGAAATCCAAATTTCGTTATATGGTAACTAACTTCTTCCTGGAATAACCATGGTCTTCCAACACATCTATAACATGGACACTATATACAACCTCCATATGAAGCATTGTCAAATTCAAAATCAAAAAAATTCTCCAAATTATTTTGAAACGCGGTTGAAATCCTGTTGGTACGATACATCCAGCTTCTATCTATTCTATAACAAGAAAAATAAAAGATGTCTTACAATCAAAAATTTAAACCATAATTAAAAAAGGGATATGTACTATAGAAAATAAAAATATTAGAACATAAAAACTTAATAGTTAATTCACATTTGTATTGCAAGTGCCTTTATTTTTATAACCAATTTCAACCCTTTCAGTATTAGAGATAAAATTCTTACCTCTATCCTATAAAGGGATGATCAACAAGGTAAACCATAATAGGACAAAAAAGGTTTCATGTCTATGATAGAGTGGTATGTGTCATTATAGTTGAACTAAGAGAGAGGTAAAAAAGTTTTTCCTCCCTTAGGTGTAACATAAAAAAAATCAACTTTTAACATTAAAACACAACCTTAAACATGAGTTATTTCATTTAAAAATCAAGCAAGAGATAAAAAAATGCATCGATCATCAAAAATATTTTAAACGATCCCCATATTCAGGTAATTTAATATTTTCCATGGGTAAAATTTTAATTCAAAGAGGGAATTTATTTTAAATAAAACCACTTCATCTCCAAGAATTAATGAAAATAATTTATATAATTTATATAAAACAATCATGGGTATAAAATATTGGTATAAATATACTAGAATATGAATTTAATAAACTAAATCACTTCATGATTTTTTAATAAAATTATTACCTAGAAACACCTACTTCATACAAAGTGGAACAAGTCAGAACAATACTCTTAAAAAGGAAAAGGTCATTTTGGTAAAATAAAAGAATTTAAAATAAATTTAAAAATCAAATACACATTATTAGATTAACATCAAACACTAAATTTTACACACACCATGATTATGGTTCTCATAAGAAATAAAAATGACGGAAATTAATGTGAAATGACCAGGGGAATATCCCTTGGGATTTAGGTAATGTCTTATGTATCAAATGTCATCGATTACTGTATTGGATTCTTATGGCGTAGCCTCATTTAATTTTGAATTATTAGTTAACTGGATTAGACTTAATATATTTGGTTGGAATACCTCCATCGTAAGCTATGGGTTATAATACTACCATTCTTCTAAATGTCAAGGATGGTTCCTTATGTTTAGACTAGAATAATGGATTCGGAAGAATGGAAAGGCTCACCTATGAGTTTTATTAAGATAAAATTCTATATTTATCCTTCATGTAACTTTTTTCAAGTAACTCAAATAATTAACAAGTCATAATTAAAAATCATATATCCTTTGTCATCATTTTAATTTAATTAATATTTACCCATTTATTATTATCAAATATTAAAATGGTAAATAAACTAAAATAATTTAATAAATAATGAACATCTTAAATAAAATAATAATAGTTTATAAACTTCTTTGAAATATCAAATTCTCATTTTTATAATAATTTCATAAAACAAAACCTTATTAATCAAATTATTTCTTAATTCTATAATGTTTATTTTCTCATATTATTCCACTTCATTCAACCATCAATTAATTTTTTTTTTATTTCTAGGAAGACCAAATTTATGGTTATTTGTGTTAATCCACATAAAAAGATAAATCCAGACATGAAATTAAATTATATAGGGCATCATTAGTCCTGTCTAAAAAAATTAAAATATTGGAGCCGTGCACCCTATATAATCTATATGTAATATAACTTACCCTATTTTTTGGATCATCTTTAATGAGGTCCTCAAAGAAATAGACCATCTTGTCCTAGGTCTTGATAAAATATTCCATATTAATATTCCCTTCATTAATTACTCAAGGAAAAAAATTTGATATTGTTTCTTGATCCACTATTTTTATTCCTCATATGCATCAAATTCTATCATTTGATTTTTATATTAAATAAATATTATCTGGTGAATTATTGATGGTCAATGTCTCTAAATATTACTTATATTATATAATAAGATCCAAATTATATTTTGGATCAGTTCCATCTTTTCATCTGTGGTCCAACTAAAAACCCTTAAATGTGTTTACTATAGTTGAATGCTTTCCCTTAGAGAAGATTTCATGTTTAAGTTATTTTTATGTTATTGTATTCAATAATTGGAGTTAGTTAAACTTATATATTATCCTACCTACATATTCTCCCTTTATTCTTAGTTTGGATTTGATATTCTAAGGCCACTGAATCTTCCTTAGGAACGTCACTTAGAATAGGATGTCTAGTCTCAAGGGATTATTTCTCCACCCCCTTAATTCTAGTAAATGTTACCATTGATATTATTACTATAGGTTTTAGAAAAGATAATAATCCTTACACCTCCATAAATTCTTCCCTTATTTATAATTTTTTTATCATTTGATGTTTTTTTATTCAAATTACATTTCTTCTTCAAAAAAGGGTAATACAAAATACATATATTGAGGATATCATACCCCATAATGGTGGGGGGAATAACAAACCTATCTGATCTATAGGTAGAGGATATTATGCCCCAAACCCATGGGATAAATTTATAACCCTTCCTAGGAATGGTGAGATGAAATTATTCCCTAATGTAAATTTATCATCAACAAGGGATTCTATTTACCAAGAATTATTAATAGATAAGCCTATTTACTATAATGCTGATATGATTGATCATGATAGATTCAACACATGCCACCTATATATCTTCAGAAGTATCTCCTCCATCATGTCCAATGTGTAAGGTCACTTTTAAGGTACAAGTTATATGTAAATATATAATCTTGAATAAATATTCTGGGTCACCATATAGTCTTGGTATAGGTATACGATGTGTTCCCAAGGTAAACATCATATATCCCTTCAGAAATTGACATCCCATGTAAAAAACCCACAAAGGGGAAGTATAAATATGACTATAATATTTGTGGAGAGGTGAACATGGTTTGTAGAATCCATAGGGATAGTTGGCAGGTTCTCCATCATCACATGTCATGTTCTATCAAGGAAAAATGGAATGTGGTATTAAACTCATGTTTGTTAGGCTACTTGGGCTTCCTGGGTGTATATTCTCTATACACAAAAAAATATCTAGATAAGGGTAACATATTGTATGATTTAACCACACAATGTGTGGTATTTAACATATCCTAGAATCCCTTGCTATTTTACCTACCAAAGTACATGATGTGTGTTCTTTCAAACTATACGCCATGTAGTTGGGTTCTAAGATCTAAACATTAATCTAGTCCTCGATTAATTTCTAATTCCTCTTATTTTTCTTTATATATCACTTGAATTGACTTTGTCCATTATAAACATGATAATTCCACCTATGTAAAGTGGTTTCTATCCTTTGGTACCTGGATTGATGATTCATATCACAATATTTTCAATGTGCATATTTTTATTCATGAAGAAACCTCAAATCTGGACTCCCCTATCCCATTTTATCTTATCCTATAATCCGTCCTCATGCTATAATCTTACATGGAGAACACAAAATGTAAATATATGGAACCTATTTTAATTGTGCAATAAAATCAATCTGTGATATTAGTTGAATCATCAGCTAAAATCTAAAGTTAGTGATGAACATGTAAAGAATAGTGGGAGAAATAGAAGAAACCAAAAGAATGGAAACGATGATCCTGTATGATCAAAAATCATTTACGTTCGCATATAATAAATAAACAAAGAAGTAATTTATAGTCCCAATATCAGTTATCCCAATATCATAATTTCAACCAAATATCATAAGTTAAAAAGGCCATCTGCTACCTAAATATTGATTCAATTAAAAGAAAATTATTCCATTTCCAAATCAAGAAAAAAATGGGGATAAATCCATATATATAAATTCCCTACCATGATGGTGAAAGGATGTTGATTTTATTCTACTTCACAACCAAGGTACTTTTTATCAACATCACTAAAAAAATGATATTTCTTCCCTAATTTTTCATCACCACCAAGCCCTCACTCCATCTCCTTCTCCCTCTCCCTCTAAGGTTCATGTGGTCATAGAATAACTAACCCTAGGAAGATTTCATAATATTGATTAAATAAAGAAATTCACTGGTTTCTCAGTATAATAACCAATTAATTAAATAATTAAATTATTTAATTAATCATCTTATGATGGAAAACACCCAAGAGTCCCAATTAAAATGAATCTTAAGCCATGAATATGGTAAAATTCACATTTCAGATTCAATATTTATCTTGGTTTATCAATATGCGACTCTATTTAAGATATATAAGAAACTTTAAAAAACGTACAATGGATGGAATAAAAATAATATAGTATATGTTTATATTATTTATGAAGATCCTTAATACTCTATTTTATATGAAAAATAAGACTTGGGGTAATATTCATAATATAGAACCAAAGAAACCTTCAAAAAAAATTTGTGAAGTTGCATACTACAGTAAAATTACCTTTTTACCCCTAATAATGTCTTAATACTTTCTTTAAACATAAAATTCATCTAAGTATCATCTGATGAAAATTTAGGCCAATACACCTCCCTAGTGTTTTACACTACTTGAATAACTACCCCTATCTTAGATTTTGTAAGAATGGATTCCTATAAAGATATGGGTCACTCTATAATAGTAATTCTTGAAACCTGTGAACAAATTCCTACGCTTTTTTTTGAATTACATGTAGACACCTCCCACTAAAAAGAGTGGTATCATTAATACTAGGCAAAACTCATTATAGAGGAGGCCAGTGAGATTCTCTCTCCCCTCACCCCAACCCATGAGGGAGAACTACTACTAAAAGATCCTTCCCCCTAAGTGAGGAAAATGTTAACCTAGGATTTCCTAAAGGATCCTCCATTACTCCATGCCATCTTGGGATTCAAAACAAATATCAAATTTCCTTTATATATTAACTCCTATAATATATCTGAAGGAGGATTAATAGATCCACTATCCCAAATGATAATCCTAGACTCACTACACCATAATTAGTTGGTGAATTCACTAGAACACTAATAAACAAATTTTAGGGGGCTCCTTTCGACCCCTTTCTCTCCTGCCAAAGCCACCACCCAGCTCGCGAAGCTGTGGAAGAGCCTCCATCCTTAGCTCCAGAACAACAATAGATAATTCTAATTCAAGCATCGAATTAGTAATAAAATCTATAGGACCATCAACATTCATAAAAAAATGTAAAGTAAGTATATATCAAACCACTATATGAATTTTGAGACATCAATCCATGTGATTCTCCAAAAGGTCAAAGTGATGAAAATACATAGTATTAACTTCATAAAAAATCTTAGGGATAAGACTAGTACCATAATCAAAACTAAACAAAATGAAATCTATGAGAGTTTGATATAGTGTTGATTAAATACATAATCTATCCTGAATGGGTTGCTTCCTTGCCATTTCCAACTAATCAGCCTATAAGAACACCCGGAATGCATCCCCAAAATGCTTAAGAACTCTGAAATTCTTGGAATAGTGATGAATTATAGGGATAAAAATAAAGAAAATTCAAAAATAATATATTTCAATGCATGAATCACCATATTACAACACATCATAAAATAATATAGAGGCTGAAAATCATAAAAGATATGAGACCAAACAACCCCAAATTCCTCTTCATCCACTCATCTAATAGAATAAGAGTGGGGCCTAATGCTCCCTAGCATCACCTTTTTACTCCAAACCTCACTCTAGGTTCACTTGTTGATCAAACACATATGTTGAAGTCTGTCATAAACTTTATATTGAAAGCAGGATAAGTTTGATAGATGATATCTCAAAAAACCAACTCAATGGAAGAGATATCAACCACTAGAAAAACAAGGAGAAGGAATTTCATACCTAGATGCTGGAGCTGGGGGTAGGGTGGTGGAGGCTGGGATGGGACGTTTCCGGAGCTAGGGGAAGTCTAGGAAGAGCCTAAGGTCGGGAGGAGAGGGAACCAAGAGGGGGGACATCATTGGAGCTGGGGGCAGGGAGGCGGAGGCTAGGATGTTGAGGCTGAGGCGAAAGCTGGGAGGGAGGTTGAGAGCATAGGTGGAGGCCGGGGAGGGGAGGAGATGGATGAGACTCAGTGGTCGGATGGTCGGGGGTGGAGGTCGGCGAGGGGAGGAGATGTCCAAGCAGAAGAGGTCGGATGGCAGGGAGGTAGTGGCCGGGGAGGGGAGGGGAGGGACGAGAGTCAGGGATGCGAGGAAGAAAAAGAGGGCGATGGAAGCGAGGGTAAAGAGGAGCGTGATGGAAGAGTCGAGGAGTGCGATGGAAGGGGGAAGAAGAGCACAATGGTATTCGGGGAATTGGGTATAATTTTCCCACGGTTTTATTAAAAATGTTTGAATATATAATAAAAAAAGAGATATCCCCACAGTTTTTCTAAACTGTGGGGATAGATGCATGGGGAAAGATCCCATTTTCAGTAGTGAAGAGAAAAATACTAACAATTAAAGGGTTAAATGATGTTATTAAATGATCATATAAGATTTTATAAACATGAACATGTTTCTGTAAAATACTAATAACACTCTTTTAACCATTATATAGAAAGTTTAAACAAGTTTTAAGTAAGACAAACCCGAGGTAAGAGAATTCTTAACCTGATTTCCATTCTTTGGGTTAACCTTCTACTTTGTTATTTATGTGGTATTAAAATTGATTGTGTGATGGGTTTTACTTATATTATGTTGAATTATGTTTAATTATAGTTTATATACATATTCCATCCACTCTATTAAGTTCCACTTCAATTATATGGTATTTATAATGGAATTTCCATTTAAAATATTATTTTAAAGTTATGTTTTACAAAGTTCAAAAGCAATGTTTTTATGCTATTATTCATGTTGTATGATTATGTTCTAGATCTTGAGAATTTTTTATAATGAAGGGTGGGACCTATATCTCCCTCCAATTCATTGGGTATGTGTAAGTTGGAGGTCGTCCGTATGGTTACTCCAAGTGTAACTGTGATGGTTACACAAATAGTAAGGTAGTCGTGAGGGTTACAAATTATAAGGTAGCCGAGAGGGTTACAAGATTATGTAAGTAATGCCCCAAGATACCTTTATAGTTCTACTTATGTTATTATGTATTGTGGAAATTTCATGTTTCACAAAGTAAGTATATATATACAGGTGATAAGTATGTCTTTTAAAAATGATTTCATACTTTACAAGTATTCATAGAATAATGTGTTATTCCCATCTTTTTATATCCCTTACTATGTTTTTTGTGCTCATACCAAGTTTTAAATTATTTTAATAGGTTAATGGATGTGTAAGAAAATGAAGGAAGCCATGTTAAATGTTGAATAATTGTACAAGAATCATGTTTTAAGTTTTAATGTTTTAAGTTTTAAAAAAAATGGAAACAATTTTTATGGTATCCACTCTGTAACAATGTGTAATGTCATGAATGTGTTATGTCCCAATTCTCTAAATCTTCAAACTTAAAAATATCCTCAATGTAAAAGGAATTGTTTTATTGACTAAATTCAATATTATGTATGTAATAAGGCCGGGTCCTTATATTTTTACTCATTTTTTATAGATCATGATGGAGAGTTTATTTAAATAATTTGATATATTTTTTGGAATTTTAAATATTCTTGAAATAATTTGGAGAGGGCTTGACCCAAGAAAATTTTGAGAGTACCATTGTGTATATTTTCTTGAGTACAAAACAAGGGTTTATTTCTTTTAGTTTTTTAGAAATATTAAGATAGATTTTTTCTAAAAAATATTTGTTATATAGATATGTATGCATTAAATTTGGTGATAATTGATATTGATGGGTTGTTGGAGGATCATTTCTGCAGAATAAACCCTTCAAAGTGTTAGATTTATTATAAATAAACCGACATGAAGAATATGAAGAACATAAATATAAACTAGAATACCTTAGAAGTAGTGAGCTATTTATTTTTATACCACGATGGAGTTTTATTAATGGAGATCATCAACAAAAAATTGAAAAAATCTTACCTCCACATGGATGACCCCAATCATTAGAATCCTCATATGCCATGAAAGGACCCCCTAACACCAAAGGTGTGATAATACTATAACACCTTGATATTTTAATATGTATTTTTTCTATTAAATTAATAATATGTTGAATAACTTATTTCAAATTAAACATTAAAATAAAATGAATCAAAATATATTTTATTGACATAAAATATGGTAACAAAATATAAACATTAATATTTTATGATGATATAATAAGAAACATCATTGAGAAAAGTACAATAGAAATAAAATCACATGTATATAAAAATACCATGGACATAAAATCTTTATATTTGTGTTTTGGAATGAAGATAATAACCTTGATCATATATATGTAATTAAGGATAAGTAATAGATCTATTATAGGTATGTTGAGAGAGAATTGAATGAATATGATGAATGATTTTAGTAATGCATGAAAGGTTATAAATAAGAGTAAAATATGATCATTATAAATATGTTCATTGAATATACATGTATCCAATAGGTATACTGAAGTTTTTTATTTTTAGTAACAAATTTAAAATAATATAATTCAGAAATAATAAATAATGAAACAAAAATATAATATTTAAATAAAATATTTATTTACAAAAATATATTTATGTGTTATATATTATTATTATTAAATAGTGATAAGATAAAATTAAAATAAATATATTAATATCAATTTATTGATAAAATTAAATTTTTAGAATATAAATTTTTAATTCTAATGGTAATTAGTGAATATTATTTAATATAAAAGTAATATTTTTCAAAGAATAGTTTTTAAAAGTGTCGTGTATTTTTTTAATAAAAATAATCACTACTAAATAATTATTTTAATGATATGTATTTATAATATATATAATAAAATAAATTAACATTCATGAAATAGTTTTTACTTAGAAAGGAATTAGAATATATTCTTTTATGCTTAAAAAATCAGTTTCTAATTTTTTTTTGTTTTTCTATTAAAATTAATTTTTATCACTTTTAAAGATTTAATAAAATAAAATATATTTCATATTTTTAATCAATATATTAAAATTAGCTCATGTGTCTAATTTAAATTTTAGGTATAAAAATAAGTTACTGAGGTAAAATTTAGTTACCCAAGTAAGGGGAAAAGTGTTATTTTCAAAGAATTATTCTTATAAGTGTTGTGTAATTCTTATATGAGAAAATTAAATTGGTATATTTTAAACGATTCCTTGAATTTAATACTTATTTATAAATATATAACTATATAAATATATAAATATATAAATATATAACTATATAAATATATAAAAATATAAAAATATAAAAATATAAAAATATAAATATATTAAAACTCATTTAATTATACTAATAACACATTAACATTTTAAAACTACATTCTTTTACAAATACAGTTTTTTATATACTATATGTTTCAATTTGAAAGTTAATTTTCTTATAGTTAAAAATTGAATTTGATTAAATGTACTCAAAATTTGAAATCAAATCATTAAAATTAGGTAATATTGGCCTTATTTTTTTAGTAAAAAAATAATTATCTTGGTAAATAATTAAACAATTTAATAAAGGGTAAAAATAGGTAATCTACCATGATTGAAATTTTATTAAAACAACTAGACACTTAGAAATTATAAAGGAATTTTTTTGGGTGTGGAAGTTACACCCACTTGTCTCAAAAACATTTATTTACCTAAATCACCTTAATTCCATGTGATTCCAACTTTAACCCCACCCAACTCAAGATTATATGGGAATATCTCTCTTTTTAACCTATAAAAGAAGCTTACTTCCACCTACCCCATGCCAAAATTATCCTTACAAATTTCCTTGAATCCCTACCCATTTTAGTTCTCCTAAAGTCCTCTTTCACTTTTGGTATCCCCTATTCAAAATAAGGTATCCCAATTTATCTATTAACAATAGCCCCTCTATGGTAAGAGTCAATCCCTCTATGTGGTTAAAGTGAATTTGTGAGAATAATGTTAGAAGGTAAGGGTTTTTCAACTCAACTTTCCTTCTTTGAGACATGTTTTGTATTATACACATATTTTTTATTTATATGGTATATATACTTACTATTTGAAGTATTATATCATGATTATATTTATATTCATGGTATTTAATGTTATAATTCAAGTTCCCTATTCAATGGTTTGTGATTCAAAGGATACCAAAGCTTTAAGGGTTTCTCATCTCAATTTTCATTTTTAAGACATGTTTCATATTATACAAATATTTTCATTTATATGGTGCATATACTACACATTTTACATATTATACCATATTTATATTTATATTCAAGGTATTTAAAAATATATTTAATGTTATCTATTCAATAGTTTGTGATTCAAAGGTTACCAAAGCTATAATTGGGTTTTCACCTCAATTTTCCTTTTTTAAGATATGTTTCATATTATACAAAAGTTTTAATTTATATAGTGTATATAATGGATATTTTTCATATTATATCATTATTATGTTTATATTCATGGTATTTAATGTCATATTTCAAGTTCTATCTTTAATGATAGGTGATTCAAAGGTCACCAAATCCATATGTTTTTTCATCCAAATTTTCCTTCATTAAGACATGTTTCAGATTATACACCTATTTTAATTGATATGGAGTATATATTTCATATTTTTCATTTTTCATCCTGATTTTATTTATATTTATGTTGTTTAATGTTCTATTTCATGTTATTTATTCAATGATTTTTATTCAAAGGTTACTAAAGATATAAGGGGGTTTTATCTCAATTTTCCTTCTTTGAGAGAAGTTTCATATTATAAACCTATTTTAATTTATGTGGTATATATACTACCCACTTGAAATATTATATCATTATTTTATTTATATTCATGATATTTATAGTTTTATTTCATGTTCTATCTATAGTGGTTTTTTTATTCAAAGGTTACCAAAGCCGTAAGGGATTTTTCATCTCAATTTTCCTTCTATGAGGCTAGTTTCATATTATACACCCATTTTAATTTATATAGTGCATATAATACCTAATTGAAATATTATACCTTTATTATCTTTATATTCATGGAATTTAAAGTTCTATTAAAATTTATCTATTCAATGGTTTGCGATTCAAAGGTTTCCAATGCAATAAGGGTTTTTTATCTTGATTTTCCTTTTTTGATACATATTTCATAATATACAACTATTATAATTAATATAGTGTATATACTTACTATTTGACATATTATATCATTATTATATTTATATTCATGGTATTTAATATTTTATTTCAAGTTCTCATGTCAATAGTTTGCGATTCAAAGGTTACCAAATTCATAAGGGTTTTTCTAAACTCAATTATTTTCCTTGAGTCATAATCCTTATTATTTGAATATTATCTTATGAAATTGATTTATTGTATCATATTATGATATTATATTTTATTTCCTATTTCTTTTTTAGGAAATTTATATTTTCTAATGATATTATACGGGCTATTTTCCCTCAATGTCCATATTTGTTCTTTCTAAATATGATTACCTTATAATTTTGAAATATAAATACGTATTATCTTCTATAATCATCATATTTATATTTATTTATTTTCAAAAATAAATTTTATATATTTTTCATCAATAGGGGTTTTTTCTTAGAATACCTAAAAATATTTAAAAGGCATTTCATTTCACTTTCATTAATTTTGTATCATCCAATTCAAATTTACTAACTTGAACTATATTTCTTTTAAAGGTCCAATTATTGGTGAATTTTATAAATATAACATTTTCAAAAAGTCTTCTTCTAACCTTCTCAAAAAATATTTTTGAAATTGACTCGTGACTTCACATTTTTATGATATTGTTGAAAATGTTTTATAAAATCTATTTTTTCAATTTTTCTTCCATTTTATTCTCTATCCTAAGAAGATATTACTATTATGGAGTAATGTTTATGCACAATATATATGTAATTTTATGATATAATTTCTATGGGAGATTTATTTTTCGTATCAACTCATTCAACTTTGGATTTATTTTTATGTGATACCTTTGATAAATTTAATAAACCCATTTTATTTCCATGGGTTTTACATGATATGATATATAATTGATTTCTTGTGGTATAAAAATTTATGGTTTTTAATTATGTGATGGGTATAGTCCTATGTAGCCCTATAATTCATTAGTTAATGATTTACAACTTGTGAGATAATGATGTTATGCATGGTAATTTTTGTTATGCTCACAACTTGATGTATGTTCATTTTTTTATGATCATGACTTCATGTAAAAATATTTTTGTTATGTTCAAAACTTCATGTATGGGAATTGTTGTTATGTTCACAACTTTAAGTGTTTATATTACCATTTTTTTATAATTCAATGTATGAAAATTTTTGTTATGTTCATAACTTTATGTGTTGGTGTTATTGTTATTTTCACAACTTGATGTATAAAAATTATTTTTAGAATAAAAAATTTATGTGGGGAAGTTTTTGTTATGTTCACTGTCACGAACCAACCCAGGTCAACCCTGAACTGGTCACTCGAGTTGACCTGCGGTAAGGCCCGAAGGTCATTCCTGATCCCCACGGGCAAGGAACTAGTTCCGAACATCAAAATAAGATAGTTTAGAAATTGTTTGGAATAGAAATAAAAGTAATATAAATAAATAAAAACTAAAAAATAAATAAATAAACACTAGTAGAAGAAACAAAATAAAGTAACACGACCAAAAATACCTCCAAGTGACCTTGTGGGTCACCGCCAAACACATAAGCACGCTTTCTGTAAGAGTGACCCAAAAATAGAACCTAAAACTCACAAGATAGAGTAGGAATGAGCACCGAGATACTTAGTAGGAATGGAAAGGATAAACAATGATCCATGCCATTACCTTAAAAAGAAACCCAAATCACGCTAGTTTGAAAATAAGACCGAATAAAATAAGTTTTTCATTATTTTTAAATTCCAGTAACAAGTTTTACTTTTCAAGAAAAGTATATCTCTTCCACTACATTTTCAAAATAGATTCCAATAATGCATTATCATTTCAAAATGAAAGAAAAAAATTAGATTCATATATGGTTTTTACAAAAGAGAGATCAAGTATGAAACAACTGAAATGGAAATCACAACACAGGCACCATGGGAAACCCCTAAGCAGTTAGAGTTAGTTAGGGACCTAGGATCCTCGTACCTCAGTGAAACGTGGACTAGAAACCATGAAAACCAGCATTATCATTAATGATACACTAGTAGAAGACACCCCCATAACCTAGTGGTCTCTAATCATCATAATAATTTATTTAATGTTATAATCATCAATCCTGCTAGACAAAACCAGGAAAAACCACTTATGTATCATCTTTCATACTATTCCTAGTTTTCCCACCTAGGTACTCAGGGTTACCCGTGTGATCTATTCTAATTGTTGGTGAGATTTTATCAAGAAAAAATAGATGAACACACCACTTTATTTATCAAAAAATCCATTTAACAACCCACAACCAATATCCCTCCTTAAGCGCATCCCCATTTTTAAGTCACATAATAATGCATAAGAATCAACACCAGGTATATATCATAAATAAAATATTAACACTTGAAACACATTTCTAAAACTAGGTGGTATTCCTCAAGAGGGTTTTTCCACTTTTTCAAACCATTCTCAAAGTACCAAATGAGCCTCATTACTTTATAAGGAATATTTTCATTTTATAAAATCATAATCTCCCCATTATTTCCAATACCTTTTAAAAACCCAATTAAACAACCAAGGAACCACACTTTTAAAAATTAGATTGAAACCATACTTAAAACAAATCAAACATTTTAATAAAGTAAAATTACCAATTATCCTCAAATTCAAACAAAAAACCAATTCAGTTTTCCAAACTAACAAAAACATGAAATTTCCACCTTTTTAAAATCACACGATAACCCATATTCATTCAAGTCACCTTGAATAACTATTATATACACACCAAATAACTTTGAAAATTCTTATCACACTCCTAAAACAATTTAGGAGCCACTTTTAAAGATTTAAAATTTAAAACCAATTGAGCATTAGAAATGTATTACATTTTCCAAACAAGGCCGTGAGTATATATCAACAAGAAAAACACACATTGGAATCATTGATAAATTAGGAAAAACAAATATAGAAGAAAATTATAACATTAAAAACTAGATTTCATAGCTTATACATATACTAAATAAATATAAAACATATTTTTAAAACAATGAAGCAATTATGGAATTCAAATTAAAGGGGTTAGGCATAGGGAACCTAGATCAAACATGCTGCTCTTTAATGATGACCACCTGAACCGACACTTCTCACTTACACCAAACCTGAAAATTAATTTTTTATTTTCAAACACTTTTGATGGGAAGTGAGAACCCATGTTAGTACAAAAACACAGTATTAGACCACAAACAAGATAGACAAACCATTGAAATCAAGTTTGAGACTTTTAGACATATTACTCCTAAGTAGTTTCCAAAGAAGCCCATTTACCTCAAAATCCGGATTGTCATTGATGAGGTCCTCAAAACAGAAAGAGAATTTTTCCCATGTCTGTATGAAATCCTCCTTATTGACCTTCCCTGCATTAAATGATATTTCCAAAATATGATCTTGTTTGTCGATCCACTCTGTCTGCACCACACTAGTGGCCACCCGAAGTGCTCTCTCGGATATCTTATCACCATCCTCATTCGAGGTGTTGAATGGAACCGCTTTCTCCAACATCTCTTCTTCAGAATAGATGATAACCTCCCATATCTCTCCTTCTCCCTACTGTTCAGGAGGAAATTCATCCTCCTTCCCCAACGCCACAACTTCGATATGTAGTGGAGTCTCCCCTAACTAAACCTCCAACCTCACAACTGCCTCCCCCAAAGGATTCACCAAAAATCCAAGATATTCTCTACCTTAGAAAACTCTTTGCCATGATCTGGAGACCCGGGGTCTCCAAATTTTTGGGCCTCCTCACCTACCACTATCTGAACCTCGAGTTCTTTGGGTCTACCACCTTTTTTGGCAGAACAAGTCTCCATTAGCCTAGGGAGATATGAGTAGTCTTTGTGACCCTTTAGTTTCTGTTTCTTAGAAACTATGCAGCACCCCAGGTCCCTATTTTGTTTATTTCCCTTATTTCTCCTAAGTTTGTGTGAGCCTTTTTTGATCCCTCCTATAACATTATCGTTCGATCTTTTTCTTTCTCTTTAAGACTCTGATTCCGAGGGACAAAAATAGTTGCATTCAGCCCCTCCATCGGAACTCAAAACCTCAAAGTGGTAGTTTGAATTGATACATGCTAGAGGTTTCCTCATATTAGAACCCTGGTAGGGACTTAACAACCTAATTTCACCAAGAATAGGTACCTACCCCTCTAGAACATCCATAGAGATGCCATAACCATTTCTTGGGCACATTTCACTTGGATAAGCAGACCCCTGGTTGCACATAGTTGCAGCACGCCCATGAATCTCCTGGACCGGAGTACCACCACCATTAGAAATCACATCCACTGCATATGAAAGGGGATATGCATTTCTATACTGAGTTCCCTCAGTCTTCTCCCTTGCCACTGAATTAACTCCCAAGTCATGTCTCAATCTCTTGAAAACATCAAAAACCCTAGGCTCCGAATGCATGGACTTATCCTCCTTTCAGATGGAAGGAGAAATCCTAAACTCACTAGATCCTAGATCCACCATCTCTATGTTAGTGGTAGCCAAAAATACCTTTCCACTCTCCAACCCAACCTGCAGAGGGATTCCTTCACTCGATATGTCTGAGGGAAGGTCCGCCTGTGATAAGCCTAACGATGCTTGCCGACAACTAATGGCTTCATGCCCAAGACGTTTGCATAATGAAAAGAAGTGAACCCATGATTCATAGTAAACTGGTTGGTACCACCAAAATTCACCTTCAATATCAATACCAATAGTTCTCTTCAGTTTCTTGAAAATGTCAATTTCAATACAAATCATGGGAGAAATCAAGTGGCAGGTGACTCGGGTTGTAACACCCCGATCTTCCACGATACGCTTCTCATTCAATAATGCAATAGCTTGCATTGTACACAACTTCGAGTTCTAAAACACCGCGACTAATCAAAGTAGCCGTTATGAATAGTAATAACCACTTTTTAAAATTATAGAAATTTTATATTTCAAAATGAACTTCATTTTTGTATTCGTAATATCGAAATTATCCAAAGTTGAATTTTTTGTAATTTTCTGAGAACTTCCAATTTTTTATGAATAGTGAAAATTACTTAAAAACAACTTTTTTAATAAAAATAATTTATAGTGATAAATTAAACTATTTAGTGGTTTTAAAGTATAATTAGAATATATTTTTACCATTTTATCCAATGGTGGTCATTAGAATTAATTTAACATTGAAATTGGACATAAACAATTGCCAATCTTTTGATATAAATTGTTTCTTAAAAACACGCTATTGTTGTGACAGTGGGAATTAATTATAAAATTAATTAATGCAACTTATATGTTTTGAATTTTGTAAAATATACATAATTTTTGAATTCGGAATATCAATTATAGCTTAGGGTGAAATTTTGGCATTGTTCTGAAAAACTTCAATTTTTGATGAATAGTGAAACCACTAAGTGGTAGTTAAATAACTGATTTTTCGTTTAAATGAAATATTACCACTTCTGTGATTTGATTTTCAAAAATCCGACATACATGGTTTTCATTAAGAAGTAAAATGTGGTTCAATGATATTAAAATAATTTTTTGGTGAATAGTAACTTTTAAGTTCTTAATCGCGATTAGAGGTAATTAGTGTAGTTTAAGGTAAAAATAATGTTTTAATAATATGGGATGATCTTGACACTTGTCCTACTCCTATTGGATGAGTCATGGCCGACCAATAAAACCCATGGGTCAACTTGGGGACCCGATGAAGCCACTTTGGTTGGAAAATGACATTAATATATATTTATTTAATGTTAAAGTAAAAAATGACACAAACATGAAATGTTTTACTAAAACAATTTTTATATGGGATTATACAAGTCATATTTTTGACTATAAATAGTCATTGGAAAGCTAAAAATATTTCCTACATCATTGTATTTTGTTTATAATTTTTAGACATTAAATAAATTAAATTATTTATGACATCATTATGATGCAACGATGACCTCATTATTTAACGATTTTAATAAAATGAAAAGATAATGTACAATCCAAGGCTTACAGTTATACAAAGACTATTGGATGGGTAGATTTCGAACCCTTATCACCTTATCCACGAATTATATAAGTGTGGGACCTTTAGAATCCGAAAAGCATTGTATAATAATGTAAAATTTCCTTACTTTCCAAGAGTGCCCCTCCTCTCCTCTTATAAAAGGCCCCCACCTCTACCACCTCATTCACACTTTCAAGCCATTTGGATCGGCCAAACTCTGCCCAAATAGTCTCCCAACTTCCCCCTATTACTCTTAGAAGCCCCACTTTGGGCAGAACTCTTCCCAAGGAAGCCTTTGTCTCAAATCAACAAGAGTTACCCGATTTTGAGGTAATGTCTTCTCTAATGTTGTTTTGTTTTATTTTTCTTCTCCAACCCCCTAAAGTCTTTTTATTCATTTCTTTTGTAACAACACCAGTATCCTAAATATACTAGTATGTTGTTATAAGAAGGATTCGAGCTACACTTACACACACCTACATCTAATGGTTAAAGAACATACGGTTTCTGTGGATGGCGAATTTATGCCTCACGAAACGATGATTGTTCAACACTCATATAACACCTTCAAAGGTGGCCATTAAGATGTCACTATATTTATATATGATATATAATATGTTTATGTTTTACTTATTCTTCTTTATTTCTCATTTATGGCATAATTTATGATTTCCATTATGGGTAAAACGCGATAATTTCATTTTAGGAAGTGCGGACTATCGCCCCCTCAAAGTGATTTGAATCGTTAATAACATATGTGGGATGTATAAAGGATGGAGTAAATGGTATTATACAATATATTATACTGGAATTATATTATACATTTATATCATTATGATTTCATTCCATGAAATATGAAATAGAAATGAAAGTAGCGTTCATACGTACGTACGGCTTACCGTCTCCATGAATGGTGCATTTCATTTCTTACCTCTAAATGTTACGTAATATTATAAATGAATGTATATACTGGATATATATGATATATATGACATCTAAATCATGAATATATTTCTGGATATAATGGATATTCTACCACATAAACAACTTGTAATTATAAGAAGTTTATTGTTGACTCAAGTACCAAAGATCGACAAAACGGCCGTTATTAACTTAAATAATTACATAATGTTCATAACATTGTAATAAGTGATATAAAAAGAATAATGAAATTAAAAATGGTTCTTAATAAGGTATATATTAACTCTAGTTTATTATTCAGGAGGTTAAAGAACGGTTGAGTCAAGTGAGACACGAGGTAAGGGAATCTCTTAACCCAACTTCCATTCTTTGGGTTAATATCCTACTTTCAAATTATGTCATGATATTATTATGTCCTATATTGTATTTTTACATTATTTATGTGTACTTATAGTGAATACACATAATAGACCTACTTTATAAAAAAAATGATCTTTTTAAGGACTTCGTCTCAATCCCCTTTCATTGAGGCATATTTGGTTTTATACACAACTTTCTTTTATACGGTGTATAAACCCCTTTGACTTTTAAGTTTATTCAAAAGGAATCTTTTTATACGAAGCGTTTTGCTAAACGAAAAAAGGGAATGTTTTTATTTTTGTACTTAGGCGGTGACAACGACTTCTCCGCCACCATGACCATTATTTGAGTTTCGGCTTCCTCTACAAGCCATCTTTTTTTTAATGAAAAATAAATACAAAGTTTTAACTTTCTTTTATTTTGGTATTGAAAATGGTTTTGAAAGCGTTTTTATTATATCAATGTGTTGTATTGATATCTTGTGATTGAAATGTGGAAATTTTATGTTTCCTTTATGCATGTTTTATGTGATACGATTATGTTATGGTTTATGATATGTTTAAACCTATTCATATGAGGAATGTATTGGACTTAATAAGTGACGGGTGGAGCCCGCTATAGCTCCTCGATGCATCGGTAGGTCTCACGAGACAACTAGATGTGGAATTGGACGAGGCCCTTTCCCAATTTGATTTATGGTTTTGGCCGAGGCCTTAATCATTTTAGACGTCTTGGCTGAGGCCTTGACAAAATGTTTCAGAATGTCTGGCATTATACATTCCCTCATTATGAAAGTGGTTATTGATATTGCATGTGATTATTAGACTAGTAGAATATCCATGTGAGTAAGTAAATGGAATTATTTAATTTTATTTTTGCCATATTATGCTGAAGTTCAAGTTTAAAAAGGCTTTTGTTTTAGTTATACATTGCCTTAAATGTTAATGTTTATTTATGAAAGCTTCCGCAATATTGTTATCCTTACTGAGCATCTGAGCTCACCCCTTTCAATGTTTTAATATTTTCCAGGATGTGAAGAAGTATTTTATGAATGACCTGCAGGGATTGTCAGAAGAGGATATGAGTTTGGACTATGGAGACTTTGTTATTTTAGTTTTTCACTTTATGATGTAATGTAACGTTTACGAATGTATCTAGTGTTTCCAAGGCTACTAAACTAATCGGTCTTTCGAGAATTGATCTTTTGTGATCATGCCAATGTTACGAAGTAATGCACCGACTCTGGGTAGCTGGGGTCGGGGCGTTACAGTTGGTATTAGAGGCAGTTTAGTACTAACCTTGGAAGCTAGATTTAGATAAACTCTGATTAGAGAACATATCCCAAAGATAGACTTTGAGGATTAGTATAGAAGAACTTCCTAGAATTTTGTTATTGTAGAGATTTTGTGAGTTTTCCGAGCAATACATCCCTGTCTGGATACGAGCAGGTAGAGGCGGCTCTGGCACAGATGTACCTAGGGGTAAAACCTGAAAACACTGCTTTGAGCTAGACTCGAACGGGAACTGGTGCACGACAACGGGCCTTGCTGCACTCTTGGTTACGACACTCCTGGGGGATATGCTTAGGATAATTCTCGTTTTCTTTACAAACCACTATGAAGGGTTATGAGTACATACTTCCTCAAAGAATTTTTTTTTATGATTATGGATTATATCCATAAATAGTTCAATTTATGTTAAGTATTTTACAAGTATGGAATTATGTATTTTGATTCATAAACTAATCTAGTTTATGCCATTGTTTAGAAATGGCGCCTAGTGGAAGGAATGGAAACCGTATCAATGAATGCACTCCGTGTAGGGATTGCCCTCCTGCTCAAGATAATTATTGTGGATCTAGAGATACAACTGGTGCTGATCAACTTATTACCATACTGGGACAACTCACTCAGGTTATGAATAATAACCTTACTCGTATGGATCACCCTGATCCACAACGTGGAGGATCAATGTTAGACCGCTTCATGAGGCAACAACCACCAACATTTAATGGGGGTACAAATCCATTAGTAGCTGAGCAATGGATAAATTCCTTAGAGAAAATATTCCACGCCTTGGGGAGTAGCGAAAGGGAGAAGGTTATCATGGCAGTTTATCGCCTCACTGGAGATGCCGATCAGTGGTGGTCGCTGATTCAAAACACAAAGGAAGATGATGACGTATCGAATATGGAATAGAGGGAGTTCAAAGAGCTTTTCCTAGAAAAATACTATCCTCGTGACCATCGAGCAGATATGGAAAGACAATTTTTGAGTCTGAGACAAAAGAAGGATGAGAATGTCGCAAAGTATGAGGCCAAATTTACAAGGTTAGCGAGGCATGCTGCAGATTATATACGTAACCCAAGGAGTAAGATTGATCGTTTCTTTGATGGGTTAAAACCATTTCTCCATCGAGAATTAGTCTCACAAACCTTCTCGTCATACGAAGATATTGTCTCGTGTTCTATCAAGACAGAAAAGGAATTCTCTAAGTCTTATGACAACAAAGTAAAGAAAGAGAAGAAGAGAACGGTGGAACAAGAGACAGATAAAGGGAAAAAGGGAGAGAAGGATTTTCCATTATGCGATAATTGTGGGAAGAATCACCCTGGTACTTGCCTAAAAGGAATGGGAGTTTGTTATAAATGTGGAAAAAAAGGTCACCAGGCGCGTGATTGCAAGGGAAAGAAAGAGGCTATCAATGTTGAATGCTACAATTGTAGGGAAATGGGGAATTATGCAAATGAATGTCCTAAGCGTCAGGGAAACTTACCTCAGAAAAGGCCAAGGGATCAAGGAAAATCTTATGTTGTTACTACAGTTGAAGCAGAATAATTAATGTATTGGTGCTTTTGGACTCATGGATTATATTCTGGTTATTAGAATAATGTGATATATATATATATAAGGATTGTACTGTAGTACTTTTTGATTTTAGTAAGGTTTTAATATGATTAAGGTAATCATATTTTTAGTATGTGACAAAAAGAGAAACTTTAATTTGTTTGGGGAATCTGATAAATTGATTTTGGAATTAAGAGACCTTTTAGAGAAAGTCTGGACAGAGGTATTTTGGATAACTATAAAGGTTGGAGTGGATTAAGTTGATCTTTGGATAGTATTGTTTAAGGTTAAAAAATTTATGAAGATTATTTTTGGAATATTATAATACTATAGTTTTAGGAAAAGGACAACCTGTAGGGTGGGGCATAACCCGTCGCGTCGGACAAAGCTGCAGGAATCGAACCCACAATCATAGTGCGACATGCCTTTATTTCCTACCACTAGCCTACAGGAAGTCCCTGGTTATTAAAAAATAATTTTACTAAATGGTATGTGTTAACATTTGGAACCTTATACAATTAGGATAAGTATAATATTTTTGAGTTCTATTATCTTTTTGAGTGAAAGATGAGTTGAAGGTTGAAACTCTAATTTTCAAGCATAAATATATATATACCTATCTCTTATTCAATGAATAAATTAATTCTTAAACTTTAGTAAAGGGATATTAAAAAAAAATGTGTTATCCTGATACCTTATGTCTTGTTGAACTGATGATATTTTAAATCAACATAGATTGAAGGCTTTGAGGCCCTCAATTTGACAGTTGATTGTGATTGATGACCTCAATCACTCCCTACAAATATTTACGTTTTTCCTCCAATTATATATCTCTAATTTCCACCAATGTTCTCCTAATCGAGATCATAATTGGGTGGTGACTTTTTCATTTCCCTTTCCCTCTTATTAAGGCTAAATTTTATTAATCTTATTTCCGATGTGGGTTTTCCTCAAAGGTATTTTCTCTTTTCAACCTTTTATTTTCAAAGAAAAATTTCAAATTGAGAGGATGAAATTTATTGAAGGAGGGGGGAATGTAACACCCCGAGCTTCCACGATACGCTTCTCATTCAATAATGCAATAGCTTGCATTGTACGCAACTTCGAGTTCTAAAACACCGTGACTAATCAAAGTAGCCGTTATGAATAGTAATAACCACTTTTTAAAATTATAGAAATTTTATATTTCAAAATGGACTTCATTTTTGTATTCTTAATATCGAAATTTTCCAAAGT
The DNA here is from genome assembly GCA_963277665.1 of Viscum album. NCBI lineage: Eukaryota > Viridiplantae > Streptophyta > Magnoliopsida > Santalales > Viscaceae > Viscum > Viscum album. Next base: position 493,221,303 of record OY728164.1, read on the forward strand.
TGAATTTTTTGTAATTTTCTGAGAACTTCCAATTTTTTATGAATAGTGAAAATTACTTAAAAACAAATTTTTTAATCAAAATAATTTATAGTGATAAATTATACTATTTAGTGGTTTTAAAGTATAATTATAATATATTTTTACCATTTTATCCAATGGTGGTCATTAGAATTAATTTAACATTGAAATTGGACATAAACAATTGCCAATCTTTTGATATAAATTGTTTCTTAAAAACACGCTATTGTTGTGACAACGGGAATTAATTATAAAATTAATTAATGAAACTTATATGTTTAGAATTTTTTAAAATAGACATCATTTTTGAATTCGTAATATCAATTATAGCTTAGGGTGAAATTTTGGCATTGTTCTGAAAAACTTCAATTTTTGATGAATAGTGAAACCACTAAGTGGTAGTTAAATAACTGATTTTTCGTTTAAATGAAATATTACCAATTCTATGATTTGATTTTCAAAAATACGACATACATGGTTGTCATTAAGAAGTAAAATGTGGTTCAATGAGATTAAAATAATTTTTTGGTGAATAGTAACTTTTAAGTTCTTAATCGCGATTAGAGGTAATTAGTGTAGTTTAAGGTAAAAATAATGTTTTAATAATATGAGATGAGCTTGACACTTGTCCTACTCCTATTGGATGAGTCATGGCCGACCAAGACAACCCATGGGTCAACTTGGGGACCCGATGGAGCCACTTTGGTTGGAAAATGACATTAATATATATTTATTTAATGTTAAAGTAAAAAATGACACAAACATGAAATGTTTTACTAAAACAATTTTTACATGGGGTTATACAAGTCATATTTTTGACTATAAATAGTCATTGGAAATCTAAAAAGATTTCCTACATCATAGTATTTTTTTTATAATTTTTAGACATTAAATAAATTAAATTATTTACGACATCATTATGATGCAGCGATGACCTCATTATTTAACGATTTTAATAAAATGAAAAGATAATGTACAATACAAGGATTACAGTTGTCCAAAGACTATTGGATGGGTAGATTTAGAACACTTATCACCTTATACACGAATTATATAAGTGTGGGACCTTTAGAATCCTAAAAGCATTGTATAATAATGTAAAATTTCCTTACATTCCAAGAGTGCCCCTCCTCTCCTCTTATAAAAGGCCCCCACCTCTACCACATCATTCACACTTTCAAGCCATTTGGCTCGGCCAAACTCTACCCAAATACTCTCCCAACTTCCCCCTCTTACTCCTAGAAGCCTCACTTTGGGCAGAAATCTTCCCAATGAAGCCTTTGGCTCAAATCAAAAAGAGTTACCCGATTTTGAGGTAATGTCTTCTCTAATGTTGTTTTGTTTTATTTTTATTCTCCAACCCACTAAAATCTTTTTATTCATTTCTTTTGTAACAAAAACAGTATCCTAAATATAATATGATGTTTTTATAAGAATTATTCGAGCTACACTTACACACACCTACATCTAATGGTTAAAGAACATACGGTTTCTGTGGATGGATAATTTCTGCCTCACAAAACGATGATTGTTCAACACTCATATAACACCTTCAAAGGTGGCCATTAAGATGTCACTATATTTATATATGATATATAATATGTTTATGTTTTACTTATGCTTCTGTATTTCTCATTTATGGCATACTTTATGATTTCCATTATGGGTAAAACGCGATAATTTCATTTTAGGAAGTGCGGACTACCGCCCCCTCAAAGTGATTCGAATCGTTAATGCCATATGTGGGATGTATAAAGGATGAAGTAAATGGTATTATACACTATATTATACTGGAATTATATTATACATTTATATAATTATGATTTCATTCCATTAAATACGAAATAGAAATGAAAGTAGCGTTCATGCGTACGTACGGCTTACCGTCTCCATGAACGGTGCATTTCATTTCTTACCTCTAAATGCTACGTAATATTATAAATGAATGTATATACTGGATATATATGATATATATGACATCTAAATCATGAATATAATTCTGGAGATAATGGATATTCTACCACATAAACAACTTGTAATTATAAGAAGGTTATTGTTGACTTAAGTACCAAAGATCGACAAAACGACTGTTATTAACTTAAATAATTACATAATGTTCATAACATTGTAATAAGTGATATAAAAAGGATAATGAAATTAAAAATGGTTCTTAATAAGGTATATATTAACTCTAGTTTATTATTCAGGATGTTAAAGAACGATTGAGTCAAGTCAGACACGAGGTAAGGGAATTTCTTAACCCAACTTCCATTCTTTGGGTTAATCTCCTACTTTCAAATTATGTCATGATATTATTATGTCCTATATTGTATTTTTTACATTATTTATGTGTACTTATAGTGAATTCACATAATAGACCTACTTTATAAAAAAATGATCTTTTTAAGGACTTCGTCGCAATCCCCTTTTATTGAGGCATATTTGGTTTTATACACAACTTTCTTTTATATGGTGTATAAACCCCTTTGACTTTTACGTTTATTCAAAAGGAATCTTTTTATACGAAGCGTTTTGATAAACGACAAAAGGGAATGTTTTTATTTCTGTACTTATGCGGCGACAATGACTTCTCTGCCGCCGTGACCATTATTTGAGTTTCGGCTTCCTTTACAAGCCATCTTTTTTTTAATGAAAAATAAATACAAAGTTTTAACTTTCTTTTATTTTGGTATTGAAAATGGTTTTGAAAGTGTTTTTATTATATCAATGTGTTGTATTGATATCTTGTGATTGAAATGTGGAAATGTTATGTTTCCTTTATGCATGTTTTATGTGATACGATTATATTATGGTTTATGATATGTTTAAACCTATTCATATGAGGAATGTATTGGACTTAATAAGTGACAGGTGGAGCCCGCTATAGCTCCTCGATGCATCGGTATGTCTCATGAGACAACTAGACGTGGAATTGGCCGAGGCCCTTTCCTAATTTGATTTATGGTTTTGGCCGAGGCCTTAATCATTTTAGACGTCTTGGCCGAGGCCTTGACAAAATGTTTCAGAATGTCTGGCATTATACATTCCCTCATTATGAAAGTGGTTATTGATATTGCATGTGATTATTAGACTAGTAGAATATCCATGTGAGTAAGTAAATGACATTATTTAATTTTATTTTTTCCATATTATGCTAAAGTTCAAGTTTAAAAAGGCTTTTGTTTTAGTTATACATTGCCTTAAATGTTAATGTTTATTTATGAAAGCTTCCGCAATATTGTTATCCTTACTGAGCATCTGAGCTCACCCCTTTCGATGTTTTAATATTTTCCAAGATGTGAAGAAGTATTTAATGAATGACCTGTAGGGATTGTCAGAAGAGGATATGAGTGTGGACTATGGAGACTTTGTTATTGTAGTTTTTCACTTTATGATGTAATGTAACGTTTACGAATGTATCTAGTGTTTCCAAGGCAACTAAACTAATCGGTATTTCGAGAATTAATCTTTTGTGATCATGCCAATGTTACGAAGTAATGCACTGAATCTGGGTAGCTGGGGTCGGGGCGTTACACGGGTGCGCTGGTCTGAGCAAAGAAATTTCCCCAACAGATTACCAACCAGACGAAGGATTACCGAGTTCTGTAACAGTAGGGGAAGACCAGTAAGTGAGATCCAAATCACTGTGGTAGGAGGATCATGCTTCAAGTGAAAATTAAAAGACCACCAAAATAGGGAAAACTACAAACCTATGATTATGCACGGAGAATTCGCCTAGGCAAAAATTAGATCATCTTCTGACGAGAAGCGAACCAAGAAATGTTTGGAATCCAAGAGTCCTAAAATCGTGCATTCTAGAAACTTCAACTTATTAGTTATGAATCTATCGAAGACATCAACGGTGGGTCATCTCCTACTGAAACGAGTGACCAATGAAAGACCCTCCATCATAGAGGCCTTCGTGAACTCTAGGGATGAAATCGGAACCGAGGGGACCCCATCCATGCACGATTAAACTTTAGGGAAAACCTCAATTGAGGGTAAGCTAGGGAGAGAAGAAGGATTAGTAAAAGAAGAAAAGGGAGGAGGGAATGTAGGCGATGAAAGAGGGGGAGAGCTCCCCCCCGGCTGAAGATGGCCAAGGAGGGGCGCCGATGATGAAGCCATCACCTAGGTCATACGATAATATGGTGCTTGCGAGCCCCAATCATTTAACACTAGGATATAGTTATCTACATTAATCACTTCTCACTTACATGTATATTCATTTATACACACATATATTTATAAATATTACTAGATGAATTGCACACATTCCCTGTTCCATGAGGGAATATGTACAAAGAGGGCATATATATATATAGGTCTTACCCTATGCATGAACATGTAGGTACTCTCAACACCTGCAACCCAAAAAAACCACAGCGAGGTCCAACACACTCTATAAACATTACCGAAAAATCAAAAATCACAAAACCCCTAAGATAAAATTAATCCAAAACAAAGTAACCAATGACCTTACCCAAAATCGAAGCGAAACTCATTGCCTTTGACAACCATAACTAGAATGGTCATCAATGGGGCCAACGAAACCTATTTGTCAAGAATCGACCGAAATTAAAACCCCCAAAATACATTATGGTTCGGCTAAGGTATGTGCACCACCCAGAAGAGAAGAAAACCAAAAAATCAGAAGATAAAATGAAAGAGTAGAAGAATAAAACCATACTTTAAGGGATCACGCAATGGATCGACTTAAGATCAAGCATCAGAAGAAGAGGGGGGGGGGGTGGCATGTCATGGGGGAGCTTTGTCTGTGGTAGGTTTCACATGATCCATGAGGAGGGAGGATACCACACGAGGGAGGGGGAGCTGCTACCGGATGAGGAGGAGTGGGTGTGGCCACCAGAGAAGGAGGGTGCACCAGAGGAGAGGAAAGTTGTTGGGGGGTGCGCTGGAGGAGGGTGGCATGTGTAAGGAGGAGAGGGAATGAGTATGGGTGGGGGTTGTGTGGGGTGAGGGAAAGAAAGGGGTAACCCCTTTAGGGTTTCTAAAAAAGAAAATAATAATAATAATAATAATTTTAATAATCAATATAATAATAATAATATTTTTAATAATAATAATAATAACATTATTATTATCATTATTATTATTAAAAATTCTTTTAATTTAGTTTAATTTTATCTATATTATTTATTTTAATTTAATTATATTATTTATTTCTTTTTTTAAAACAAAGGGTAGGCCACACAGTCTACCAGATCGTGCACTAACCATGCACAACCTACTGGAGGGAAGGGACACTCGCACAATTACCAAATCATGCACCAATCATGTTGAACACCTCTTCCTAGATCCAAAACCAAACCGCACAGTTTCCACACAGTTTCCCAAAATAGTGTGTAAACCATGCGCCCGATGTTGTCAAACTCAAAACATCCATTTTTTATAAAAACTAAAAAAATTTGAAGTGGGACTCAACCCGAGCCTCGACAAGAAGATCCAAAGACAATAAAAGGATAAAATAAAAGAACTTAAAAGGTCAAGGTTTGAAAATTCTTCCCACCACAATCAATTTCTTTTCCCAGAAATTCACCCATCTAAACGAGGAATCAAACTTGAGCTTGAAACTAAAAAAGTCCAATGAAACCATGAACACAGTGTGACCTTTCACTCTACCAGTCACACCCAACCAGTTATAATATAAACCATAAAAAGAAAAACCATGAGTAAATGAGGAGGGTTCTCCCCACCACAAGAACCCGACTAGCACTATCCACTCTATAAGGAACCACAACAAGATCTATGGTGGGTTTCCCTGCCATTTAGGAACTAATTGGGTTAGAACACTTGAGAAATATTCACACAGACCAACAACTCCCACATAAACCAACTCTCAAATAAACCATAATAATATCCATGGTGGGTATCCACACCATTTGAGAATTGACCGGCTTAGGTCAACCAACACAGACTGACATAGGAACTTCCAACTCTTACCAGAAACTCCCAACACATGGGAAAACCCACAAAAAGTGCTCAAAACAAATAGTGAATTGAACCACAATTCATTATTTCTACAAGGCACAAGTATATCCAAGATGAACACAATGTAAAATAAAAATGATCCACAAAAGGGATAACCACACAAGAGAGACAACCATTTAGAGAATCACATTTGAGGAGGCACAACCATTGGAATGACAAGAAAATGAGATCACCAGGCCTTCATACAACCAACGTGAGGTATTCATAGGAAAAATACCACAATTAAAAAACAAGACCTCTATAAATCTTATAACAAAACATAAACTTTAAATATGAGTAATCTGAAATAGATAAATTTAAATCATCCACATTCCGACACTAGTGATAAAAGTGAGACAAAGGTCCTACACACCCATTGATTCAAGACTATGTGAAAATATTAACTCTGAGACCTATGGCTGGAGATTTGATGTCTTGAAGCATCTTATACCCCGTATTCAGGAGCTGACAATCTTAACTAAAACTTCTCTTTCAGTAGTGTGACTCACAGAACCCCTTAAAAAGATCCAAGTAACTGCTCGAAACAAAAAAACTATTCAAAATTCACTATGAAAAAGAAATTATTATGTTTTTCAGATAATAAAGGTAGGAAACAAACCAAGAAGTCTTGGGTGTGGTCCAAGGTCAGGGAAGGCTTTGACTCCACCACTCAATTCAGAGTCTGGGTAGAGTTGTCAATGGGAATACTCAGATAAACACTCATTCATAATTTCCTCAAAAAATATAACCACCTCATTTTTATAAGTTTCAACTACTAACGATTACTAACACAAATTCCCAAAACCAACCTTCACCTAAACATGAAGGAAAGCATCCTAGGGTCCTACCGTCCAATCCTCACCCAGACTTTTCTAGGGCATAATAAAAAACAAGAGGCACAAATCCAAATCAAAATGCATCATAAACCAAAATGCCACACTTCAATCACAAAAAAAACCCAAACTAGAATCACCATTCCAATCACAATTCATTATGTCAAAACCAAGATCCCATGATGAAGGATACCAAACAGAAAAGGAAAACACTAAACAATTTCACACTTTTCAAAACATTGAAATCACCATTTTTGAAAGACATTTTTCAGTAAGAAAAACTACTTAAATACACTCCATTGGTATTCCATGAATTCTCAAATATATATGTACTTGTTCTAGATCAATAACCCATCCACACATACCACCAAAAATCCACTCGCTACATGCATACATCCATATATGTGATCATTCATATAAATACCAAGGGTCAATTAAAAACATTTCTCATTTCTAAAACATATCATTAAACATAAAGCCCAAATTCCCAAGAAACATTCATCTCACATTCCCAAAATTATTTCCAAAACCCCAAAACAATTTCCAAATTACATTCTATTTTTACTTTGAAACCACACATTCCATTAAAATAAAACCACTTCTAGGAATCATTTTCATTTTCAAAAGCCATTTTCCACTACAAAAACCACATACCCTTTTGAAAACCCCTTTTCTATAAACTATTTTCATTTTTGAAATCCACTCAAGCCAACTAAAACTAATTCCAAACGTAACTCACATGAAAACATACAAAAATAAAGAACTAGTGGCCATGCTAGCCTGATAACATGATTTAACATACCATGATCTGAGCAAGCATCAATCATAAGAAGTATCTTGAACCATGCACTCAGGATGTACATGGCTTTATACTCCATGAAAACTCATCAATTAACACCATCTAACTTTTTTTTTCATCCCTTATCCACATAGATAAAACTAAATAAAAATTAAAATCCCAAAATACCCCTGGAAACTCAAGACTTGGGATAGGAAAGTTTTCATGACGTCCTTCCCGTACCTACTTCTTGAGTCCCAACAATCCTAATATCCAAGATACTTGACACCCCAAATAACAAGGGCCTACTCTGATACCATTTTTCATGAACCAACCCAGGTCAACCCTGAACCGGTCACCCAAGCCGGCCCATGACAAGGCCCAAAGGGTGTTCACGATCCCCAAAGACTATCAACTAGTGTCAGGAATTAAAATAATATAGTTAGGAATAGTTTTTCCTAGAAATAAAATACATATAAATAAATAAAAACTAAACAAAATAAATAAACAATATCTTTAGAAATAAAATAAATTAGCACAACCAAACATACCTCTAAGTGACCTAATGGGTCACCACTAAATACAAAATCACGCTTACTACAAGAGAGACCCAAAACTAGAACCTAAAACTGATAAGATAGAGTAGGTGTGAGCATTGAGATGCTAAATAGAAACGACAAGGATAAAAAACACCCTATCCCCTTACCTTAAAACTAAACCCAAATCATGCTAGTTTTAAAGTAAGACATGATAAAATAATATTTTCATTATTTTCAAATTAAATTAACAAGTTTTCATTTTTTAGAAAAGCATCTGTCTTCCACTAAAATTTTAAAATAGATTCCAAGCAGGCATTATCATTTCAAAATGAAAGAAAAAAAATTAGATTAAAATATGGTTTTCAAAAAAGAGAGATCAAGCATGAAACAACTGAAATCGAAATCACATCATAAGCACCATAGGAAAACCCTAAGTAACAAGAGTTATTTGGGGACTTAAAATCCTAATACCTTAGTGAAACATTGCTTAGAAACCATGAAAACCAACATTCTCATGCACGAGCCACTAGTAGGGGACACCCCTATAACCTAGTGGTCTCCAATCATCATAATCATTTAGTTAGTGTTGTAATCTTTAATCATGATAGATGAAATAGGGAAGAACCACTTCTATATCATCTAGCATACTAGTCCTAGACTTCCCACCTAGGTACTCAGGGTTACCCATATGATCAATTCCAATTGGTGGTGAGATTTTATCAAGGAAACATAGATTAAAACACAAATTTCTTTATCCAAAGACTCATTTAACAACCCACCACTAATTTACCTCCTTAAATGCATCCCCCTTTTAAGTCACACAATAATGCATAAACCCCAACACCAGGAACATATCATAAATCAAATATTAACACTTACATCACATTTCACAAACTAGGGGGATGCCTCAAGAGGGGTTTTCCAGTTTTGTAAACCATTATTGTAAGAACCCAGATACTCTTTTCAGGTATGGATCTTGTTTTTGGGCTGTTTTTAGGAAAAATGAAGAAAAAATAATTTTCTAAGTACACGCTGTGTGCCTATCTTTCCACATAAAACCATATTTTGACAATGTAACGAATAGATACATGGTCGTTTGGTGACCTGGCATACCCGCTTAAGTTGGGGGATGGTTGAGGTTAATACATGGCGTGTAGTTTTAATGAACACACAATGTAATTTTATTTTTGTTTTATATATTAGAGAGGGGCTGAATCTCATGTTTGAAAACTTCTTCTTCTTCCTGTTTTTTGTATAGAAGCACTCCGAAATGATGGACAAAGTTCGATCTCCCGATTCTCTATCCGAACTCCGACTGAGACACCGTCGGTTGAATTAGAATCCCACCAATTAGTTATCAAACCCTCTTAATCCCTTATTCATGATTCATCATATCTTGTGAGTTATTCAAGGTTGGGGTTTTTTCACCTTTTTGTAGATCTATTCCAATCTAGGTCGATTGAAGGGCCAACGTTCAAGTATATCGATTGTACGACATTGAGGTAAGTGATTTGTATCTTTTGTTGTTTTTCTTTGGATTATATATGCTAAAAGTTCTGCTGTCACGACCCATCCTCGGGGCCCGTGTTGTGACTACCCCAAGCCCGCCTTCCATAGGCCAGGGGCTGGCGACTAGCACCAAGGCGTAAATCCCGCTAAAAAGGGAAGGCATTGACTTTGTAAAGTAAACAAACACCACAGAGCAAGCAAGCAGCTAGAAGTAAACACTAAGTAAAAACTGAGCACAACAGTAAGTGCAGAAAAGTAAGTGGGCCAGTATATAAACCCAAACTGAAAGTAAAGTACAACTGGAAAGGGAAAACAACAACTGAAAAGTAAAGCCGCAACGCCAAGCTGTACACTGAAAATCCCACCTGAAGGGTGAGTACAGAAAGCCTCCTCTGCTCCTCGGGTCCAGCTGACCGCTCCGAGTACGTCCCGTCCAGTGGTCCACCTCCAGGTACCGTCCTACTCCGCAAGCCTCAACCACGATCAACGCTGTTCGTCGTCTACAACCAACACAACGTAGTGCGGGCATAGCCCGTGCAGGGGTGAGTATAAGCTACTCAGTAGGGACCCCGAGACCCCCGAAGGTCTCCCAAAATCCACAAAGGATAATCCAAAAAGGAAAGATGCAATCACGAAGTAACATCCGATACTACTTAGGTATATGCCCATACATATACCTAAGTCATCAATTCTCGTTCGGCTCCAACATCCGAGCCCAAGTACAACCCAGTCCACACAGGAAAGCAAAACGTAAATCCACACAGGATAGCACAACACAATCCACATAGGAAAGAAAAAATGATTCAGCTCACACAGGTATACTTCTTCGTATGATGATAGAGATGATCAGATATAGCCACTGATTCATCTAAGCCGTCAGACCCACAAAGGATCGATAGGTACTAACCCCCGCAATGACCCACAAAGGATCTGACCCACAAAGGATCGAAAGGTAACTAACCCCCGCAAAGACCCACATAGGATCGGACCCACACAGGATCTGTAGGCGCTGGCTCACACAGAACCGCTGAGCGCTGACCCACAAAGGATCGGACCCACACAGGATCGGTAGCACTGATCCACATAGGATCGCTGAGTGCTGTAGTCATCGCCGTCGAATCCACTGAGGATTTCTCTACAGTCGTCGTCGTCACAGTCGCAAATGCAGCCAACACTAGGGTTCCCGCACACAGCAAGCTCGTTCAGGAGGGTCCGCTCTACGAGCCGAGAGTTTGATACATCAACTGACACATAGTCCAGAGTTAATGTATCCAAAAGTTCCGTATCGTCAACAGGAACTCAGCGTCACAGACTGCGCGTCAATCGGACGCCCGGTCTAGAAGTTATTGGCTTTTTTCATCCCAGGGGCCCGGTTGGTTTTTAAGTCAAAACCAACCCGACCGTACTCCACCTGCATCCAAACCTCGGGCAGAGTAAGTAAAAAGATCCGTCTCACTAAGAGGAATCCAACAAAGTCAAAGGCACGTCAATCGGACGTCCGGAGCTCAAGATATGAGTGTTTCCGCTCCGAGGGCCCGGTTGGTTTCGTGTACGAACCAACTCGGCCGAACCCAAATTATTCCGAAACCTTGAGTGCGATATACCGAAACGAACGTCTCGATCCAAGGATCGCATCTCAACTGAAGGTGCATCGATCGGAGGCCCGTAGCTCAAGATATGGGAAAAAGACCAAAAAGGGTCAAAAAACGGGGGTTTCGGGCCCGGACCGACCCGGCCTGAGACCCCCTGGGTCGGCCCGAACCGGCCTGGGCGCAGCCCGGCCCGGCGGCCCGGCGCACTAGTGGCCTAGCGCACTGGCGCGCGGCGCCAGCTGGCTCGGTCGAACGGCCGAGCCGTTCGGTTTGCGGGGGGGGGGGGGGGGGGGCGCTGCCCCCCATGTTTTGTAACCGCAGCCCCCCTTAATGGGGGCCGCTAGCTGGCCGGCCGGGGGTTTGAACACCCGGCTTCTCTCTTGTCCGGCCGGCCCGCCTCGGCTGGCCGGTTTCTGCCACCACGGGACCGGCGACGGCCGGTCCCCTCCCTGCTCCCACGCCGGCGGCCCGTTTCTGGCCGCCAGTGGCCCATTTCCGGCCGCCGTTGCCCACGCTCCGCCGCGGCCCGGTACCGTCTGCGGTCTTCATTCGTCCGGTGCGGCGCGGCGGCGCCACACCCCTCCCCCACGGCCCCTCTCCGGCCGCGGTGCTTTTGCGGTTCTCTGGCGCGGCGCGACGGCACCGCGACTTGGTTCATATTTTTAAAAATGCGACGCGTCGGCATCGCACATTCTTGCCGTTCGTTCCCATGCGGTGCGACGGCACCGCGTCACTTCCCGTCGTACCGCAACAACAAGAAAAAGAAAGGGAGGGGGGTCATCCATGTTTGTGCGGTCCGGCCTCCTCCCGTTAATTGGTAGCATGCGGTCCGATTATACGTGGATAATGAATGGGAGTAAATCACGAAAAGAAATTGCATAACCCCTACCTCGTGTGAGCTTGAACGGAGGTTCGTCGAACGAGGATTCGTCGCGGGAAGAGACGTCGTGGAAGAAGACGTCGACGACGTCGCGGTACACGGCGTCGCGTAATCGGTTTCCGAGAACTCTGTGTTCTTCGTCGGAGACCGATCTGTTCTTCATGTTCTTCATCGAAGACGAATAATTTCCTCAAGTCCTTAGCCCTTTTCTCCCAAAGACTCCACCACAAGAAGGTTCCAACCCCAAATAAAATAAGTTCATCTCTTATTTTATTAACATAACATAAACTTTTGAATTTCAAGAGTTTGATTTAATTCCACTTAATTAATTCGTGACATGTTGTCATCCATAATGGTGAGTTGAGGGGGTTTTAAGAAAGTGAAGGGGTGGGGTTCGTGTGGGCCCCACCACCTTCATAACCTACAAATGGAAGTTGGGTGGTTTTCCCCAACTTCCACCCAAAGCTTAATCCACTTAAAGAAAATAAAAATTGTAGTTATATTTTTATTTTAACTTCCACAATTTTTATCAACCTCTCTCGTGAAAACTCAACTTCGGAAAAGGTGTTTCTAAGCAATTACCAGCGCTGCGGTTCCATCGGTGCCCTCAGAATTTGATTCCGAGCACCGGTTCAAAAGTTAGAAATTCCCGCTCGTTCGTTCACTGAACGTACCCGAGCTAAACTTCGGATAGAAATTCCGGGCACACCGGGCCTCGGAAACAAGTGCCGTCAGAAACTACGTTCTTGTAAAATCCCAAAGAAAATTAAGAAAAAAATTTCCTTGAATTTTACAGGTCTTTACATTACTACCACCTCAAGGATTTACGTCCCCGTAAAGATACATCAAAATCTAGGGAAACAAATGTGGGCACTGAGCACGCATCTTAGCCACCCGCTCCCAAGTGCTCTCCTGGAGATTCCCATGCTGCCATTTGATGCGCACTAGAGGAATCGACCGTCCACGCAAGACCCACTCCTGTTGATCCTCAATATCCACTGGGACCTCCGTAAAAGTCTCCCCATCATCAATGTCCAACTCCCCATGGTCAATGATATGCGTCGGGTCGTGCACGTATCTCCTCAGCTGAGATACGTGGAAGACGTCGTGCACCTGGTGCAACTGAGGTGGTAGAGCCAGGTGATAAGCTACCTCGCCAATCCTGCTAAGAACCTGGAATGGTTCGATGAAGCGTGGAGACAACTTTCCGCCTCAGCCAAATCTCCGTAACCCACGTCGTGGTGAGACACGCAAGAAGACGTGGTCGCCATCCTCGAACTCTAGTGGCCTCCACCTCCTGTCAGCATAAGAATTCTGCCAGCTCTGAGCTATCCTCATCCGCTCCTGGATGACCTGGACCTTCTCTGTTGTGGCCTGGACCATCTTCAGTCCCACAAGTGCTGACTCCCTAGGGTCTGTCCAGCATAAAGGAGATCTGGAAGGTCGGCCATACAACGCCTCGTATGGTGCCATCCTGATGGTGGAGTGGTAGCTGTTATTGTACGCGAACTCCACCAAGGGTAGGTGGTCCTCCCAGCTACGACCAAAGTCGAGGAAACATGCGCAGAGCATGTCCTCGAGAGTCTGAATGGTCCTCTCCGTCTAACCATCCTTCTGAGGGTGAAAGGCTGTGCTCAGATGTAGCTGTGTCCCGAACGCCTCCTGCAACCCCTTCCAAAGCCGGGAAGTAAAGCGAGCATCTCTATCGGAGACGATATATGATGGCACACCATGAAGCCGCATAATCTCCTGAATGTAAAGACGCCCCAAGCTCTCCACTGAGCCCTGCTCTCTAATGGGTAAGAAGTGAGCTGACTTGGTGATTCGGTCGACAATCACCCAAATGGAGTCGTGAACTTTGGAAGTGCGTGGAAGTCCAGTCACGAAGTCCATAGATATCCCATCCCACTTCCACTCTGGGACCTCCAAAGGCTGTACCAAGCCTGCTGGTACCTGGTGCTCTGCCTTCACCTGCTGGCAGGTGAGGCATCGAGAAATGAACTCCTCCACAAACTTCTTCATGCCCGGCCACCAGTGCTGTCGTCTGAGATCCTCGTACATATTTACCACTCCAGGATGTACCACCAAAGGAGAAGTGTGAAACTCTCTCAGCACCTCCTCCTGTAAAGAAACTGGTACCAAGGTACGTCCTCTGAAAAGGACATCGTGCTCTACTCCAAAGGAGAAACCATCAGGTTCCTGACCTGAGGATATCTGTGCACGCCGTGTCTCACAGTTAGCGTCCCCACGCTGTGCCTCTCTGACCCGCTGCAGTAGTGGAGGGGTGACTGTGAGAGACTAAAGGAAGGCTGCTCTATCTCTATCTACGAAGGATATCTGCAAAGAGGCTAGCTGCTCTGTCGCCTCCTCAAGTAGCTGAATGCCCGTCCTCCTGCTGAGAGCATTGGCTACCACGTTCCCCTTCCTAGGAGTATAGACTATCTCAAAGTCATAGTCCTGGAGGAACTCGAGCCATCGCCATTGTCTCAGATTCAGGTCCTTCTGAGAGAAGATGTATCTGAGACTCTGATGGTCAGAAAAGACTGTAAAGCGCTCGCCCATCAGGTAGTGTCGCCATGTTTTCAGAGCGAAGACCAATGTTTCTAACTCTAGGTCATGGGTAGCGTAGTTATACTCATGCAGCCTCAACTGATGTGATCCATAGGCGATCACGGCCCTCTCCTGCATCAGGACACATTCGAGTCCGGTCCCTGATGCATCACAGTAGACTACGTACCCTACTCCCTCCTCAGGAAACCTCAAGATAGGTGCGTTGGTCAATCTCTGTCTCAGCTCCTAGAAGCTCTGCTGACATCTGTCTGACCACAAAAGTGTTTCCCCTTCTTCGTAAGAGCTTAGAGTGGTGCCAAAACTCTGGAGAAGTCTGGTACAAATCTCCGGTAGTATCCAGCTAGTCCCAAGAAACTCCGCACCTCCATCACGCTCCTGTGTGGATCCCAAGCTAGAACTGCCTCAATCTTAGCAGGATCCAATGCAACTCCTACCTCAGAGATGACGTGTCCCAAGAAGTGGACCTAACGTATCCAGAATTGGCACTTCGAGAGATTACCATAAATCTGGTGCTCTCGGAGTGTGTCTAGTACAACCCGCAAGTGGTAGGCGTGCTCCTCCTCAGTCATTGAGTAAATCAAAATGTCGTCGATGAAGACCACGACAAATTGATCAAGGTATGGCTGAAAGATCCTGTTCATGAGGGCCATGAACACTGCTGGAGCATTGGTTATGCCGAATGGCATAACCAAGAACTCATAGTGGCCATACCGACACCTGAAGTCCATCTTCTGCACGTCCTCGTCTCGAACTTTGAGCCGATGCTAGCCTGGCCTGAGGTCTATCTTCGAGAACCACCATGCTCCCTTAAGCTGATCGAAGAGGTCATCAATCCTTGGTAGCAGATACTTGTTCCTCACTATCACCTGGTTCAGGCGACGATAGTCGACACAAAGTCGCAAGATCCCATCCGCCTTCTTGGCAAACAAAATCGGGGAAGCCCAGGGTGAAACACTGGGTCAGATGAACCCCTTGCCCTGCAAGTCCTCCAACTGTACCCATAGCTCTCGAAGCTCAGAGGGGGCCATCTAATATGCTGGGGTGGATATCGAGGATGTCCCGGGGTACAGGTCAATATAAAAGTATACTTCTCTACGAGGAGGTAGTCCTGGAACGTCGTCGGGAAAGACGTCCGCATACTGTTCCACCACTGCAGGAAAACTAGGACTCCGCACGTCAACTGCTCCTAGGATGAGGCTATCCAACTGATGAGTGATGGTCTGTCCTCTCCTCTACGGAAGTCCATATTGTGCTGAGAATGATCCCTTCTCTCCGGTGAAGGTGAACCTTCTCCCGTCGGTGCGTACACATCGCACCTTGCGCCTAATACAATCAATCTGTGCATGGAATGTAGATAACCAATCCATAACCAAGATGACGTCGTAAGGCCTCAATGTTGCTACAAGAAGATCCCAGCCGAAGATATTGTCTCATAGAGTAAGCTCACACTGCCGGCACCAGTGCGTAATCGTCGAGTCTGCTCCCGTAGGAGTCTCTAGCCGTAAGGATCGAGCCAACAGATCTGTCGGAATCTCCGAGCTCCGAACAAGGGTAGCGGCTATGAAGGAATGAATCACTCCTATGTCTATAAGTACTGTAGCAAGGGTGGAATAGACACAGATAGTACCTCGAATCACCTCAGGAGCGCCTTGGTCGTAGGCCTCCGCTGCCTGGAGCAGTGCCTGTCTCTGCCCGCCTGCTCCCTGTGGTCGGGGTGGACCTCCTGGTGGTGGTGGTGGTAGAGCCTCAAAGTGTCGCCCACCACCTGCTGCTCGGCCAGCTCATCTACCTCGTCCACCTGCTCCCTGCGGACTGCCACGGTCGACCCTCTGCCTCTGCCTCGGTGGCCCCTCAATCATCTGCTGCTCCTCGGCACGACGGGTCGGGCAGTCACGAGCCATGTGGCCCTGCCCGCCGCATGTGTAGCACTGTCTGCCTCTCGAAAGACTGGCTTAACGCTGTGTGCCCCGCACAGCTGAGCCAGTGTCCTGAGGTCGTCTGCCTGAGGGTCTAGTATGCCTGGACCCATGAGTCATCCGTCGACTGCCTGCTACAGAGGACTCTGCTACCTGCCGCCCTGCGGTGGGTCTCGGCGCTGATGAAGGCTCAACAAGAAAGCTCTCGATCAAAAGGGCTTGATCCAGTACTCCTGCCTGAGTCGGAATGATGAGGGAGATCAGCGATGCCCTGATCTCATGCATCAATCCCTGCTCAAAGGTCCGAGCCCAGAAGAATGGGTCCCGTACCATGTCGGTCGAGTAGCGCGAGAGATCGGTAAATCTCGCCAAGTACTGGGCGACTGTCAAGCTGCCCTGCCACAGCTGAAGAAGCTCCTGGATGCGCACCGCACAGAGGGTGGCTGGGACGAACTCCGAGCGGAAGAGGCTCTCAAAGTCCGTCCATAGAAGAGATGCCTCATCGTGCACCTGGAGCATCAAGCTCCACCATCGGCCCGCTACCGCGTGCAGTAGGCTCGCTGCGAGGATCACCATGAGGTCTGCTGATGTCCTCACTAACCTGAAAACTCATACCACTGCCTCCAGCCAGTCCTCGGCTGCCTAGGGGTCCGTCTCCCCGCGGAACCTGGGTGGTCACTGGCGCTGAAACTCATGCAGTGCACTAAGGCAACGTGCATCGTCAGCGGCTGGGGATGGTAGCATCGGTGGCTCGGTGGGTAGCGGTACCGCCGGTGCCTCTGCTGTCAAAGGGCCCTGCACCGAGGCCTCATCGCTCGGTGGGCTGTCATCACGCACAACTCTCGGAACCCTAGCTGGCTGCCGTCGTGGGGCCATCCTGAAAAGAAACAGGTGAGCCATGGTCAAAAGTATACCTGGTGAGCTGACATAAAGTAATCACAAAGAAAACTTGAAACACACATGCAATCAATGTTTTCGTGCATTATGTCGGAAATCAGAAGTCAGGGTCCTGGTGTACGGATACGTCGGCCGCTGCACCAACATTGGACTCCCTGGACTGATAACCACACCCAATACACTTAACACTATTGCTTCACATAGAAAAAGATCAGAGTCCAAAGTTCTGCGGTAGAACCGAACTCCTCTGATACCAATTTGTCACGACACGTCCTCGGGGCCCGTGTCGTGACTACCCCAAGCCCGCCTTCTATAGGTCAAGGGATGGAAACTAGCACCATGGCGTAAATCCCGCTAAAAAGGGAAGGAATTGCCTTTGTAAAGTAAACAAACACCACAGAGCAAGCAAGCAGCTAGAAGTAAACACTAAGTAAAAACTGAGTACAACAGTAAGTGCGGAAAAGTAAGTGGGCCAATATACAAACCCAAACTGAAAGTAAAGTACAACTGGAAAGGGAAAACAACAACTGAAAAGTAAATCCGCAACGCCAAGCTGTCCACTAGAAATCCCTCCTGAAGGGTGAGTACAGATAGCCACCTATGCTCCTCGGGTCCAGTCAACCGCTCCGAGTACGTCCCGTCTAGTGGTCCACCTCCAGGTACCGTCTTGCTCCGCAAGCCTGAACCACGATCAGTGATGTCTGTCGTCTGCAACCAACACAACGTAGTGCGGGCATAGCCCGTGTAGGAGTGAGTATAAGCTACTCAGTAGGGACCCCGAGACCCCCGAAGGTCTCCCAAAATCCACAAAGTATAATCCAAAAAGGAAAGATTCAATCACGAAGTAACATCCGATACTGCTTAGGTATATGCCCATACATATACCTAAGTCATCAATTCTCGTTCGGCTCCAACATCCGAGCCCAAGTACAACCCAGTCCACACAGGAAAGCAAAACGTAAATCCACACAGGATAGCACAACACAATCTACATAGGAAAGAAAAACAGGATTCAGCTCACACAGGTATACTTCTTTGTATGATGATAGAGATGATCAGATATAACCACTGATTAATCTAAGCCGTCGGACCCACAAAGGATCGATAGGTACTAACCCCCGCAATGACCCACAAAGGATCTGACCCACAAAGGATCGAAAGGTAACTAACCCCTGCAAAGACCCACACAGGATCTGTAGGTGCTGGCTCACACAGAATCGCTGAGCGCTGACCCACACAGGATTGGACCCACACAGGATCGGTAGCACTGATCCACATAGGATTGATGAGTGCTGTAGTCGTCGCCGTCGAATCCACTGAGGATTTCTGTACAGTCGTCGTCGTCACAGTCGCAAACGCAGCCAGCACCAGGGTTCCCGCACACAGTAAGCTCGTTCGGGAGGGTCCGTTCCATGAGCCGAGAGGTTCATACATCAACTGAAACATAGTCCATAGTTGATGTATCCAAAAGTTCCATATCGTCAACAGGAACTCAGCGTCACAGACGGCGCGTCAATCAGATGCCCAGTCTAGAAGTTATTGGCTTTTTCGTCCCAGGGGCCCGGTTGGTTTTTAAGTCAAAACCAACCCGACTGTACTCCACCTGTGTCCAAACCTCAGGCGGAGTAAGTAAAAAGATCCGTCTCACTAAGAGGAATCCAACAAAGTCGACGACATGTTAATCGGACGTTCGGAGATCAAGATATGAGTGTTTTCGCTCCGAGGGCCCTGTTGGTTTCGTGTACGAACCAACTCGGCCGAACCCAAAGTATTCTGAAACCTTGAGTGAGATATACCGAAACGACCAACTCGGTCCAAGGATTTCATCGCAACTGACGGTGCGTCGATCAGAGGCCCGTAGCTCAAGATATGGGCAAAAGACCAAAAAGGGTCCGAAAACGGGGGTTTCGGGCCCAGACCGACCCGGCCCGAGACCCCCTGCGTCGGCCTGAACCGGGTCGGCCCGGATGGGCACAGACCGGCCCGGCGCACTAGCGCGTGGTGCCAGCTGGCTCGGTCGAACGGTCGAGCCGTTCGGTTTGTGGGGGGGGGGGGGGCGCTGCCCCCCTGTGTTTTGTAACCGCGACCCCCCCTAATGGGGGCCGCTAGCTGGCCAGCCGGGGGTTTGAACCCCCAGATTCTCTCATGTCCGGCCGGCCCGCCCCGGCCGGCTGGTTTCTGCCGCCACGGGACCGTCGACGGCCGGTCCCCTCCCTGCTCCCACGCCGGCGGCCCGTTTTCGGCCGCCGGTCCTGCTCCGACGCCAGCGGCCCATTTCCGGCCGCCGTTGCCCACGCTCCGCCGCAGCCCGGTACTGGTCGTGGCCTTCATTCGTCTGGTGAGGCGCGACGACGCCACACCCCTCTGCCGCGGACCCTCTCCGTCCGCGGTGCTTTTGAGGTTCTCTGGCGTGGCGCGACGGCGCCGCGACTTGGTTCATATTTTTAAAAACGCGACGCGTCGGCATCACGCATTCTTGCCGTTCGTTCCCACGTGGTGTGACGGCACCGCGTCACTTCCCATCGTACTGCAACAACAAGAAAAATAAAGGGAGGGGGGGTCAGCCGTGTTTGTGCGGTCCGGCCTCCTCCCGTTAATTGGTAGCATGCGGTCCAATTATACGTGGATAATGAACGGGAGTAAATCACGAGAAGAAATCGCATAACCTCTACCTCGTGCGAGCTTGAACGAAGGTTCTTCGAATGAGGATTCGTCGTGGGAAGAGACGTCGCGGAAGAAGACGTCGACGGCGTCGCGGTACACGGCGTCGCATAATCGGTTTCCAAGAACTCAGTGTTCTTCGTCGGAGACCGATGTGTTCTTCGCGTTCTTCATCGAAGACGAAGAAGTTCCTCAAATCCTTAGCCCTTTTCTCCCAAAGACTCCACCACCAGAAGGTTCCAACCCCAAATAAAATAAGTTCATCTCTTATTTTATTAACATAACATAAACTTTTTAATTTCAAGAGTTTGAATTAATTCCACTTAATTAATTCATGAGAAGTTGTCATCCATAATGGTGAGTTGATGGGGTTTTAAGAAAGTGAAGGGGTGGGGTTCGTGTGGGCCCCACCACCTTCATAACCTACAAATGGAAGTTGGGTGGTTTTCCCCAACTTCCACCCAAATCTTAATCCACTTAAAGAAAATAAAAATTGTAGTTAAATTTTTATTTTAAATTCCACAATTTTTATCAACCTCTCTCATGAAAACACAACTTCGGAAAAGGTGTTTCTAAGCAATTTCCAGCGCTGCGGTTCCATTGGTGCCCTCGAAATTCGATTCCGAGCACCGGTTCAAAAGTTAGAAATTCCCACTCATTTGTTCACTGAACATACCCGAGATAAACTTTGGATAGAAATTATGGGCACACCGGGCCTCAGAAACAAGTGCCGTCAGAAACTGCATTCTTGTAAAATCCCAAAGAAAATTAAGAAAAAAATTTCCTTGAATTTTACGGGTCTTTACATCTGCATACCCACAATTCGGGTATTTCTTGATTTGGAATTTAACCTGTTATTACCTGCTATGGTTTGATTGATTGAATAAGGGTTTTTTCTTATGTGTAAGGTTAGATACATTGTCTAAGGGATACCCCATGGGTGCATTTCCCCTTGATTGGTTATTTATGACCATTTGGTCTAGGTTACCTATGAGGCATACCTTTATTGATTAGGATATAATTGGAGTGATTATATGAAATTCCTATGATATGTATTGTGAATGTTTATCCATATAGTAGTTTCATCTTACAAGATTTGATTTGATATTATATACGCACTGTTTTTCTAATAGACTATGAGTGCCTTAGACCGGGAAGACTAAGGGGACTTTCATATTATTTGTTTTAATATAATATGTGCGCTACTATATTTTTCCAATATACCATGAGAGACTTGAAATAGTAAGGCTGAGGGTACTTCCATATTATTTTCATAGGATCATGAGATCCTTGGTGTAGATGATTGATCAAATTGGAATAGACCATGAGAGGTTTCCTAGAGGGTTGTTATTTAACAAATTGATGCTATGTGGGACCAAAGTGGTTATACTGTGAGAGATTTCTCAAAGGGTCATTATTTATTAAATTGATGCTATGTGGGACTAAGGGGGTTTAGACTATGAGGGATTTCTCAGAGGGTCGATTGTGAATAGTTGAGTGATTGTGATGCATCTTCCAAGCCAAAGTACAAGCTTGAATTTAGTCTTACTTGTTAATTTAGATGGTCTTATGAGATGTATATTTTGGTTACTTTACATAGGTGATAAAGTGATTAAGATAGATCCCAAGGATACATGATTCAATGGATGAATCATAAATGTTAAATGAATGTAATTGAAAATAGTAGGATTGTTTACTTTTGAGTATTTCCTATTTTATTACTTCATTCTTGAATATTACCTACTATATATATTAAATGACATTTAGGCATAGATATTTTGGTGGTTTCCTATTGGGATTCATCTCACACCCTATTTGGGTCATTCTTTTGGACCCAAATAGATTATATGATTGCAGGTATAGATAAGGGAAAACACCCTTCTTCATCAGGTAATTGATTACTGTTGGAGTTAGAGAGCATGAGACCAAGCTCAGGCTTGTTATGATATTGGAGTTTACAAGATTTTACTTTGTATTGGATTGTATTTTATTTCCAGATTTGGGACATATTTTGGCTACTTTCATAGATACATGTGACATGAATCATTTATATATATATATATATATGCTCCAGTTGTTATCTTACTATCTGTCTTCCGCTTTTTACTTATGTAGTTTATTTATTTATTCTGCTGTGTATACTATGCTGATGAAGGAATAATTTCCATATTATCAGACCTTGTCCCTCACTTCTAGTTGGAAGCCTCTAGCATTTGGGGAAATGCGCTTGAGGTCATGTGACCAATAAGGTACGGGGCACCATTGGGTGACACCTGGATCCATGATGTTACAAAGTGGTATCAGAGGAGTTTTCTTTTATGGTATGTCTTACTATTTGGTGACTTTATAAAGGGATAGGAAAAAATAGGTAGTTGGTAATAAGTTGTGCTCAAGAGTAGCTAACTCGTGTATAGGGAAAAACCAAGTCACCTCAAATATTGCAATTTTTCTGGTTTTGTAATTGTTATAGTTGATTTGATTTTACCATTGGGTGATACATATGTATTGTGTATTGTCATTAATATTATTTGAGGTTTTATTTTGTTACAACCCGATGAGATGAGGGTATGCCATTTCATACACCATATAGGCACTTTCTAGAGATCACATGTCACACATTATTGTCATGCCATATAGGGTGCATTACTGATTTCATGCTATTGTGATAGATGTTGTGATAAATATGCATGCTTTAGTGATAGATGATATGATATATTACCTATTATTTTGATAGGGTATTGGAATATGTAAAGTTTCATTTGGATGGACGTCAAGCTTTGGTCCCTAAGGTGTTATGGGACCTCTTAGATCGAAATTTGGTGGATCATGTTTGAAATTTAATTGATTTTTTTTTACGATATGATATGAATGAGGATGCTAAAATTTGATTCAAGGGGTGTATGTGATCTCACGAATCGGAACATGTCATGCCTTGGCCAAATTTTAAGATTTTTGGGGTTATGGAGAATTTTTAGAGTCTTACTATCTGGAAAACCCAGAAAACACGGTGTGTGATGTTATGAACACATTCCATGTGTTCTACTGTTCTGGAAGAAATGACTTTCTTAAGTACATGGTGTGTACCATATATACACACCATGTAGCTATTGACTGTGTGACTGACTATGTGAGCAGAGACATGGGGTTGGGAAACTTTTGGTAGAACACACCATGTACTGGGAGTACATGTTGTGCTGTATTTGACCAGTTATCCGGCCGTGTGAATAATGACACATGTGGATTAAACTTTGGCTGTACACACCGTTTCTAGAGTGCACACATCGTGTAGTGTTACACCAGTAAAACCATGTATTTCTAACCATGTAGAAATACCTGGGTAGGAAAGAATATTCTAGTACACACCATGTCTCAAGAGAAACATATCGTATTTAGGGGGTGTTACATGACCAAGTTTCTATAGGTTCACACCCATGTTAAGGTTTAAGGGAACATGCCTTGTAGTAGTTCTATACACCGTGTAACCCTCTTTTGTAAAACAGGGATTCGTTCCTTCACCTGTTTCGTTCTTTCACTTCTGAGTTGCAGTTTTGTTAATCTTATACTGAGGTGCATGCTTGACCTAGCTGAGTCAATACAGCAAGACATCCTCTAGTTGTACACTAGGTACAAGGTGATGTCTAGACACTAGAAATGGTAGATCTTGGACTACCAGAAGATCATCCTGTCATGCCCATCTTGGAACCACCTATTATACCATATGCATGTGCTGATGCACAGTTCTGTAAATGTATTATGAGGATGATGCAAACCTTTCAGAGAGTACCACATCCTACCCCAACTATGGTAGAGTTGACACAGGTGTTCTAGCAGCAACATCCTCCCACTTTTTAAGGGATAGAGGACCACATGATGCAAAGTCATGGTTGGAGGCCATGCTTTCTATCTTTGAGCATCTGGAGAAGCCGCATGAGAGGAGGGTGATGCTCGTGAATTACATGCTATGTGATTCTACCAAGAGATGGTGGGATGTTGTTTCATAGATGGGACATCATCAAGATATGGATTGGGAAGAGTTTTAAAGGAATTTATATGATTACTTCTACCATGAGACGTTGAGGACCGACCGAGCCTAGGAGTTCATGCATTTGGAGTAGGGTGCTCTTTCAGTGATGGATTACTCTTCTTACTTTATAGAGCTTCAGCGCTTCATACCTGTTCTGGGGGGTGATGAGTTATCACTGGCTAGGAGATTTGAGGATGGTCTCAAGTATGAAATCTGATCATAGGATAATGTTTTCAGGTTGAATTTTGTGACTGCTAGAGTAAACTAGGCACTAATTACCGAGTGAAATCTGAGGGAGTTTAGAGAGGTGAGCCAGGTTGGTTTAGCATCCAGGGTTAGCAATCCTTCGAATGATAGCAGGAAGCACTATAGGGATCCTTCACGTGGTGATTTCAGAAGTAGGTATGTATCTTTAGGTAGCCATGTGAGGTGCTACCATTGTAGGAAGAGTGGTCACACGAGATCGTATTGCTTGAGAGACCTAGTTGAGTGCCAATCTTGCAGAAAGATGTGTCATCTTCAACATTTTTGTAGGATGTTCTCACTAGAAGCTAGTGAGAGGGGATCTGTTATGACTCCACGCATAGAAGTAGGGCCACTTGTTCTTCATCAGTTAGGGAATTAGAGCTCATCATGCCATTCAGGACGAGGAGGTGATCATGGCTGTGGTAGCCAGATGACAGGTTTTTAGTGACAATAGGGTGGATCAACTTAGGGTATCCAGATAGGATCATAGGACTGTAGTAGCCTGAATGGCCCTAAGGCCTTTATTTTTATTGATTTTTGATAACCCCCATTTAAAGGGATGAGGGGGAACTCTTACAAGGCCTGCAGGCTCAGAGATTACAAGGCCCATAGGCTTAGGAGATTACATGACCCAAAGGTATTAGGGAATTAAACCAGACTATCTACAAGGACCGTAGTATAGGTCAGAATTTTTTGATGGAGAAGACCCATTAGGAGTAGGATCCTAGACCCACTACAGTTAGAGGTATGATTTTAGTTTCTTCAGTTTTAGATTTTACTCTTTTTGATATATGGCCATCCCATAGTTTTATATTGGTTGCCATTATGGAGAGACTTGGGCTCTGTATCTTTACTTTTGATGATGTTATGATGCTAGACACTCCGTTGGGGATTAGGAAGACCAGTGTATGTCAGTGCAAAGAGTGCCCCCTTGAGGTTGGTGAGTGTCACTTCTTGTGGGACCTCTATCTATTAGAGATTTTAGGCTTTGATATCATTCTCAGAATGGACTAGTTGGTCGCTCTTTAGGACTTTTTTCACTGCTCTCACCATAGGGTGAGTTTCACATCACCAGAGGGAAGATATTTTCTACACAAGGGAGAATGGGATATCCAGGCGAGTAGATATGAAATCGAGCATCATGGATTGGGAGGAATCACAACCCATATTGCTAGTTTATATCTGGATGACTAGGGGAATTCACATATTTACTTTCCTCCAATGGTGGATCATTTTAGAGATGTCTTTCTAGATGACTTTTAAGGTTTACCTCCAGAGCGAGAGGTGGATTTCTATTTTAATCTTGTGACAGGAGTGGCACCAGTGTCCACTCCTCCTTACATGATGGATACAATAGAATTTTAGGAGCTAAATAAGAAGTTAGAGGAGTTTCATGTGAATGGTTTCATCCGACTCGGTACCTATCATTGGGTTTCACCTATCCTTTTTGCGAATAAGGTGTACGGTACCCTCATAATTTTTGTGGATTATCAAAATCTAAACCATTTTATGGTTAAGAATCGACATCCCTTAATGAGGATTGATAATCTATTTGATTAGATTTGAGGAGATTGGGTGTTCTTGAAGATTTACTTGAGATATGGTTATCATTAGTTGTGCATTAGACCATCATATATACCTCTTATAGACTTTCATAGTAGGTATGGTCTATAAAATTATTTGGTTATGAAGTTTGGTCTCATGAAAATGTTGGAAGTTTTCATGGAATTGATGAACTGAGTGTTCCATCCTTATTTGGATTCTTTTGTGGTAATCTTCATGGACAATATCTTAGTGTACTCTCACACTCGACACAACCATGCCATTCATCTTGAGATCGTATTGAGTACACTAAGAGAGCATCAGTTATATGCTAAGATCTCAAAGTTCCACTTATGGATGGATCAGATTCATTTATTGGGTCTTGTCATCTTAGAGAAAAAATTATCAGTAGACCCAGAGAAGGTGAGAGCGGTAGTTTCCTGGGATAATCCAAAGAACATATTTAAGGTAAAGAGTTTTCTAGGGATGTATGGTTACTAAAAACACTTTATTTAGGACTTATCACTCTTAGTAGCACCACTGATGAGCCTAAATAAGAAGGGTGCAAAGTACTTATGGATAGATTCCTGCGATTCATCCTTTCAGGAGCTGAAAGAGAGATTGAATTCAGCACTGATACTGATTTTACTGGAACTAGGTAAGAGTTACACCATTTACTATGATGCATCAAGTATTAGGGGAGTGATGCTTATTTAGGGGGAATGAGTCATTACGTACGAGTCTCGGTAGTTGAGGCCACATGAGAGGAACTAACCAACACACGATCTCGAGTTAGCTGTTATTGTGCATGCCTTGAGCTGTTGGAGATATTACTTACTGGGAGAGAATTTTGTGGTATACACTTACCAAAAAATCCTCAAGTATATATTTACTCAACAATATTTGAATTTGAGACAATGAAGGTGGGTTTATTACCTTAAATATTTTAACATTGAGCTTGCCTACATGTCTGGGAAAGGAAATGAAGTGGATAACGCGTTGAGTAGGATGACTCAGATGCAGGTAGTTTAGGAGGCCATAAGTGAGTGGTAGCTTATGGATATGTTCTCTGAGATGCATTTGGAGGTGTAAAAAAAAAGGGACAAATTTTTCTTTATTTTATAGTTGTTACCCCAACTCTTCTTGATCTAGTGAAAATGAGGAAGCTATCAGATTCCAAAGGCCTATTCATACAAAAGAGTGTGTCAGGAAAGAATGCTACTCCTGGGTGGACTGTATGTGAGGATGAGGTTTTGCATTTTCATGGGCATGTATGGGTGTTAAAAGAAATACATGATGAGATTTTGTGAGATTTTCATGCCTTAGTATGGGTAGTTCATCCTGATGTCATCAAGATGTATCGAGATCTACATCATCAGTATTGGTGGCCAGTCATGAAGAGGGATGTAGCTGGTTTTGTTACGAGATGTTACACTTATCAGCAGGTGAAGGAGGAGCATCAACAATTGGTAGGTATATTATAGTAGTTACGCATTCTCTAGTGGAAGTGAAATGATGTTGTGATGGATTTTTTGATGGTTTTACCAAGGTCTCCTCAATAAAATGATGTTGTATGGGTTGTTGTTGATAGACTCATAAAGGTTACACATTTCCTGCCAATTAAGGAAACTTTCACTGTTGATGAGCATTGAAAGTTTTTCATCAGAGAGATAGTACCATTGTACAGGGTTACTCACTCTACCATTTCATACATGGATGCCTGGTTTACTTCTTATGTTTGGAAGGGACTATAAAGGGCTTTAGGTACATAGGTACTTATGAGTACAAATTACCATCCTCAGATAGATGGCCAGTCTGAGCACACAATTCAATTTTTGGAGGACATGATTAAAGCATGAATCCCATATTTCAGGGGATCTTGGGGGAGACACATACACTTGGTAGAGTTTTCCTACAATAATAGTTTTTAGGAAATGATTCAGATGGAACCTTATGAGGCTTTTTATGGTAGGCCATACCGATCACCCCTATGTTGGCTAGAGACAGAAGAGATAGCTATGCTGGGACCTCGTCTTGTCCAGGATACCTCTGAGCAAGTGGAGTGGATTCTGAAGAGGATGGAAACTACACAGTCTAGCTAGAAATCTTATTCTGATCGACAAAGATGACCTCTAGAGTTTGAGGTTGAAGATCAAGTTTTCCTACGTGTCACACCGAGGTTGGGACACAGGAGGATTTGGATACAAGGAAAGCTTTCATTAAGATATGTCAGGTTATTTGAGGTTTTGGAGAGAGTTGGTCCAGTTTCCTATCAGTTGCAGTTACCTCAGAGGTACCGGGTTATGCAAGATGTCTTTCATGTTTCTCAGCTACGACGTTACTTTTCAAAGCCATATCATGTTTTTCAACCCGAGTAGATTGAGGTGGAGGTGGATACATACTTTGATGAGGACCCTATTTGGATTGTGGATCACAACACGAAGGTTCTCCATGTATGGTGTGTTATTATGGTATGGGTGTTTTGGTAGCATGGGCGAGGGCATGACGAGACTTGGGAGAGGGAGGCTGATGTGAAATCACAATGGCCAGAGTTGTTCTCATATTCTTATTTACCACCCTTGGAAGGGTGATTCGGGGATGAATTGATTTAAGGGGGGAAGTTTTTAAGAACCTAGATATTATTTTCTGGTATGGATCTTATTTTTAGGCTATTTTGAGGAAAAAAGGAAGAAAAAAGGATTTTCTAAGTACACACCGTGTACTTCTGAGTACACGCTGTGTACCAAGCTTGCCGTGTACAGCCGCGCTTTGACAATGTAACGACTGGGTATAGGGCCATGTGGTGACCTGGAAGATCTATTTAAGTCAGGGGCCAATTGAGTCTAATACATGGCAAATAGTTTTAGTGAAAAAACCATGTACTTTTCTTTTTATTTGATATATCAGAGTGGGGTCGCATCTCATGTCCAGAAACACCTACTTCTTCCCATTTTTCATATAGGAGTGCTCCAGAATGATAGACAAAGTTCAATATCTCGATTATTCATCTGAGTTCTGATCAAGACACCTTCAGTTGAGTTAAAATCCCATTGGAAAGTTCTCAAACCCTCTTAAGCCCTTATTCATGATTCATCATCTCTTGTGAGTTATTTACGGTTGGGAGTTATTCACCTTTTTATAGATCTACACCAATCTGGGATGATTCAATGGTCGACGTTGAAGTATGTCGATCATATGACATCAAGGTAGGTGGTTTGTGGATTTTGTTGTTTGTATTTGGATTATATATGCTAAAAGTGCAGTATGCCCACGATTTGGGAATTGCTTGATTTGGAATTTAACCCTATTATTACCTGCTATGGTTTGATTGATTGAATAAGGCTTGTTGCTTATGCATAAGGTTAGATACCATGTCTAAGGAACACCCCATGGGTTAGTTTCCCCTTGATTGATTGTTTACGGTTGTTTGGTCCAATTTTCCTATGAGGCATACCTTGTTTTCCATGCTTTGTTTGATTAGGATAGAGTTTGATTGATTTTATGAAATTCCTATGATATGCATTGTGAATGTTTATAAATGTAGTAGTTTCAAATTACATGAGATTATTTAATATTATATGGAAACTATTTTTCCAATGGATCATGAGAGCTTTGGACCAGGAAGACTGAGGGGACTTCTAAATTATTTTCTTTGATATGATATGGACACCACTATATTTTTCCAATGAATCATGAGAGCTTTAGACCAGGAAGACTGAGGGGACTTCCAAATTATTTGCTTTGATATGATATGGACACCACTATATTTTTCCAATGGATCGTGAGAGCCCTGGATCAAGAACACTGAGGAGACTTCCAGATTATTTACACAAGACCATGTGATCCTTGGTGTAGATGATTGACCAAAAGGGAATATACCATGAGAAATTTCCAAGAGGGTCATTATTTAACGAATTGTTGCTATGTGGGACCAAAGGGGTTAGACCATGATAGATTTAATAGAGGGTCATTATTTATTCAATTGATGATATGTGGGACCAAGGGGGGTTAGACTGTGAGAGATTTCCCATTGGGTCGGTTGTGAATAGTTGAATGATTGTGACACATCTACCAAACCAAAGCACAAAATTGGATTTGGTCTTACTTGTTTGTTTAGATGGTCTTATGAGACATCTATTTTGGTTACTTTATATGGGGAATACTGATCTTAGGCTAGATACTAGGGTTACATGATTCAATGGATGAATCATAAATGTTAAATGAATGTAATTGAAAACTATAAAATTGTTTACTTTTGTGTACTTTCTTGTTTATTGCTTCGTTCTTTCATATTACCAGCTATATATATTCACTGATAGTTAGGAACATATCGTTTAGTGGTTGCCTACTGGTATTCGTCTCACACTCTATTTATGTCATGTTTTTGGACCTAAACAGATTATATGATTGGATGTATAGATAAGGTAAAATTACCTTCTTTATCAGGTAATTGAATGTTGTTGGAGCTAGAGAGCATGGGACCAAGCTTAGGCTTGAGATGCTGTTGGAGTTTACTTACTTTTCCTTTGTATTGGATTGTATTGTATTTCTAGATTTGGGACCTGTTTTGGCTGTTTTCCTAGAAACATGTGACATGAACCATTTATATATATATATATAAATACCCCAGTTGTTTTATTACTATCAGTCTTTCATTGTTTACTTCTATTGTTTATTTATTAATTCCGCTATGAATTGTCTTCCAATGAGGGCATAGTTTCCCCATTATCAGACCTTGGGCCTCGCTGCTAGTTGACATCCTCTGGAATTTGGGGAAATGCGCTTGAGGTCACATGACCAACTGGGTACAAGGAACCATTGGGTGGCACCCAAATATGGGATGTAACAAACCCTCAGGTGGTCGTCATCAAAGAGTGTCAACCATGTTGAAAACCTCAGCCTGGATCCAAAACCAAAATGTAAGGTTCTCATATGGATTCCCAAACTGTGTGCAAACCATGTACTAGATGCTGTCAAACTCAAAACATCTATTTTCACAAAAACTCAAAAATTCTAACCAAGAATCAACCCAAACCTCGACAAGAAGAACTGAATACAATAAAAAGATAAAATAAAAATAACTTCAGAGTTCAGGGTGTGAAATTCACAACATGATGCATGTGAACTTTTCTTAAGTTCACCACTTTATGTATGGACACTATTGTTATGTTCAAAACTTGATGCATGATCATTTTTTTTATTCTTAAAACATAATTATGAACATTATTATTATATTCAAAACTTTATGTGTGATCATTTCTATTATATTCACTACCTGATCTATGAGCATTACTGTTATGTTCAAAACTTTATACGTGGACATGGTTATAATTAGCTTGGTCTAAAACATTATGATATCCTATATCCATGCCTTATTTATATATCATATACCTATATTATTCTCCATGGATTTTGATTATTTTCTCTCATACTTATACACTATTATTCAATGGAATATGTTTGATCTTTTTAGATCATATGTCCTTTTATTATTCCTTATAGACAACTCTTATTGTTCAATGTTATTTTTAACTAGATATTTCTCCCAAGATCATGTTTTCTCACAAGATTATGATCTAAGCTTTAATAAAATGTTGATAATTTTATCCCTTATAGATCATTTGATCTCACATATTCTTTTGTTCCTTTTTCTGCCAGGTAATTATATGCATGACTATATTTATAAAGAAGTCTGATATAGAAACTATGTGTGGGAGATGTTGAATAAATATCTTGAAATAATTTTTTTATGTATATAATATCCAAATACAATAAATCATTGGGTTTTGGTGATTGTGTGATTATTGTGAGATGTAATGTTTAAATTATGAAAATATATGTATGTTTTGATTGGTTCATCTCAATTGGTATCAAATCCAGTGTTTAAAGAATTAGTTTTTAGCACCAAACCTAAGAGTGAAAGTATAGGGTGATTTAGTTCATATCATAGTGGGGTTTTGTTACTTTTTTGTTATTAAGACTAGAAAACATTAGTGAACACCCTATGGATAAACAAAATATGGGAAAAAATCCTAAAATTTTTGTATAGTATAGAGTGTGGTTTTATAGAAATGACATCCTTGTATGCTTATGAACAAGTTGATGCATGCTTTGGATCAAATGCATCAAGGGGTAATAACCCCAAAAAAATTTGGTTCGGTATTAAATTTATCTCTAATCAGTGCATAATAATTGGTCCTAACTATGCACTTGGTTTGATAGTCTTAAGGGATTTTTTTTGGTTACTTTTCATGCTTTTTATGAACCATTATAAAGGATTTAAATATATTATTATGGAATTTGATGATGTAATTTATAACTAGTTAGGTTAGAGAAACGAATAGGAAAATAACCATGGATACCCTAAATTGAAACATAGAGATTCATAAGTTAAGGTATAAATTTAATTTATGAGTTACTTCTTTTAAATTTATAGTTTTACTTATATACATTTAAGTATTCTCATCATTAAAATTTCTTTTATTCAAGTAATGTATGGATCTAGAAGGAACCAAGTTAACAATATATATGATAGACAATGCAATAATTATACAAAGGAGGAATAAAATGTTATGGGAGTTGGTATTAAAAATATTATTGTTTTGATTACATATATATATCAAGTTATTATTAAAAATTTTAACCTTTTTGAATCCCTAAACGCACCAAATAATATAAAAATGGAGTTTCATGAATGTTTTGGTGATAAATACCATGGAAGAAAGAATATTCAACCTTCTTTGTGTTAATAATGTAGGAAGAGGCACCTAGGGAAATGTATCAAAGGAACAAGAAGATGTTTTAAGTATGTAAAAGGGGTCATAGAGTAACAAACTACAAATAAAAAATGAATAATTCAATTAACATGTTATAAGGAAATACAGTTCTTCCCATGACACTAGTAAAAATTCAATGTTTTAAATGAAATGATTTTGGGAATTATGTAAAATTATTCCCTAACTGAAGGGACAATGAGGATAATAGACATAAAAAATATCATATGAAAAGGGATGAAAGGAAATCTTATGTAAGCATAAATATTAAAGTGTTTCATGTAAATGAAGGTTAAAAGGTACAATCATGATCCACACAAGAACTATAAATATTAAATTTGATTTAAATTCTATCTAGAAAGTTTTCTAAATGAATCGATTCACTACCTTAAAAAGTATATTTTGAATTATCAAATAAAACTTCTAGTGGTATGATTATTATATCCCATGTATATAACTTCTCTTTGATTAAAGTTTGTGGGAATGTGATCCTTGTAAATCTTATTATTCCCCTGTTAGATGAATTTGATGTGATTTTGGAAATGGGATTAATGTATCCACATAAATTCCATATTAATTTTCATGAAAGGGAAGTCATATTCAATATCCCAGATCAACCCATGATCATCTATTAGTGAAAATATAACTATGAACTCCCTAGGGGAAACACTTCGGTTAAATGAGTCTTAATACCCAAGTATGAGGGTTATTTAGCTCAAATGGTCGGGGAGAAACTTTTTATGGTGATATTCCTATTATGAGGGTAAGGGTGAGTTTACTAGTCTTACCAAAGATAGTAAATTTAATATCTCATTAAAAATTATATCTTTAGTCTTTCTATCTTATGGATAAACTCAACTATTTTCATTAATGAGAGATAATTAAAATAACAATGATGGAAATTATTTATGGGGGAGAATTTAACGCCCCAAAATTTTACTATACATTTTTACTTTAAATAAATACTATGTAAAATAGCTTGTTTGAAACAAAAAATTGAACTAAAAAGAACCAAATTACATTTTATTGTGGTAAAATATTGCAATATAGGATAACCATTGATACACGATAAGGATACAATAAGAAACATCATTAAGAAAAATAAAAGGGGAATAAAACCACAAGTATATAAAAATACCTTGAACATAAAATATTTATCCTCATGGTTTTCCATGATGATCATAACCCTGATCAGAACTATAGAAATTATGATAATAAATAGAGTTATTATAAATATGCTGAGAGAGAAACAAATGAATAAGACGAATGATTTTAATGATTTATGTAAAATTATATATAGTAGAAAAATCTAACCATTATAAATATGGTCATTAGATATATGGTCTTTGAGTATACATGTATCCAATATATATATTGAAGTTATGAATTTTTAGTAACAAATTTAAAATAATATAATTCAAAAATAGTAAATAACAAAAATAAAATAAAATATTTAATAAAAATATATATTTATAAAAATATTTTTATGCATTTAATATTATTATAATTAAATAATGATATGATAGAATTAAAATAAATATTTTAATATCAATATATTATTAAAATTAAATTATTAGAATATAGAAAATTAATTTTAATGGTGTTTGGTGAAGTTTATTTAATATAAAAGCGATATTTTTCAAAGAACTATTTTTTTAAAACTGTTGTGTTTTTGAATAAAAATAATCACTACTAGATATTGATTTTAATGAAATGTATTGATAATATATACAATAAAATAATCTAACATTCATCTAATAGTTATTATTTGGAAAGGAATAAGAATAAATTCTTTTTATTCTTTAAAAAATGCATTTTATTTAAAATATATGCTGTTATATTATAATTAATTTTTATCACTCTTAGATATAGAATAAAATAAAATGGATTTCATTTTAGGTATAAAAATAAGTTACTGATGTACAATTTCGTTATTGTGGTAAGGTTAAAAGGTTTATTTTCACAGAATTTTACAAGTATTGGGTAATTCTTATCCAAGAAAATTAGATTAATCTTTTTAAAATAATGAACCTAATGTAATGTTTATATATATATAAATATATTATCATTTATTTAATTATACTTTTAACACTTGATATCTTAAAAATAATTTTTTCTACTGAAAATGTTTTTCAATATATTATACATTTTAATTTAAATGATAATTTTATTATATTTATAGATTGAATTAGATTAAATGGAGTCAAAATTCATAATTATAACATTGAAATTTGTTAAGAGGTCACATCTTTTATTTTTAGTCAAAAATAATTACCATGGTAAATAATTAAACAAGTTAACAAAGGGTAAAAAGAGGTAATCCACCATAAATAGATTTTTTTAAAATAATACTGAATCTTAAACATTATAGAATAACTTTTTAGGTGTGAAAGTCATACCCAAATATAGCACCAACATTTTTAACCTGACTCACCTAACTCCCACGTGATTCCATATTTAGCCCTCACATAACTTAAGTTTCCAAGGGAATTTCCCTCTTTTTTACTTATTAAAGGAGAAAACTTCCACCCACTCCATGATACACTTATCCATCAAAATTACTTTGAATCCATTACCATTTTACCTCTCCTAGAGTAATTTTACATGTTTGGAAGACAATTTTTACATGAAGGTGTCCTAAGTCCTCCATTTACAAGAGGCCCTCTACGATAAAAAAAAATCCCTCAATGAGGTTAAATAACACTTTCATGGAAGTCAAGATAAAAAGGTAAGGGGTTTAAGTTTAGATTTTCTTTATTTTAGATATGTTTCTTATTATAAAAGTTTTTTCATTTATATGGTTTATATACTATGTATTTGAAATATTATATCATGATTAGCTTTATATTCATGATATTTAAATTTCTATATTCAATGGTTTGTGATTCAGTGGCTACCAAAATCTTAAGGGTTTTTATCTCAATTTTCCTTCCTTGAGACATGTTTCATATTATGAAACTATTTTAATTTATATGGTGAATATACTACATATTTGACATATTATATCATTCTTATCTTTATATTAATTTTATTTAAAGTTTTATTTCATGTTATCTCTTCAATGGTTTGTGATTCAAAGGTTACCAAAGCTGTAAGTGGGTTTTCATCTCAATTTTCCTTGAGACGTGTTTTGTATTATACACTTATTTTCATTTATATGAGGCATATACTATATATTTGACATATTATATCACTATTATATTTATATTAATGGTATTTAAAGTTATATTTCAATTTCTATCTTTAATGGTTTGTGATTCAAAGGTTACCAAATCTGTAAGGGGTTTTCACCTCAATTTTCCTATTTGAGGCATGTTTTTTATTATAAAACTATTTTAATATATATGATGTATGTAATAAAAATTTTACATAATATCATGATTTTATTTAAATTTATTTTATGTAAATTTCTATTTCAAGTTATATCTTCAATGGTTTATGATTCAATTTTTACCAAAGGCGTAAGGGGGTTTCATCTCAATTTTCCCCCTTTGAAACATTTTTCATATTATACACCTATTTTTATTTATATGGTGTATATAATACCCCATTTAAATATTATATCATTATTTTACTTATATTAATGGTATTTAAATTTCTATTTAAGTTTTTTCTTCAATATTTTGTGATTCATAGGTTACCAAAGTCGTAAGGGGTTTTCATCTTAATTTTCCTTCTTTGAGACATGTTTCATATTATAAAGTTTTTTTTTTCATTTATTTGGTGAATATATTAAATTTTTGACATATTATATCATAATTATATTTATATTAATTATATT
Source organism: Viscum album (assembly GCA_963277665.1). NCBI lineage: Eukaryota > Viridiplantae > Streptophyta > Magnoliopsida > Santalales > Viscaceae > Viscum > Viscum album. The sequence goes on from OY728164.1 coordinate 493,257,854, forward strand.
TAAAGTTTAATTTCATTTTCTCTCTTCAATATTTTTTGAATCAAACCTAACAAAGCCGCAAGGATTTTTTGTCGCACTTTTCATTTGTTGAGATATGTTTCGTATGATAAAAATATTTTCATTTATATGGTATATATACTACCAATTTGAAATATTATATCATGATTATATTTATATTCCTAGTATTTAAATTTATATTTAATGTTCTCTCTTCAATTGTTTGTGATTCAATGGTTACCAATGTCATAACGATTTTTTTTGACTCAACTCTTTTCATTGAGTCATAATCATTCTTATTTGAATATGATCATATCAGATTGATTTTTTTCTATACTATAATGATACTAAATTGTATTTTATAATTATTTTTAAGGTAATTTAAATATTCCCATTAAATTAGTTTTCTTTTATGGATTTATTTCTTCATAAAGATATGATATTATTAAAAAAATATCATATGTTATAAGAGATATTTTCCCTCCATGTTTATATTATTTATTTTTAAAAATATTTTCCTCTATTATTTTTAAATATACAAATGTATAATCTAGTTTTATATTCATATTATCTTTATTTATTTTCTAAATGAAGTTTTATAACTTTTTCATTAATGTTAGTTGTTCTCTTAAAATAACTAAAAAATATTATAAAGGAATTTGATTTCAATTTCATCAATTTTTTATCATCCAATTCACATTTACAAACTTGATTTTTTTTCAAACTACCATCATTGGGGAATTTTTAAAAATAATTTTATCAAAAATTATTCTTTTGATCTTCTCTAAAAGGATTTCTAAAAGTGACGTACAACTCTGTCTTCTTACGATAATTTTGAAAATGTTTTATAATATATATATTTTTATTTTACTTAGATTTTAATACCTATCCCAAAAAGATCTAACCATTATGTATTAATCTTTACGATCAATATATATGTGATTTTTTGATATAATTTCTTTGGGAGATTTATTTATGGTATCAAATTATCAAACTCTTGATGTCAATTTATGTGATTCCATTAAAAATGTTATAAAACCCATTTTATTTCCTTGGGTTTGTAAATTATATGATATATTATTGATTTATTGTGTAAAACACATGTATTATTTATCATTATGTGATGGGTGGGGTCCTATATATCCCTTCAATGCATTGGTTAAAGTTTCATTTCTTATGAGATAATGATTTTATGTGTGGGAATTATTGTTATGCCCAACTCCATTTGTGAAAATTGTTGTCATGTTCAAAACCTGATGTGTTTGACTTTATTTTATGTTTACAACTATATATGTGGACATTGTTATTATATTAAAAACTTTATGCATGATCATTTTTATTATGTTTACGTTTTTATGCATGGATATTGTTGTTATGTTCACCACATGATTCATGAGAATTATTGTTATGTTAAAAAATTTATGCATATATTTTTTTCAGAATTTTATCGATGGGTTTTTTTGTTATGTTCCGAAATATTCATGGAAATTGTTGTTATGTTCACAACTTGATTTGTTTGCATTTTTGTTATGTTCAAAACATGATACATGGACATTGTTGTTATGTTCACAACTTAATGTGTGAGAATTGTTTTTTTGATCACAACATGATTCATGGACATTATTGTTATATTCAAAATTATATATATACACTTGGTTATAGTTATCTTGGTCCACAATATTATGATATCCTATTCTTGTGTCTTATTTATATGTTATATTTCTATATTATGATCAATGGATTATGATTATTTTATCTCATGTTTGTTCACTGTTATTCAATGGTATATGTTTGATATTTTGAGGTTATATATCCTTATATTATGCCTTAGAGATAAATCTTATTGTTTCATGTTATTTTTAATCATATATTTCTCTCAGGATCAAGTTTTCTCATATTATTATGATCTAATCCTTGATTACATGTTGCTATGTTTCTCCCTTACTAAGTGTTGATCTCACCCATTCTTTCCCCCCTTTTCCCCAAGGAATTATTTGAAGGAATAAATTTAGAAGGAATCCTTATATAGTGATGTTTTATAGGAAATATTTAATAAATAATGTGAAATAATATTTTTTAGTTGATAATATCCAAAGACGCTAATACTTTAGGTTCTTGGTAATCTCACTTGGTATCAAAACCAATTTTTAAGAAATGTTTTTTAACATAGCACCTGGGGGTGCGGGTATTTGGTGATTCAAACACATTATCCATGAATATGAATGGTGAAAAGTGAGGAATACAAAAACAACTATGGATTTGAAATATCATGTGTCTTCAACAGGGGGATCACATCCCTTTATATAGGCTCTCTTTATTCAATTAAGTGAGTTTACCATCCACTCGAAACACTTGGACATTAATATAAATTACAATAACATATCCCAATCAAGATAATATCATTTGAATGTTTTAAGAAATTATGGATAACCATAAATGAATCAACATTACCAAAGGAAACCATGTGATAGATGTGGAAAAATACATGCACTAAATATCATAATCTTATCATATGTTATGATAAAGGAATCACATGCCTTATATGATATCAGGATATCGTAATCTATTACATGCATCAAATAATTATCATAGTATATGGATAAGTTTATATCGTACAATATGATATATAATTTTAGTGCATTTAAAAAAATATCCTACTTTCACTAAAATACCATAAGGAATTTATGAAAAACATAATAAATTTTTATGAATATATCATAAATATTTTGGATATAGTTTTTAAAAAACTCTTCATTTTGGAAGAAATACATTTTCCAAAATTTTAATCCTTATCCTAAGTCCTAACTACATGACCCTAATAGTTTTCATAGAATTTTTAATAAATATGAAATCCCAATTTCATAAATGCTATGAAAGAGAAACCACTATAAAAACATCGGTGATACTAAAAAAAAGGGGTCTGGTGAAATATTGATCAAACATACTTATATCTCTATATGAACATGTACACTATAATATGTATCATATTCATTATATTTTTACCTATATAATAACTTTTTTCCTTAAATTGAGTGACCATTGGAAATTGAACATGTCAATATAGTATAAATCATCTCATACATTCATTATTATCCAAAATATATTAACCAAGTTAATGAATACATCACATGTCATTCATATTGAAGATGACCACATAACATGTCCCTCATCTAACTAGCTGAGAAAATCTCATGTCACTCAACTAATAAAAACAAAAAATTTACTTAGTATAATTCAATCATGGAATAATATGTATTAAACACTTTATATGAGTGAAAAAAATCCAATATTGGTTGAGACATAACCAATGAAATTATCAAAAAAAACTAATCCACCCCTTGAGTAACCAAGCCTCAAGGCTTGCATAATAAAGGTATCAATGTATAAAGGTTCACATGGTAGGTTTCTCTCTAACCTTAGGTAATGAGGATTCATAATAATTATACACCCCTAAGTATATAAATGATTGTATGACATTCAATGTGATATAATTTGGGTATCTCAATCCAAATAATAAATATCTACTTATTATCTCATGAGTTCAGTCTTTGTATATCACATAAAAATATTTATATTGAGTATAATATTCTAATCATGTATATCTTATCATACCATCAAACACATAATACTCCATTAAGATAAATAATTAGGGAAAAATCAAAGTTGTATTTTGATGGAATATTATAATTCCATTATTCATGCAATATAAGTGAAACACACATTAATGAATGATAAATTGAAATTTACTTTACTATAAAACCATGATACATTTTACAACTATTACATCCAATATCTCATGTATCTTATACCAATAGATTCAATATGACCCTAATGTTTTTTTCACTAATGGTTTCAATAGTAGATCAACTATATTATCCTCTACAACCACCCAATATATCTTTATATCACCCCTCTCAATGATCACATAAATGAGATGGTACTTATGAATGATGTTTTTGGTACTTTGGAAAGACCAATGTTCCTTGGCCAAAATAATATATCCATTGTTTTCACAGTAAATCTAGATTAGTCCTTTAATTCTAAAAACCACCCCACGTTTATAAATAAACTTATCAATTTAAATATATTCCTTCACAACATATGATGTAGCAGTGTACTTTGTTTATATTGTTAAGTCTGATATGGTTGCTTATTTGGAACTCTTCCAACTGATAGCTCCATCATTAAAGAAATCATGAAACCAAATTGAGACCTCATATGTTATTTAATATATTGGAAACATGAGTTTTTACGAAACCTTAAAAGGAGATCATTTTCACCTCTAAATACCAAGAACATATCCTTACATAATTTTAAGTACTTTAGTATGTTCTTGACTGTAATCCAATGAATCTCACTAGGATTGGATTAGTATGTAGTATTTATACCCAAATAATAAGGGACATAAGGTTAAGTATATTACATGACATACATTATAAATCCTTTTCTGGATGTATTGGAAATTATATCAATCCTTTATAACTCTTTAGAAGGTTCTTGAATATTCTTAAAATTCATGCTATGAAACACCAGTAAAAACCCCTTTTTAGTTCTCTATGCTAAACCATTTTAGAACTTTACCAATATATGTGTTCTAAATCATTCCAAATAGCCTCTTAGATCTATCTATATAGATATTAATACCCAGTATGTAGGATACTTCCCCATGTATTTTATCGAGAATAATTTTCCCAATAACATTTTTATAGAGTGAAAACTTGGGATATCATTGATGATAAGTAGTATTCCATCCACACAAAATATCATAAATATGACCACACTCCCACTAATACTATTTTATAACGAATAATAACTCTCTTGTTTTATGAAACCAAACTCTTTTATTGTATTATCAAACTATATTTTCCAAATATGGGAAGATTTATTCAATATATAATTGTATTTTTTGTAACTATAAAACCTTAATAGACTATTTTGGAAATTCAAAACCTTAAGTGTAATGACCTTGACCTTAGTAGCCTAGAGTCAGAGGTTACTTTATTACATTGTCACTATATAGAAGTAATCACATTACAAAATACCAAATTGTTTAGCGGTATTTATAAACTAGATAAATAAATGATTTTAAAATTATATTATAAATATAAACACATGGCATAATAAACATTCTTGAATCCTTGATATATTTCATAATATCCTTCTTCATATCCTGAAGAAAGTAAAAAAATAAAGGGAGGGCTCAGCTTCTTAATAAGGGCTATTTACAACAGAATCTAGCATGAGTAAATAAATAATAATCAATATGGTAAATTAAATAACTAAAACACATGTTTTTGAATCAATAACTTGAGCATGAATAATAATATGGAAAAATAAATGATGACCAAATAATGTCATATAAATAATCACATGAGTTTGAAACGTATCCATGGATATCAGAACTGTTCAAATGATCACACAAAATTAAATAACTAACATTATAATGGTGTAATACATAGTTTTAGACATCATAAACCTAATGTTAAGGCCTTATGCTAAGATATCATAAACATACTCTCAAGGCTTTATGTGTATAAATCTTACATAAGTAGGTAAGGCCTCAGCCAACTACCCAACCTATTTTATATCATGATACCTAACAATTTATCAAGGGGATATGTATTTCTAGACCCCACCAATAATGTACCATTTATAATGAATTCATCATATGAATAAATAATAAAACTTAATCAATATACCTTAAAAATCAATAACTATCCATATCTGAAGAAATAACATATGAAATGTAAATATTTTCACCATTTGAACTGATAATAAACCATCCAGAGAAATATGGTGGATGGTATAATTAGATTATATACTTATTATAACATAATATTTAATAAAGGATGTTTAAATAGATGAAAATACTTTAAAAAGAGCACTGGAAAATTTATTGAGTAAAATACCCTATTCACTTTGAAATCACTTATTTAAAATATAATTTTTTTCCAAATATTAAGGAAAAAATTTTATTTGAAAGGAAACTTTGAAAGTTGTAAAGTAAGCTTCAAATTATTGGGTAGTAATGATAGTGGAAAATTCCATTCAAGTAGTATATGTTAAAATAATGATTCTTTTCACATTTTTGGTAAAAAGTAAAAAATACCTTGTTCAGAAAATGAGAGGAAGATTCCTTTTAAACCATTTTTTTAAAGTTAAACACATAAAAATGTATTTAATAAATCATTTTATAATATAAAAAATATTATTTAAAAGATTTTAAGTAAAATATTCATATGGAAGAAAAATATTCTTTATAGAGTAAAAAAGGTTAGTTTTCCTTAAAAAAATTAATCCTGTTTCTCAAGTACATAAATAGAGGAAAATGTATGGAAAATTTTAGTTTATATAAATTAATAGAGGATAATAAAATAAATTGTGTTTAATATAGAAATATAAAATAATTCCCCCAGTGGAGACTTAAACATAAACAATCCCAAATAATGATGAGATTGTGAAATAAACCCTTACTACTTTTGGAAAATTTTGAAACATACCCCCATGAAAGAAATGAATTAAAATTAAACTTAAAATCCCATTAGTATAATGGGAATAATTATATATCATTTTAAAGGGTTATTATATATACTAAATGAAAGAAACAAGTGGTGAATACGTCATATATCTCATGGAAACAAAAGTGAGATGAAAAACCCTAACCAAGATCATATAATTGAAGTGAGAATTAATTAATAAAGTGATTATTTATAAGAAATGAAAATTAAAAAAAAAATTGAAATACAAAATAATAAAATCATAGTTCAGTTTACACCTAATCATGGCATAACATATTGAATGAAGTGGAAGTATAATCAAATGAATGAAAATTGTGTTAAGAAACCCCTTGGCTTAAGTCCAAATTACTTCATATGTGTTCAAAACTCTTATATAATAAATATTTATTAATTGTAAATATATTATAGGACTATAATAACATATATAATAACATATATAATAACATATATGATTTACTTATAACCTTTTATCACCTATTTACTAATAATTATTTATTTAAATCACTGTTTCAGGTGATAACTACTTCATTTTTCATGTTGTTTTGGTTCAGTAGTTTTGGTACTTATACTTTGATCATTGTTACATAGTATACATAATATTAATAATGATATAAATATCATATATATTCATTATATACATTTTTATAATTATATATAAAAGGTATATATAGAAAAATGAATTACACCATTCATGGAGACGGTACGTCGTACGTACGTAAGAACATTGTTTTCAATTCTCGATAGATGAAAAGAAAGAAATTTAAATAATAATTAAAATTTAAAAAATCATTTTTATATCATATATATTATATATTTTTATTAAATATATCTTTATTACAATCTATGTAAATAGAAAAATGAAAAATGGATCACATTGCTTCATAGAGGTGGTAGTTCACATGTACGCATGAGTGACATTATCATTTTCTAATGGAATTGAATTTAAGAAGGTAAATATGATACATAATTATTTCATAAATATCATATATATTCATTAGTTATATATTTATAACCATCCAAGTAAAGAGGTGATGAAATAAAAATTACACTACTATGTGGCGATGATAATTCGTACATACGAACAATCAATGTTTTTAATTTTTTATAATAGACAAAAGATTGAAATAGTTATACTATAATCATAATAAAATATAAATATATTTATGATACAATATTTATTATTTTAGTATGGGCATAATTTTTTTTGATAAAGTAGAGGAAGAAATAAATTTGAATGAGTTGGTAAATATGGTTACCTCTTATTTGGTAGAATTACTTTAGATTACTTCTTAAGGACATTTGGAAGGATATTTTAAGAAGAAAATAACAACATGACCTAGGTTCCACATACTGGTTCCCCGAACCAGTTGGTTATATGACCTTAGGTGTTCCTCCCTATACGCTAGAGGCTACCAACTAGCAATGAGGGTCTAATACATAACATGGGGAGACTATACCCTCTTTATTAAAGAAGAAAAACATTGGAAATAAATAACCAATATCCGAAATTATACCATAATAAATAAATACCAACATCACATGATAATCCCAAAAAAGTAAAAAATATCAAAACCAAAGCAGTAAATATGTAATGTCATATCTATGTTAAGTGTCAAATGAAAACCCAAAATAAAGACGCTGAAAACTCTTAATCAGGTCCCGACATCATGTCGGGTTACCTCATCCATGCTCCATCCCAACTCAACCATCTAAGATAGGGTTCTTTCCCTTATCTCGTCTTGTAAACATTGAGTCTATTTGGGTATGAATTAAGAACCCGAATTAGGGTATGAGTAAAAATTATTGGGCCACCACCAATGATATCTAAAAAACTATCCAATTTATAATAGTTTATGCATATGTACAAAGAATAAAGTAAAAATAAATAAGTAAACATTTTTAACATTAAATTGTTCTTTAATTAACCACATAAAACCCTGGGATCATCAATACCTACTTTTTCCCATGCTGGAGTCTGAACCATCCACAAAGGGATATCACAATTTATTCCAGGATGGGTTTTCATGAATCATTTAATACTAATTTCACATTCAAACAATGGGGTACTAGATAAATAATATGTCACATCATGGGTATTTAGATTAGTAGTCCCTATTCCACAACCCAGTGATCACATTTAATACACATATATATTAGTGACCTAGAGTGGCAGTCTAGAACCTTGTGGGTATTTGGAGAAGTAGTCCCTATCCGACAACTAAGTCACAAAATATCACATCTGATGGTTTCACATTAACAACCCATTTATCAACCATTTCCATAATTCATTATTCAACCCATTTCATAAATACATTTATCAGCCATGTATAATTTATAAATCACAATTTTAATCATATCAACACACCCCATGGGTCGCCATAAATTTCATAAACCCATTAATTAATCAATTTCATAATCCCATTATTTACCAATTTCATAATCAAATGCTGGACCAATTTAATAATAACATAGGAAATCAATTAATTAATTCAAATTATAATACAATTTTTCAATGTGGAAATTTCAATTTCACAATTACATAAACAAAATTTTAATCAATAATATGGGACTTGATAATTAGAACACCTACTTTAAGGTCATTGATAGACATTCACCAAACCAAAATCCCTAAATTGACACGGAACGATAAAATCCACAATGGTGCATAATATCGAAAACTAATACCAAAGATCCTGATCCAAAAGATTAATATCAAAAAAACCTAGATCTAAACCATCACCAATGGAGGAAAAATCATTATTCTTCATTAGGAAAGATAGATGAGAGTGAGAGGAAACCAAATGGGGAAGAAATCACTTACCAACGAGGAGCCAATCCTCTAACCAGATCTTCGATTCCCTAAGAAAGGGGTTTGAGGAGCCTTGGAATCCACCTAAGAACCTCCAAAATTGAAGGATAACATAAATTGGGTGTTTAGGGATAATAACCGGGGGTTTGGGACTTTTCTAAAAAAAATTAGAGTTTTAATTTCCCTTATGCATTGTTTCCTGGAAGGGGCACATGACTTAACAAATCATGCTCCTTAACCATGCACCTCTACTTAGTGGGTGAAAAGTTTCCCCTAAGCATCACATGGTTTAAAAAACTATTTTACAACTGTGAAAAACCCCATTGTTTCAGGGTGAACGGTTTGGAGTGGGCATCCACATGGTTTGGCCAAACTGCATTCCAATTGTTCACCACCTCCTATGCTTCTAAAAGTGGAACATCGTTTCCTAGGAAAATCACATGGTTTTCCTTACTGTGTGCCAATCTTTTATAGCCCCTTGGACATTAAAATTTCACTAATTTCATCTGAAATAACCTCAAACAAAAAACCAACCAATGTATAACTAGAACAAGATAAAATATTACCTGGAAACAAGCATGAGGAATCTCCAAAAAGTTAGGATCTTGCAATCTCCCCACCTTATAACAACTCATCCTTGATCTGTACTCCCAAGTATCTCTAAGATTATGATGTAAAAAGTCCAGGTCACTGAACCTGCATATCTACTTCCTTCTCCAATGTTTCCTCTTAAACATGACCTTGTTTCAACAATACTTGAACTATAAACACATTCTTTCCTTGTAACACTTTATCACTGTGATCCATAACATGAATCAGATTTTCCTCAAGGAAACATCAAACTCAAGCTCAATATTATCAACTTTGATCAAATAATAAGGGTTAGGGTGATATTTCTAATGCCGTGACACATTAAAAACATCATTAATAATACTATACTTTTGTGGAAGATCCACGAAGTATGCCACCGACCCAATTCTCTCTAAAATATCAAACGGTCCAATAAACCTGGGCACCAAATTTCTCTGCCTTTAAATCCTATGGCGTCCCAGTATAGGTGGAACATGAAGGAAACCATGATCACCCACTATAAAATCAAGGGGTCATAAAATTTGATAAACATACGACTTGTTCCTACTCTGATCCATAACCAGACGTTTCCATATCAATTGGACCTACTCTGATGTCTCTTACACAAGACTCAGTCCCAAAAACTCAGACTCTCCTACCTCTATCTAGCATAGAGGTGATCTGCATGGACTACCATAAAGTGAATCATATGGTTCCATATAAATAGTCACCTAATAAATGTTTTCATAGGAAAACTCAAAGAGTTATTAGTGATTCTCCCAAGACACATCGAAATTGAAAATACATTCCCATAACATATCCTCTAGAACCTAAATAGTACAATATGATTACCCATCTATCTGTGAGTGGAAATCCATACTTAGAATAATTGTGTACCAAGTGACTTCTACAAGAAATTCCATAAGAAAAAAGTGAAATGAAATTCATCTTCTTAAACTATACTCCACAAAACCCTATAAAGATGGACTATCTAATTAATGTACAATTCCACCAACTAATCCACTATGAAAGTCTCTCAGATATGTAATAAATGTGATAATTTCATCAATCAGTACAAAATTACCCATATAGTTCCATTCTTCCAAGGTGTCCTTGGAAGACCCACCATAAATTCCATAGTAACATCATATAAATTCTATTATGGATTGGGAAAAGGCTATTGTAAACCACCAAGTTGTTGATGCTCAGCCTTAACCGATTAACAAGTGTAGCATCATTTCAAGAACCCTGCAACCTCCTTTTTCATGCCCGATCACCTATTCTATCAATATATGTTACAATATATTTTGGTCAAACCAAGATGCATTACCCACTTTGAGGAATAAAAATCACAAATCAACTCATCTCACATACTCATAGGCACAACAACATGCGTCCTGAAATAGATGATCTCAACCTTATTTATAGTCTAATTGGATGGTGAATCCCCATGGTCAAGGATTTCCTACAAGGACAAACACTCAGAATCCTTATACTATATCTCTATGATCCAACTTAAAAGTGTGGAATCAATAGATACTGATACGAAGGTCACCTTTTCATGGACCTTACAAACTATAATATGTTTCTCAGCTAACAAGGTCATCATTTTCCACTTAGAACTAGACTCCTGAACTGCTTGAGTTTGTATTTTCCTTCTTAAATAATAAGAAACACTTTTTCCCTTCCAAATCATATATGTTAGCTCAAAATCAAATGATTTCATATAATCAACCCACCTCTAATACCATATATTCGAATCTTAATGTGAAAAGATATACTTTAATTTTGTTTGGTCATTATACACATTTAAATTTTATCACAATAGATAATGCCGCTAACACTTAGAGGCATGAACCACCAAAACTAACAAGATATCTTGATTAGAGTAATTCCATTCATGTGGCCTCAAATTCCATGACCCATAAACTATAAGTTGACCACCCTACATCAACACTACTCCAAGTCCGATCCTAGATGCATCATATAAAATAGTATATTTCTCTCCTGACTTAGGTAGGATCAAAATCAGTGTGGTAGTCAAATACTTCTTCAAATCTTAGAAATAATTCTTACATTATCCAAACCATTCAAACTTGACTCCCTTATTGGTCAAAACCAAATGTAGTTCTTCCAAGAGGGAAAAGTCTTTGATGAACCTCCAATAATAACCCACCAACCCCAAAAATCATTGGATATAAAAATCATTCTTGGGGTTTTCCCAAGAAACCACTAACTAAACATTGTCTAGGTCTACTAACACACATTCCTATAAGATGACGTGACCTAATAAATATACCCTATCAATCTAGGATTGAAACTTAGATATCTTAGCATATAGAAAATTCCCTCTCAATGTAATCAAGATGATGTTAAGATATTGGGCATGATCATCACAAGTCTTCAAGTAAACCAATATTTCATTCATAAAACCACCACAAACTGATCCAGTTATGGGTGAAATATTCAGTTCATCAAGTCCATAAATTGGTCTGGGGTTTTCGTTAGCCCGAACGACATCATAATAAACTGATAGAGGCCATAACTACTTTTGAAATCAATTTTTAGTATATTAGAATGTCTAACCCTCAACTGATGATACCTCGATCTCAAGTCAGTCTTGGAGAAAATAGAATCTCTTATCAACTAGTCAAAGAAATCATCGATATGTGGAAGAGGATAATGATTCTTCACTATCATCCATTTTAAATTCTTGTAGTCCATACATAAACATAATCTCCCATAAAACTTATTAGAAAAAAAGATAGGAGAACCCCAAGGCAACATACTCTGAAAGATAAATCCCTTATCCATCAACTCTTATAGCTGAATCTTAAGCTATTTAAGATATATTGGTCCCATTCTATAATGTATAATAGAAATTGGTTCAAATATAGACATTATCTCAATCATAAAATCAACATCCCTCTTAGGTGGAATCCTTGATAATTACTCTAGAAACACATCCTAAAACTAGTCTACTATGGGTGGAAAGAAATCATGCTTTACAAACCCATCATTGAATAAAATACTTGAAACCTAGGTAGCAAGCTCTCTCAGTTGCTGAAATACTATCCCTATACAATATTCTTAGACATTCAAATCTCAATGATGAATATAATTGTTACCATCAGGATATGTAAAGGTAACTCTCCTATGGTAACAATCAATGTTGGATTAGTATACTACAAGCCATTCCATACCCAAAATCAATTCAAATCCTAACATGTAAAGTATATACAAATATGAAAGGAAAAAATACTCACCAATCTCGAGATAACTTCCCTTTCATAAACAGATGTCCCTTGACCGCACTCCAAAAAACGTTTTTATCATCATAACCCCAGTCAAAAACTCTAACACTAGAATCAAACAATTCAATGGTTTCATAGATATAAAATAATGAGAGGATAATATATCAAATAATCCACTAGAAGCATAAACGTTACAAGAATAATACCTCTGAATACCAATAGTCCAGCCTCACTATCCCTAAGTACAAGTTTAATTGCATGAAACTATCTTGGACCTCTTCCCTATGCTGATATTTGAGTCTCCCAAGTTGAACTACTTCAGTAATATGGGTGTTCTTTCCCTAACATTCCACATATACTACCTCAACCTCCATAGACTAAATAACTTCAACTGCCTAACTGAAATGGGGTGGAAGACCCCCTTATAGTGCTTTGACTCATCCTAGATCCTCTGTCATTACCTATTAGTTGATGATTTCCAGAATACCTTTAAAAGTGACCCATCCTTCCATAGGTTTGATACTCCACTAGTGGTCAGTGAAACTGGCTAAAAATGTAACCCATTCAACCACACTGATGGAAATAAATCTAGTTACATCTCTGAGTGCCTAATACTCCCCATGACCACTATAGTTTCTATTTATATGGTTAATGTTATCAAAGTGATGCTTCCTACTCTTAGAATTCATACCTCCTGGTTATCAAGAAGAAACCACCTGCATCCCAATGGAATCCTACTTCAGGTTCCCCTTATAAATGAGATCTTGATTTACCACTTCAAAAAACATCTTCAACCAAAATATTTTAACCTGGGACTTAATATCACATTTAATCCCACCCTAGAAACATTTTATCATAGTTTTTTAATCACCTTCTAACAATGGAGAAAATTTCTATAGTTCGGTGAAGCTTTTAGCATAGTCTATCACAAACATACTCCCCTAGGTCAACTATATAAACTTAGCTTACCTCTCCTACCTGAGAATCTCAGGGTAAAATTGTTCTAGGAACTTCTCCTAAAAGTCTTTCCATACCTTATTCTCCAACTGCTCATCTCAAGTCTGAATGCCCCACCAATGATTCACTTGACCACTTAACATATAAGCCACCAACTTGACAATCTTCTCATGAGGATTACCAAAATGGTCAAGTATTTTCAAGATAGACTCAATCTAGAACTCAACTTCCTTAAGTCCACCCTCACAGGTGAATATTAGAGGGTGTTGAAACTAGAACTCCTATGTCATGTTGGATATATTTCACAGAGCCCACCTTTGGGTATATTTCTATAATCTACATAAATTGATAGAAGTTATAATGGAACTTCTCTCCTGAATCTTCACCTAAAACTATCATAGCCCCAGGTTCCACTATCGGAGGATCATTTCTATCCATGTCCTCCTATCATCCAATCAACTAGCATTATCATGGAGGTATATATCTAAATTTCCAAAAACACATCTTTGGACACATAACACATAATTAAAACATTTTAATGATAAGTATTCACACATAGCCATATCAAGTCATCCCCTATAACCCTAAAAATAGTCAAAACCAAGGCACTATGACTACACTCAACCATCCCTCACCTGGGTCATGAATAACATAGGGTAAACACTTTAATATTTTAAATTTTCTCATTAGAAACCCCTTTATACATTTTAATTACCATATTTAGTATCATTTTAAGTTATAAATTTCTTTTAGTCACCTTTTTCATTTTAATTTACACAAATAAAAAAAAATCATTTCATTTTTAACCACTCACCCAAAACATACTTTTCCATACATGCCTAAAATGATGCATGTAAAATAAAATTTTGAGTTCCTAAAGTGATGCATGTATACTAAACTCCCATTCCATACCATGACATGAACAAAATCTTAGAAAACAATAATATCACACAAAAATTGCATCACCAAATGTGAAATAACATTCAAGCATAACAGAAAACATTAAGAACATCAATCACACCCTAGGTACTTAGGTTTTCCCCCATACATGGGTTAGCTACTCCCATGCATGAGCTCATAATCAAGGCCTGAATCATCCTAATATCTTTTATACCATTATCAAATATTAATATTAAAAAAAATAAAATAAAACTAGGTCTTTGATATCAATTTGTAACATCCCAACCTGAGTTCCACATACCAGTGCTCTGATCCAATTGGTTACATGACCTCAGGCATGCCTCCCCATACTCCATAGGTTTCCGACTAGCAGTGGGGGTCGAATACATAATGTGGGGAGAATATACCCTATTTATCAAAGATAATAATAGTGTAAAAAATAAAAAATAGCCAAAAATAAAACCATAATGAACAAATACCAACATCACATTATAATCCCAACAAAGAAAAACAATATCCAAACCAAAGAAGTAAATATGTCATGTCATATCTGCTTCAAGTGTCAAATGAAAACACAAAATAAAGATGTTGACAACTCCTAAGTGGGTCCCAACAACATTTCTGGTTCCATCATCCATGATTCATCCCAAATCATCCATCCAATATAAGGATCTTACCCTTATCCGGTTCTACAAACATAAAGTCTATCAAAGTATCGATCAGTCAGCCCAAGTATGGTGTGAGTACAACACAGTACTCCACCAATAACAAAGTTTAAAACAATATATAGTCTATAATAGTGTATATAGTTTTATAAAGAGTATAGAACAAATAAATATGTAAATAGTTTCACATTAACTTATTATTTAATTAACAACATAAAACCTTGGGTTTATGATGACACTCAAACCATCAATACCTGCTTCGGCCCATATCAGAGTCTGAACCATCCACAAAGGGATATCAAATTTAATTCCATAATGGTTTTTCATTAATCACTTAATACAAATTTCAAATTCAAACAATGTAGGACTAGAGTTTCAGTCTAGAATCCCATGGGTATTAGGAATATTAGTCCCTATCACACAACTCAGTGATCACATGAAATTTATATATATATTAGGGGCTATAGAGGCATTCTGGAACCCTATGGGTATTTGGAGAAGTAGTCCCTATCCCAAAACTCAATCACAAAATATCACATATCATGGTTTCACATTCACAAACCATTTATCAAAAATTTCCATAATTCATTATTTAAACCATTTCATAAATTCATTTATCAAGCATGCATAATTTATAAATCATAATTTCAATCATATAATCACACCCCATGGGTCGCCATCAATTTCATAGACTCATTAATCAATAAATTTCATAATCCCATTATTTACCAAGTTCATAATCACATGTTGGACCAATTTTATAATCATATGGGAAATCAATCAATCAATTAAATTTAGAATGTAATTTCCCAATGATGAAATTACAATTTCACAATTACATATATGAAATTTTAATCAAGACTATGGAATTTAATAATTAGACCACCTACCTAAAGGTCATTGATGGATGTTTCTAAACAAAATCCCCAAATTGATGTGAAATGATCAAAACTACAACAACATGGAAGATCTAGGACTAATACCTAAGATCAAGATCCATAGAAACTTATATCTAAACAATCACCAAAGGAGGGAAAATCATTCATCTTCATGAGGAAAGAGAGATGAGAGAGAGAGAAAACCAAATGGGAAAGAAATCACTTACCAATGAGGAGTAAAATCTCTATCTTAGTCTTCGATTTACTATGAAAGGGGTATGAAGAGACTTATAATCCTCTAGGGAGCCTAAAAAATTAAAGGAATTTGAGTTAGGCTTAAATATGGTGTTTAGGGATAATAAAAAGGGGTTCAATATCTTTTTTTTAAATCAAATATTTAATTTCCCACATGCACTGTTTCCTAGGCATGGGTGCATAGTTTTTCAAAATATGTGTCTCTTATTAGGGGGTATATAGTTAGATAAACCATTCACTGATAATGAAATCCCCCATTGTTCCAGGATGTATAGTTTGGGGAGGGTGGACACACGGTTTGTCCAAACCGTGCACCACATCCTGTGCCTCAAAAAACGGGCACATAATTTCTTGGGAAAACTGCACAATTTCCTAGGTATGGGTGCATAGTTTTTCAAACTGTGCCTCTCTACTTTTATTTGAAGTAACCCTAAAAAACCCATCTAAGGTGTAACCAAAACAAGATAAAAGAGTTCCTAAAAATCAGCACGACGTATCTCTAGAAAGGTTAGGATCTTACAAATACCAACACATCTAATTAGTGGATAGGGAATTTTAGAAGAGAAATAGTAGTTTTTTTCAGTATATATGGCTCAAAATGGTGTGAGTAATAGATAAAAAGGGGTTACCTTTTATAAGGGATGGAAAATACACAGTTGGAATTTCTAAAAATATTAAAATATAATTAAGTCATTCTCAAACCAAATAATTCCAAATGGATAAATATTCAAATAAAAAGAGTATAAGTTCAAAATATCCTTAGGAAATAAAATTTATAAAGGTTTTGGCATCATTTAAAACCTTATCTTTTGGTAACCCCTTCATTAATTGATTTTAACCTCAATTGCGGTAACAACATTTTCCATCTCAAAGGGTTATAATTTTACTAATAGGATAAAAATTGGCTCATAAATGACCGTAGGATGAAATTTTTGACCATTTATCATCCTAATTTTCCTATTTCATGATATATAATATTTTTAAAATAATTTAATAAAATATTTTTATCATAAA
Source organism: Viscum album (assembly GCA_963277665.1). Taxonomy (NCBI): domain Eukaryota; kingdom Viridiplantae; phylum Streptophyta; class Magnoliopsida; order Santalales; family Viscaceae; genus Viscum; species Viscum album. Next base: position 493,275,671 of record OY728164.1, read on the forward strand.
ATACTATTAATATTGTTTTAATAAATATTCACATAATTTGAATTTGAAAACAACATAACAACAATTAAATTAAAATATAAAAATTTAACACATCTCTAATATGTTATTTTTATCTAAAAAATTTATGGAACACAACAATTAACTTAAATTTTATTAATTTTAATATTTTTAAAATCATTTATTTTATTTTTATATTAATTGAATAAATACTATATCGGTGTGGCGTAAGAATTTAAGGTAATTATTTAAACACTAAAATTTAAAATTTATTTATCATGATAAAAAAAATTCAATTATCTTTCAAATGAATATTTGTAACAAAACTTGTCCTTTTTTATACTTATGTAAAAAATTTATAGATATTAAATTCAAGTGTGACATTTTGTATTTATTCTTTTCTTAAATTAATATAATAGTCATAATCAAAGAAAAATGGAACCAAGTGGCCATATATTAGATATTTTGGATGAAAATGGATGAAATAAACTCATAAAATTTTATTAAGAAAATATTTGGGTTGATTTTGAAACTTTATCTCATGGTTTTAACCATATTTTACTCATTTTCCCTTACTAATGTGATAAATATTTATCATGGTTACAAATCATAATGTCTAAAAATAAAAGGGGCATATTTAATAAATTTGAAACTAATGATTTAAAATTAAGTATCCATTTTTTAAGATTAAATATATAGAATTATAATAAATTAATTAAAAATAAAAACATAAATCACAACAAAATACCATTTGTTTTCCAGAAAAATGTCTTTTTAAGTATAAAAATGTTTTTATATTAAATTCAACCATAAAATTGATTCTAATAAACTTAATTGGATTATTAATTATATAATAGATATAATTTTACTTTTAAAATATTTTAAAATAATATGTAACGTTTTAAATTCTTGAAACAAAATATATAATTTTCAATAAAAAAATATCTTTTCACTATTCACTTAAAAATAAATCTTCTCAAAAAAATATCAAAAAATAGACCTAAGATAATTTTGGTATGATGATTTCAAAAATGATATTATTTTTATGAAATAAAATTTATAAAATTTTCATTAATTAATTATATTTTTTTTCTCACAAAAAGAAATACCAACCATTTTTGAAAAAAAATGTATTTTTAAGAATAAAATGTATTTACAAAAAATTGTGTGTTTGTTTTCTAAGAATTAATCAATAAATTAGTATTGATTAGGTAATATATATATATATATATATATTTAATAATATATTTAATTCTATTCATACTCATAAATTCAACAACTAGGTTATAACAATCAAATTTAAGTAATAATATTTTATGGTTTTTTTAAGACCAGTGTTTCATATTGTATACGATTTCAAACATTGTGTTATTTTAAAATATAATGATGTAAAATTCTACCAAAATTTAATATATTTCACCAACTAAATTTGAACTTATGCTCGATAATCAAGGATTTTACATTTCAAAATATCTTTGTTGAAAACTCACATCGTATAAAGGGTTAATAAAACTTCATATTAAGAAAAGGAAAGGGAAATACAACGGTAATATAAAATAACTAGGTTTCTAAATAGGATCACATTAGTGGAAAGTGAATATATGAACATAGAGGAAAAATAAATTTCCTAACAATTATAGAGAGTGACAGATACATCAAACAAAATAAAGTGAATGATCATGAGAAAGTTAATGTCAATGAAACCATAAATCAATAAGGTGTGAAAAATGCTATGGATACATCAAGAATGAACGAAATATGATTTCTTTCAATATCACATTACTATAGTTAAGGAATTCAATTTCCATAAAAAATAAAAATGTAAGGAAATATAATTACTTGATAATTATAATTTCAACCTTTAATCAATTTCCACCAGAGTCTCATCTTTTTCTCCAAACGATGAGTATTCAAGATGAATTTTTCATAACAAAAGCACTAAAATAAACTTCTAATGAATCACATAATCCAAATAAGGATAAAAAGTTATTCCTACTATCTTAAAATATTATCCAAAACTAAAATGGTTACCATAAGGTAAGATAATATAAAAAATATATATACCTTCATATGATGAAATAATACATTTTACTTCAAAATTTCAAAAATCACACCAAAGGTTAAACATATATTATTCGACAAATAAATAAACCTATATACCAATTAAGATCAATTAATTAAACATTAAATAATGTTTTAAACTCAAAGTTGATATCATACCTTTTAACTTACATCCCTAAAAATTTAATTGCATTATCCCCAAATAATATTTCATGTTAAACGACATGTTAAACCTAAAAGGTTACATATATCTCAAACCAATGAATAATCTCCAAAAATATCATTAATCTCCTTGATAAATCACTATATCATCTTATAATATATTTAACTTTACCAAAATATCATGAATCAAATTTAGATACTAGCCTAAAGGTAATCCTTATATTTTCTATAAATATCTCCAAAAATATCACCTTGTCAATGAATATTTTTTTAACCATCAAGATCATCTATATCCCACTATCCAATAAACCATAATTAAATTAACATAAAACCATATACTAATCCAAAGGGTTATTTAAACCTCAATAGATTATTCTTCCCAAAAACTGGTAAATTATTTAAATCAACAAAAATTCTCATCACTTATTTCATCAAAATAGGTATCTATTCCTTTAAACTTATGACCATCATTTAACTTATAAACCCATAATGGTATCCATAACTCTTAAGTTAACCCCACTTGAAAATATATATGCTTCCAAAAATTAACAGAATCCTTATACCTCAAATAAAATCATAGACCATTTATATAAATCCAAAAATTCAATAAACATCATCAAAGATGATCTTAATCAATTTTTCATACAAATCACTATCTAATTTCAAAGTCACTAATACAATCTCATTTACTTCATCAATGTCAATATCTCTTTATTTCAACTTAACATTATCACCTTACCACTAAATCATTTTTCTTCTTTATTAGTACAATTCAACATATATTGTTAAATCCTTAAGGAAAAACTACTATGGAATAATTATTATATGTTTCATGATTATTATATCTAGTATATCATTGATATAACACTTCTAAAACATAATTCTTTGATCCTCATACATAAACACTTAAATCCCTAAACTTCAAAGATTGGAATACAGTATGTCCATCCTTGGTCTAGGAGTTAACACTTGGATTATATAATTGGATTAGATAATTCCCATGTTCCCCACACATATGAAATTTAACTATAAATAGTACCTTGGGATGAACATCATATCCCTACATTGAAATATTCTTTTTTTTCTTGAAAATTCATTGATCTATACCCTTATTTTTTACACATAAAAAGTTTTCCCATTCCTTTGAGACATTATATAGGGTGTTACTTTCCTCATTTATTACATGAAGGAAATTGATATTTCTTTCCCCCATTGTCTTCACCATCCAAGATCTCAAAAATTTCTGTTATTCTATTATTTTCTGATTCTAAGAGTTGGTTAATGTGTAAGTTGTTAATCATATATCATGATAACTAATTAGGCATAATCACAATATTTTTTCACTCCTATCATAATCCAATTTGTTAACTCATAATCACTACATTTTTCATCACATTTAGTGTTAACATGATTCCTCTTAGTTACATCCATTAAATAAAACAAAAAATCATAGTATAAGAAAAAAAATAATCATAATGGGAAATAAAATTATCATGAAAATCATTTATAGGATGTTTAAATCATGAAACCCTTTTTTTTATCCAAGACACCTTAGGATTAACCTAAGTTATTAATGTTTATCATCTATTTAAATCCTTTATAAGTTTTGTAAGTAAAATGTGAATTAACCCAATAATATCCCATGGGAGTGTCAAAACAGTGTGTAGTAAGGGAAGAATTACCATGAACCAGAATGATGGCTATGATATAATTGAACAACTCTTTTTAGGGTTATTACCCCTAGATGCATCCATTCCAAAACAACATCTACTTTTAGTATCCAGACTTGGATGTATTGAAAGAAAAATCATAGTCTTTACCTCACCAAATTTTTAGGATTCCATCATATAATTAGATGTATCTTAAAAGTTATTCATAGGGTTATGTTCCTTAATCTATGTTTTCCTAAATTTAGTTCCTAGGTTTTTACTAATATTCCTTCAATACCAACTATAATGACTCCAACCCTAGTATCCCAGAGCCAACAATAACTTTATTACATTAGTACTAGATATAAGAGATTACATCCCAAAGGACTAAATAGTTTAGTATTCTTTGTAAACAATATAAATACATGACTACTATATTATATTGGACATATAAAAATAGGGTATATGAAACATTATTAAATCCTTTATATCTTTCACAATATCCTTATCCATATATTTGGGAATGGAAACCAAATAAAGAGTGAGATCAAATGCTCAATAAGGGTTACATACAGTATAATCTAGCATGATTTAAAAATTAATAATCAATATGGTAAGTTAAATAACTGAAAACACATTCCATTTAATGAATAACTTGAGAATAAAGAATAATATGGCTAAAATAAATGATGATAAAATAATTCTATATAAATAATCACATAATCTTAAAAATTAACCGTGGATATAATAACTATTAAAATAATAACATGGATATCAATAAATTATTTCATAATGATGGAATTCATAATTACAGACATCTTAAATGTACCCCCAAGGCCTCATTCCAAGACATCATAAACATACCATCACAACCTCATGATTAGAAATATTACATTAATAGGTAAGGCCTCAACCAATTACCCAACCTATTTTGTCTCATGATACCTACCAATGCATCAAGCAGATATATAATTCCATGCCCCACCCATAACTTAAAAAGTCTAATTCAATCATCATATGAATAAACAGTAAAACTTAATCAATATGACTTAAAAACCAATAAATGTTTGTATTGGAAGAACTATCATACAAAATGTCAATATTTTCTTCAATAAAATTGATCAAAAAATATCAAGAGAAATACGATGGATGGTATAATTAGATTATATCCTTAGTAAAACATAATATTCAATAAAGGATGCTGACATAGATTAAAATACTTTAAAATAGTCATTGGAAAAATTATTAAGAAAAATACATATCATACCATAGTGTTCATTTTCCCTTTTATTTTGGTTTACCTTTTTGTCTTTGGATTTAATATTGAGTTTCAGGTGTTTCAGATTGAATTTTGAGTTTTAGGATATTTTTCCTCTATTTCATAGTTTGTGTGCATGGTTAAGGGGAAACCGTATGACCTCCTGATGCTGAGTCCCTTTCCATTTAGTTTTTTACTTGCACAGTTAGGGTTTTATGGGCAGTTCATGATAAAATTAAAATTGTGAGGGTCCCAGAAGTAAACATTCATGTCTCAGGGTTTTCTTGGATGGGGGATCATGACTTGATCATGGTTAGTCCAAACTATGTGAAAACCATGCATATGGCTCTGCAAATTTTTATAGAATAAAACCACATGGTTGGTACACAGTTTTCTAAACCATGCATCCAAATCGTGTGAGTGTCCTATGAGTCTAGTAAGGGATGCATGGTTGTATCACAATTTTCTAAACCATGTATCCTAACCGTGAACAATTCCCATATTCATTAAAAATGTCATTTTACCTTTTTCCCTTGTCAGTTTTTTTCTCTAGAATGCCTCTCTCCCCCTTATTTGAGTCGTGCAACCTAGGGAGGCTTCTCACCCTCTTACTCATGCCTCCCCCTCCTTCAAATGGTGATTTCAAGTGGATTACTCCAAGTTTGGGGTGATTTCTCAAGGTAATCTCTTTCTTTCTTATCCATATTCCTCCTCCTACAATTTTCTTCTTGATTCCTCTTCCCCCGTGGTCCCTTTGGTCTAGGTTTAATGTTTCTTTAGTTTTAATTTGGGGGTTTTATCATTTTAATTTTATTTTTGGGTGTTCTTGGCCATAAGGACCCTTTTGGAGTTGTATCGGGTTTCTATTATCCAAGTTCCATGAGTTTGAGGTAGGTCCCCCTTTGGATTTGGCCTTTAAAATTAAGAAACATTGATTTCTTGATATTAAAACCTTTTTTGATGTTAATTATTGATATGTATTATTTAGAGTAATTATTTGGAATAAAATAAAGTGGTATTTTTAATTTAATTGTATGGAAAGGATTTATTATGCTTTTCACACTAAGTGTTTTTGAAAATTCTTAGTTTCCATTTGAAAAGGTGTTTTGAATTATAAATGGTGATTCAAGTTTCTCAAATGAATTTTTAATAAATATTTGGATGTTTAAATGGTGTGTCAGCTCTCTTTGAAATGGTTTGTCACCTAAAGAATGTGTGGGGATGTTTGGAACTTTCGAAATGGGTTTCATTAGAAAAATATCATTGGGATGTGTCTGTTTCTTTGTTAATTACTAAAGAGAATGAGAGGTCCTTGTCATGGGAATTCCCTCTTGTATTGTTGGATCATTGTCAAAGGGACTATCCCTTGGAGTGATTTGGGGGTGATTCTTGGTTGTTTGATTCATGTGGTTTCATGTGATTAATATATATATGGATGAACTTTTAGAATTTCTTGGCCCACCCCCATTTTAGACATAGCATGGAAACATAGCATAACTAGTAGATTATCTAAGAATGCTTGTTATAATAGTTTATGATTAGACTTTGGCTAGTGTCCCCTTAGTATGAACATTCTATTCTTTGGGGATGTTACCCCTTGGTTACTCTAGGTATGGTATGACTGAGCAAGAGGGTTTTTTGACTAAATTAGGCATGCTGACAGGATGGATCAGTTTACAATATTTTTTAGATCTTTCCCTAAGCTCCTAGGTAATCCTCTGTTTTCTTGTAATTATTTATATGTAGTGAATACTTCAAGTGCCTCATCTGGTATGGTTTCTTATGCATATATTACACATTTACCTCATTATGTTTTAATTTCTTCCCTACCCATGGTGTGTATTTTGTATTAAAGTTATTTTTTAGTTTTTCTTATGGTTTTAATAAATAATATTCTGAAAAAAATGTTTCATAATCTCTTTAGTTTTATTTATCTCTTTCCTCTACTTTCTCATAAATGTTCAAACCTCCTCCTTTTGGAAGAAAGTACTATTTTAAATAAATAGGTAAATTGACCACGAGTGTGGGGTTTTAAAATGGTTTTCAATGTGGTGTTGAGTGATATTTTTGAAAATGTTTTGGAAATTTGTGAGTTCATTCTGATCAAGTTTTTTTTTCTTATTACTTTGAGTACGCCCCCACCAAAGATTCGATGGATATTCATGGTGATGTTATGGGTTGTTCACCATTAATAAACCTTCTAGTTGATCAACCTAAATACTTCCTCCTTGAGATTCATAATTTGAACCCTCATATCAATTATGGTCATATGTATCCTTTTATAGCAGAATAGTGGATGTAAAAAATCAAAAGGATATTTGGTTTCCAAGAGTTTAATGAGTATATAAAAGTTATGATGTCTACCTTTTTTCTCAAGGGCCTGAGTGGGAAGTGGTGTAAGTTGTTCATTAGGACCAATCCTAGATAAGACCTCACATGGAGAATTTTCAAGGCCTCATTCATATGATAGTACTTATCTAAGGTTGTGAAGGTGGCAACGGTGGGGGGAGATGTGCTGCCTTAAAAAAGGCGATGAATCGATGTTGGAATTCTTCCATTTTTTGTGTATCTAGTACCCTATCTCCTGGAGTTAGTCAAGGAAGATTCTATGAAAGCTTGAAAATTTTAGAATGTACTTCATCCTGATCATTAGTTGAGGGTGTAAAAATTCAATATAACATATTTTTCCAATGTGGTGAGGCCCACTATTCGAGTTAAGTCTATGTTAAGAGGGGTGATTGAGGTAGTCAATCCTCCTCCAATCATTGGAACTAGTGAAGGAAATTCCCATGAAGATATGGAAAATTGGTATGAATCTGAGTATCATGGTGGTATAATTAAGAGGCCTTCTGGTCTTTTATCATCTCCTTTTGGGCATAAGACCCTAATGTTTCATCAATGTGGAAAACAAGGTCACAAGAAGTATTCTTTTCTAGAATAACCAAGGACCTTTTGTACCTATGGATACTTAGGTCACTTGCAATGGTGTTATAGCAGTGTTACTATGAATCGATGTGGAACTAGGTCCACCCATTAGAAAACCCCCATTCCATTCATAGGATTAGGGTGTTGATCTAGGTTTAGATAAAACTTTATATCATTGTAATTATTTATTTCGTTGTAGTGGTTTTACCATGTGGTGTCTTTTTTGTTTGAAATGAAAAATGGCATTGTGTATCTTTTGGGATGTTCTATTCTAATGGAATCATCATTTGGGATAATTCTGAATTTTTTCATTCTAGAGTGGAAATGCATTTTTTTATGTGTCTCGTTGCCATAACCTTATTTCTTTTTGGAATTGTGTGTGGTTAGCTGTTCTATTTTGGGAGGTCAATTTTTTACCGGCACTATTAGCTAGAGATTGGTTAGTTCAAATATGGTGGGGATCCCACCATGGCCTCTCACATTCATTGAGGTGAAACCTTGTTTCTACCTTTTCTGTTATCCTTGTTTTATTTGAAAAATTTTCAGGTGGGCACCTCCTGAGTTGTTTTACTTTGAGTCTCCCTTCCCTTGGTGAACATTGGGCTATTTGAGTAGTCCTGATAGTAGTGGTAATGGTATAGTTTTTGTTTTTTAGTTTGGTATTTTTATCATCATTAGAGAAGTGGTTTGAGTTTAATGTCTTTTCAGGTGGGAATTAAAGTCTTGTCCTAGTGGTTCTTGAGGTGTTATTTGGTTTGAGGAATTGAATCATATGAGTGTGTTATCCTTTGTCTCTCACCTAGTCAACTGGAAACACTGAGGATTTTTGGGGGAATAAATAATTATGGTGGGGAGAATAGTCACATCATGATGTCCCTTTTTATCTCTTATTTTACATTAAAATTTTTTATTTTTCTTTCTTCTTGAGTCTTAGGTATTTTAGATCAAAATTTTGAGATTCAAGCTGTTTTTCCTATGTTTGGTTTGTGTGCACAGATAAGGGGAAAATGTGTGACCTCTTAATTCTTAGTTCCTTTTGGGTTCATTTTCTACTTACATGGTTATGGTTTAATGGGTAGAGCATGATTAGATTCAAATTTCATGGGTCCCAGGAGTAATCATGTGTTTCTTGGGTTGTCCCTAGATGAGGGCACATGACTTGAGAAAAGTTATTCCAAACCATTCAAGAAGTGCGCACAAGGATCTGATATTTTTTACATAACCAAACCACACAGTTGGTGCATAGTTTTCCAAATCATGCAGCCAAACCATGTAGTTTTTTGTGAGTACAGTAAGGTACACATGGTTTGCACACAATTTCTTAAACCATGAAACCTAACTATTTGCAGTGCTCAGATTCATTAAAAATGTCAATTTACCTTTTTCCTCTTTCAAAATTTTACCGAAAAATCCTTTCCTCCCTCTCATCTAATTCATGCAACCTAGGGAGGCTTCTTCCCATCTTCCTCATGCCTCCCCTCCTTCTTCCCATATTGATTTCAAGTAGATTCTTTCAATATTTGGGGTGATTTACAAAGTAATCTTCTTCTTTCTTCTCTCTTTTCTTCCTCCTACCATTTTCTTCTTAATTCCTCTTCACCTTGGTCCTTTTGGTCTAGGTTTTATGTTTAATTGGTTTTAATTTGGGTGTTTTGTCTTGTTAAGGTTATTTTTTGGGGTTAATTCCTCTTGGGACCCTTGTGGAGTTGTATCAGGTTGTCATTACCCAAGCGCCATGAGTTTGAGGTAGGTTCCCCTTTGCATTTGGCCTTTAAATTTAAGAAAAAGATGATTGATTAAATTTCAAATATTGATTTGATATTAAATAGTGATATGTATTATTTAGTGTAATTATTTAGAATGAAATCAGGTGGGTTCATTCGGAATTTAATTGTTTGGAATGGATTCATTGACCTTTTCACACCAAGTGTCTGTCAAAATTCCCAATTACCCTTTGAAAATGTGTTTTTAATTATAAATGGTGATTCCGTTTTCTCAAATGGGGTTTTAATGTATCTTTGGATTTATAAATGGTGTGGCAGCTCTCTTTGATATGGGTTTTCACCTAAATAATGTGTGGGGACTAGTTGGCACTTTTAAAATGGGATTTCTTTAGAAAACTCTCCTTGGGATGTATCTCTTTCCATGTTGATTTCTAATGGGAATGAGAGGTCTTTGGCATGGGACTTCCCTCATGTATTGATGTTTCAAATGAAAAGGAACTATACCTTGGGGTTATTCTTGGTTGTGTGATTCACGTGGTTTTGTGTGATTAATATATATACGATTGGTTGTTTGGAATTTTTTGGCTCACCCCCATTTTAGACATAGCATGGGAACATAACATAGCTAGTAAATTTTATGAGAATGATTGCTGTACTAGTCTAGGATTATGATCTGGCTAGTGTCCCTTTTTCATGTTCATACTCTTCTTTTGGGATTTTTCCCCTTAGTTAGGTCAGGTAGGGTACAAACAAGAATGAGGGTTATTTAATTGCATTAGGCATGCTCATAGGATATATCAGGTTATAACATGTTCTAGATCTTCCCCTGATCTTCTAGTTAATCCCATGTTTTCTAGAACTTATTTATCTGTGTTAGATAATTTAGGTTCCTCATATGGTATGGTTACCTGTGCATAACTTACCCATTTCCCTCTCTGTGTTTTCATTGTTTTCCAATCCATTGTATGTATATTTATTATAGTGAATGTTTTGTTTTGCTTATGGTTTTTATAAATAATATTCTTAAAAAAAATGTTTCAAACTATCCTTCATTTTCTTTGTCTCTTTTCTCCACTATCTCTTAAATGTTCAAACCTCCTCCATTTAGAAGATATTCTTTTTTTAAATGAAGAGGGAAATGGATCATGATTTTTTTATAAAGGAAATGTGTGAAAATCTATATTTATATATTTTATTTCAAAATAGTAGTAAATGAATCATTTATTTAAAAAAAATACATTGGAAATATTTTGTTTGGGAATGCATATTGAGTTTTAATACACATGCCTATACTTAAATTCGTGTGTTTAGCCTCAGGTGTAAGTTCTTGATTATTCTCGATAATTATGGAGTGGTGCTGGGTTTTGTGTTAAATGGGTGACCACAGGGTCACACAGATATTTTTTGGTTGTCAAGTTCATTTTGGGTTTTATTCTTTGTTATGACTTGTTGTTCATGTTGGTTTATTTATATTATGATTCTCATTTATAATTCCAATGCTTATGTTTATTTATATTGGGATAAATAATTCCCACTATCTCTCATTGACTCCCTTGGTGCTTATTTCCACTCCATGGTGATTAGGAAAGCTCCTTGGGGACGTCACTAGGGGTGTCCATGGGTTAGGTTGGGGGGTTTTTTGACCCAAACTAATCAAAATAGGAAGGGTTAGTATAAGTTGGGTTGTACATTTTTTAAACTTCAAACCCAACCTGACCCACCCCATCTCGGATAGGGTCAGGTTGGATTGGGTCCATTAGGTTATTTAAAAAAACACTACTTCCTATATCCCACATGAATTCTCACTTACCTACTGTAGTTAGTATTCCTCACCACACCAGAGACACCCCATAACATCGATGAATTAACCCAAATATTCCTACTTCATTAGGAAAATTAAGGATTCAATAGGAGGTCTCAGGTTCTCATCTTCTTTAGAAATATTCAACAAGAACTACAACTCTTTGTAGATGGAAGGCTCAGAGACAATTGGTGGAACAAAGAATCAAAATTGGTTTGGAATGGAGGATCGAATCTGCTCAGCTTTGGAGGACTGATAAAAATTGATCGAATCTAATCAACTTTGAAATATTAATCGAATCCGATCAGCTTTGGGTTTAACATTTCTAAGTTCTTCAGAAATCTAAGGATCAAATCTGGTTGTTTTCGACTTCAGTTTAAGCTTCAACATCTTGATTTCTTCATTGGTGGTAAAAAGGATCAAATCTAGATAACTTTAGCATCCTGAATTCTTCATCTCAATTAGGCAACAAAAATATTATGAAGAGAAAATATTTGGTGGATCTGGGGATGAAATCATGATATATATGAAGAGGAATATGTTGGTGAGGGTGAGGGACTTTGATTGGGATGGAGAGGCATCGAAAAGGAGGAAGATGGTGATGAGGTCGAGGGAATTGGGTTGGGAGGGAGAGGCATGTTCAAAGAGAAACTGATAAGATGTGTAGATTTAGGGTAGGATGGAAATTCTGTGTATGGGTTATCAGGTTTTTTGGGTCAGGTTTGATATTTTTTCTAACCCGTAAACAAATCTAACCCGACTACGGGTCAAATAGAAGTAACCTGACACATACATATATTTTTTTGAACTTGACCCAACTTGGTTGGGTCAGGTTGAGTTGGATGGGTTGGGTTGGGTCTAGACACCCCTACATGTCATGGGCCGACTTAGGTGACCGGTTTGGGGTCGACCTAGGATGGTTTGTGAAAACATAGTTTTCACTTTGAAATCACTTATTTAAAATCTAAAAATTTCCAAAAAATTAAGGGAAATATTTTCTTTGAAAGAAACCTTTGAAAATTTTAAATTAATATTCAATTAATTGGGTGTTCATGAAGGTGAGAAATTATTTTTAAGTTTTATATGTTAAAATAAACATTCTTTTAAAATTTTCTGTTAAAATTCAAAAGTATCTTGTTCAGAAAATTACAAAAAGATTCAATTTTAAACATTTTTAAAAAATTAAATCATGTAAAAATTTCTTTAATAAATCATTGTATAATATTAAAAACATTATTTTAAACATTTCAATGAAATTATGGACATGTAAGAAAAATAATCCTAGCTGAGTAGAAAAAAATGATGGTTTTTCTTAAAAAAATTAATTTAGTTTCTCAAGTGCTTAAAAGAGAAGAAAATATAAGGAAAACTGGTAGTTTAAAGAAATAACCAAATGAGAATAAAATATATTTGGTTTAATATATAACTATCATATAATTTTCCAAATGGATACTTAAACATAACAATCCTGAATAATGATGAGATTGTGAAATAAACCCTTATCGCTTTGGTAAATTTCAAATCATAAAATCTAAGAAAGAAATAAATTTAAATGAAACATTAAATACCATTAATATAAACCGAATCATGATATATCATATCAAAGGAGTATTATATACATAATATGAAAGAAACAAGTGGTGAATATGTCATATGTCTCATGGATAGAAAAGTGATACGAGAAACCCTTATAAATATTGTATCATTGAAGTGAGAATTAATCAATGAAGTTATTATGAATAAAAAATTTAAATATAAAAAAAATCATAAATAAAAAATAATAAAATCATTGGTCATTTCACACATAATAATGTCATAACATAGTCAATGAAGTATTAGTATAAACCAATGAATAGAAATTGAGTTAAAAAATCCATTACCTCAGGTCCGAATTCATTTATATGTGTTCGAACCACTTGTATAATAAATATATATTTATTATACATATAATACATAACCATACTAATATATATCATACCATATATTATTTAATCATAACCTTTCATCACTCATTTATTAAATAATTCTTTATAAAAATCACTATCCAGGTGATAACTGCTTCATATTTCATTTATGTTTTAGTTTGATAATTTTGGTCCTTGTACTTTGATCAATATTCCATAATATCAAAAATGTTAATCATGATATAGATATATCATATATTCATTATATACATAGTTATAATCATCCATAAAAGGTAGATATTAAAAAATTAATTACACTATTCATAGAGATGGTAGGCCGTATGTACACTTGAATGATGTTTTCACTTTTCAATGGATTGAATGGAAGAAAGGTAAATAATTTTTTAACTTTAAATAATAATTATTATATCATATATATGATATATATTTATTAAATCTATCCTTATTTCCATCCATGTAAATCATAAATTAAAAAAAGGATCACATCGCTTTGTGAAGGTGGTGGTCCACACGTATGCACGAGCGATGTTATCATTTTACAACAAATTGGAAGGTAATATGGAATATATGATACATAATTATGCAATAAATATCATATATATATATATATATATTTAATAGTACCATATTTATAACCATCCAAGTAAAGTGGTGACAAAAGAATAATTACACCGCAACGTGGAGACGACAATCCATATGTACACACGAGTGATATTTTCTCTTTTCATAGGATGGAAAAGATATTAAAAATGGGTTTACCATAATAATAATAACATATAAGTATATTTATGATAATATATTTAATATTTTATGATGGTTAAAAAAAATTATAGGAAGTGTAAGATGAAATAAATTTGAAAGAGTTGATAAAGATGATTACATCTTCTTCACTACACTTTCTTTAGATTCATTCTAAATGACCTTTGGAATTGTCATTAAATAATACCATTACCACTAATTAGTGGATATGGAAATTTATAATATAAATTTTCATGGTTTGGTAGATCTAGATGACTCAAAGTAATGTGAATAATTGAGAGAAATGAGTATCCTTTTATAATAGAGGGAAAAGGTACACATGGAATTTCTATAAAGATTAAAATATAATTGAGTAATTATTAAGAAAAATTATTCAAAATGGATATATATTAAAATAAAAAAGTACAAGGTTTAAAAATCCTCAAAAAATAAAATTTATACAAGGTTTTTTTCCATTTTAAACCTTATCTTTTGTATTAACCCCTTCATTAACATATTTTAATCTTAGCTGCAGTAACGACTTCTTCTGTCTTAAAGTTTAATAATTTTAGATATAAGTTAAAAATTGGATCATAAATGACCATGTGATGGAATTTTCAACCATTTTACATCATAATATTCCAATTTTAATGTTTTTAGGATTTTTAAAATAATCTAATATAATATTTTAATTATAATATACTATTACTTCTATTTTAATACCTATTCACATAATTTTACTTTGAAAACAACACGAAAAAAAAATAATTTGAATATAAACCCTTCACACATTTATAATATGTTATTTTTATCTGAAAAATTTATGGAGCACAATAATTTACCCAAATTTAATTACTTTTAATATTTTTAAAATCATTTTTTATGTCAATTGAATAGATACTATATCAACATTATATAAGCATTTAATGTAATTATTTAATCACTAAAAATTAGAAATAAATTAATATAATAAAAATAGTTAATTTATATTTAAAATAAAAATTTATAACTAAACTTAACTTCTTTTTATCCTTACACAAAAAGTGTAGAGATATTAAATTCTCAAGAGTAACATTGTGTATTTATTATTTCCTTAAATTAATATAAATATCACAATCAAAGAAAAATGGAACCAAGTGGAAGGATATTTGATACTTAGATAAAAATGGTATAACTCCACTCATATAATAGAATAAATATATATATTGAGTTTATTTTGAGGCCTTATTCATGGTTTTAACCATATTTTACCTTTACTAAGGTGACAAATATTTACCATGGTTACTATTTATATTGTATAAAAATAAAAAAGGTATATTTACTAAGTTTGAACCTAGTAATTCCAAATATGGTATCTATTTTTAAATATTCAATCTCTATAAATTTCAAAAATTAATTTAAGATAAAAATAGAAAACATAATGAAAATAGTTTTTTTCTAGAAAAATGCCTTTTTAAGTTTAAAAAGGTTTTTGTACCAAATTAAAAAATAAAATGGATTTTAATTAACTTAATTGAATTATTAATAATATAATAGAACTAGTTTTACTTTGAAACCATTTTAAAATAATTTTAACTTTTTAGACACATGAATAAAAAATACATTTTCATTAAAAATCAGTATTTTTCACTATTCACTAGAAAATCAATCTTCTCAGAAAAATACAAAGAATTCAAGATGAGATAATTTTTGTTTACTAATTTATAAAATTATACCTTTTTTATTAAATAAGTTTTTAAAAAAATTTAGAAATTAATTATAATATTCTCTCATAAGAAGCAATAAAAACCATTTGTGAAGAAGATATATTTTGAAGAATAAAATATATTTACTAAAAATATAGGGAATATTTCCTAAGAATTAATCAATAAATTTATATCAAGTATGTACTTTATATATATATATATATATATTTCATAACGTGGTCAATCTTATTCATACCTACTAATTCAATGAATAGGTTATAACGTTCATATCTAAATAATAAAGTTTCATTGTTTGTTTAAGCTTAATATTGTGTGATGTATTTGTTATCAAACATAGTGTTGTTTCAAAATATCAAGGTTTCACATTCTTCCCCCTTTAATAAATTTAACCCTAAAAATTTTAACTTGTTCTTGGTAATCAAGGATTTTACATTTCAAAATACCTTTTTTGAAAACCCACACTATAAAAAGGGTTAATAAAACTTAATCTTAAAAAGGATAGGTACATACAAAGGTCACATAGAATAGCTAGGTTTCCAAAAAGGAAAAAATTTATAGAAGGTGAATATATGGACATGGAAGAAAAAAGGAAAAGTTATAATAATTATGGAGAGTGATATAAAACATTTATCAAAAGAAATATAATGGTCATTAGAAAGTTAATGACTACAATATGATAAATCAATGAGGTGTGAAAAAGACCATCGATTCATCTAGAATAAAAGTAATAGGAAAACGTTTTTTTTCTCAAGTTCATTTTCCAAGAGTTGAATAATTCATTTACTATATAAACTGAAAACATAATGAAATGTACTTGATAATTCTAATTCCATACTTTAATCAATCTCCACCACAATCTCATATTTATCTCAAAATAATGAGTATTCAAGTTGAATTGTTCGTGACTAAATCACTAAAATAAATTTCTAATGGATCAAAAAATCAATAAAAGGATAAAAATATATTCTTAATGTGTTTAAATATTAATAAAAAATTAATTGGTTACTACAAGGTAAGATAATATCAAAAATGTATATACCTTTATATGAAGAAATAATACAATTAAATTAACAAATATCCACAATGAAACCAAAGGTTCAACTTAGATTATTCAAAAACATAAATATTATACATCCCAATTAACCTCATTGTCCTCAAAATTATATAATGTTTAACCTCAAAGGTGATCTCATACATTTTAAATTATATCCAAAAAAATTTAATTGCATTATTCCCAAATAATATTTCATATTAAACCACATGTTTAAACTAAATTCTATATATACCTAAACCAAATAAAGAATATCCAAAAATATAATTATTCACCATGATAAATCACTATATAATCTTATAATTCATTGAACTTCACCAAAATATCATGAATAAAATTTTACACTAACTTGAAAGGAAATCCTTATAGTGAACATAAATATCTATAAGAATAATATGTTATCATTGAATCACTTTTTAACAATCAAGATTATCTATATCCCATTATAAAATAGACAATAATTAAAATTAACATCAAATCATATACTAACCCAATAGGTTATTTAAACCTAAATAGATTATTATTCCAAAAAACCAGTTCCTAAAACCCAGTAAAAATTTCAAATCAACTCAATTTTCCATCACTTAAGTCCTTAAGTAGGGTATCTATGCCTCTAAACTTATGATCAAACATAAACTTATAAACCCATGATGGTATCCACAACTCTTAAGTTAACCCCACATGAAAAGATATATGATTCAAAAAGTTAAAATAATCTTTATTCCTAAAATAAAATCACATACAATTTCTATAAATCTAAAAATGCAATAAAATTTATCAAATATAACCTTAATAATTTTTAATCAAATCACTATCTAATTTCATGGTCCCAAATACTATCCCATTTTCCTTATCAATGTCAATCATATCTTTATCCCAAATAAAAATTATCAAATTAACAATACATAACATTTCCTACAATCTATACTATTAAATATATGTTTTCAAATTATTAAAGAAAAACTACCTTGGAACAATCTTTAGATGTTTCATGATTCTTATATCCAAAATATCATCAATATGGAACTTCTGAAACATAATTATTGACTAAAAATACATAAACACTTTAATTATTACACTTAAATGTTTGACATAACATAGGTCCTTAATTGTTCTAGGATTTAACCCTTAGATTATGGAAATGTATTGGATAATGACCATATTCTCCACATATAAGACATTGAATTATAAATAGAACCACAAGATGAACATCACATCCCACCATCAAACTCTTCATTTTTCCTAAAAAAATTATTGATTTATGACTTTTATTTCTACACATAAAACATTTTATTATTTCATTGATATTTTCTCTGTGGTGTCACTTTCCACATTTCTTTCATGAATAAAATTAATACTTCTTTACTTCATGGTCCTCACCACCCAAGATATCATCAAAAACTATTCTTCTATTATTTGGTGAGTCTGAGAGTTGGTTATGGCATAGGTTTTTAATCATACATCATGATAAATTATTAGGAATAATAAAAATATATTTCACTCTATTTATCAATGAATTTGGTTTCCTATAATCACCACATTTTCCATCACATTCAGTGTTAGCCTAATTACTCATGGTTCTAGCCATTGACTAAAACCAAAAACATATTTTGAGAAACAATAATCATAGTTGGAAACAAAATAATCATGAAAATAATTTATATGATGTTTAAATAATGACACTTTCTTTTCAATAAAAGACAACTTAGGTTTAACCTAGGTCATTCATGGTAATCATCTATCCAAATCCTTCATAATGGTATATAAAGAAAATGTGAAGTATACCAAGAATATCCCTTGATAGTTTCAAACTAGTTGAATAGTAAGGACATACTCATCATGTTCCATAATTACGACTGATATATAATTAAACAACTCTTTTAGAGGTTATTACCCCTAGATGCATCTATGTTAAAACCATGTCCACCTGTAGTATCCAGATAGGGATGTATTTATAGGAAAACCAAATAATATCTATCTTACCAAAATTTTATGATTCTATCTTATAATTAAAATTATATTTAAAGTATTTCATAGGGTCATGTTCCCTATTATACGTTTTCCTAAATCTAGTTCCCATGGTTTCTACTAAAATTCCTTTAATACCAACTATAAAGACGCTGGCCCTAGTAGCCCATAGCTGTTGGTTACATTATTACATTGGTAATATATATAAGTGATCACATACCAAAGGACTAAATAGTTTAGTAGTCTTGGTAAACTAGATACATACATGATTACCATATTGCTTTGGAAATATTAAAAAATGTCATAATAAACATTTTTGAATCCTTGATATCTTTCACAATATCCTTCTTCATATCCCAGGGAGAAGAAAACAAATAAAGGGTGTGATCAGATGCTTAGTAAGAGTTATGTACAGTGGAAGATATCATGATTCAATAAGGTATAATAAATATTTCACGTTAAATAACTAAAAACACCTACAATTTGATCAAGAAATTGATCATATGGAATAATGGGGTAGGAATAAATGATGATAAAATAATGAAATATAAATAATCATATATGATTTAAAATTATCCATGTATGTTATAACTATTAAAATAATAACATAGATATCAATAACTTATTTCATAATTACAGAATACATAATAATGGACATATTATGCTTATTATTGGGTCCTCATGCCAAGATATCATAAAAATACTATCAAGGCCTCATGCCTAGACATGTTAAATAAATGGGTAAGTCCTTGGATAATTTACCAACCTATTTTTCCTCATTAGACATACCAATACATTGAGGGGATATATAATTCTGAGCTCCATCCATCACATACTAAGTCTAATTCATTCATCATATGAATAAACAATACAACTTAATCAACATTACTTAAAAGCTAATAACTGTCTGTATTGAAAGAACTAAAATATTGAATTTAAATAATTTATCATATCATATAGATCATAAACCATTCAGATAAATAAGTTGTATGGTATTATTATATTATATCCTTAATACAACATAAGATTCAATAAAGGACATTGTTATCAATTAAAATACTTTAAAAAGATCATTGGAAAATTTCTTAAGGAAAATACCCTTTTCACTTTGAAATCACTTATTTAAAATATAAAAGTTTTCCAATTATTAATGAAAATATTTTCTTTGAAAGTAACCTTTAAAAATTATAAAGGAAGCTTCCAAGCATTAGGAATTAATGACAATAAGAAATTCCATTCAAGGTATATATTTTTAATTTTTTTTTCACATTTTCAATAAAAATTGAAAATTAACTTCTATAGAAAATGAAAATAATATTCTATTTAATTTTTTTTTAAATTTAAAAATTTAAAAATGTTTTTAATAAATCATGGGATAATATTAAAAACAATATTTAAAACATTTTATGGAAAATATGGACATGAAAAAAATATTCTAAACCGAGTTTAAATATAAGGTCAATTTTCCTTAAAAACATTATTTTAGTATCTTGAGTACTTAAATATGGAAAAATGGAAGGAAAAATTGTGTTTTATAGAAATAACTAGAGGATAATAATTTTTTTTAATATTGAAAGATTAAATAATTTCCCTAAAGGATACTTAAATATAAAAAAATCCTGAATAATGATGAGATTGTAAAATAAACCCTCACCACTTGGTAACTTTTGAATAATAAACCTCGTGAAAGAAATAACTTCAAATGAAACATTAAATATCATGAATATAAGGGTAATAATGATATATCATATCAAAGGGGTAATATATAACAAGAAAATCATAGAAGTTTTTTTTAAAATCCAAGGATATTGAAGGATCAAGGGGGTCTGAAGAAATATAACTCGAGGGCATCCAACCTTACTAGATCAACAAACCCGAGGTGAAGGGACCCTATATAGTAAACGTAGAAAAAATGGGTATCATGTGTGTAACAAGATACATGAAATTTGGTAGCATTATTCCCCTTATGCCATGTGTGAAAGAGATCCAACATATTTCTAATAAAGATATTACATTTAAAAATGAGACAAACGATGGGCCATGGATTGGAGGAGTGTAGATGAAGTGAGTTGAAAATGATGGCAGAATCTGTTTCAATCGATTTTATCTAAATACTTTGGGTTTGGAAAATCTCAATCCCGTTTAGTATAGATTTTTATTTTATAAGAAGGAAGTTACCATGCCCATAAAAGGTGCAAATAGAAAAAACAACTGAACCCCCATTCCATGAATGATCTTCCCTGCATGAGACCATGTTTAATGACCCATCCACATTGAGTATAAGACTATTAGAGTGAGGGTTCCAACATACCCAATGAATACGAGGGAGAGGATTCTAAATAGAAGTGAAAGAAAATCTTCAATACATGATCTTCCTTAGGGAGGGGGTGAGCTCCCATTTCACTAATAAAAAAATATAGGTATGTGGAAAATCTTATATATCTAACCCAAACATGATCTTAATAGTAAAAGATCCTTCAAGTCAATACTTTTTCCCTACATTCCAAATGCACCAATAGTCAACCACCATGAGAATTGATCTCACCTTCTTCTCATGCTTGTTTTTACCCATGCCATGAAACTAAAGGTGTAGAAAATCACTACTCAAAAATATCATATAAGTGAAGGATTTTGAACTTTCCAAGTGAGCACCAAATAGTTGATGCCCACTCTCCCTCAAAGAATAGGTGTGAAGCTGTTTCTCTATTAGGGTTTTTGAATTATCGACATTTAGAGGCCAGATTGATCCTTTTACATTGGATCACCTAATCCATGAGGATAAGATGATTCCTCATGTTCCAAAAAAGAATGTTTTATTTCAAGGGTATGTCTTTGCACCATAGAGGCCCCCTATTAATCCTAAACCACCTAGATTGTATGCAACACATAAAATTAGTCCTTAGATGAAAATATACCCAATGAGGATCCAATGAAGATGATTTTTCCTAGTAATATAACATCCTTATACTATAAAATATATCATGTTGTTATTATTACAAGATAACATGAATCAAGGTCAAATGGGTGCTTGTATATATGAACAATAGATCAAGAGTCAGGCACCCTAGGAAGTCTAGCATAGTTCCTGCCTAGTTGGGAGTCTATAAATTGATATCACCTCATCCAATTATCCAACATGAGTGATATTAAAGGTAAAATATAAGTATTTTGAGTATCTTACATAAAATAGAAACTCACCCATTCTACTAGTTTTTATTATTTCCATACTTGTACATGATGAATTTTCCCTAGAAAGACTTATCTTCCATAAACTCCCATGCTAGCTTAGCTTAAAGACAATTCACGGTGACCGAGACACTTTTCAGGTTAAACCCTCCTTCAAACTGCCTAACCATCATAGACCATGATGCCTAATGACTTATACCATCCTCATGGAAATACCATATAAAATAAGACATCATATTTTAAATTTTTTTAGGAATTAATTTTTCATCTTGAGGATAGAAAACACGTGCATGGGGATATAGGTCAGAACTCAGTTCATAAGGGTGATTCTGCCACCAAAGGATAGGAAATTGTTCTTCTAATTTTTGTTTTGGTTTGATATATTATCTACTAATCCATAGAAATAGTGAATACAAAGTCTTCCTGGAGAGATTAGTGCTCCTGAGTAATCCATGGAGAAGATCCTCCTATAAACCCCCAATTTGGCCTTGATTGTCCTAAAACACCTCTATGCATATAACTTCAAAATGAAAAAACTTATATTTCCATAGTTTATTATATAACCACTCTATTTATAGTATTATTTTAGATTTTAACTGAAAATGTAGATGGATTAACTACTTCCATTCATAAATAAAATCACATCATCCATAAAGAGGAGGCGATACATTCTATTGAAGCGGGTTCTGCATCAGAAGGGGAGTATTCTCCAATTATTCATACATCTATTAACTTTTATGGAGATAGAATCCTAAACCATAATAAAAATAGTAGGTGAAATCTAGTCTCATTTACCTATCCCCTAGTTGACATGAATAAGCTACCGTTTTTACCCATAGACGAGATATAGAGCCATGGGAAGTTGAAGCATCCGAAGGGTATGCTGATGGCCCAGGCTGAGAAGCCCATAAATTTCATCAATTTTTAGGAAACATCCTGTTGGTGAAAAATACGTCAAGGTATCATTGAATTATTTCTGGGTTGATTGTGTTTGTTAACAAAGAGGGTTTCATTGGTTAGTTATGGTGTTATAGATATATTTTTGACAATCTATGTTGACAAAGAACCATGAAAAGGGAATAAAAGATCTTGAGGTGGTACAAAAAAGAACAGAGAAAAGTTGGCACCGTTTTCCAATGTTTGCCAAAATTTTGGGACTTAAAATCAAGAAAATAGAGAAATGTGTTTTTGGAAATGGATGTTATATGAAATATTGAAGATGATTTGGAAACTTGTGTGCAAGAAAGTTTTAGGATCATAATTTCAAAATATGGGAAAGGCATGAAGTGTATGAAAGATCCAAAAATGTGCGTGAAAGATGAGTTTGTGCAAAAGAGGCTTACATGCCCAATGTGAGGTCAAATGTTGTTTTGCGTTCTCAGAGAGATTTTTGTGTGATGTGTTAGGGTTTTTTGCACAGGGGTTGGTGATGTCTATAAATAATAGGTGACCCCCCTCATTTGAAGAAGCTCAATACTTAGAGGAAATTCGAGCTATGAAGCGTGTAATATTTTTAAGTAAAGGAAGTTGTGTGCAAGCTAAGGAAGTTATGAATAAGATTTGAGTTTTGTGGAAGATGAAGTTTCATGAAAAAGGTGTTTCGTGACAAAAGGTAAATGTTGTGTGCGATGCATTAAAGTTGTGTGCATGGTGCAGTAAGGGTTTCATGAAGGATTTGGAGTTACCCAGTACATCTATGGTAAAGAGGTTTTCATATATGGATGAAATTTTAACTTCAATAGTGCATATATCTACATTTGAGAAAGCATATTTTCATGCAAATTAAGGGACCTACACATCCATAAACTAGGATTGGATCCATTCTAAGAGTAGTGATTGAAGGAAGAGGAAGACAATGAATTTTTCCATTAGTAGTGAGCAAGAGGAAGAGACATAGGGACTGAACCTTGGGATTGTAGTGAGTAGACCCTAAACATTGTAATGGCAATGAGCTTGGGAATAAAAGATTTATCTCGAACCTTGTAAATAATAGTGTGATTTTAGTGGATTTGGTACATCGACACATCACTGGTGTATGCCCCTTAGACATAGCTTAGTGAGGGTTAACCAAGTAAAATCATTGGGTCCCATGCATGATTTAATTTCTGTTTATATATTTCTATGAGAGAAAGAGAGAAGTTTGAATTTTTAATGACAAAAAAATATCAAAAGAGGTATTATATTTAATATGTCATACCTTGATTCACCCCTTCTCTCAGGGTATTTAACCTAGTAGATCTAATAATTGAAATTAGAGGGAAAGGTTAATTTTAAGTGATTCTCTCTCAAGGGTTTCAATATAGATTTTCAACCACAATGGGATTCTGATATTTGACGGGAATAATTTTTAGTTATAGAAGAATCAGATGTATCAGTACGTACAATATTTTGGAATTAATTTATTTATAGCAGTGATGCATGATATTTCAGCTGATAACAATAGTAATTCTTTATCAGAAGTTGAAAAAGAGAATTGGATGTTGATGCCAAAGGAATCAATGATTTTGGGGGAGCCGTATCAAATTCAATTTATATGAAGGTGATGTCATGTAATTCATCACATGCTATGTGGAATAAGCTGATGAATATTTATGAGGGTGACTCAAAAGCCAAAGAAGAAAAGCTACAAGTTATATGGAACAAATACGAGGATGTCAGAATACACCCTAATGAGTCTATTGATGCATTCTTTGACTGGGTAAATGTGATTGTGGAAGAAATTTGTGAACTTAGAGAAGTCATTAAAGGTATAAATATTGTGAAGCGTATCTTGAGGAAACTCTCACATCAGTTCAATATGAGAGTCTCATTTTTAGAAGATAAAGATCCTAGAGAGATGAAATTGGATAACTTTAATAGTAACCTTGTAGCATACAAAATTAGAAACGATGATAATGATGCTGTGGAGAAGGGAAAATCCAAAGAGGTGGAATTAAAATCCATGAAGAAGATCACTGTTGAATATGGATAGGATGATGAAGAGATTGATGAGGTGATGTCATTCCTTTTCTCAAATCTTTAAATAGGAAAAGTAATGTTCAAAGGAAAACTTCCAATTGAATACTTTCAATGTGTAAAGGTTGTAAATATTTTAGAAAGGTTCCCTAATAAGTTTCAATAATACAATGAGGATGACGTTTAAATTACCATGAAGAGGTCATCAACTTACGTGAAAGGGAAGAAACAGTTTAAGAGGGATTTCTTTAAAAAGATGAATCTGTTTTTAAGAGAATATGATAATTCAAAAGAATATGATATAGAAGAATTGGAGGACTGTATGGATCATGAAGCTGATGCTATGGTGGTAGTTTTTGGAAATTCTTTAGTAAAATAAGGGAGCAACAATGAAGAAGGTGAATTTAAAGGAAGAGTTGACCTTTAGGTCAGACTAGAAGTTTCTCTTGAGAAAATAGATGTTTGGAGAGATAAAACAAAGAAATACAACAAAATGGTTTATGATGCCAAACTACATATTTAGAAGAAAGAGGAAGATAATTTTGAGATAAATAAATAAATTGAAAAATTTAAATCTTTAATGAGAGAGAGTTCAGATAATGTTGTTGAGTACAAGCTCAAAATTGAAGAATAGAAAAGATAAATCTATAGTTTTACTGAAACTAGAAAATATCAAATCAAACATATCGAAGAACTTGAAGAGAATGTCATCAGTCTATGAAGAATAGTAAAGGGTCAAGAAAAAATACTGACTCTTGGTATGACATTGGGAAAGAAGATAACATAAGTAACAGAGAAGATGAATTTTCAGCATAGTGGTTTAACAGAATAAAATAAATAGACAAATATGAATGATAAGGATAGAGTGGGGATTGATCAAAAACAAAAAGTAGTAATGGTTGAAGTCAGACCACAAGCAACCACTCCAAGATTGAACATTGATTTGGGTACGAACTATAACCAGAAGATTCATAGAACCCAAGGAATAACTAGTGGTACATTATTTCCAATAGGAATGTGCCTCACATCAGATTTTATTACTACATAAATATGGGACACTCATAAAATGTGTGTTCTATAGCTAAGAGATATTCAAGGGAACACGAATAGTAATGGAATTCAAACAGAGAACAATAATCTAGAATATCTTTCGTGGGTAATTGTTTTTGGTGTGGAGGATTTAGACACATGGATAAATACTGTACATCAACCATACAAATGAATGTTCTGAAAAATAATCGAATTGGTCGCATTAATTAATTCAATGAAACATCAAGTGACCTAAAAGTGAAAAATCAGTTTGTAGTGTTGCAGGATGAAGCTGGTCTATCATAGTCCGAGGAAGATAAAGATTATCAGTTCGTACCAAGCATGAATTCAAAAACATGGATCAAGAAGAAAAGATATTATCATGAAATTGTTGTTGATATTTCTTTTAAATCATTATATCACACAAAAATATGGATCATTGGTAGTGGATGCACCTCACATATGAAAGGAAACAAGGATCTGGTGACCAGGATTAGTTACGATAAAGAATGTATCATAATTTTTGGTAATGATGAGGGCTTGAAAATTATTGTCTTCAGAAAAGAGAAGTTTAGGGGAAAAGACATGAGACATTAAGATGTCCTTATTGTTGAAGGACTCAGTCACAAATTACTAAGTGTTAGTAAATTATGTGACTGAGGACATGTCATCAATTTTTCCAAGAAATTATGTTTCATCAAGGGAAAATACAGTGCTATTGTTTATAAGGTAAAGTGTATGAAAGAGAATCTTTACCTTATAAGTGGAGAAGAAGATATGTGTTGTTTTTTCAAGGAAGATGAAAATAAATTTTGGTATAAACGTCTTGGCCACTTAAGCCAAATGTCCTTGGAAGATCTGGTGAAATATGATGCTGCTCGAGATCTCCCTAGATTATCATGTGATCACACCCAAACATGCGATTCTTGTCAACAAGGAAAGATCATTTGAAAGACATATAATTTAAAAGATAAAAGGTCTATAAAATTTATTAAGTTAGTGCATACTGATGTGTGTGGGCCAATTTCACCAAGGTGTATTGATTGGAGATGATATTATGTTCTCTTTATTAATGATTTTAGCAGAATGTCATGGGTATCAATCATCACCCACAAATTTTAGGTTTTAAGTTTCTTAAAAACTTATCGAAGGAAGTTGAGAAGATTCTAGGTCAAACAATTTGGAAGATCCAAACAGATAATGGAATAGATTTCACAAATATCCAAGTGAAGGATTATCTTGAGAAACATGGGATAAGGAATTAAATTTTAGTGGTAAGAACTCCACAATAGAATGGTGTAGTTGAGAGAAGAAATCAGATTATCAACAACATGGCTAGAACAATTCTCATTGAGAATGATCTTCTAGATAAATTTTGGAAGGAAATAGTAATGATTACAATCTACACATCAAATAGAGCGTTACTATGTTTGAAATAAGAAAGGAATTCATATGAGATATGGTATAGAAAGAAGCCATCATTGAAGTACTTTTGAGTATTTGGAAGTAAGTGTTCCATTCTCAAAAAGGAGAAACACATGAAGTTTGAATCCCATAGAGATGAAGGAATATCTATTGGCTACTCAAAGAAAATAAAATCATATAAATGATTTAATAAGTGGCTGGGAAATATTGTTGAAAGCCGTGATACAACCATAGTGTAGAATGAGAATAATCTTCAGCAAATACATGATCATTATTAGAAGGATAATAATGAAGATATAAGTAGATTAGGGGATGTTCCAGTTCTAGAGCCTAATTCATAAGAAGACTCAAATGATGAGAAGGATGAGAGTAAGTCAGTGTCTACACAGAGACCAGGAAGAAGAACTAAAATTTATAGAAAGAACATAATTAGTGATCAGATAGCACCAATGCAGATAAGGAGGATGAAGAATCTACAATAAGTATCATAATTATCATAGGTAGAGCCTGAATGTTTTAGTGAAGTAGCTAAAGATGATAATTGGGTTTAGGCTATGAATTAATAGCTTGACCAAATTGAGAATAATTAGACTTGTGAGATTGTTTCGAGGCCAACAGATAATAATGTAATAGATACTAAATGGGTATTTCGTAATAATATGAATAAATATGGCACAATTATTAGAAATAAATCATGAATAGTGTTCAAAGGGTACTCCTAGATAGAGGGTATTGATATTGATGATACATTTTCACCTATTTCATGGCTAGATATGATCATACTATTCTTGGAAATTGTAGTGCATTAGAAGTTCAAAGTTTTCCAGATGGATGTAAAGTCTACATTCTTGAATGGGGTTTAGGAAAAATAAGTGTATATCAAGAAGCTAGATGGTTTTATCATTCATGAGGATGAGAAAAAAAATTGTCGGCTAAAGAAGGATCTATATGGGTTAAAGAAAGCACCAAGAGCATAGTATTCAAGGCTAGATCAGTTTATGAAGAATTTTGGTTTTCAGCACGGTGTAGTTGATTACAATCTCTATGTCAACAATGATAGTAATCAAAGGATTATGGTGTTGGTTTATGTCAATGACATAATATTTAGTGGATCTGATGAAGCACAATGAAGACAATTTTTAAAATTCATGAAAAGTGAGTTTGAAATGTCAATGATTAGTTGAGATAACATTTTTCCTTGGTTTACAGGTGACAAAAGGAAGTAATATAACTTTCATTTCTCAATCCAAATATGACAAAGAGGTTCTGAGAAGATTTTAATGGAAAATTACTAGGAGATCAAAACTACATTTGTTAAATAGATTAAATTATCAAAATTTCATGATGACAAGACAATTAATATCACATAATATAGGTAAATAATTGGAAGTTTACTATACATGAAAACAACAAGACCTGAAATTATTTTCACCACATGACAATCATCGAGATAACAAAGAAATCCCAAGGAAATCTACATGCTTGTAGTGAAAATAATACTTCTGTATATCAAGGGAAGTATAGATTTAGGTTTTATGTATAATGAAAAATATCATCCAAAGATATTGAGATATATAGATGAAGATTAGTCTGGTTCATCAGATGATAGGAAATCAACATTAGGAGGTTCTTTCTATCTTGGTAGATTGTGTATTTCTTGGATAAGAAAGAAAAATATATAATTTCATTGAGCACCATAGAAGATGATTATATTTCAACCACTCAATCATGCACATAGTTATTTTGGTTGAAGTAGAATCTTGATAACATGGGAGTTAAAGTGAATTCTCTGATCCAAATCCATTAAGATAATTCAAGTTCTATCAATCCTATAAAAAATCTGGTCCATCACTCAAGGACAAAACAAAATGAAATCAAATACCATTTTATCAAGGATAAGGTGGATCATGAGCTTGTGAATTTGAATTATGTACCTATAGAACTACAAGATGCTGGAATTATGAAAAAAACTTACTCAAAGAAGCATTTGAGTGGCATTGACTATCTCTAGGAGTCCAGTCAACTCCCAACACTTGAAATACTGTGGATGTGGGACCTCCTCTCCCTGTGGTATGTTTTGTTTTTCCCTATTGTACTAATATGTGTTCTTTACCCTATTTCAAACCTAAAAGGAATGTCCTTTGGGTCCATTTACAAAGGGTAATAAATTGTACAATTAAAATGGGGAAAATATTGTGCTATTAAAATGGAGAAAACATCTTAATCAAGACATGGGGAGAAGTTGTGACATGTGGTGTAGTGATATAGGGGAGTTTTAAATCTGAAGATGCTAGACATGATCAATCAAATATTATACATCACGATAGATGAGGTTCATGATGAAATAAGAAGAGTGGTTTTGGAATGGAACAAAGTGATTCATTAATAAAATTTGCATTACACTCTTGTTTCTCACACCAAAAATTGTACATGTGGGCTTAGAGTGCATGTTGAATAAATCTTTGATATCTATTTGAATCACAAGAAGTTAAGATTTAAAGAATATGGAAGAAGATTCAATGTGGTATAAAATCATAAAAGAGTTGTTAACAAACCCAAAGAGGGATATTTTTGGGGAAAATCCCTCAAGGTAACATTGAATCATTTTTGGGTTGATTGTGATTGTTGACAATGAGAGTTTCCTTGGTCAATTGTGGTGGTCCATATATATTTTTGAAAATATTTTTGAAAAATAACCATGATAATAGAATGGATGATCTGGAGGTGGTATAAAAATAATAGATACAAACTGGAATCATTTTCCAGTGTTTTCTAAATTTTTGGGCCTCAAAATAGGGAAAATGGAAAAAGGAATTTTTGGAAAAGGAAGTTGTGCACATGATTAAAGGTGATTTTGAAATTTGTGAGAAATTAATGTTTCGGGATTATAATTTTAAAATATATAAAAGACATGAAGTGTGCAAAAGATCAAAAAATGTGTGTGAAATATTAGTTTGTGTGAAAGAGGCTTACGCGCCCAAGGTGATGTCAAATTTTGTTTTGTGCTCTCAGAGAGGGTTTTGTTGGACGTGTCAAGGTTCTGTACATAGGGTTCAGTGATGACTATAAATACAAGGTGACCCCATTCAATCAAATAAGATCAATATTTAGAAGAAATCGGAGCTCTAAAATATGTAAGATTTTTAAGTAAAGGGAGTTGAATGAAATAATTGGAGTTGCATTCAAGCTAAGGAATTTGTGCATAATATTTGAGTTGTGTGAAATATTGAAGTTGTGCACAAAATTTGTTTCATGAAAAAAGTTAAATCTTGCATACGAGGAATTAAAGTTGTACATAAGGTGTAGTAAGGGTTACAAGAAAGATTTAGAGTTTCCCAGTACATATTTGGTAAAGTAGATTCATCTTTGGATAGAAGTGGAACTTCAACAAAGCATCTATATAAAATTGAGTATGAATGTTTTTATAAAAATAAAGGGACCTATAAGTCCATAAAATATGAGTGGATCCCTTCCAAGAGTAGTGAGTGAAGGAAGCGGAAGACAATGATCTTTCCCGCCAGCAGTGAGCTAGAGGAAGAGACATAAGGAGTGACCCTTGGGAATGAAGCGAGAAAACCATAAATATTATAATGAAAGTGAACCTGGGAATAGAAGATCTATCCCAAATCTTGTAAGTAATAGTGTGATTTTAGTGGATTTGGTACATCAGCACATCACTGGTGTATGCTCCTTGGACATAGCTCAGTGAGGGTGAACCAAGTAAAATCATTGTGTCCCATACATGATTTAATTTCTATTCATATATTATTATGGGATAAAGAGAGAAGTGTGTTTTGTTTAATGAAAAAACAAGATCTGAAGGGGTAGTAGTTTTAATCTTTCATACCCTAATTCACCCCCCTCTCAGGGTATTCAATATGGTGGACCTAACAAATCCCCATTCTAGCCTATCTCATGCCTTATCCATGTCAAATTTAATGAAAATATTGGAACATAGAATTTTATTATTGATATTGTCTATAATATCTTGAGAAATTCCTATGGAACATTTGGTGTAACACCCTTTGATAGACCCATGTTTCTTCTCAAAAACTAAATTCTAGAGATGCAGAAAGAGTCTCTTATTTAAGACACTTGAAGGGTCATTATATGGGAAATTCTACATGATGATGGGTAGGTACTGCTCCAATGAAGAAAGATATTTCACATTAAGGATGTGGATCATGGTTTTTGCACAAGACACCTGTGGGATGCCACCCCTTCGAAAGTAGTCTTGGATTACCCCCAAAATATCTCCATTCACTAGGTCCTAATAAGTCATATAAAATAATTTTGTAAATATTTTGGAGCTTGGAGAGATATTGTTGTTAAGGTATTGAATAATATTTAATATTTTCCTTTCATCAAAAATTCTTCCTAATAAAACATTGATGTCATCAAATTCCACATAAGAAATAGATTTGAAGAGGTTTTCATGGACCCTTGGGAAACCATCCTGTATACAGAAGTTAGAACCATCTAATAAATATTTAAAGTGGTACTTTGCTATACTACCCTCCACAACAAGGTCGTTGATGAATGAGTTGTCTTTTATTCAGATGTTTGGTATGTTGATATTTTTCCTTTTATTAATGAATGCATAGAAATATGTGATATTTCTTTACATTCTTTGAGCCACATAACCCTGTATGTTTCCCACATCGTCCTTCATTATTCTAATAGCATATCTACTAGATTGTTTTTTACAGACAACCAAACCAAATATCTCATCTTCTCGCCCCTAATTCAATATTTTCTCGAATCTCTCAATATTATCTTTTATTGTGTCAAGATCCTAAAAGTGTGAGAGTTGGTTGGAGTTCTAGAAATTAATATACCCCTTCAAGCATCTAAGTTTGTAATGAATTACAACCCATAATTTCTCCTACATGGGTTTATGAAAGGATATTCTCACCTCTTAATGATAGTTGGGATAAGAGGACCATCATTTTTAAAAGAATAAGCATCCAATGCCTACTCTACCAGGTGATCAATTGATGAGAAATGGTGAGTGATCCGAGAGGGCCCAAAAATGGGGCCATACAGTTGTATTTGGAAGACAGTAAAGGCTTGAAGATTGATTAAACATAAGTCAAGTTAGTATTAGGTGTGATTATGTGATTTTTGATTGTCACACTAGGTTAATTTATTACCTAATAAACCCAATAACTTCATCTCATTACAAGATGAAAATGAGGAAAAATCATATCTAGCTTTCATGGGATAAACCCCTCCAGCTTTCTTCTCTAATGCATCAAATATAGTGTCTAAAACTCTATAAATGATGCAATAAGTGTACTCTGAATTAAATGACCCGAGGTTATGCCAAAATGCTTCTCTAGACAACACATCACATTTTTTTATAAATAAAATAGATGAAATAGATGTGAGTACCAGTGATTACCTGTGTTGTGAAATGTTTGTTTGAGTATTTAATTTTCTCCACTGAGATAACATTTTTCCAAAAGATCCAATTGTGTTGATTAGAGGGATCACCATGTATGAATTCATAGAAACCCATCCTATAAGCGAATTATAAAATCTTGGAATATTGTTTCTTAGGTTCCAACACCACCACAAATAGATACTTTATTATTGTGGAGCTCATTAGAGAGAAATTTGGTTTTCACCTAGGATCCCAGACTATTGGAATTACAAATTATAAGGGTGACCATTGAAGAATGATATTATTGGCCTTTATACACAACATCAAGGGGTATATAGTCTGAGAAGATGAAAAAACTGCCTCTTTCTTGGAGTGAGACCTTATACATACACCACTAGGGGGATTTATGATGTATGAAGAGACCAATTTTAACAGAGGTTTTGCATTGTATAATAATGTGTTGAAACCATTTAAAAAAGGATATATGAACTTCCTAAAGGGCCTAGGTATTAGTGCTTTATGATCAAATAGGGGACCAAGCTATGAATTATCGACACACCACGATGAGGGTACTTGATAAAAGGAGTCTGGGTGTCTGAAGAGTGAACCTTAATAATGGATGCCTTTAGCCTCGACCTATATAGAACCAAATCTAGGTAAGTCCCTCCATCTAGGGAGGGATATCTTGGATATACGATCACTATAGGAGGATAGTTGGGGGTCACTAGTGGTGTGGGGAGGGGTAGATACCATTCTTATTAGTTTATGTATTTGGATGAAAAGTAAATCATTGGAAATCTTCCTTCGATGCCAAGAAGGATGATCCCCAGAGTGGTGTTAGATATTGGACAATAAGATGTGTTACCTAGGCTTATTTTACTGCAAATAGTTAAGGAATTACCTTGGATAAAACATTTCAAACAATACCAACTTTTAGAGTTAAAAAATATGGACTTCCACTAGGATACATCTTCGCCAGATTGAAGAATAATTATATTGGAAGGGGTTTAGATAGATATAGTTCCATACATAGCTAAGCTATAGAGGTATCAAGTAGGAACAACATGTGATCATCCACACAAAGTAAAGACCCCAATTCATTTCCAATTCCCCAATGAAATGAGAGGTTGTGGAAGGGGAGTAGAAGACCTAGGAGGATGATCCACACCTCTTCTTGAGGGAATTCACAGCCTGAGTAAATCTTCATTGGCCATTTGAAGATGTTAAACTTTCATTTTCCTATTAATTTGGAGGATTGATAGTAAGACTTGATAAAGTCATCATGGGAGGACATAACCACAAAAGCCTTTCGATTTAGCATCGATACACTCACTAAAGAGGACAACCCCTATAAGATTATAGAGTTTTGATATAGTGGGAGAGGAGGTTTTTATAATCTAAAACGATCCTCCATGGCCCATTTATGAAAATACACCACTTACACAAAGGACCATTCCAAAATATCAAGCACCAAAGAACCTTACACTAAATAATATTGGAAATTATCTATAGACACCCTAGGTATTTTTGGGAGAGCTTCCAAATCATAAAATGAAGGCTATAAGAGTACTTCCTTGAGGGAAGGGTCATCTAGAACCAATTAACTATTCATATAATTAAGTGGGCCATCCAGGAGAACCAAGACACCTTTAGGTGGACATGGAGGGGAGAGTTGAAGAGATCCGATGACTAATGCAGATAGAGATATTTTCTGTTCCAAGATGTTAAAAAATTATGTAATGGTTGAAAGAGTTTGAAATCATTGATGTGTATTGGGAAAATTATTAGTAGATGGAAAAAAAGAAAAATTTAAATTTTAAAGGGGTAGTATATACACTACATTAATGAAACAAGTGGTGAAAATTTCCAATGTATCATGGAAACAAAAGTTATATGGGAAACCCTTACATAGATCATATCATTGGTCTTTGTACTTTGATCATGGTTATATTATCTTTAGAATTTTAATTATGATATAAATATCATATATATTCATATACATATAGTTATAATCATCTATAAAAGGTAGATATAGAAAAATTAATTACACAATTCATTGAGATGGTAGGCCGTACATACGCATGAATGAGATTTTCACTTTTCAAAGGATAGAATTAAATAAAGGTAAATAATAATTAAACTTTACAAATTCATTATTATATCATATATATATATATCATAATATTCATTACAAAATTCCTTATTTTCATCCATGTAAGGTGGAAACAAAAAAAATGGATCACATCGTTTCGTAGAGGTGGTATTCCACACATACGAATGAGTGATGTTATCATTTTCCAATGGATTGGAAGGTAAGAATGTAGATATGATACATAATTATGCCATAAATTGGAATGTTTTGGTCAATATATATGGCTTAAAGTGGTGTGATGAATTGATATAAAGGTGTGTCCTTTTATAAGGGAGGAAAATGACACATTTGAAATTTCTAAAAATATTAAAATATAATCATGTCATTCTCAAGCCAAATGATTCCAATATTGAGTCAAAAGTTTATAATTTATACTTTTACTTTCCTTAGTATTTAAAATAACAAAAAATTTATTAAAACCATATATTACTAAATTTTTATATCCCAAGTTTTTTGTAATTTTTTTAGAAAACATCATTTTCTACTTAACATAGAAATAGTTTCTAACTAAATGAACATAAACTATAAATTATTTAATCAGATCCATCAGAATAAACTAGAGTTTGTTCCATAAAAACGAATAGTGTTTTCCCCATTGAATTGAATAATGTTATATCCATCAGACTGAACAAATTCATATTCATCGGAATTATTGAAGTTCAGATCCATCAGACTGACTATAATTTAGTTCATCAGATTGAAAACAATTAAGTCCATTTGACTAATAGAAGTTTCACTACTAGAAATGGGGGTTTTCCCAATGGAACTATCTGAATGGTTTGTCCTAACCATTGGGATAGGTTTATATAATGAATAATATACCAACTGTTTGTTAAAAACCATTGGTATAGCATAACCTATTCAAATAGGGTTTTAAACTGTAGAAATAGGTATGCCCTATTTCCTCTAAAATTTGAGCACTACCCAATACTCCCATCCCAACTCCCACTACTCCCATATTGAATATTAGCTCTTCTCCTATCCTCCCATTCAATCGCTAGAATGAGGATCTCCTCATCCCCTCTTGATTCCCCTTCTCCCCTTCTCCGATCCCGAATCCCAGGTCTCTCGACTTCTGACTCCCCTCACACCACCCCTTATCCCCTCACGTAGCCCTGCTCGGTGTCCTATATCAAACAACTAGAGGTATCCAATTTTTATCCACTTGATTGAAATCTGATTTTTAGTGTCATTTTGGTTGGGTACTGTGAATAATAATATCTAGATATGATCTTTTTTAGGTCATTGGTCATCTTATAATTTAATTGAATTTGAATTGGTGTCTATTTAATTTTTTGGTGTTTCATGAATGTTTGAAAAGGGTTTTAAGGATTATTCTATTCATAAAGAGCACATGTTTTTATATTTCATGATTTTATATGTGGAAATCCAATACCTTTTATAAGGGGAAATACAAATCCTCTCTGTCAATTTTACCAAAAACTATAAGTGCAAAAGTAACAGCTAAAGTTATAGAGAATAAAGTTTACATTCTTCCTAGAAAGAGATATGATGCCCTGTAAGAGGTTTCTAACCATGATTACTTTTTTTATATTTAATTTTATCTCCAAATTAAATTTAATATATTTCTTTATGATTATTATTGATAGAGAGAACCTATAATAATATTCTCTGTGTCCTTGTCTCAATAGATACCATCAAGTGAAATGGAAGAATTTTGTTAAGGGTTTCTTCGATCCTGACTCCCATCGCGATCCCATTTCAAGAGATTAATCCACCCATCATGAATTGGTAAGTGATTTTTTTGTTTATTTTTTCAATGGTTATTATTATTTTTCAAACATGTATAAGGATATCTAGGTCCTTCAAAGGCATATCCAATTAGTCCTTCCAATTTAGTCCATGTGGTAGATTGTTTTAGTGATCGAGTGTGTTGGATTTTCTTTAATAGATATACTCTTCAATTTCACAAATCAATGGATCTATTTGGGTGAAATAGATCTCCAAAATCACTCATTGTACCTATAATATGAATTCCAATAGTGAGTGCCCAATATTGTAAATATGTATGGACATATATATATGCTGTAAATTTCTAGAATGAATTTTTTGAGAGTAAACTATATTTATATAAATACTATAAAATTTTAAAAATGAATTATAAAAATTTAATTGTTTTCATTATAGTATAATGAGTTTATAATTTATATATAAACTATAAAATATAAATAGTAGACTTTAAATGGTTAATATGTTCATTAAATTATTTACAATTTATATTTTCTTTAATATGTAAACTAAATAAATGAATATATAAACTATAAATTTTATTAATGAACTAACATTATGTATATTAATATAGTATAAATATCAATATAGTTTACATATTAATATATAAATAATTTATATTTTTACATGTTAATATTTAAATTATATTAACATGTACAAACCTCACCCAATCCAAATCAAACATACTAAATCAAAATTGAACTCAAAGGGAACAAACTTTACCTAAGAGATTTAAACCAAAAATAACTAAATAAAATTAAAATGAACTAATATCAATTAAGATAAATATTAATTGAACTAAACTATAACAAAAAGTAAGAAACATTTTAAACCATATTGTGTTAAATTTAATTGCACCAAATAGAATCGATTGAACCAAACCAAAATAAGTGGAATTTAATTGAAACTAACCAAATTGAATTTAATCAATCCTTCCAAATAAGTCGTGAATTAAACATCAAAAGACAACTAAAAATTGAACCCCAACAAAATAAACCAATCAAAATTAACCTAAACAAAACTGAACTAAACAAAACTAAACCATATTTACCCAAACTAAAATAAACTAGAATATTTTATTCATAACTAAATAAAAAAAAGACGAATTGGATCTAAAATTTACAAATTAACCTAAATAGTTTTTACTCACACTGAGATCACATAAAAATATTTAAACCAATACAAAATGAATAAAAATGTTCCAGACTAAAATGAATTAAAACAATACAATATGATTCTATATAATAATAACCTAGATTGGATTGGTTCCAAACACACTACCTAAGGTGATTAACTGAAAATTTTTATAGTTATGTACAATGAACTATATATTTCATCAGTCCACAGTAGTAGTTTTTTTGTTCAATAATTTCATAGGTCAAAGATCTTGATTACCCTATCATTTTTTAATGTAGTGTGATTTCTTATGTAGAATGTTTTATATTGTAGTTCTTTACCTATTTTATTATGATACTATTAGCCTCTTTTATTTGTGTCTTGATCTAATATGGTTTTTACTCTATATTGATCATTAAATTCATTTGATAAATTTAGTTCTAAAGTATATTTAAATTCTTACTTTTAAAGACTAGTTAAAAATATGTTCTTAAATGTGTACTTTATTAACAAAAGCTTTGACCTATTAATATGTTTTCATTATCATATTTTAAATTAATTAATATAGAAGATAAGATTTATAAAATGATTCTGAAATTTTTATTGAACTTTATATGATTATTTAATACAAACCTATTTATAGATATTTTATTTCAAACTATCATAAAAAGGAGATTTTATTTAATGACTTGCACATGGCGTGTTGTTTCCATTGAAATGCCTATTGAGATCATTTTCTCATGCCCATAATTTACAACATGACCATTTTTTAATCTTTTCAATGTCTCAAATAACTTATGTGAGCCATTCTTAATGTGGAGTGATCCAATACACCATCACATTCCAAAACCACACAAAGTTATAGTGGTATATTCACGATAGAAAAACCTTCCAATTCATAGTGAAATATACATCATTATGGTGTGGTAATCGATCAATTTATCTTATATACATTCAGTTTATTAATAATAATGAAAGTTTGTAGTGATGTTCACTCTTATATAGAATTTTCATACTCTTATGCAAGACCAGCTATATCATTGTATCTTCATGCATGGTGTAAAAATCATCTCGCGCTCCAGATTATTATTACATTGAATAGGTTATGGTGTGGCACATAATCTTATGATGTGGTCTTTCTATAAGTAATATTATATGGAATGTGATTATTATTACATGATATTTTTTTATTCTTATGCCTAACTTAATGTAGTGTGACAACAATCCCAACAGAATGAAACAAGGCCAAATCAATAAAAACTTACCTAACCCGACTAAAACTGAATTTAAATGAACCTAATTAAATTTAATAAAACAAAATAGAACTAAACTGAATCAAATGAACTTAAACCGGGCCAAATTGAAGGGGATCATCACTAAGGCATCAATCTGAAGGTCCTTTATGCCTCATCAATTTTTAGTATTTTGTTATATATATAGTATTTAATTGTATTTTATATTATGATTCTCATATAGACTAGCATGTGAGTTATGGTTTCATATAAGTTGAAGATTTATCCTTTAATTAAATATTTTTTGATTAAACTTCAATATTATTTAATTTATTTAACGAAATGACATATTTCAATTTTTTACAGAATGAATAGAAGTTGTATGTATGAAACTAATTGAATTTCAAGCGATTTTCTAAACAAGTTGGAGATATTTTTAGAATATTCACTTTAAAATGCTTCAGATAGTGGACACATACATTGCCCATGTTATCACTAAGTTAGAAGACCATGGTTGAGCTATGAAGAAGTTATCTACCATATAACCAGATATGGTTTTCAAACTGAATACTATGTGTGGTATCACAATGGGGAGAAAATATAATCTCAAAATGATCATGATCTAAATGAGAGGATTGGATTAGAGAGTTTGTTAAATGATCATTTTCTATTTATTCATTATCAAGAGAATGGAGGGATACCAACCTAAGAATATTTTGATACGAGTAAACATGATGCATCTAATGAAAACAATGATGTTTATAGGATGAAAAAATTGAATGATTCTTCCATGACTCCAGTATATTGACAATGTGGTAAAATAAAGAAGCTATAATTTTTAATCTGATTGTTTCATGGGAAAACAATGTATGAGATTTCTACTACTACCATTGATTACATTATTAACTTTTTGAAGAACTTTCTTCTGGATTATGCAGATATTTCGTCAAAACACTATATGGAATGGAAGTTAGTGGGGGAACTTGGATTTTCAGAAAACAAAATTCATGCTTGTTCGAAAGATTGCATCTTATTCTGGAAGGAAACTGCTGAATGAAATGATTTTATAAAATGGGAGAAATCTCTATGGAATCCAAAAGCTAATGGAACACCATCTCGTGTGCCACAGAAAGTAATGTGGAACTTTCCATTGATCCCTAGAATCCATAATCTTTTCACTTTTGATGAAATATCAATAAAAATGTGATGGGATGATACGGAGACAAAGAAGAATAATGATGAGTTGATTCACCCTACAGATGAATTTTCATGGAAGGGATTTGATGCTCAATATCCTGATTTCATAACTGATGTGCATAATGTGAGGATGGGTCTTTAATGTGAAGGTTTTAACCCATTTGGGAAGATTCTTACTTCGCATAACACATGGATAGTTTTTATACACATATATAACCTTACTCCATGGATGTGTATGAAAAAACCTTTTACTTTCATGAGTATAATCATATTTAGAAATTCTAATCCTAAGAATGATATAGATGTATACATGAAACCTTTAATAAAAGAGTTGAAACATCTTTGGAATGTGGGTGTGCGCACATACGATGTATATTCAAAAGTCATATTTCAGATGGATGCTGCACTTATGTGGAGGATTAATGATTTTCATTATTATGAAATGATGTTTAGATGGATCATAAAGGAAATAATATTATATCCTATTTGTATAAATAATACATTATCTTGAAGACTGAAATATCATTGTAGTTTCAGCTTTAGGGGACCTCAGTGATTCCTTCCAATGGAAAATCCATATAGGAATAATCATCGAAGATTTTACAATACCATAGATACCGAAAATACACCTTAGTATATGTCTATAACTGATGTGATTAATAAATTGAAAGATTTTAGTTTTTCATTCAGAAAGGGTCAGTTGAAATCTAGAAATAGGAATAATGTTTCAACTAAAACATGTTACAATTGGAAGAAGAGGAGTTTATTCTTTGACTTTCCTAATTAGTCAACCAATTTGTTACATCATTGCTTAATTGTAATGAAAATTGAAAAGAATATATTTGCGATGTTTCTTTTAATTACTCTAAATGTCAAAGTAAAAACAAAAGGTGATTTACGATCTCAACATGACTTAGTAGATTAGGGAATCATACCAGAATTACATCCTGTCTGTATCAGTGAAAATAAATGGAAATCTGCATGTGCTTTATATGTGATGAAAGATTTAGAAAAAATCAATTTACGGAAGTACTAGAGACTATTAAATTTCTTGATGGATATTCAAGTAACATATCAAAATGGGTCAACAAAAAAGAGTTGAAGATGAAATATTTGAAGACTCGTGATTATCACATCCTTCTGTATGAGTTGATTTCAATAGCAGTCCATTATCTTCTATCCAATAATGTAAGGGTGTAATTTATTTGTTCGTTCCATTTATTTAGAGATATTTTTTATAAGAAGTTGTTGAAATCTATTTTTTCCAAAAATGTTGGCAGAGGCACCATTAATTTTGTGCAAGTTGGAGAAAATATTTCCTCCATCATTTTTTCACATGCATGATGCATCTAACTGTCCATATTTCAACTAATATACTTCTAAAAGGTTATATTTTATTTTTTGGATGTATCCAAATGAAATAAACATGTTCACATTAAAGTCTTATGTCCAAAAAAAAATCATCCATAAGGTTCTATCATCAAAGGTTACTTGGATCAATATTGCATGGATTTCTATTCAATGTATTTTTTCGATTTAACTATGAGATGGAACAGAACAATTAGAAATGAAGAATAAAAATTTCAGAAAATTGAATCCAATTTTCTACCACTTCCCCAAATAGGGGGATTCCCATATCATATATATTGATTACATTAAGCCTTGAAGAGTGATAGATATCATGTCACACAATTTTGTTTAATTGTGTTTTATTCGATGACTACATCAAGTAAGTAAATTGAACATGTATATCTTATTTAATCTCATGTAATTTTACATATATGTTAAACTATTTCAATTTTTTCATTAGGTAACATAAAAAAATTAAAACTATAAATCATATTTCTTTACCGTTGATAAAAATACTTTTCATAGAAAGGAGTTTTCTGATTGATTGAAATTGAAGGTAGAAAAATTAATGTACTAAATTAATAAAATAAATATTTAATTAAGTTTAATATTCATTTATATTCTCTAGGTATTGAGTTTTCATATTATATTTATCACTAAGGAAATAAGATCTTCGAATTTTGGTCCTAATTATGTGGTTCGTGAATGTAAATCAATTTTGATCAATGGGTATAAGTTTATTCTCACTCAATGAACAAAGAATATGAGAACACAATAAGATGGTGTTATGTTAACTACCACAATAGTCTGTTATGTCAGTGCATTAGATAGTAGAATTTGATTTGAAAATGTATCTTATTATGTAGTCCTTGAGAAAATACTAATATTGGATTATTATTCTCATGGTCGAGTCACTATGATTAAATGCTAGTGGTTTGATTCAATGAAAATATAGGGAACATTTATTGAAGATTATAGATTTCAAATTATTGACATGACTCACACTCTTTCTATTGATGAACCATATGTATTGACATAAATGGAGAAACAAGTTTTTTATGTCAAAGATCATCTTCGACCTGAATTTGGTGTCATTATTTAAGTAATCCCAATACATATTTTTGATGATGGAATTGACACCATCCCTACTCCCGTTATCCTTGATCCATTTATTACTTATAGTGACTCCATTACTTCAATAGTTTGATTTGATTGCAAACCTGAAGTTGTGGTGAGAAATATATATAATCATTCGTTTGTGTTCTTATTTTTCTGGTTTAGCTCTACTTGAGTTTTCGAGGTTAGTGGTATAAATATTTAATTACTATTGGTTATAAATATTTTGTATCCAACTAGACCTTCATGTGAATTTTCAATATTTACTAATAGTTTTATTTGAGTTGAATTTTCTAATGTTAAATTGAACTGTATTCAAACCTTCCAAACTAACAAAACCTAAATAGTTTAATTGTAACAAAAAACAAGATGATTTTGAATTAGACATATTAAACTAATTTATATGAAAATCAAAACCAATGAAAATAATGATATAACAAAAAAATTAAACTAAAATCCAAATCTTACATGCAATAATTTTTTCTTAAAATGTCACTACTTTCATGTAATGTGCTTGTATATCTTGGGCTAGATTCTACTGGTTTTATATTGGATTACTAATACATTGGATACTTTTTTTTGTTTTTCCATATTTACCTAACATGCCATATTATAGCTACATGGGTTGGGTTTACTTGTGTTTTCTTATAATATCATCTCTGGTGACCTATTATACCAAATATATATGGAAATGTTTCATAAATTCTCTATATTCCACTCTTATTTCCCAAAATACCAAATAAGGAAATTTACTATTTAATTACTAAATTTAACTAAAAAAACATATAACGAAGCTGGATAAAAACCTCAAAATAATGAAAAATTTGTGACATTATCATTCCATAACACTTGATTAATTACTTTTCCTCAATTAATTACTATCAAAAAGTTTTAAAAATATCCCACTTCCCATTCTAAACATGTTAATTTGAATGTATTGTTTTTTCTATGACATGTATTCTATTTTGATATTATTCCCACTAGATATAAAATGTTTATTTTATATCAGTTCATATATTGTATTTGGTTTGATGAGTGGTATTCCTTAATTAAGTCAAGTTTTATCTTATTTATTGTTTCGGTTACACATTAGTTATGTATTTCTAATTAATTCCATATTTGTTTTCAAATGCAGGAAATGAATAAAACTCAGGAGCGGCGAAGTAAAAAGAAGAAAGAAAAAACTTTCTCAATTATTGAGATGACCATCCCTCCTTTAGTGACCATTGTTATTATTTTATTTCAAAAACATATATCAATAACATATAACGTCATACGATTTATTTTGTTTTAAATTTTAATCAGGATCCACCACTAAGGTGACAATTATTTACTGACCAGTGTAGTGGTTCTAGTGCTCAGGATAGAGATTTGAGGGGGGGGGGGGGGGGTACTACAACTAGGCATCAGCATGCCTAATCACACCCCATCTTCCCCTAAAAAACCATCTACCACAATTTTTGATCCCATGATGTCGTTACACACATCTAGGATATTTAGGTCACCTATGTTTGCACCTCCATTTTCATCTGACCCTCCTTGCCCCTCTTTCCCATATCCACTCATGATTCCTACTCATCCTTATTTTTCATTTTCACAGCCATCTGTTCATTTTCTTTTCCTTCTACTTCTTTCTCACCGAGCTACCACATCCTTGCTTCTTAGATTTATACTCTGACACCATCTGAACTTGCAGATCATATAATTGGACCCAATACATCAGTATATGTTAATGTTCCTTTAGTGCCTCGAGATCCATCGACACCTACTAATCAGATTTCCTTAGGTATATTTATAGAACACAAGTAAATTTTTTTATCATAATTTATTTTCATTATAAGAGTTATTGG
The DNA here is from genome assembly GCA_963277665.1 of Viscum album. Taxonomy (NCBI): domain Eukaryota; kingdom Viridiplantae; phylum Streptophyta; class Magnoliopsida; order Santalales; family Viscaceae; genus Viscum; species Viscum album. Next base: position 493,320,379 of record OY728164.1, read on the forward strand.
TATAATATTTTTTTATTCTTTAACATCCAGATCTACCAAAAAATAGTGTGGGAATACATTCATGTGTATAGTTTGGAACCACTATATGCAGCTAATAATGGAGTATAATGAAGATAATATAATGGTTGGAAATCATGACAAGAATGTATGAGTTTTTTTTGTGACGCTTGCTAAATACTCCTTCATCATTCCCATTCGTCCAGTCCCCTAGCGACACATGCCAAGTGAAATAAAGGATAACATTTGGGCATAAATATGGGTAAACAAATTCATTGGATTTAATGTTATATTAATATTGTATTTATTTGAATTAATATTTTGGTGTCAACTTCAATTTAATTTTCTAGATGGAGTGATTGTAAGACCATCACAACTTATGGAATTAGGTGATCTCTATAATGGTTGTAAGAAATCATTATATAGTGGCTGGTGTTCAAGAGTTGGCACATATTTAGAACCCAAACTTTTAATGGATGACTGCCTAGTATAATATTATTGGGAAATGATTACTCATTAGATGAGTGCTGACGTCAAGGTATTAATCAATTTTGAGTTTTTTAAATAAAAATTACCATGATTTTCATTAATACATAATTTTGTATTATTTAATTTTTTTAGGAATCATCGGGAAAAAATAAAACAAACAAGGATGCAATGGAATATGTCCACACTTTGTGGTGGACTAAAATTCTAGACCATGAGAGGAAGTAGGTACAAAACTTATATGTAATTAATTTTTTATATATCATGCAAATAAGGGGGTCAATAAATTTAAAAATTACTTTGCCTAAAAAGAATATCTAGTTGGATAAGTTCTAAGGGTAGAACCTAAGAATTAAAACCACACATTCCATGGTTCATCTCGAGAAGTCTTGTAACATGGCTTTAAATTAAAAAAACAAAAAACTTCTTAAGAATTTGAATGATGTTAATAATAGAACCATGAAAAATTATTTATTGGTTGGACTGAAATTAAAACAAGTAGGTTCGATCCAAAACTAAAATCAACACACAAATATCATAAGATTTCATGTATGATCATAAGTATTTAAAGTGTTAAATGTATTTTTTTGAGATAGTGTAATCCAATGTTCATTTTTGTTCACCGAGCATAAAAATTTTCATTGCTATCATAAGAATTTAACAATTAGTATTTTTTTGACTTTATCCTAGGTAAAAAATCAAGTTTACAAAATTTGAATATTTTTATTCACTGTACATAATCATTTTACTATTTGATTTTAATGAGTAAAAAATGAATTATGTTACTTATGTTAAGAACATTAAGAAATTGTATAAATTTTAATATTTTTTTTCTTTTCCTTCTATTATTTTTTATGGTGAGAAATTGATTTCTTATGGTTGGGTTTTTTATCTATTGAATCTTTGAGTATGGTTATGCAATGATTTAATTTTATAAATGAAGAAATAACATTTTCTTCATTAATTTAATTAATTTTTAGTTTAATCTTGTTTAAATCATCAAATTTACATACTTATGATTATCCCTTGTTGATACTTCCATGATCTAGCGATTATGTTTTCACTATTAAATAATTTTTTATTATTGTCATTAGATTTGAATATTGAAATGTATTTTTATTTGTTTTCTATTATTAAAATTAGGATAATAATTTCATTTTAGAGGGTGGTTTTAAATATTTAAGGACGTGTTCCTCAAGAAAAATTTTTTTGTTTGAGCATAAAGAAAAAATATGGAAGCGTAATAAACAAACTAACATAACAACAAATTTTAATTTTTTTAATTTATTGATTTCAATTTTTAATATATATATTTTTAATTTAATAGTCTATTTATATTTGTAATAGTCTACTTTGGAGGCCCTTAATGCTCAGGAACCTGAAAAATTTGGACCAAACAATCACTTATATCATGTTTTGGGTGATGAGCACCATTAAAGAGTACGCTGATGACTAGGGAAGAGTATTTTCCTAATGATGTATTGGCCCAGTTAAGGTGTAGTTTCTAGTAACACCAATTCAGAATGGGTGGAATAGGCAGATGAAAAGGATGAAAGGCTAAACAAAGGGCCATATAAGTGGAAGAACGATCTTAAATGGAGAACATTGAATTTTTAAAATTGATGGAAGTATTATTTCCATAACTTCCACAATATATTGCCACTACTTATGATGAATATATGTAAAGGATGCATATGTTTTATAGTGCACCAGGTAGTAGTTCAAGTGGTGGTCAAAATGATGACATTCCTAGTAATGGCGATGGCGAGGATGGCCACAAGGAAGAGGGTTGGGATGATGGTGGGGATGAGGCTGATGATGAGGACAAGGATGAGGACGCAGATGAGGATGGTGTTAAGGATGATGGTGATGAAAGTGATGGTGATGAGGGACATATTAATCAGTTACATTTTTGGTTGATTTATGACATTTCTTGTTTAATGATTTAGTATGAATGAATATATGTGATATTTTGAATATTTTTTATTGTTCTCTGAATGATTTGGTGTTCTATTACATTGATTATTCCCATAGAAGTAGGCATTTTAGGTGAAAGTGTTATACTTTTTGTTTTTTATTGAAGTATTCTATGTAGGTTTTTATAGGTCTAGGTTGTTTGTTTTATATTTGGAGGTGTAGGTTGTCTATTTTTCATTGTAGTGTTCTGTGTTTTTGATTTCATGTAGGATGGTGCAATGTTGTGTATTTTTTATTTATAGTGGGATTCTTAATTGTTTTGTGTGTTTTATTTCATGTGGGATGCTCCTTGTTGTCTGTTTTTTATTATAGGTGGGATGTTTTGTGTGGGCAGTGGAGGTTTGGTGTGTTTTATTGCGGTGGGAAGTATGGGCAATGGAATATTGTGTGTGTGTTTGATTACAGGTGGGATGTGTGGGCAGTGGAATGTTGTGTGTGGATGTTGGAAAGTTGTGTGATTTTTTATTGTAGGTGGCAGTGGAGTGGGATGCTATGGTATGAAAATTTGTGTGTTTTTATTATAGGTTGTGTTTCTAATTACAGATGGTTGTTTTTTATTGCAGGTAGCAGTGGAGCTATTATTGATTGTAGGTGGTAGTAGAGTGGGATACTGTAGTGATGAGGTGTGGGGATTCTCTCTTCCCACGTCCACTATTATTCTTACCATCCGTTGAAAATTGGTATGTTTAAATCAGCCATAAGTGACAGAGATCTCCTATCTTTCCACCTTAGCTACTCTTCTTCCCATCCACTGCAAATTAGTAAGTTTAGATTGACCATCCCTTCTTCCCAAATTTGATTTCCCTAATTTCTTTCTTAGAATATTTCTCTAATTTTTAATGTTTGATCCAATTTTATAACCCCATTTAAATGTGTTTAAACCTTTTTTTTGTTTTTGCATATAAATTCATTTGGAGTGTTCATTTTTTGTCTTCCCTTGTAGTTGTGGGTAAGATATTCCTTCTTTTGCATTTCTCTAATAGATCCTTTACTACTAGTTTTATCACTAAAATTTGGTTTTCCCTCTTAATATTATTCATATTGTTTTTAATTTGGTTTCTTTTTATACCTAATAAGATAATACTTATTGATGCATCATAGATTTCAAGATTTAAGAACCATTGAACTAGATGGAAAACAGATCAAACTCAAAATTTGGGGTACTTTTGGTTAGAAGAGATTTAGGAAATCACAATTGATATTATCTTATATCTTGAAGGATATGTAATTTAGAGCCCATATATTTCAACTTACAAAATAAGTAATTTTGGGATGATTTTTAAAACATGATTTCTCAAAAAAAATTATTTTTTCTCAAACAACACTATTGCACATATCTAGTGACCCGATTCTCCATTAGGATCTGATGCTGCTATTTTTCCTTAGTACTATAATAGATTAAAACATTATATAATTGTTATTAATATAGAAATACTGTATTTTATTTTAAATATATCTCCCTCTATTTTAAAATATATATTAATCACTTACCAAACATTTCATTCAACACCAAAACAAGACTAATGAAAATTTCCCAAACTAAATTTTATCAAAAAAATAAAAACTAAGCTAAAACTTGATCCAAACTTATTATATACCATTAATATGAAGAATAATTGTTAATTAATAGGAATATAATATTTAATAGTATCATTTTGAAACTTAGAACCATTTCCCCCTTTCTTGTAGGAACATGATTTGACCCATGGGGAGTTGTGGTTCTTATATGTTGGGTGGTGACTTGTATAATCATAGGAGACATATATTTTGTAGTATTTTTTATTCTATTTTCTTTTCTTTATCACATCATACACTTAGGATTTTTACCAATTTCTATGGATGGAGGGTAATATTCTGTGAAGGGTTCCAGAAAGGAACTGGACATGGCTACACAGTTTCCTTTGTAGGGGAGGGAGATTGGGGTAGTGGAGATATTAATTAATCAATTTCATTTTTTTCTACTTTTATACCATGTTGATTTTGTTTATTTTATTTTCCTTCAGTGTGGATGCCCAATGTACGGATGGGTTATGCCAAAATTTTATTTATTTTCCGCTGCTATTTTAATTAATTTTTTGTGAGAGAAATTGTTCCCAAGTGATGATTCCTTGGTATCCAAACATTTGTGTAAACCCATGGGAATAGCCCATCCACCTTACTCCATCTTATTCATTTCTATATTAGAGTCTAACTAGGTCATTACTATGTCTCAACCATGTGAGGGCCTAGTAAACATGGAATAACTTGGGAGGGATTGAAAAAATCTTCACAACTATACACCTCCATTGGTCCAGTTCACATATATTATCTAATAAATCAAACAAAATACACAATCTTAGGATCACAGAATCATTACCTAAATATAGTTAATGAATATTCTCCATTTTTATATCCAAGGATTCATATGCTAGGTATTCATACTCTGGAGGCATCAACTATATATTTTATCAAGAATACTTTTTCACCAACAATATTTTCATGTTTCTTTATTTAAAATTTATATACTATAAATGTGTAATAAAATTGATTATAAATATCCTAAAAAATGATCAAATGTTTATAAATCCAAACTCTATCCCAAAAAATTAACAAACATTTGTCACATCCTAAATTTCTTACAAGAAAACTCACTATGTTCATCTTTAAAATGCCCAGGGCTAGAAACAAGTGTTGAGGCCCAACAAATAAATAGGCCCAAACACCATATGAAATTTTCAATAGTCTATCCAATAAGGTTTTCAATATATTTATCCTTGTAGAATCTGTTTATTATCTTTCAATAACTAGTGAACTGTGCATGTTGTAATTTAAAATTCACACAAATGAATACAATTTTTTTTTTCATTTTTGTTTACCCATGAGGAATGTTTTATGCATATAATCCCTAATTATATCATGTAAAAAATAACTTACACAAATCCTTCATCACCTCTGGAACTCCATGATTCGTACCAGAAGCCCCCTTTTATATGCATCACTCATTTATCTAGGATATAACTACTAATGCTAGCACATGAATCCATATGACACTATGTATGTTCATTTAAATTGACACCAATTTTATTCTACTACCAAAAACAATCTAGCATCATGTAACACCCCAAGCTTCCACGGTACGTTTCCCTTCGAATAATGCAATGGCGTGTATTGTACGCAACTTCGAGATTCTAACACACCACAACCAATCAAACTAGACGTTATGAATAGTAATACCTACTTTTTGAAATTTTATAAATTCTATCTCTCAAAATGGAATTTATTTTTGGATTCGGAATATTGAATTTATCCTATGGTGAAATTTTGGAACTTTTCAGATAACACTTATATTTTGATGAATAGTGAAAATTACTAAATTTTAATTAAAAACAACTTTTTAAATCAAAATAATTTATAATGATAAATTATATTATTGAGTGGTTTTAAAGTATAATTAGAATATATTTTTACCATTTTATCCAATGGTGTTCATTAGAATTAATTTCACTTTGAAATTGGACCTAAACAATTGTGAATCTTTTGATATATATTGTTTCTTAAAAACACGCCATTTGTTGTGACAGCGGGAATTAATTATAAAATTAATTAATGCAACTTATATGTTTAGAATTTTGTAAAATAGAAATCATTTTTGAATTCAGAATATCAATTATATCTTAGAGTGAGATTTTGACATTGTTCTGAAAAACTTCAATTTTTAATGAATAGTGAAACTACTAAGTGGTAGTTAAAAAAAACTGATTTTTTCATAAAACTTAATTTTACCGCTTCTGTGAATGTAATTTTAAAAATCTGAGAGACACGGTTAATATCAAGAAGTAAAATGTGGTTCAATGAGATGAAAATAATTTTTGGTGAATAGTAACTTTTTACTTTTATTTACCACGGTTAAAAGTAAATAGGGTAATTAAGGGTAAAAATGATATTAATATTACCCTAACACATGTCCTAATTCTACTGGACAAGTGTATCTCGACCAAAAACAACCTTATTAATAAAATATTATCATTTAGGTCCACTTGGATTAGATTAGGACATTTATTATTATTTAATTCAAAGAAGAGTTAAAAGAGTTAAAATCAATGTTTATTTACTAAAACATTTTTAATATAGGGTTATACATAAGATAAATTCAATTGTAAATATTCATTAGAAATATAATAAGATTTACTACATAATTATATTTTATTTATAATTTTTAGACATTAAATAATTTAATATATTTATGACACAATGATGATGCAGTAATTACAATAATAGTGAAACATTAAAATAATTTATATGATAAATACCCAAATAAATATAATTTAAGACTTTTAATGAATTACACTAATTTTATAGGATAACATGCCATATTATGATTGATTTAATTGACTTTGTTCAAAGTAATAATTCTTTTATGAGTTTCAAAAAAATCAACTATTGAATAGTGTCAAAATTGACATAAAAGAGTTTTTAAAACAAATATTATATTATTAATTGATATTAAATTCCTAAAAATCTAAGGTTCGACCAAGAGACTTATATCATGATAGGTATATCATTAATGGACCACTTGGGGATCTCTTGGATGTATATAGTAAGTTTATTAACTATATAATATAAAAATACAAAGTGACATGGTAAATGTCAAACTAATTAACTAAGAGTTAAAACTAAAAGATAAGGTTAATATAGTAACACAAAACTATCTAAATTATATTGGCTGAATGGTTTTTGACCTATCCCAACCTTAACCTTTTAATAATCAACTTTTGATCCATTAGAAACCGAATATGAATTTATTATAAATTAATATTTCTAGCTTTTCCAAAGGTGACCCTCACCCCTCTTATAAAAGGGCACTCCTCCTTCTCATTTCTTCACACCTTCAAAGCCTTTTGGTTCGGCTAAACCCTGACCAAATACTCTCTCAACTTCCCTCACTACAACCTAGAGGCCTTAGTTTGATCATAAATCCAACCTACGGAGCCCTTTTGATCAAATCAAAAGGAAGAACCCGAAGAAGAGGTAATGTTTTCACCACCCCTTTTCAATTTCCTTTCTTCTTCCACTTCTTCTTTATTTGTTATTACCATTATAAAATAATAACTCCAGTATCTTATATATACTATGATTTTATTATAAATATGGTACAACCATATTCATTATTCTATCCACCCTTTTAATAACATGTCACCATACGTGCGTGCGTACGACTTACCGTCTCCACGTCGTGGTGTAATTATTATTCAATATATTATTATTTGGGTGGGTATAATAATGATGTGTAACTCATTTAAATAATAAATATAACATGATAATGATTCTTTATATATGATATACCATCCAATTATATATTATTTTAATATCAAAAGAATGATATTGTCGCTCGTGCGTACGTACGGACTACCGTCTCCACGAACGCGATGAGATTCATTCTCCATCATATCCATTCAAGTATAATTATCATTTGATGATTTAAAAATAATGTTTAAGAACTTTATATCATTCTGGATATGAATAATATACAACCTATCCATGAAAAACATGGCTTACGTAACAAAACATATAAAAGAAAACGAGTAAGTTAACACCCGAAATGACGATAATTCTAAGATATTATTAACAAAGCAATGTTAAAAGATCATATATGATATCATATTAATGTATATGATTCATGAATAATTTAATAAAAATTATTTCAACATTATACATGAGGTTAACCTACCCCCAACCAAGGAAAAGTACAAGGTAAGGGGTTTCTTATCTCACTTTTAATTCCGTGAGAATTCCATTGTTCACCACTTATTTATTACATGTGGTGTGTGTACTGCCCATGTTTGTATTCATTGTGTAATATACTTTAATTCATGTATATTTACATCATCATTGTATGATCCTTCTTTCATGGGTTTATGTTTTGTATGTTAACAAATCAATAAGGGAATTTGAAATTTCAATTTCCATTTATTCGACTTTACGCAAACTTCATTGATTATTTTACTCCGAGATTATGTGTGGAATAAATATTCATTTGCTTATGTCATAATTTCAACTCCCCTTTTCTGTGTATATACTTTTGATACACATAATCACTCAATTGATAATTTTTCAAGTCATTGATATGAATTTGATAAGAGTAATTTTAACTCACTCTGCATTTGTTGAGTTAAACATCCAATTAATTGGTGTTGTTTTTATAAGATTATGTGTGAATATCCTTTGATTGATTTACACTGAATATACAATCATATTTAGTGTATTTATAATTTTCACACATAACTATGTCGTTGATTTATCCTTAACCTAAGGATACGACCTTTATGAGAGATTTCATCTCAATTTACATTCCTTTGAGACTTCTTTGTTGTTATACACCAAATCACTTTTATGTGGTGTATATAATGTACTTTGACATAGTATATCATGAATTCATTTATTCTCATGATATTAAAATGTTTTTATTTCCTCAATTATTTGTATTCAAGTGTCTCTCTTTTGGTTATAAACTCTAACTAAAATACCATTCTTAAATGTTTTAAAGACTTATTCTTCTAAATCTTTCTCATTAATGTCCATGTTTTAAAAAATGGTTTTAAGGATTTATTTATATGGATATTAAAGTTTTAAAATTAAAACTCCTTTTAAAAGTTTCAAAGTGGTATGGGACACTTTGATTCAAAAATCTATTTTTAAATGGCTTCTTGACAAATAGTGTGACTTTTAAATGATTTCAAGAAAAGGGGGATATTTATCTCAAATAGTTTTGATGATTATTTTCATCTATGTCAACATCCTTCATTATTCTTGATTGAGGTTAATGTTATACAATACAATCTTCCATATTGTATAAAATGAGTTATGTTTGACTGTGGATGTGCTATTTTTATACCATTCATGGTTTGTGGTTAAAGTATTGACTTTTCGTATGCTAGTTTTAATACGAATGTTTATGTTATGTTTTAACCTATTCATATGAGGAATGAATTGGACTTAATAAGTGACGGGTGGATCCCGATATAGCTCCTAAATGCATTGGTAGGTCTCATGAGACAAACTAGTGTCTTGGCACAAGGCCTTGGCAAAATCTTATTTGTAGTCTTGGCACGAGGCCTTGGATATGTGGTTATGATAGTCTGGCATTATGCATTCCATCATTATGAAAGTGGTTATTGATATTGCATGTGATCATTCGACTAGTAGAATATCCATGTGAGTAAGTAAATGGATTTATTTTATTTTATCTTTTCCATTTTATGCTTAAGTTCAGGTTTAAAAGGCTTTCGTTTCAGTTATAAACTTCCTTAAGTGTTTATGCTTATCTATGAAAGCTTCTGCTATAATGTTATCCTTACTGAGCATATTAGCTCACCCATTTAAATGTTTTATTTTTCCCAGGATTATGAAGAAATAATTTATGAATGACCTACAGGGTTAGTATAAGGGGATATGAAGACAAGATGTTGTTGTGGTTTTTTTTACCTTATGATGTAATTATAAGACTTATGAATATATCTAGTGTTTCCAAGACTAATAAACTAATCGGTCTTTCGAGACTTGATCCTTTGTGATCATGCCAATGTTATGTAATAATGTACTGACTCTGGGTATCTAGGGTCGGGGCGTTACACATCAGCCTAATATATTTACTTAAGATTATTCATTTAACAGGCCCCGTTATATCTACTAAACACTGTCTATTCAGCTGTGTCCGATAAAGGATTCTGCTGGCATGAATATTTACATCCCATGAAAAACATGTATTGTCTCCATCTATATTTACCAAGAATAAAATTAGGCAACTTAATGTCTAGATATTTCAACAGTTACCTGATTATAGTTACCACAATGAAAAAAATCAATCACCAACTTGGGAATTTTTTTGTACGTCAATTTAAAAAATTTACCACGCAGAGAAAATTTTCATTTTTCTCCATAGTGCCATTAATCAGCTACCATATGTAGTTCCCACATATTTCTTCTTCATTACACTTTCTACATGACTTTTTTATACCACTAAATATAGCCTCAATTCCAGTACATTTATGGAATGTGCTATATGAAAACATCATCAGGATATGTTTCAACAAAATGGATTCCCTATAGACCATATAAATGATTCCAACCAAATGGATATATGTTGTATGACACCATTATGGGGTTCCAGGCCAGTCTCCTCAAACTTGTAGCCATATCACCTAGAATATATTTTAAAACACACATCAATCCACAACCTCTCATATACTGGACCATCATACGATCCACTTCATCATTCATGGATCATCTTGACAATGGTTTTGATGCTCCTTAGATTTTTGGTTTCAGGGAAAAAACCTATATTGGTGTGCCAATTTTCTTAAATATTGTAATTAATTGTACAATAGATCTTGTGAGATCCCCTAACATTTATATTTTTTTATTCTCCCTTTACTCTCCCTTATGCTCATGATAACCATTCCACTGACTCTATCTTATGGTAATATGATTTTACTTCATGGAACCTCCCTTATGAATCCTTATTCCATATTTGGAAACCTTTTCCATATTAAACCACAATTATGAATCCCATAACATGAGTCCCATGATTTATGACACATCATTAATGCCTTAAATGATTGGGTTTATTCACAAAACTCCCCTTTTATCCTATAAATGTCATTCCAGATGTGGTTTGAAACTATTCGAATCCTATTATGATAGGCACTCAGATTAAAAGCACTCATTATTGTGTGTTTTTTATTGTAGTTAGTATGATGTGAAGTATTTTCTATAGGATATTTCATTGTGGTATGATGTGAAGTGTTGTCTGTGGAAATTACATTATTGTGTTTTATTGATTATGGGTGGGATGCTACATTGGAGTGGTGGGATGGATGATGCATTGGAGTGGTGTGATGTTTTAGTGGAGTGGGAAGTGGGGGATGTTGTAGTGGGGGATGTTGCAGTGGAGTGGTGGGATGTTATAGTAGAGGGGGAGTGGGGGATGCTGCAATGGAGTGGGGAGTGTGGGATGCTACAATGGAGTGGGAGTGGGGGATGCTGTAGTGGAGGATGTTTCAGTGGAGTGATGGGATGTTGTAGTGGAGTGGGGTATGTTGTAGGGGAGTGGGGGATGTTGTTGTGGAGTGGGGAGTGGGGAATGCAGCAGTGGAGTGGGAGTAGGGGATGATGCAGTGGAGTGGGGAGTGAGGAGTGGGGGATACTGTAGTGGAATGGGGAGTGAGGGTGCTATAGTGGGGGATGTTGCAGTGGAGTGGTGGGATGTTATAGTGGAGTGGTTGGATGTTGAAGTAGAGTGGGTGATGTTGCATTGGAGTTAGGAGTAGGGGATGATGCAGTGGAGTGGGAAGTGGGGAATTGGGGGGGGGGTATACCAACGGTTACATAACCTTTGATATGTATCTAGCCTTTGTAAAGGGCCTATCCAAATGGTTTCAAGCCGTTGGGATAACCCATTTCTACACATATGCCAACAGTTAATTCAAAACCATTGGAATAATATTTTACCAATGGTTTTAAAAATATTGGAACATTTTTATTCCAACCCCTTTTCCAATGGTTCAAATAAAACTGTTGGATGTGGGTTTCCCTCTATGGTTTAAAAAATGTTGGGATGGCTTCATCAGACCCCATAGTAATAGACCACTGGAATAGGATATTCCCAATGGTTTCAAAACTATTAGGATGGCTTTCTTCCTAATTGTACTCCAATGGTTCACACAGAACCATTAGAATATTTTTTCCCAACAGTTTCAAACCATTGGGATGGATATATCCTAGTTGTTTAAAATGTTTCTTTAGATCTATTCCAATTGTTTCCAACGATTGGGATATATCTATCCCAACAGTTTAAACTAAACCATTGGATAATCTAAAATTCAACTAGACTATTCCAATGGTTTATTATAAACCATTGGGATAGGTCTATCCTATTAGCTTGCATAGAAACAGTTGTTGACACTATTGGGATAGCCTATCCCAAAGGTTTCATGGCCTATCCAAATTGTTTGAAAACATTGTGATTGGCTACATTTTTAGTATTGTTTATAATCGAATTATTGGAATTATTTTTGTCAGATGAAATTTATCATGACATTATAATGGTGTTATGAAGACGACATTAGATTGATATGTTCTTCTAATATGTCTATATAAGAACATGTGAGGCCATTACAACTAACTCCAATATTCATAGAAATTTTAATTTTGGAGTGATGCCTATAAATAAGTGAGAATTTGAGGAGATGAGCACTAATGAATTTTCAACTCAACACGTATGAAGATCTATCTACCTACACATCTCATTCTTATGATTTGTAATATTATAGAGAGACATGTTTTAAGGATTCTAAGTGAGAAATTTTAAAATCATTAGAAAAATTTTTACGTTTGTATTTGTTTGTTTTGATCATGGTTTAGATCGAGAGATTATGAGGATAGGAAGATAGGTGATTCTAATCAGGCTGATTGAGGGATTTGTAACACCCCAAGATTTTGTGATATATATATATATATATATATCTTTTCAATATTTTTTATTTCACACAATACTGAAAAAAATAAATTTTATTATATGAAAAAAACTATGTTTGGATTGAATTATACGCAACACCAAGTCGAAATTTCACAACACACAACACTTGGATTATCCTATGATATATACAAAACTTTGCTTGTCTTGTGTTACACATAACTCTGAGTTCTTTTGATAGCTTGTATTACATGTAAGACCAAGTTTTACTGAACGATAGTATATTATTAAAATATTATTATTTAAAATAAGTAGATATAACTTAGCCGTTAAATTAGCTATTATAAATAGTATTAAATAACTTATGAAAATATAAGGTTTATAATATGAATTAATTGGTTATTAATTAATTATAAATGTAAATATATACCAATTGATTATTAAGGAAATAGTTTTGTTTTTATGCTCCCAAAGTTGTTTTTTCTTAATAAATTAAATTAATTACAATTAGTGAATGAAATTAATGAAATATATATTTTATATATTTAATAAAACATTTTTTATATTAATCCAATAGATTTTATATGCATAATATAAGAACAAACCCAATTTTACGCATAAAATCCTAAAATTTTCAAAAGGGTAATTCTACCACCTTTTAATGGAAAACCCATTTTAAATATAATATTTTACCATTTTAGAATTTTTATATGAAAAAATAAACTTATTATTTATAGTGTGTTATAAACATTTACTTTGGTTGATTTTTTGTTATTTTTTTTGATAAGTTTCTTGGTTTGATATATAGTGAAAAATACTGAATTTCAATTGAAAAAAACTTTTTTCATCGAAAAAAATCCTTAGTGTTAAATTGAATTTTTATTGGTTTTAAAATATAATTATATCAAAGTATTATTATTTAATCTTATATAGGTCATTTGAGTTAATTTTACATTTAATTTAAATATAAAAACATTTCAATATTTTTCATGTTTTAACTTTAATAACATATTTTATCACCCCATTAACATGATTAATTTTAAATTAATTACTGAAATGTATATGTCTTAAAATTTGAAAAATGGATTCCATATATGGAATCATAGGTAATGAATTATTAATATAGTTTTATTTTATTTTTTGGTCATTATAAATATCAACTTTAGTAAACTTTTATAAACATAATAAAAGGTAAATCAGGCAATTAAGGGTAAAAAAAATATTATAAATAGTATAAAATTACCCTAACACTTGTCCTAATATCACTGGATGAGTTTATTTCAGCCAAAATAATCCTTGGATAAAATTATTACCTTTTTATGACCCTTGGATTAGAGTAATACATTTATTGTATTTTATTTTAAGAAAAGTTAAAGATGTCATACTCATATTTTCAATAACTATATTATTTTTAATATAGTGATATACAAAAGATAAATTATCCTATAAATATTAATTTGAAATATTAAATATTTTTATTTATCAACATAATTTATTTTTAATTTTTGTGAAATAAATAAATACCTTAAAGGCTTCCACAATGATGATGCAAGAATTGTTTAATTAATGGAAATACCAAATAAATGTTATTTTAATATTAAAATAAATATAATTTGACATAATTAATTCTATAAAATAAATTTATGGAAGACTTTTACATGTTAGATATTATTTAATATAGTTTTTTTAATATAACATGTTGTTGTGATATTTTTAAAAAGGAAAATATTGAATAGTGTCAAAATTGAATCTAATGATATTTTATGAAAGTAATATTTTATTAAATTATTTATAAATAATATGAATATTAAATAAGAATAAGGGGATTATATATGGTTTGAAATATCCTAAATTTACCATTTGTGGTCCAATTTAAACTTTATCTATAAAAATTACATTCTCTTAACATTAAAAACTTTGTTAGAATAGTTAAAATTAAAATTGGTTAACTAAGAGTTAATAAAAAAGATAAGGTTTAAAATCACATAAAAACCTTTATAAAATTTATTTATTGTTTATATTAAAAACCTATATCATTGTATCTTCAAATAAAGTTAATTTTGTGGGTATTTGGATTTATATTTAATTTATTATAAATTAATATTTTTTGAAATTCTAAAAGTTACCCTCACCCCAATTATAAAAGAGAACCTCTTACATCACTTATTCACATAAAATTGAGCCTTAAATATCATCCATAACCTGAAAATTTAAATTATAAACTTCCCTAAAAACATCCTAGAGGTTATTATATTCTCACAAGGCCAACCCTAGTGTCCCAAAGAGGAGATCCAAAAGAGGATCACAAAGGAAGTGGTAATCATATTTACTGATTCTCTCAAGAGTATTTCTTCTTATACATCGTATCATATGTTGTTTCCATTATAAATTAATAAATAAATTATCAACTATATTCTGAGATTTTATTACGATTATCTAATAACCATATTCTACCTTTTATCCAACCTATGAAAAATGAAATCGCCACTCGTGCGCACGTAGGACCTACCATCTCCACGTCGTAGTGTAATATGTTTTTCATCACCACTTTAATCATATGGGTATAATGATGGAAATTATAATTATTTATTATTATTATAACATTATATTTATTCTTGAGAAAATATATATACCACCCAATTCCATACCTTTTCATAATTAAGGGAATGATATCGTCACTCATGCGTACGTACGACCTACCGTCTCCACAACGCGACATGATTCATTTTCCATGATCAGCATTAAAAAATGATTATATAAATATATATAATGAATAAATATGTTATATAATACATTATTATAATTTTTTAAATGATATAAATATTATATCCTATTTTCATGAACCGAGACTTATACGACAAAATATGCATAGGAAAATGAAGTTGTTAACACCCAAAAGAAGAGTAATAATGAAATGTTATTAACAAACCAGTGATAAGATAATAATATATGATATAATAAATATAAATATGGTTATGGAATAAGTTAATAAAATTATTTAAACCATTATACATGAGTTTCAGATACACATGAATGAAATTAGAACAAAGGTAAGGGGATTTCAAGTCTCACTTTTATTTCTGCGAGACTTATGCTAAATTCACCACTCATTTATTCTATGTTGTGTATATAACTCTCATGAACGTCTTTTATGAGTATTATAAAAAATATTATGATATTTTATTATCCTAATAATTTTCCTTCTTTCATGAGTCATATGATTCTACCGATTATAAAGTGATGAGTATTTATTTCGCAATCTCTTAAAAATTAGGGATTGTTTTGTTTTAAGTCGTTATTGGGGATTATTTATCATCCATGTCAATGTTTTATAGAAACATTTTAAAAAAATGTTTTAATATTATACTATGTATTTTTAAAGTCATTTTACCCATTTTTTACTTTTTACTACATGGTTTGAAAGAAATATTTTGTCGTTTTCCAAATGAGGTACTTTATGATTTTTTCAGAAAAAGCATGGAAATAATGTTTTCTCTTAACTTATATAGAATGACTATAATTTTCCAATTTCATGATTCATTATTTCCCTGAATATTTTATTACAATATTATAAGTTTATTTTCAAATAAAATTTTTTCTTTTAAAATTTCATGGTATTTTAATAAAAGGAAATGTTTTCAAAGCATAAAGGATATTTTTCTCAAGAATTATTTGCAAGTTATCTCACAAAATTATATTCAATATAAGAAAAAATTATTTGATGTTACTTATGTTTTACTAGGTATATGATTCAATTTTACCATTATTATTGTTTTTAATAATGGTTTATTTTTATGATGAAATGATATTTATGAAACCTATTTCTTTTACATTGGTTATGTTATGATTGAATTATGTTTATGAAGCCCATTTCATTATGTGGGTTCTGATATGATGATTGATTTATGTTATTTTGTAACACATATATATTGTTTTCATTATGTGATGGGTGAGACCTACATCTATCTCTAATGCATTGGGTAACAATTTATATCTCATGAGATAGACATGGCTGGAACGGGGAGTGAACTTAGTTTGGTAAATGAATTTGTCTTCTAAGATGCTCTTAGGAGTGAACCTTTATTACTAATATGGTTATGGGAGTAAACCATGACTACAAATATGGTGTGGGGAGTGAACCCATACTACTAATATGGATTTGTAATTGATTCCTTTACTACTATGGAAATCATTTTATATTCTTATGTGTCTGCTGTAATTCCATGTCTTATTTTAATATTATGCTTTCATGGATTATTCTCTTGAATCCATTATGATTTATGTCTTATTAACTACCAATATTTACAAAATGATTCATTTATTTGATCTTTTATATGTATGTTATGATCTTTAAATGTTTTTATTATTTTCTCATACCTTTATGTTCATATTATACTTATATATCTCCCTTGTTTACCCTTACTGAGCATCTGAGCTGACCCCTTTTTATGTTTCTATTCCCCTAGGTTATGAAGATATATATTATGTATGATGTGTATAATAAGGTTACTATTCGAGAATAACCTAGTGGGAGATAATGTAGATCAATTATGTACTAGTTTTTATGTTTCCATGTTTCCAAAGGCACTAGAATAGTAGGTTATTTGGACGTCTATTTATGTAAGTTATTAAGTATTCTACAAAAGTGATGTAGTGTTAATGTATAAAAATTGTGAGTAATTATAATTGTTATAAGAGAAAGTTAGTTAACCTTTGGAAACTAGGATGAGAAAATATTAGTGAGATATCTAGGGATATTTCTTATGATATGTATAGGGGTGTATCTAAAGACAAGTGTAAGGATGCGTTGATGTTTAGGAAAGTGCCCCAAATATAGGTAATGGATAGAGTGAGTGGTTTCCTAGAATTAAATACTTTTCTGGATACTACAATTGGATATGGTTTTGGTACAAATGTACTTAGGGGTAACAACTTAGACCTGGTGCATTGGGCCTGACTCGAGCATAACTCGGTACACAAAAATGATCCTTTCTACACACCTAGTTTAAAACTTTTATGGGATATTCTTTGGAAAATCAAAAACAATTTACAAACCATCATGAATTATTTAAATGGAATTTGGTTATGAAGAACCTAGGATGAACCTAAGGTGTCATATATTAAGGAAGGTTTCATAATATAGAATTCTTATGAGATTTTTTTCATAATTATGTGGATCCTCACTATGATAATTGTTTCTTACTCAATGAGTTTTGATTTTATTTAATGGAAGGAACCATAAGGAACTAGGTTAATATTTAATGTGATAGAAAATTTTATGATGAGAATTCAATAGGGATGATTAATGGAGTGAAGGATGTTGTGATCATGCCTAGTTAGTTTTCATGGAACATGATTAACAACACATACCTTAACCAACTATCGGACCCACCAAAAAAGATAATAAAGGAGTTAGCTAAGAGTTTGGGTAATGGAGACCATGGCGTAAATAATATTCTATTTCCTTTATGTTAAGAATGTGGAAAGAATAGCCTAAGTGAATTTATTATAGGAACAAGAAGACATGTTTATTGTGGAAGATAAGGACACAATGTAAGTAACTACAAATAGAAAATGAAGGGTTAGGTTAATGAAATGGATGGGAATATTGGTATCCCTAAGACATCATCAAAGATTAAATTCTTTAAGTGTGGAATGAATGGTCATTTTTCAAATTGATGTCTCAAGTGGAAAGTTTAAGAAGATAATCAACAAGGTGGTGAAAGTAATGGTTATATTTCCAATAATGATGAGACTACAAATGAAATATTAAAGGAAAGAGGTATTATGTAATACGATGAGGTATCATTATTATGTATTATGAGTGAAGTGGAATAATATAAGTTTTCAAGTATTTGGATTAAAGAATTATGTTACATGAATGGTGAAATATAAAAGGATTGTTTAGTTTATGTATTTCACTTAGGATTTAAAAGTTTATATTGAATGATTTCAATGGACTAAAAATGTTATTTAATGGAAAGGTGAAATTTTTACTAAGGTAATATAACCATTAATATTTCCATTATGTTAACATAATATTTTTTGGATAATGATATGTTGCATATGAATAAGTAAATTGGATTGTACTGATTACATTGGAACTAATTAAGGACTTATTGAAAAGTGGTTATATTATCATTAATGAAGTTTTCAAAAATTTTCTATTTAAGGATTATGTCCAATATACCTTGTAATAAAGAAACATGAATGTTTTCAATAATTAATTACCATGTTTCAAAGGAATAAATGATAAAGGCATTCATATTTTTGGTATGCAACAAACAAGAGCTACTTTATGATATATGGGGGATTAATGCTAAGCTGTTTTTGAGAAATTTAGTGACCTTATTTATAGAGTCTTGGAATTTCAGATTTTTAAAGGGTTATAAGTTTATCCATTTATGGAATGTTTTATGTTAAACTTTAGATAAGGTTTTAGAGGTTAATATATTTTCTCAACATATGCGGATTTATGAATATTGGATAACTTGTGTAAACCTATTGGTGTGATAAAAAAATATGGAGTGACCTATCATTATATTTATGGATCTCATGATCTATTAATTCTTTATGAATGAATAATTCACCTTCATTTCATAGAATGAGATATGAAGTGGAAGTTGAGCAAGTCATAACAAAGGGTGAGTCCATCCTAAAACCATGTATGTATATATTTTCATTAAATTTATTCAACCTTATGAAAATTAAATAGAAATAAAACATTCTCCTAATACCTTGATTTTTGTTGAACCGATGGCTCTTTACATCATCATAGATTTATGACTTTAAGGCCCTCAACTTTCCAATGTTCATTCACTTGTTTTTTATTGATGACCTCAATCACTCCCTATAAATATTTATGCTTTTCCTATAAGTTTATATTTTCACTTTCCACCTATGTTCTTTTATGTGGAAACTTATTTATATGTTACTTTGGTTAACTCTTATGTTTCCAACTTTCCTTTTTTATAGGTAGGTCTTGTATTCAGTTCTACGATATGGGTTTATATGAAAGGAACTTTCAGGTATTAAACATTTGATAACCCTAGAAAAATTTTAATGGAAAAATAAATTTTAAGGGGGGTAGAATGTAACACCTTGAGATTTTGTGATATATATATATATATATTAATCTTCTAAATATTTTTCCTTTGACACAATACTGAAAATCAATTTTTTATATGAAAAACACTATGTTTGGTTTGC
Source organism: Viscum album (assembly GCA_963277665.1). Taxonomy (NCBI): domain Eukaryota; kingdom Viridiplantae; phylum Streptophyta; class Magnoliopsida; order Santalales; family Viscaceae; genus Viscum; species Viscum album. The sequence continues at coordinate 493,340,498 of OY728164.1, forward strand.
GTTATACACAATCACAAGTTGATAATTTTCTAAACACAATCCTTGGATTTGCTTGAAGTATATGAAACACTATTCATGGCTTGTATTACACACAAAACAAAATTCTTTTGATATCATTCATTACATGCAGGACTGGGTTTTACCAAACCATAGTATATTATTAGAATATTATTATTTAATATAATATGGTATAATGTAGACACTAAACTAGCTATTATAAATATAATTAAATAACTTATGAAAATATAAGGCTTATAATATGAATTACTTGGTTACCAATTAATTATAAATGAAAATATATTCTAATTGATTATAAAGGAAATAGTTTTATTTTTATGCTCACAAAGTCATTTTGTCTAAATAAATTAAATTAATTATAATTAGTGAATGATATTAATGAAATCTATATGTTATATACTTAATAAAATACTTTTTATATTCATCAAATATATATTATAGGCACAAGATAAGAAAAACCCAATTTTATGCATAAAACCCTATATTTTCCAAAAGGGTAATTTTATCATCTTTTAATGGATAACCCATTTTAAAAATAATTTTTGACACTTTTAGAATTTTTATATGAAAAAATAAACTTATTATTTTAATGTGGGATATGAAAATTTACTTTGGTTGAATTTTTGGTATTTTTATGATAAGTATCATGTTTTGATGAATTATGAAACATACTGAATTTTAATTGAAAACAACTTTTTTTCATCAAAATTATTTATAGTGTTAAATTATATTTTAATTGGTTTAAAAGTATAATTATATAAAATTTCTATAATTTAATATAATATAGTTCATTTACATTAGTTTTACATTGAATTTAGATATTAAAACGTTTCAATCTTTTGCATGTTTTAACTTTAATAATCATTTTTATCACCCCATCAACAAGATTAATTTTAAATTAATTACTGCAAATTATGTGTTTTGAGTTTTTAAAAATATATTAAATATTTAGAATTAGAGGGACCAAATTACGTAAATATTTTTCTTTTATTTTTGGGAATAATGAATAGTAACTGTAGTAATTGTTTTTTGATATTGTACAAGGTAAATCAGGTAATTAAGGGTAAAAAAATAATACTATAAATAATATAAAATTACCCTAAAACTTCTCGTAAGTTTATTTTATGAGTAATTTTTGACTAACATCATCCTTTGGACAAAATTATAACCTTTTTATTCCAGTTTTATGAGAGTAATACATTTATTATATTTTATTTAAATAAAAGTTAAATATGTCATTCTCATATTTTCAATAACTATTTTATTTTTAATATATGGTTATATGGAAGATAAATTAGACTTTAATTAGAAATTTGAAACCTAAAATATTTTTTTAGTCAAGGTAATTTATTTTACATTTTTAGGAAATAAATAAATACGTTAAAGGATTCTACAATAATGATACAATAATTGTTTAATTAACAGAATAAAAAATAGATGATATTAAAAATAATAAAATAAATATAATTTTAAATAATTAATGTCATCCATGATTTTTATTGATAGATTTAACATGTTAGGGATGGGTTAATATAATTTTTTTGAAGATATCATGTTGTAATAATATTTTTAAAAAGAAAAATAATGAATAGTTTCCAAATTTACACTAATGATATTTTATGAAATTAGTATTTTATTAAATTATTTAAGAATCATAAAAATATTAAATATAGACAAGGGGATTATATATTTTATAAAATATCACAAATTGACCATTTATGGTCCAATTTAAACTTTATATTTAAAAATAACATTCTCTTAGCATTAAAAACATTTTTAATATAGTTAAAATTAAAATAGGTTAACTAAGAGTTAATAAAAAAATACAAGGTTGAAAATTAAATCAAAATCCTATCTAAAATTTATTTTATAATGATATTAAAACCCTATATTATTTTATCTTCGAATAAATTTCATTTTTGAGGTATTTTTATTGAGATTTAATTTATTATAAATTAATATTTTAAGTAATTTCAAAAGTTCCCATCACATCAATTTTAAAAGGGTACCTCCTCCCTCACTTCTTCACATAACATTGAGACTTCAATCTCATAGATAACCTACCCATTTAAATTCTAAAATTCTATATACACATCCTTGAGGTTCTGGTCTTCTCACAAGACCAAACCTAGTGTCCATAAGAGGAGATCCAAAGGAGGTTCACTAAGGAGGAGGTAATCATCTTTACCAATTTTCTCAAGAGTATTTATTCTTATACTTTCACATAATGTGTTTTATACATTATAAAGTTATAAATAAATTATAAAATATATTATAATATGTTATTATGATTATTTAACAATCATATTTCACCTTTTATTCATCCTATGAAAAACGAAATCACCACATGTGCATACGTATGACCTACCATCTCCATGTCACAGTGTAATATGTTTTTCATCACAAAATTACTTGGATGGGTATAATTATGGAAATAATAATTATATATGATTATTATAACATTATATTGATTCTGGAACAACATATATACCATCCACCTCTTTGTCTTTTCACAATTAAGGGAATGATATCATCACTCGTGCATACGTATGACCTACCGTCTCCATGATATGATGTGATTCATTTTCCATGATCACCATTAAATAGTGATTATATAAATGTATATAATAAATAAATATTTTATATTATACCTTAATATAATTTTTTAAATGAAATAACTATATCCTATTCACATGAACCAGGACTTATACGACAAAATATGTATAGGAAAATGAAGCAGTTTACACCTAAAGGATGAGTAATAATGAAATGTTATGAACAAACAGGTTATGAGATAATAATATATGATATCATAAATATAAATATGGTTCTACAATAATTTAATAACTTTATTTAAACTATTATGCAAGAGTTTCAGATACACATGAAGGAACTCATACCTACGATAAGGGGATTTCTAGTCCCACTTTTGTTTTTGCAATACTTACACCATATTCACCACTCATTTATTCTACATGGTGTATATACTACCCATGAATTTATTTTATGAGGATTATCCAGAATATAATGATATTTTTATATCCTTATAATTTTATTTCGTTCATGAGGCATACGAGTCTACCTATTATAAAGTGATGAGTATTTATTTCACAATATCTTCAATAGTTGGGATTATTTCATTTTAAGTATTTGTTGGGGAATATTTATCATCCATGTCCATGTTTTCTATTTTTTTCAAAAAAAATGTTTTTATATTCTCTTATGTACGTTTAAAGTTATTTTTACCCATTTTTTTCTTTTTACTACACAGTTTGAAAGGAATCTTTTGTCATTTTCCAAACGAGCTACTTTGTGACTTGTCCAGTGAAAGTATGAGAAGAATGTTTTATTTTAAATTACATAAAATGAATATATTTTTATTAATTAAATGATGAATTATTTACTTGAATCTTACCTTACAATATAAAATGTTTATTTTCAAATAAAATTTTTTCTTATAAAATTGTGTGTAATTTTAAGAAAATAAAATATTTTTAAAGCAGAAAGGAAATTTTCATTAAGAATTATTTCCATGTGATATCTAAAAATTATTTTCCATCTAAGAAAAAATTATTTGATGTTACTTATATGTTAATGGGGATATTATTTAATGTTATCATTTTTATTCTTTCTAATAATGGTTTATTTTTATGATGAAATGATATTTATGAAACCCATTTCTTTTCCAATGGTTATGTTATGATTGAATGATGTTTATGAAAGCCATTTAATTCTGTAGGTTCTGATATGATTAATGATTTATGTTCTTGTGGAACACATATGTTTGGTTTTCATTATATGATGTGTGGGACCTACATAACCCTCTAATTCATTGAGTAATGATTTATATCTCATGAGATATACATGGTTGGAACGGGGAGTGAACCCAGTTTAGTAAAGGACTTTGTCCACTAAGATGGTCTTAGGAGTTAACCTTTACTACTAATATAGTCATGGGAGTAAACCATGAATACCAATATTGTATGGGGATTTAACCCATACTAAAATATGGCCTTTAAATGATTTATTGACTACTATGGAAATCATTTTATATGCTTATGTGTCTTCCACAATTCCATGTATTATTTCTATGTTATGCATTTGATTAGACACTAAATGAGGCGAATATTAATTGGTAATATATATAATATTAATGTTATTTATTATTCATAAACACCATTTTAGTGCATTTTACACTTTGAACATCATTTCACATTATGATTGTAATACCTTCTTAAAATGCACTATTATGTGGTACATTTTTGAACATCATTTAAAGTAACCAATGATTCATCTGATTTTAAGGAATCTAATTATACATATTTTAATTTTATATTTTTGAAAATTTATCTACAGTTAAATATGAACATTTTTAATTCAGGGATCAATGGAGAATTCATGGAGGATGATGGAGATATTTGGCAATGAAAGGAAGCAATTCTGGAGAAGGAAGATTGAAAACCATCCCACTGATGAGACTGTGGGGCCCAACATACAGGCCCAATTAATCCCAAATTTCGTGTGATTCTAGAAGACATGTATAGGAACAAATAATTCTGCAGGAGAAAATGCTAATTCGACCTCCATGGTGGTCATTTAGGCGTCCCAAGTTAGAGATAAAATTCTGGTCCAGATTCTGCGGCCCCGAAAAACAGCCCACTAATCTATTCATATCTCCGAATATAAAAATCCAAATGGGACCCAATTTTATAGGAGGTTATAAGACATCTGGATATCCATTTTATTTTTGTATGGACCACTCTGATTCTGCCATCTAGAAGGTATTCCAAGTGCGTCTGTTCGGTGAAGAAAAGCTGGCTGCCAGCTCGGGTCAAGGGTGGAAAAATCATCTCTCCCTTACATTCCACCCACCTATGGCATACCACAATTAATTGAGAAGACTTGGAATGTTGGAGGATCAACCCAAGGGCTCAAAAATTCATATTTAAGGCAGTGTTGTTGGAGTATTGAAGGATCGTTGGTGCTTGGTTCAATTGTAATGTTATGCTGCGATTTTGTTGTCTCAAATTTGTCTTTCACTTGTAAGTTGTTCAATTCACTTTAGTTTCTTAATAAAAGTTCTTATTATCCTCTTATTATATTTTTTTACATCTCACTTTTATACCTTTTCCTCAAGGTGTGAATTTATTCACACCAAATCTTGTGAAATTATTCACACAACGGTGGAGTGATCATTTTATTTTTGTTGTTTTCTTTACTTCTCCATGTCCTCCCTCATGAGTCTACTTTCCACTTCCATTGAAACCATAGAATCAATGGAGGGATAAATCACTTACGGGTTGATCAAAGGGAGTAGCAAGGAGCTGGATTGGATGTTATTTATCACCCCACTAATGTATAATCACTTCTTAAATTGAGATTTTTATTTGATGATTTTTAAACTCCATCGTCCTTGTTGAATTTAAGGCCACACACTTTATGTGCTAATACAAACCTTTACCTTGAAGTGCTCAAAAAATTGATCCTTCAAGTGTATAGGTGATTAGTATTAAAGGGTGTAGTCATTGAACCAATAAGTGATGATGTTGTTTTATCTTCTTAAATGAACCCATCTCAAATATAAGAAATTGAAATCTTTGAAAAGGAAATACGTCCAACCCACCCTGAGCGATAACCTAAGATCAACTGATTATTTTAAATTTAATTCACTTAAATATGTTAGATATCCTTTAAAATCATCTAAAATCAACCCAAGTTGGCCACTTCATAGCCAAAAACTGTCCATAGAATGTACATGTCTATATGTTTCTTCTTAGGTCTCTGAGGATTTGATAACCCAAGCTAAACTACAAGAACCGTTCTACCTTCATCTCTTGGGTAAATTTGAGCGAGAATCAAATTTAGGAACCGTTTCCGGGGACCCAAGTATGTCATATAAATACCCATTCTATTCTCCCCCATTTCTTATTTTCTCATCCAAATTCTCTTATCTTGTCCCTTTCTCGTTTTTTTTCTTTTGGCACATGTCCGCCTACACCCGCGATCAATCGAACTGTCTAGTTAGGGTGGATAGTCATGGGGTTGGGGAGTCAAGTACACCGAGGGAACTCTTTTCATTATATCCTAATCTTCCAAACAACCCCGATTCAAAAATTGATCCCATTTCAATGGAAGGTCTTCAAAGAAACCAACTCATAAACCGGGGTAGGAACCAAAATGGAAACCCAAATGAGGCAGCCCCAAACTTGGGGAATGCGGTTGATCAAACCATGAATGACTACCTCACAACTTCCTATAAAAATGACCCCTCATGCATTAGACATAATTACCAAAGAGATTCCAACTACATCTTTAAACCCCATGTCCTAAACCACCTTCCCACATTCCATGGAATAGAGTCCGAGATGCCCTAACTTCACATTAAGGAGTTCAATGACATTGTAGAAACCATGTGTCCCCCACATCAACTAGAATTAGCTAAGATGAGGCTATTTCATTTTTCTTTAAAGGATCGAGCTAAAAATTGGCTAAACAATTTGAGACCATCATCCATCAACTCTTGGTACCAACTGCAAAGAGAATTCTACAAAAAATACTTTCCCCACCATAAAACAATTGCACTTAAAAAGAGTATCCAAAACTTTTTTGAAAAAGAGGGAGAGTCATTCTATGAAACATGGGAGATTTCAAAGACACTCTAAACATGGTTCCACACCATGGTTTTTCTATTCCTAAAAAAGTGATAATTTTCTATGAAGGGTTGGGTCCGGGGAATAAACAATTCATTGACATGACGTGTAATGGAACATTTAAAAACAAAGCCCCAAATGATGCTTACGAGTATCTAGAAAGAATTTCTGAACAAAACCAAACATGGGGAACTTCATCTTATTCTGAAAAGCCACAAAGAACTACTGGAATTCATACACTTAGAGAATAGGAAAGCCTTAGGGCTAAACTCGCAGCACTCTCTAGGAAGGTTGAAGAGATAGACCTTAGGAAAGTCCATGAAATCCAAACCGTTGACCCTGTTTGCACAATTTGTGACAAACATGACCATAAGACACACAACTGCCCAACCATTCCATCCATAAAGGATGTTCTTTTAGGAGGACCCCCAGCGAAAGTAAATGCTTTGAAATTTCAAAAGCCTCAATACCAAAACAACTTCAACCCAAGGTATAATGACCACCCAGGATTCCGTTGGAAAGATAACCAACAACCTAGCCAACCACAAGGACAAAATCCTTACCCCCATCAGAACTACCAAACCCATAACCAATTCCAAACCCAACCTATCCAATACCAACAGCCACAGGTCCATTTTCAACAAACCATCCCACCTCCAAAATGTCCCCCTGGGATAAACCAATCTACTCAAGCACCAACCCAAACTATTCCACAAAGCCTACTAGAACAACTGTGCAAACAAATTGAGAGGATGAACTCAGAAGTCTCTTCCCTAAAACAAGAACTTCAAACCATCAAAACTGGAAAGGCACCATGCCTACTCAGGAAGTTCCATCCTCAACTTCAAGGGGAGAGTCAAGTTGTACTCAAACAACTCATGAACAACTAAAGGCTGCGACTATTTTAAGAAGTGGTAAATCAATTGAGAAACCTGAACAACTAATTCAGAACCCACCTGAAGATTCAAACTTGGATGAAAATTCAAATGAACCAAATGATGAAATTGAAAAACATGATAAAATTGTCAAAGAAACAACTCTTCAACAAACAACCCCACAACCTGCACCATTTCCTCAACGCATGAGGGGGAAACCCAAGCCTGAACTGAGTGAAACGTTGAGGGAAATATTTTCACAAGTCAAGTTGAACATACCCCTTCTCGATGCAATCCAAACCATACCTACCTACTCAAAGTACCTTAAGGACTTGTGCACTTTTAAAAGAAAATTTTCACATAAAAACCAAGTCCTTTTGGCTGCTAATGTGAGTACCACCATTCAAGGGACCATTCCTCCTAAGTTGAAAGACCCGGGTTGCCCTTACATCAATGTTGAACTAGGAGAGAGCAAAGTTGTCAAGGCCTTGTGTGACCTAGGTGCTAGTGTCAATCTCATCCCTTATGTTGTGTACTACCAGTTCAGACTAGAAAAACTCCAACCCACATCTGTCACACTTTAACTTGCTGATCGTAGCATTAGGGTTCCAAAGGGTATTTTAAAGGATGTTCTGGTAAAGGTTGAAAACTTCATCTACCCTTCTCACTTCATTGTCCTTGAAAACCATCCAAACTTAGGAAATGAGGAACAAACCCCAATCATCCTTGGTCGTCCATTCCTTGCAACAATAAACTCTGTTATCCGAGTCCAAAATGGGAACATGACCATCACCTTTGGGAACATGATTCTAGACTTGAACATCTATAATACAAGCTCACAAATAGGGGATGAAGAGGAAATTCATGAAGTAAACATGATATGAAGCATTGATAATTAATACATGGAACATCAAGGAATATTTGATGAATGTTTAAGTCAGGATGAGATTGATTTCCTTTGTTCGCATGAAGGAAGTTTATCTCCTTGGATTGAATCATTTTCAAATTGCTCTTATGATGAAGTCTTAGGTCCAAAAATCAGTGAAACCTTTTAAGAAACCACTTTCATGGAGACCACTCCAACTTCCTTCCCTAAATCTGATCAAGCCAATCTTGTAGCTGAAACTTATACATGTGGGGAATCAATCCTATCTGAAACTCTAAAAAAAGAAATTGAACTTGATCCAATGTCCCAATCTTCTACTTGAATTCTGAACCAACCAGATCTTGAATTGAAGGAACTTTTCGCTACAATCATGTATGATTTCCTAGGGGACAATCAAACACATCCTATTGTCATTTATTCTTCTCTTGAAGCCAATCATGAGAGGATGCTTTTAGATGTCCTTAGGAAACATAAGAAAGCCATTGGTTGGACCCTGTGTGATATTCCTGGGATTAGCCCACTTATCGGGACTCATAGGATTGTTCTAGAATCTGATTCAAAGCCATGTCATCAACCTCAACAGTGACTCAATCCCAATATCATGGAGGTAGTAAGGAAAGAACTTCTGAAATTGTTAAAAGTTGGTATCATCTATACCATAGATGAGAGTGAGTGGGTGAGCCCAATTCAAGTGGTTCCTAAAAAGGCTTGAATCACAGTGATAACAAATGAGTATGGATAGATTCTTCCAACAAGGGTGAGTAGTGGATGGAGGGTCTGCATTGACTATAGGAAGCTAAACTCATTCACCATGAAGGACCATTTCCCCTTACCATTCATTGACCAAGTCCTTGAGAGAGTGGCAGGTCATGCCTTCTACTGTTTCTTAGATGGGTACTCGGGGTACAATCAAATTGAGGTCTCCCTAGAGGATCAAGGTAAGACTACATTCACATGTCCATTTGGCACCTTTTCCTTAAAATGCATGCCCTTTGGTTTATGCAATGCTCCTGGAACCTTCCAACGATGCATGATGGGAATATTCTCAGACATGGTAGGGGATTTTCTAGAGGTCTTCATGGATGACTTCTCTATGTTTGGGGATACATTTGAGGGATGTATGTAGAATGTGGAGAGAGTCTTGTCAAGATGTGACGAAATGAATCTGGTCTTAAACTGGAAAAAATGCCATTTCATGGTTAAAGAGGGACTAGTTCTAGGCCATCTGGTCTCAGGTAGGGGGATTGAAGTTGACAAATCCAAGGTTGACATCATTCGTCACCTTCCATCACCCAAAACTGTCAAGGAAGTGAGTTCTTTCTTAGGACATGCTAGTTTCTATAGAAGATTCATCAAGGACTTTAGTTCAATATCCTGTCCCCTTTGTGCTCTCCTAGTAAAGGATGCTCCATTTGTTTGGATAGAAAGTTGTGAGGGTTCATTCTAAACCCTTAAATCCTCTCTCACCTCTCCTCCAATTATGAAATCACCAAATTGGAACCTTCCTTTTGAACTTATGTGTGATGCCAGTGACTTTGCTGTTGGAGCTGTGTTAGGACAACGTTGTGAAAAAACTTTTTATGTCATTGCTTATGAAAGCAAATCCTTAAATGAGGCCCAAATAAACTACACCACTACTGAGAAGGAGTTACTTGCTATTGTGTTTGCTTTAGAGAAGTTTAGGTCCTACTTATTAGGATCCCCCATCACTGTGTTCACTGACCATTCTGCACTAAAATACCTCTTCCAAAAACAAGATGCCAAGGATAGACTGATTAGGTGGGTCCTTCTCTTACAAGAATTTGAAAATGTTGTAACTGATCACCTCTCTAGGATGGAATTCAAAGACAACTCAAATCACCTTTCTATGTCTGATTCATTTCCTGATGAACACCTATAATCTGTGAGTGACTGCCCTTGGTAGGATGACATAGACAACTTCTTAGTTACAGGAGTAATTCCAAAATTCTTAGGGACTAAAGCTCGAAGGAAATTCCTTTCTGATGTTAGGAACTATGTGTTTGATGATCCATACCTCTATAAGTTCTGCCCTGACCAAGTCATTAGGAGCTGTGTCCCTGAATCTGAACAAGATTTGATCCTTAAATTATGTCATAGTGAAGCATGTGGAGGTCACTTTTCTGCTAAAAAAACATCTGCTAAGATTCTTCAATGTGGTCTTTTCTGGACCACCCTCTCAAGGGACTCCTACACATTTTTTCAAAGCTGTCCTAGGTGTCAATAAGTAGGGTCCATCACAAAAATGAATCAAATGCCACTCACTACCATCCTAGTAGTTGAAATATTTGACTGTTGGGGAATCGATTTCATGGGTCCCTTCCCAAACTCTAGGGGATACCTCTACATCCTCTTAGCTGTTGATAATGTATCAAAATGGGTTGAAGCCATTCCAACAAAGTCTAATGAACATCATGTTGTGATCCGATTTCTGAAAGAGCGCATATTTTCTCGATTTGGAATTCGTAGGGATATCATAAGTGATTGTGGAACTCATTTTTGCAATCGTCCATTCTCATCACTCATGGAAAAATATGGAATTTCTCACAAAGTGTCCACTACTTACCACCCACAGACCAATGGTCAAGCTGAGTTAGCCAATCATGAAATCAAACAAATTCTTGAGAAAACTGTCATTCCTTCTAGGAAATATTGGTCTGAGAAACTCTTGGATGCTCTTTGGGAATATCATACAACATTCAAAACCATCCTAGGAATGTCACCATAAAGGTTGGTTTATGGAAAAGCATGCCATTTACCTATTGAAATTGAGCATAAGGCCTTTTGGGAAATTGAGAAAATGGATTATGACCTCTCATTGGCCAGAAAAAAAAGGAAATTAGATCTCAATGAACTGGAGGAATTAAAGATGGAGGCTTATGAAAATTCAAGGATCAATAAAGCTAGAGTTCAAGCCTACCAATCTAGGAATATAAAGGTCAAAAATTTTGAACCGGGAAAACTTGGGCTCTTGTATAGTTCAAAACTTCATTTACACCCGAGAAAGTTAAGGTCTAGATGGTCAGGAACTTTCATAGTGCATCATGTGTACCCCCATGGGGAAATAGAGATTCAAGATCCCACAAGTGGTTACATTTTCAAGGTCAATGGTCAAAGGTTAAAAACATTCATTGAATCATTCAATAAACATGAAATAGAGGTTGAGTTAACTGATCCAACCTATGAACCAGGAAAAAATTGATAGATTTAGGGTCCATGTCGGGCTAACAACGTTAAACAAAGCGCTGTATGGGAGGCAACCCATGTTTTTCAAGTTTCCTATCACTTTTTTGTTTTAATAAAATTTATATTTTAATTAATCATTTTCATATTTAAAAAAAATAGATTGTTGACCTGTTCTTATATTATGAGTATGGATGGGTATGAAAGGGGAGCACCATATTAATCCGTGTCACGTGGTGTGATCCTTGAGTAATACCTTACCCAGAAATTTAAAAAGAAGACAATGTATCATCAGTTTATTTTATTTTATATATATACTTACATTTTAATTATATATATATATACTCTTTTGTTTTGTTTGTTTGTTTTCCTTTTTCCACTAGGGAACTCTGCAAGCGACATGGATATCAATGGACAAAATTGGAGCAGCAATAACTTCAAACTTCAACCACCAGGTGACTTCATTAAATGATCCTAATATTTCAATTTCCTTATTGAACTTCCCTTTTATTCCTATACCCCCTTCTAAATGTTCTTTTCTTTAAACACTGGGGACAGTGTTTTTTTAAGTTGGGGGGGGGGAGATAAAATAAAAAATGATTTCGTGTCAAAAAAAATGAATGATTTTAAAAAAGAAATTGTGTAAATGGAAGGAAAAATTCCTTTAACTTTGAACATGGTAATACACATTGAAAATTTTGAAACTGAATATAAAATAATTTAGCATGCCCTGATTCTGATTTTAATCCTTGTATAATTTCATGAGCATAGATTTTGGAAAGTGTGGCGGTCCAATGTGATATTTCATCATTTATATTTTCATCCAAATAAAAAAAAGATCACAATGCACGTCCTTTGGATAGTGGGGTATTAGTTTGAGTTCATGGTGTCCCCCAAATAAATAGCATAGGTTTGGTGATCATTTTAGTTTTAGTATGAGTATTAAATAAAATAATAATAATAATAATAATAAATTTTGGTGTAGAGAAATGAAATGACCTAATGCGTGGCTTTCGTCACTTGGGGATCGTGACTCCATAGTTGTCTGGCCCAGAGTTAGTAATTTTATCTCTATTTTTGGTAATTTGAATTTGTTTTTGACTGAGTTAACATGAGATGATTCCTGAGTATGTGGGATTCACTTGGTTCCCTAAGGTCTTTGAGCCTGGGAGTCATCGACAAAGTCTCGCTACAGGGGTTGACTCTTTTGAGTGCAATTTCAATTACCATGGTAAAATTGCAAAAAAAAAAAACAAAAAAAATATGATACAAAAAAAAATTGAATACTCATATAAATATTGAAAAGTGATTCCACCTAGCGCTTCCGTCATTTCCCCCTTGAATAAATATGAACCCCATGTCTATTGTGATGTACAACACATCCTCATACTTAATTGATATTGGATGAAATATGACAATGAAATTGAACAAAGGAATGAGCTTGGGATAGGGATCTTCTTATGAAACTATATTGTATTAAAATATTTTGATGGGTTTCATGATTTTTTGGGATAATTTTTTTTTTGATCATTGTGTATTAAAATGTTTTTGGAAAAGGGAATTCGAATTTCATATTGTTGAGATATATTTTGCTTGAGACTAGTAAAACTCAAGTTGGGGGGTGTGATTAGCCACTAAATGAGGCTAATATTAATTGGTAATATATATAATATTAATGTTATTTATTATTCATAAACACCATTTTAGTGCATTTTACACTTTGAACATAATTCCACATTATGATTGTAATACCTTCTTAAAATGCACTATTATGTGGTACATTTTTGAACATCATTTACAGTACCCAATGATTCATCTGATTGTAAGGAATATAATTATACATATTTTAATTTGATATTTTTGGAAATTTATCTACACTTAAATATGAACATGTTTGATTCAGGGATCAATGGAGAATTCATGGAGGATGATGGAGATATTTGGCAATGAAAGGAAGCAATTCTGGAGAAGGCAGATTGGACACCAGCCCACTAATGAGACTATGGGGCCCAACATACAGACCCAATTAATCCCAAAAATAGTTTCATGCTAGAAGAAATGTATAGAAACAAATCAATCTTCATGAGACAATGCTAATTAGGCCTCCATGGTGGTCCTTTAGGCGGCCCAATTTAGAGAAAAACTTCTGGGCCAGATTCTACGGCTCAGAAAAACAGCCCACTAATATAATCATATCTCCGAATATACAAATCAAAATGGTCCCATATTGTACAGGTGGTTAGAAGACATCCTGAGATTATTTTTATTCTTCTATGTCCCACTCTGATTAGGCCATATAGAAGGTCTTATAAGCACGTCTATTTGGTGAAGAAAAGATGGCTTCCACCTCGGGTCAAGGGTGGAAAAATCATCTCTCCCTTACTTTCCACACACCTATGGACTACCACAATTAATTGAGAAGACTTGGAATGTTGTAGCCTCGACCCAAGGGCTCAAAAATTCCTATTTAAGGCGGTGTTGTTGGAGGATTTAAGGATGTTTTGTGCTTGTTTCAATTGTAATGTTATGCTGCGATTTTGTTGTCTCAAATTTGTCTTTCACTTGTAAGTTGTTCAATTCACTTTAGTTTCTTAATAAAAGTTATTCTTCTCCTCTTATTCTGTTGTTCTACATATCACTTTGATACCGTTGCCTCAAGGTGTGAATTTATTCACACCAAATCTTGTTAAATTATTCACACAACGGTGGAGTGATCATTTTATTTTTGTTGTTTTCTTTACTCCATGTCATCCCTCATGAGTCTACTTTCCGCTTCCATTGAAAACATAGAATCAATGAAGGGATAACCCACTTATGGGTTGATCCAAGGGAGTATAAAGGGGTTGTATTGGATGTTATTTATCACCCCATTAATGTATAATCACTTCTTAAATTGAGATTTTTATTTGATGATTTTTAAACTCCATCGTCCTTGTTGAATTTAAGGCCACACACTTCATGTGCTAATACGAACCTTTACCTTGAAGTGCTCAAAACTTTGATCCTTCAAGTGTATAGGTGATAAGTATTAAAGGGTGTAGGAATTGAACCAATAAGTGATGATGTTGTTTTATCTTCTTAAATGAACCCATCTCAAATATAAGAAATTCAAATCTTTGAAAAGGAAATACGTCCAATCCACCCCAAGCGATAACCTAGGATCAACTCATTCTTTTAAATTGAATTCACTTAAATCTGTTATATATCCTCTAAAATCATCTAAAATCAACCCAAGTTGGCTACTTCATATCCAAAAACAGTCCATAGAATGTACGTGTCTATAGGTTTCTTCTCAGGTCTCTGAGGATTCGATAACCCAAGCTAAACTACAAGGACTGTTCTACCTTCATCTCTTGGGTAAATTTGAGCGAGAATCAGCATTCATGGTTTATTATCTTGACTCCCTTATTATTTCTGTCTTATAAACTACCAATATATGACATGGATCATTTATTTTATCTTTCATATGTAGGGCATGACCTTCAAATGTTATTCTTATGTTCCCATACCCTTATGTTCATGTTATGCTTATGTATCTCCCTTTTTTTACCCTTACCGATCATCTAAGCTCACACCTTTTTATATTTACTTTCCCCCAAGTCATGAAGATATGTATTATATTTGATTTGTATAAGACAGGTGCTATTCAAGAAGCACCTAGTGGGAGATAATTTAGATCACTTATGTACCCGTGTTTATGTTTCCATGTTTCCAAAGGAACTAGACTAGTACAGTCTTTGGGTGTCTATTTATGTAAGATATTAAGTATTTAGAAAAAGTAATGTAATGTTAATGTATGAAAAGCATGGGTCATAATATACTTTATTGTTTAATAAATATATATAATAAACCAATCATCATATTGAGGGATTCTAGGTTTTTTTAAGATAAGATCTATTTCGATCATTTTATCGAGGGATTTCCTAGTATGGAAAGATAGTATTTTGTAGTTAGGTTGAAAACTATAGATATCTTAATTCAGGATTTCTGAATTTCTTAATTATTAAGGTTAAGGAGAATAATTTATTTATAAAGAATTTAATTCATTCTTAATTTATTATAATCTTTAATATTAATTATTTCTATAAGTTTTATATTCAACCGTGAAATTTATATTGGAAATATATTTTTACTCGGATTTATAATATTTGTTTTATCAGACTTTCTATAAGACTGATTATTAAACACTGATTTATCAAAGAAATTTTGGATCTATTATATATACTTTGGTCATCAGATGATTGTTTCTGATGCTTTCCTCGGGGCACGCACATCCCTCTCTTTTGAAGGACACTTAGCTGTTGCCCCGTATTCCTACTTTCCAATGGCGGGTGGAATCTGTCACTTATTCAGGGACATTTTCTCCATGATCAAAATAGGATGATGGGATGTCAGTTCTTCCTTCCATGGATTCCTCCTCAGAGATCGTTACCTAGTTCGGGTCTCCCTCATAGACTTAAGATGTTGTTCGTGAATCTCTTCTTAGTACCATGTCTTCATGGACACCGATTAATTACACTGCTTCTATTGGGACATTCCAAGGGGTCAAGTCAGGCCAGAAACCTTTGGTCAGAGGAGTAGTCACATTAGACACCTCTGGCATGTCTGGATGCTAGAACACTAGCATGTTTGGGTTTATTCCCCTTATGATAGGGCATCTCAGGGGTGTGGAAGCCCTAGGAATCCCACGTCAAACACATGGAATTATATTCCATAGTCATGTCTCTGAAATTTTTCTTAGCTTACAATGTTTGACATAGGGTATGCTGTGAGTTTAACGTCCAATGGAGATGGATCAGACTGATCAGAACACTGATAGAAGTGGATCAGATGGGTGAAACCCCCGAAGAGAACACTGATGCTGGGGTTGACAGGTAGTTGATTACCTGATCATGGCTAGGAGCAGTGAGAAAGTGGGTAACATGATCTCACTAAGATGTGGAGGCCCATATAAGAATCAAGATGGATATGGATGGTTAAGATAAGTGGATGGAGAATGATATGGAACCAATGTAAGGATGATGGTGATGTTCAGATTGAGTCTCAAAGAGGCTTCCTATGTATCCCCTTATTAGGGAATCAAAGTCTGCGTAGTTTAGTAAGATGATGGGACACCTTAGGAGGTGGCCTGTGATAATGGACACATGGATGGGACCCAGGGGAAGTGGAACCTCTGAGTTGGGGCATGAGCTTCCCGAAACACATAGGCTCAAGGGATAGATCATGTTGAGATTTTAATGATGGGATTTAACCTCAGAGAGGCTTTCTATGTATCCCCACAACAGGGTATCAAAGACCACATAGTTCAGGATGGGGGTATAGAATTGGGGTGTGTGCAGAAGATAGTAACCTGATGATATACTAGGGCTTATGCGTAGTTAGCGGACTGATTTGGTTTGACGCCACTGGGATGGACCAATATGTGGTTTCTAATAGAGGGAATCACAATATCTTACCGCTGAATGGGGTACAATGGATTACCGTCAGATGGGTTCACAATGGATTACCACTGGTTTGGGGTACATCAGATTACCACTGATTGGGGTACAACAGCTTACCGCCGATTGGGGGTATAACGGCTTACCGCTGATTAGGGTACAATGGCTTACCGCTAGATAGGGTACAACATCTTACCATTAATTGGGGTACAATGACTTACCACCGAATGGGGTTGAGCCTCATGGGGGCTTCCTACATACCCTATCCAAAATATAGGGATCAAAACCTACGTAATTCGAATGGGTATAGTTTAGCATCATATGAGACGGGGATGGACTGACGTGAAGTGGTCAAGACCAATGGGTGTTGGGCTTGAACCTCAAGGAGGCTTCCTATGTACCTTGTCTAAGAGATAAGGATCAAAGTACACATAGTTTGGAAGGGTGAATGCGGTTTAACGCTATGCAGGATGAAGGTGAACCGATGTGAAGGGGGTTGGGTCAGGTAGGTGTTGTTCTTAAACCTCAAGAGGCTTCCAACGTACCTTGCCTTGGAAAGGATCAAAGTACACGTAGTTTGGAAGGGTTTGGGGATTACACGCTAAGGTGGCATAGAGAGGATGTCATGGTCGATGCTTACTCTAAGCCCACATGCGTTTTTCTCAGTGTGAGAAACAAGAGGCAACAAAGACCTGATGATCACGTCACAAAAGTTGAGTCTGTGGGAAGTGGAGTAAGGATTACAAGTGGTTAGAATCCCAAAGAGGAAATAGGGGATTTTGCGTGGTTAGCAGCCCAGGGAGATGGAGATTGGAACTTACTCCAGGATGGAGGCCTGGTGGTAAAAATTCCCAGAGGGAGAGGTACGAGGAATTGAGGATCCTTGTGCCCCTCTTACCTCTTAGTCTTTGGCATAGAAGAAGAGAGGAGGAGCAAAGATGTTGCCTTCTGCATGAAAGCCTAGGGGATTACACCAAGGTGGTTTCCTTCCCCATGGACAGGCGCTGATCTAACAAAGAGGATCACATTCCATATGGGGAATATCTCACTCTTGTGGAGACTAGCATGCGTAGAGAATGCCTGAGATAGGGCAACCTTCATATGCTGCATGGGGATAGGTCACAGTTTAACATCATGTGTTAAGGATGATGGTGCTTGGTAGTTTAACGTCCTGCAGCTCGGGCGAGGTAGGTTCACTCCACACCCCTTGGACATACATAACCAATACCCATCCACCCTTGGTTAATGGAAGGCATCAGCAGTGTCATGATAAGGGGGTGTCATGGAGTGATCCATTGAGGGGACCACATTAGTGTGGCTATGCGAAGAAGAAATAACCATTAGTGTGCCTATGTGAAGAAGCATGAGGCAAATCAACGCAATATGAAGCACCACCCAAGGGACTTTGAAATCAATTCGTATGAACATGGAGGGTCGTATAGAAGATGGGTGTGTAACATAGGTGTTTTTCATATAATAAGTGCTCGAATATAGTGCTTGGGAGAGGGACATCAAACACATGCTAAAGGGCATGCACAAGAAGAAGGTTTTGCACACAAAAGAAAAGGTTTGCAGGAAATAGGCCCACAAATGGGGGACTGTTGCATGAAAAAGTTTGGGTTGAGCAGAAAATAAGGCTTTCACACAAATTGAATAGATTTGTTTGCGTGCAAGTGGAGGGTTTTCTGCGAAAGGGGGGCAGAGGTCTGTTTGTGCGCAAGTGGACAGGTTTGCACACAAGGGGTCCAATACTTAAGGACTTAGGCTAGGGTCAATCCCTAGTGGCCTCGCATGAAGAAAGACCCCTGGGAGACCTTTTGCAGAAAATACAATACCTAGAAGTCATATTTTACACATGGAAGAGATGAATTCCGCACAGGGGGACGGTTCATATTCTTCAACCACCAGAAGTGGGGGGTTCACTTCTATTTATAAGATATCGGGGGCTGTGAGTGCACGCAAAATTTGACTTGAATAGAAAACCTGGACTTGGGGGTAGTGGCAAGAAAGTTCCCATGTTGGTGTATAAAAACCACTTTAGGACATGACCATTTTCTGTGCGAGGAACCAGTTTTCTGTGCGAGGAAGCAATTTTCTGCACACCGATCTAGTTTTCTACGCAGCCTGGTGGCTCTTCCCAGAATTAGTTTCTGAGTTAAAATATGACTCCATTTTATCCAAGGATGCATTCATGGGACCTTTGGAGGATTTTGGCATCTAAAAATTCCCCCCCTCAGAATCAGATCTGCGAGGGGCCGTGAAGGTCGGATTCTGAGGGAAACGTCGAAACGGCCAGCCCCCTGTGGGCGGTGCATGTAAAATCACTTTAGGCATGTGTAAAGAATTTTCACACACATGAAAACCCCACTTTGTGCCTATAAAAACCCTCATATAGGGGGCATGGTCCGTACAGAATTTCTCGCGCGATAGGCTTGTAGCTCTCGTGTGTGAAAAAATCTTCTTCCTTGCAAAAAATTCATTCTTTTTAGCACATAATTCCTAGATCTAGGTCGCGATTTTCTATGCAACTATTGTTCTCTGTTCCACTTATATGTTTTTTTGCACAACCATCTGATTTTTTATGCACCCTTTTTTTATTACGTGCACCATGCTGATTTTTTCAGACTTTTCCAAGGAAAATGGCCGCTGATCATAGTAATGCCAAGAGGGGAGATATGTATGCTGCGAGGAGTGCTGAGATGAGTTCCAACCCTAAGGTTTACGGTGTAAAGAAATTATTATCCAATAACCAATCCCTCTTTAGTATTCTGGACCAATCCCCAAAGGATTACCCACTTTCCGACAATATACTGATGTGGGAATTTGATATTTTAGAGGGGGTAAAAGTGCTAGGATTTGAAGTCGATATGCCGCAGTCATGGGTGATGCATGAGGATGATCTTCCGTGATAAAACACCATAAAAAATGGTCATCCTTATAAAGAAACCAAGCACATGCCTATTTATGTTATGAACCCAAGGAATAGAATTATCTTGAGTGGCAAGCCAGTCACCGAGGAGTATCCTGCACATTATGCGAGTACCTTCCAATAGAGCATCAATGACGACACCAAAGGCTAGCTATAGGATTGGGACCTAAGGTCTGGGGAAAGTTTCACCAGCGAATAGTATTGATCTTACTGGGCACACCAATCATGCGATCCGTTTGGAGTAGAACTGCGACATATTGGGCTATTTGAGGTGGTGTGGACATCACAGTTCCACTTCTATCGTCAGCAAGAACTTAGTCTGGAGCTGTTTAGCCGGTGGTCCCCTAATACCAAAACATTCCAACTCCATCACGTGGATGTTGTCACCAATCTTTGGGATGTCCATTGTAACAGAGGTATCCCTTTGGATGGGCACCAATATGATGAATTCCTTCCGACGGTGAATATCTGGGGAGTAGTTTGTGGACACCCATTCTAACATGGCACCTATTGGACCTAGCCAAGGAGAGGCTGGGATTCAATGATTTTATAAAGGATATTGCTTATTCGATGTGGTTAAACATGTTCCTTTAGAAGGAACAAAATGTGATGATGCTGGTGCGAGGAAAACGGTGTCCGATCGCGGCACAAAGGAGAAAGAGTGGGTCATATTGGAAAATCTTAGAGATGGGGGACTACCAATCGTGGGGATTTTGTGTGGATGAGATTCGGGAACTGAATATCCGATATTCTAGATTTCTCACAAACTTCCTGAGTGGATGGCTACTGCCAGTAAGGGATACAAGGATGGGAGTTTTCTTGGAAACATTGGTGATGGCAGGAATTATGGTATCCAATAAAAGGTTCAATCTAGGGTTCCCCATGCTGGTCCGCCTATACGCCATCCTGGGGTGCATTTCAAGAGGGGGCTCACTGAGGAGGATATGTGGACCTTTCCAAATCCTTCATGGTTGGATCATAGCTCACTGCATATGATACACATTCGCAAATTCTATTTGTCCTCCATGTAATGGTCTGCGACCTTCCTTGCTAAACATTGTTGGGACCATGCCATTGATGCTCAATGAAGAAGGGATAATGATCAGGCTCGGGAATCACACCAATTTTACCTTTATACCATTCCACACCCTGGCCGACCAGATGGTAGGTGACGGGAAAGGCTCGCTGGAGAAAAGAGAATATTTGGAAAGCCTTAGAGGTAGAGTCACTACTGAAATTATAGATATTTTCGACGACCTATTTGTGACGGGATCCCGTCGCAAATAGTCTTTAACGACGGGGACCCATCGCAAATAGCCCATTGCATAAAATGGTGTCACAAATACATTTTTTAATGACGGGCCCATCGCAAATATTATTTTTTATAACAGGAAATTTTCCCGCTGCAAATAAGCAGCCGATTATATACATTATATATCGATCATCCTTTGATGACGGGCCCGTCACAAATACTATTTTCAACGGTTAGGTTTCCCATCGCAAATAACAGTCTGATTATATAAATTATATATATATATATATATAAACATTTTGCGATGGGTCCTTTGCAAATAGTATTTGTGACGGATCGTCGCCCTGTTGCAAATAATAATAATAAAAAATTATATTTAGATTATTTGCGATGGGATCCCATCGCAAAAGGTCCCGTCGCAAATACTAAACATAATAAAAAATGTAATAAAATTATGATTAAGAAAAAATTATATTAAAAAAATTAATAAAATTATGATTAATGAAATAATAATAATAATATTATTAAAATAATAAAAAAATAAAAAAAATTATTATTATTAAAGTAAAAAACATTAAAAAATATAATACTAAAAAAATATATTTAATAAAACTATGATTAAAAAAAGATTTATATTTATATTATTAAAATAATAAAAAAATAAAAAAATATTAAATTTCTCAATATTTAGAAAAAAATATAAAAATATAAAAAAATCATAAAATATTATTATTATTAGTAGTAAAATAAACAAATATTAAAAAATATAATAGTAATAATTAATAATAAAGTATTAAAAAATTATGCAATATTTACACCAATATAAAAGATAGAAACTGTAAATAGTTCATATTAATACAAATCATGAATTCAAATGTTTTTAACATAAAAAAACAAATAACTGGGGGGGGGGTCGTCTTCTGGAGGAGGTGGAGGAGGTGGATGAGATGGTGGAGGAAACTCCATCCCTAAACTATGAGTCATACGCCGCATGTACTCCATCTGCTCGTGATGCTGCTGCTGCTACTACCATCGACGCATCTCCTCCTTGTGTTGATGTTGCTACTGCTACCACCGACACATCTCTTCTTGCTGCTTGTACAGACTCTCTATAAGTTCATCCTGAGTTAGCAACTGCTCCTGATATTGTGAGACAGAAGATGATGCCTCTTCACGAGATCCTCTCGAGCTGGACACCGATATCGCATCAGTACCATAGTAAGTACCAGGAGTCAAATGAGAGTTGATACCAACTACTCGGCCCTTCTCAAAGACATACTGTGTCGCCTGCATCTATGCCACCTCATAGAAATGGTGGGCACTGGTCGGCTCATTCGTCTCGTCCTGACTCTCAGCCTGTGTCTGAGAGGCCGTAACGTCATATGACTCCTTAAATTTCAATTTTAAATTAAAATAGTGAAAATATTATATACAGTTAATTGTCAAACTGAAAAAAATAATACTAACCACAATATAACACTTGTGATCACCTCTAATATCTCTAGTGGCTGGATCATTGTATATCCTCTTATAAACGTCGAACTCCGTAATATCAGGATGTTTTACTGCCTTCAAAAATATAAAATAAACTATTTATATTTAAAGTTATATATAATATTTAAAAAATATACTTACCAGATGATATTTATGTGTACTGAATGTATGAATACCATCTTGATGCATCACCTCATGTCTCCCGGGTTCTGTCGTCCCACTGAAGATCTCCTCTGAAATCCACCACCCAACCAGTGCAAACATAATCCATCCCAAAAGTGAGATGAAATGTACTCTGGTCAGTGGGATCTACACAACTCATCAAATTATGTCACTCCTACTTTCTTAATGGCTATTCTTCTCAAATTGGGTAAAAACTAACGAAAATGGTCACGTATAGACACCTTCCATGCCTTGTGGATAATGTCACACATGATATCATCAATGGGATACCATAAAACCTACAAATAATTTATAATATCAAGTTATTAATCAAATAAATTTCAAAATAAATATTCTTTATTTACGTACCAGCCAATAATCGAACATGTCACACTACACATCAACAGGAATCTATTACCATGTGATCCATGGCTGAGAAAAATAATTGTGCAAGATAGCGCTCCCCTGTCCAATAGCTACATGCGCAAAACTGTGAAAAAGAAATAAATAATCAAACAATTAGTATATATGTAAATAAATTAATTAAAGCTAACTAAAATATACAGGTTACCATACCTTTGTGTGCGTGGATAAAAACTAAGACGTGGACGTCGCTCAGGGATAGGGTCAGGAATCATCAATCACGCAAGACCGCACCCCCTCCCCGTACTCCCTGAACCATCAGTAGGCTGAGGGTCAGATGGTCTACAACCCCCCTCATCCAAAGGTAGATCAGCCTCCTGCAACTCGTGAAATAGATCCGGATCCATCTGAAACACAGAATTATTATTGTTAGAAGGTAGTTGAAAATAACTATTATATATAGATATATATTAGTTATGATTATAACCATCATTTAACTATGTCAATGTCTATCTTCATCCTTATCTCCATAGCTGTCCATGTCAATGTCTTCATCTTCCTCCCCAGCATAATCAATATCCATATGAGTTTCAGTTTTATCATCTCTTGTCATTTCAAATTCATTTATAACATCATTAACATCTTCATCATCATCGATACTTAATTATGGAGTGTCATAATCGATATTCATGTCTCTTTGTGAAAAAGATGGATTTCGAACAGTCTCTTGAAAAATTTCAATTCCTTCCACTTTAGTGGAATCACATTCAGTTTGAGTAAAATGATTTTCCCAAGATTTAATTTTTATTATGCTCCACCAATCACTCAAGTCTCTTTAAGTAGCAAAGTACTTTGCATAATAAATTTGATGTTCTTATTGAGCGAGTAAAAATGGTTCATTTACTGCAAGAACACTTTTATATTTAATATCGACGATTCCATGTGTCAGATGAACACGCAAGCCTCTCTCAGTATCCAACCACCGACATTTAAACATTGTTATGTAATTATGTCCTAGATAACACAACTCAATAATTTCATCTATAATACCATAAAAGTCAACTTCAGTTTCTCTGTGATGCGATCCTCTCAATAAAACTCCACTGTTCATTGTTTTTTTATTCCCCATATGCACGTGTATGAAATCAAAAACCATTTACCACATATTCATTATAAGATTTAGCCATTTTGGATGGTGGGTTACTCAATATACACAGTCACTTATCTATTTTATCAGTATGTTGAAACACCTGAAAATTTGTAAAACAATTATCAATTTGATAAATAATAAATGGAATTGATATTAAACCATCAATAATTTATGTTACCAGTTTTTGAAACCATTGAGAATTTTTTTTGTCTGCGTTCTTCAAGAGCAGCTGCTTTAATTTGTTGAAGTTGTTTCTTGATATGATAATCATATAACCTACAAATATAAGTTTACATACTGCAAAATAAATTATAGAATAAGTGATAAAAGCACTCACAGTACAATTGATGTCATTTCTTTACAGTTGAGCAGAACATATGTATGAGCTCTGTGATGTTCATCATCTGAAAGCCATTGTTCATGAACTCCACAAAAACCAAGATTTGTCTGATTAAAAACTGATAATTGATTATCCATTTTTTCATTAACATTCCCCTCATTTCATCCCATGTGATTATGTTTTGAGGGATATTGAGATTCAAAATAATGAGAGCAAAAAAAAAGAAATTTTCTCTTGCAAATAAGCTTCAGCAATTGAGCCTTCAACTGATGCTTTGTTACGTACTTTTTTCTTCAATTTCTGTATGAATATCTCGAATGGGTACATCCATAAAAACTTTATGAGACCTCTATATTTAGATTCATGTGGAAAATGTAATATCAGATGTTCCATTGAGTCAAAGAAAGCCGATGGAAAGATTTTTTCCAGTTTATATATAATTATAACAACATCTTCTTCCAGTTTTCTTAGGGAATCATAGTCTATTGTCACTACACAAATGTATCAAAAAAATATGATATGTCTGTTATCGAATCCCAAATCATATAATTCAAAAAAACCTATGAATCTAATCGGCATAAGACTTTCTATTATAACATGACAATCATGAATTTTTAATCTGGTAATATAACCATTATTAACACATCTTTCCAAATTGGAAGCACAACCATATAGAAGTCTCAAATATGAAATCCACTGAAAAAATAATAAGCGACTATCTTTGGAAAATGTATAAGCTACTTTTGGCTTCATTAACCTCTGTGATCTGACATTTTCAAATAGTTCAAGTTTTGGTCACCTACAAATTTGGGCAAGATCTAATCTTGCCTTTATAGTATCTTTGGTCTTACCTGATGTATCCAAAACTGTATGAACTAAATTATCAAAACAGTTCTTCTCAATATGCATGAAATCCAACATGTGGTGGACCAACAAATCAGAATAATATGGAATATCCCAAAAAATGATTCGTTTTATCCAATTATGTTATTTCCCAAAGTAATCAATTTTATGTTGGTTTATTGTTGGCCCAAATATGATGGGAGGTAATTAAAATACAACTCGTTTTAAATCTGTACCTGAGATCATATTTGGAGGTTCATCCCTTTCAATTGTACCTTTTCTAAAATGAGATTTGTTCCTCCAAAAAGGATGATCGGTTGGAATAAATTTACGGTGACAGTCATAATAGCAA
Source organism: Viscum album (assembly GCA_963277665.1). Classification (NCBI taxonomy): domain Eukaryota; kingdom Viridiplantae; phylum Streptophyta; class Magnoliopsida; order Santalales; family Viscaceae; genus Viscum; species Viscum album. Next base: position 493,366,451 of record OY728164.1, read on the forward strand.
TGTTTTTTTCCATTGATGAGCATAAATGCTTTGTTGTCTTTCATATAGTAAGGACATGATTTCTACCCATGTGTACTCCAGCCAGATAACATGTCATATACCGGAAAGTCAGTAATCATCCACATCAATGCAATTTTTAATATGAAATTTTATTTCATAGCAACGTCATATATACTAACACCATCACTCCAAAATTCATTTAACTCATCAATCAATGGCTTCAAATAAACATCAATATTCTTTTTCAGATGTCCTAGGATTAATAGAGTTAAAAAGATATAGGGATCCTTCATCAACATCAATGGAGGTAAATTTTACGGAGTTACAAAGACATGACAAAATGAATACTGGCTACCATAAGAACTAAACAAACAAAAATCATCAGTAGAAAGACCCAATCACACGTTTCGGGTTTTTAAAGAAAAAGACGGATGCATATGGTAAAAATGTTTCCATGAATCACCATCAGATGGATGATTCAAGATTTTTTCAGTTGAAATCTTGGTTTTGTGCCATGACATCATTGATGTAGTGTTCTGATACATAAATAAACGCTGCAAACTGGGTGTAAGGGTGAAATATCTCAACTGTTTTACTGGAATCGATCCAAGAATTTCCTAGTTGATCTTCATTATACCTCGATTGTCCACATGTGGGAGAACTATCCAATGAATCATTTTTACCAGAATATAAGATTCACTCATTTGGACATGCATGAATCTTCTGATAATTAAGGCCCAGATTACGAACCAACCTATTGCACTCATAGTAATTTTCCACCAACACATTTCCTTCAGGCAAAAATGTTTTAACCAAATAAAATATCTGATCAAAACAGTTGTTTGAAATTGCATTATCTAATTTTATAGCCATAAATTTTTCAACCACTTCTAATTTTCTAATCTTGCAACCAGGATATAATGCATCCTCAGCAGACCTCAACAACTCATAAAATTTGGATGGTTCCAACTCAGGAGTAAAATCACTATCATCTTGAGTTTCAGTTTGTTGAACAGATGGACCTGAAACATCATGTACTAAATTTTGAAACTATGATGGACCTGGAATCAAGTTATTAGTGTATTCTCTGGAACTGTGTTAACCGTGTTGATACCAAAAAACATAATCTAGTTGAAAACCAAACCGTAAGAGATGTCCCCCAACCTTTTCAAATGTGTAAAACATTCTTAGAGAACATTTTTTACAAGGACACTTAATTATGCCTTCTGAAACATATTCTTGTTTTGATGATGCAAATGATAAGAAACTTTAACACCCTTAATATATACAGTATTTAAACTAGAACTATAGGGATTTCTGCGCTGATTTATCTAATCATGATTATCTAATAATGTCTTGTCACAACCATGACTTATTTTAAAGTTAAATTTCATTTAATTTCCATTCATACTTTGTTTTGGGGGGGTTCCCAATCTTTTATGGAGGAATGAGAGAGTTTTCATTAATTGGGCCAAACCGTGAGCCCAATTCCAGATTTAAAAACCAATTTTGTTTCTTTTATAACTTTTTCATTTTTTTAATATTTTTCACCCATTCAACTTCCCAAATGACCTCCCCTGACCTATTAACACCACAATTTCAATTTGGAGCTTTTATAAATCCATAACCAGGGTTTATTTTGGTTTTTATCTAAGGGCCTGGGCCAGCCCGAAAGCCCAATTCCTGTTTTAAAAATAAATTTTGATTATGTTATAACTTATTCAATTATTGGGATTTTTTGGTGATTCCAAGTGGATCCCAACCCCAATGAACCCAGCCGCGCGACCATTCCCTCTCCCACCTCTTTGAAGCTCTGGTAAATCGAGATTTGATGCCGAACTTCAGAGGGTTCCTCAAATCGACCAGATTTGAAGAGGTAAAGTCTTTCTTTCATAACTCTCTCAATTATCAATATTTTTCCTCCATTCTAGTTTCTAAATGACCTAATAAATCTTGTGCGTACGAAACCTAAATTTTGGATCTTTTAAATTTCAGCTACTGGTGTTTTGGAGTGATTACTTCAAGATACTTCAAGTAAATGAGTCCTTTCCTTTCCTCTTTCAAATTACTTTGGGTTTAACTCATTGTTCTTTGGGTATCTTTGGTTATAATTGAGTTTAATAATGTCCAGAAACTAGGTTTTCGAACCTAGGGTTTAACTTTGGGCTTTCTGGGCCAATTTATGTGGTTTTAGGTTTGATCTAGTTGTCTCTTGGTGCGGCGGGGGTGCGATTTGATTTTCGCACGGAGATTCAAGGGTTTCCTTGGTTTTGGTAGGTGTTTCCATTGTGTGTGAAATTTTTGTGAATTATCTTGATGTGTTCATGGTAACTTAATGTTTATTTCACTTGAATGTTTCTGTAAAAATTGGTTTTAGTTGCTTTTATAATGCAAATGAATTTTAAGTTTCATTTTTGGTGAGATTGGGGGCTTTTCATTCAAATATTTTATTGGGTCATTTCGGGCTGACCTATAAGTAATTAGTTGATTTTAATGAACTGTAATAGGACTAAAAATACTGTTTTGATGATTTTCCCATGTGTTTGATGCTGTGAAAGTTGGTTTTAATGGTGTTTGTGAAACACATGAATTTCTAAGAGCCGTGTTGTGTAAAAATGGAGGTTTTACAATGATGTCACTTCTTGAACCATATGAGGCCTCCCAAAAAAAATGATTTGTTGTTTTAATTTAAATGTATTGGGATTCCATTTATGTTTTTTTAATTCAAAAATGTGCACATAGTGTGCAATTGGTGTTCTCAAGGTGTTTTTTTTGTGCAAGACACTACGTGATTTTGAAGAATTGTTTTATTACAAATCAAAGTGTTTTATTGTGTGTTTTAAGTGGTATAAAAATGTGATAGATACTGTATTGATTGTGTGTGACCAGTAGTGGTATTTTATTTGAAAATGGATTTATGTTGCATGCTGAAATTGTTTGAGCACAAAAGGGGAAGCCCGGGTACTTAGGTGGGCGGATTTGTACTAGTACGACTAGTGGACCGGATGAGTGTTGTCCCTGTTTCACATAGAATTTGGATAACGACAACTCTAACTAAACTATGTGGATGATGATTGTAAACCAATATTTTGTGGTTATGATCCCTACTAGTGGCTCGTGCACGAGAGTGGATTTTACTATGGTTGCTTTACACCGAGGTACGAGGTACATAGGGCCCGAGACAACCTAGTGCCTAGGGGTGTTCCTAGTTTGTTGCTCACTGGATTTTTAGTATTTACCGATGTATTTGGGTGTTTTTTTCAGTAATTTACAGTATCTATCATTTCCATTTAGATATGTTAACATTCTGGAAATTCTAGTTTGAAAACTTTTCTTTTAAATGAAAGTTGCATTTCTTGGAATTTCATCATCGTTTTTCTTTACGAATTAAAAATGTTTGCTTCTTCACCTTATATTGAATGAACTTTGGAATCATTGGGTGGTATCCTATTGGTCTTAGGATCACACCCTACTTACACTCCTTGGGTGTAAGTAGACTTTGTTATGCTTGACTCAGGTAAAGGGAAGAATATGGGCGATGACAGTTCAGGGTGTTAGTCCTCATCGTTGGGGCGGAGTTGCGCAGAAGGTTTGTGGGTGATGACCCCCTTATCATGTGGAGTCCATGGAGATTTCATTATGTTGTCATTATTTGTTTTTAGACCACTTTTTGTGTCTCTAAACATATGTATTCAGTTCTGGTTTTTGTGTAAACATCGTTTGGTTTACATTTTTCAGATTCAGTTTATTAATTGTTTTTAATGTTTTATGCCTTCATATTCGGGTAAATCGTTCCCAAACAAAAATAAATGATACCTGGGCACTTGTTACAGCCCGTGGGGATAGGGAACGCCCTTCGGGTCATGTCACAGGCTGGGTTTGGTTCCAGTTTTGGTGGCGACCAGATTCGGTTCGTGACAAAATGGTATCAAAGGGAGGTTCACTCCTTGGGTCATGTTATTTGGGGAAGAGTCAGGATAGTCTGGAGCTAGGATTGTCGGGACTTGACATTTCATTCATGGGTAGTGTGCCTGGCCAGCACACCTCAGGACGAGATTCAAGTCCCTAGGGGATTTATGGATTTATCTGATTCATTTGGTTTTCTTGGTTTAATGATGACTACGGGAAATGAAAAGAGAGTTGGGCAAATAATCTCAGTGAGCTCGCAGGGCCTGGCAAGCCATGTGGAGCCGTGGATATTTTCCTAGAATACTCTCTGTGACGGAGAGGTGATTGGAATATGGCTTCCAACCATATGTCCAAGTCACCCACAGAAACTAGTTTCCTCTCACATTGTCTTGTGTCTCTTTGTTTTGGAATCTTGGAAACATGTTTTTTTTAAGCAAAAAAATGACTTCACATTAAGGAGTGTGAATTTTTGTGAAGTTATTTTCTAGTAAAGTGAAAATGGTTTTTTTTAAGTCTATAAATGAAATTTTAGAATTATTTCAAAAGGTTAAATTATGTGTTTATACCTCTTTTGAAAGTATGAACTATGTTAATTGGGGTTTTGAAAATATGTTTCTAGTGGAATTTTTTTAAACCGTGGAAAAGTGTTTTGGATTGAATTAAGTGTTCTAGAATTTTTGTGTGGGGGTTGAATATGGATTTTGGGTTTGGTTACTACTGAACAAAAAAAAAATATGAACTTTTAGAACCTTGTCTTGAAATGAGAAGAGTTGAGTTCTTAATTAAATGGAGATTTATGAAATAATGTTTTTCATGAAATTAGAAGTGTTTTGAAATGGGTTGAAATGTTTTCAAAAAATTGTGAAAGGCATGAATATGTGCTTTTATTGAATTATTCATTATTTTCTAAATTGGTTTGTGAGATTAAAAATTTTGTATTGATATTATGGTTAGTGTTTTTGAGAAAGGAAAATTGTGGTTAAAGTTTTTATTTTTAAAAGAGGAAAGGTTTGATTTTTGGTAATTGGTGCTCTCAAGGGTGACCACATGCATAGGTTTATTTGGGAATATGGATGGATATGAGGTGGGTTCCTAGTGTGGCATGTAAACATGCATGTGTGAGGCTCATGAGATACCATTGGTAAATGCGCAACCCACCAACACTGTTTTTTTTTAAATAATTTTTTTTGAAGGAAAGTGTTGTGTTTTGATAATGTATGGTTGGGAGGTATGGATTATGTGTTTTCAGGATTATTATTGTGGGATGTTTCGAGTTCAATAACCCCTCTTGTTTGAACAATGTTTTGGTTCGGTGTTTCATTTATAAGTTGGAATAAAGTGTCGGTTAGTGGTCTCTTTTGAGGAAAAGTTTGGGAGGCCAATGTGGTGGCTCCCATCATGTGTTCGGTTCAGGTTTGTGGTATTTTGTGACCAAATGACCAGTTTGGTTTTGTCCTTGGGGTTTCTTGTAGGCCAGGGTATGCCCCCATAAAGTGTTAATGTATGATTCATGTTTGGCCTATGGTGATTCACCATTGGATGATCCTCTAGTTGATCAACATAAGGACTTTATTCTTGAGGTTTGGAGATTGTGTTTACCTCTCTTCTTTTTCAATTATGCAGATCCCCCTATAGTGGGAGAGTGTTTGTGGGAGGTTGAAATAGACCTTAGTTTCTTATGTTTCCTAAGTTGTCTAAGGTCAATGAAGTTCAGAGTTGTCAGTGTAGAATGATGTCTTAACGGGCCTCTGGGTCTTTCGTCAGTCTCATTGAATCAAGATTTCATGTTAGGCCACCGGTGTGCAAGATCTGGCCAAGAGTGGCTATTATGGACACTTGATGGAATCATGTGCTATTTTGGACTTAGTACAAGGTCCCTCTCTTTGTGTTTTCTTTTATCCACAATGGTTATGTTCGGTGATGCCTTGCGATGTCATGTGCTCATTTGACTATAAGGGTGAAGATTGTGAAATCTTATGAGAGTCACTATTTTTTTTGTTGGATGTGTGTCTCCCTATAGGAAATTCTAAATCCTATGTTCTAGAGGAATTTGTTTCTATATGTCCTTTCATTCTGCTGTTTAGCATCCGAAGAAAAAAAGGGGTGATGTGTGTTCATCCTCTAAGTTCTTGTTTTGGTAAAATGATGGGTCGGGGAAAAGCGGGTTTGAAGTGTGTCATGTCTCAATGAGACCATATGAGATTACAGTATAATTGTTTTTGGAACTGGAAGAATATTTTCAGTTTAGGGGTTTCCAAATCCTAACTACGAGGCCGAAGATGCTTCAATCCATTGAGCTCCAGCCATAGGCCCCGGAGAGAAGCTAGCGCGTAGTTAGGGGAAATCCTAGAGTCATTCAAACTTTTGGTCAAGGTCATATCCTCAATATGAAAGATATGAATAGTTTAAACCTCTGGTGTCATCGTCTTGTTCCAATTTCTCACATTTGGTGGAAAGAGGTGTGAGTACCTTGTTCCCATGTCTTACCCTGAGTTTTTTTCCCTTTGGGGTCCCTTGTGTTTTTGGAGAAAAGTTTAAAATTTGGGTTAGGCAGGTTGAAGTGCATAGTTTGTACGTGGTTAGAAGTAACCATGTGCAAACCCAGGGGACCGTGTGATAAGAGACAGTAGCTAATGCATGGTATCCGCACGTCCATGATCTTTGGCCAAGGAAACTGTGTGAAGTTTCCTCTTTGGATAGAATGATCCGCACAGTTAACTCGCGGTTTCCCAAACCGTGTGAACCAACTATGCAGCCATGCCATCTCCTTAAAATTATATTGTTTTTTTGTTGTTATCCCATAATATTTAGTTAATATGGTTGGGTTTTGTTTGAGGTATACCCACAATGAGACTCATTTAAGTTTCATTGGAATAATTCTGATATTAATCTACCCCTAATGCTGGGAATTCCGTCCGAGGCCCCCTGTTAGTGTCTTGATTTTGTCTTAAGGAAAGTTGTGTTCATTATTATGGTGGGGAGACCCATCATGGGTATCATGTATGTTCTCTCGGAAAAGGAATAACTTTAGTTTAACCCTTATTATGGGGAGACCGTTCGTTCCTTCCCCAATTTTTATCCTTATTCTATCTAAGAAAATTGAGTTGTCCCTAGTGGTGGGATGTCCAGATTGGGTCACCCCGTACTAGTGACTCAGTTTTCTCCTTGGTGTATTCTAGGTAGGAGGTAGTATCGTTCAAGTCTATCTATCCAAAAATTTGTTACTTGGGTAATTTTGGGGTTGGAGAACACCCAATGGTTTTATTTACGTAATGTTGTGGTAGCGTTATTCAAGTTCGTTGTTCGTTTCAAGTGGATTTCTTGAGCGTGGTCTTGTAGTATTTGAGGTGTTTTGTTTTAGGATGTGTTTTTAATTTTTTTCATAATTTTATGTAAGTGGGGTACTTTTTGGTTGGTGAGAGTATTATCTTCATTCGTTTGATCAGCTGGAGATGTTCGTCCTTTTTAAAGCGGGTGAAAACGTGGTAAGGAAGTCTGTCTTGGTCTATCGTTTGGGCTTTGCTTTTGCATCTGGTGTTGTTGTGGCATTCCGGGGGCGGAATGCTTTATGGTGGGGAGAATTGTCACAACCATGACTTATTATAAAGGTAAATTTCATTTAATTTCCATTCATACTTTGTTTTGGGGGGGTTCCCAATCTTTTATGGAGGAATGAGAGAGTTTTCATTAATTGGGCCAAACCGTGAGCCCAATTCAAGATTTAAAAACTAATTTTGTTTCTTTTATAACTTTTTCATTTTTTTAATATTTTTCACCCATTAAACTTCCCAAATGACCTCCCCTGACCTATTAACACCAAAATTTCAATTTGGAGCTTTTAAAAATTCATAACCAGGGTTTATTTTGGTTTTTATCAAAGGGCTTGGGCCAGCACGAAAGCCCAATTCCTGTTTTAAAAATAAATTTTGATTATGTTATAACTTATTCAATTGTTGGGAGTTTTCGGTGATTCAAAGTGGAGCCCAACCCCAATGAACCCAGCCGCGCGACCATTCCCTCTACCACCTCTTTGAAGCTCTGGTAAATCGAGATTTGATGCCGAACTTCAGAGGGTTCCTCAAATCCCCCAGATTTGAAGAGGTAAAGTCTTTCTTTCATAACTCTCTCCATTCTCAATATTTTTCCTCCATTCCAGTTTCTAAATGACCTAATACATCTTGTGCGTACGAAACCTAAATTTTGGATCTTTTAAATTTCAGCTACTGGTGTTTTGGAGTGATTACTTCAAGATACTTCAAGTAAATGAGCCCTTTCCTTTCCTCTTTCAAATTACTTTGGGTTTAACTCATTGTTCTTTTGGTATCTTTGGTTATAATTGAGTTTAATAACGTCCAGAAACTAGGTTTTAGAACCTAGGGTTTAACTTTGGGCTTTCTTGGCCAATTTATGTGGTTTTAGGTTTGATCTAGTTGTCTCTTGGTGCGGCGGGGGTGCGATTTGATTTTCGCATGGAGATTCAAGGGTTTCCTTGGTTTTGGTAGGTGATTCCATTGTGTGTGCAATTTTTGTGAATTAGCTTGTTGTGTTCATGGTACCTTAATGTTTATTTCACTTGAATGTTTCTGTAAAAATTGGTTTTAGTTGCTTTTATAAAGCAAATGAATTTTAAGTTCCATTTTTGGTGAGATTGGGGGCTTTTCATTCAAATATTTTATTGGTTCATTTAGGGCTGACCTATATGTAATTACTTGATTTTAATGAACTGTAATAGGACTAAAAATACTGTTTTGATGATTTTACCATGTGTTTGATGCTGTGAAAGTTGGTTTTAATGGTGTTTTTGAAACACATGAATTTCTAAGAGCCGTGTTGTGTAAAAATGGAGGTTTTACAATGATGTCACTTCTTGAACCATATGAGGCCTCCCAAAAAAATGATTTGTTGTTTTAATTTAAATGTATTGGGATTCCATTTATGTTTTGTTAATTCAAAAATGTGCACATAGTGTGCAATTGGTGTTCTCAAGGTGTTTTTTTTGTGCAAGACACTACGTGATTTTGAAGAATTGTTTTATTACAAATCAAAGTGTTTTATTGTGTGTTTTAAGTGGTATAAAAATGTGATAGATACTGTATTGATTGTCTGTGACCAGTAGTGGTATTTTATTTGAAAATGGATTTATGTTGCATGCTGAAATTGTTTGAGCACAAAAGGGGAAGCCCGGGTACTTAGGTGGGCGGATTTGTACTAGTACGGCTAGTGGACCGGATGGGTGTTGTCCCTATTTCACTTAGAATTTGGATAACGACAACTCTAACTAAACTATGTGGATGATGATTGTAAACCACTATTTTGTGGGTATTATCCCTACTAGTGGCTCGTGCACGAGAGTGGATTTTACTATGGTTTCTTTACACCGAGGTACGAGGTACATAGGGCCCGAGACAACCTAGTGCCTAGGGGTGTTCCTAGTTTGTTGCTCACTGGATTTTTAGTATTTACCCATGTATTTGGGTGTTTTTTTTCAGTAATTTACAGTATCTATCATTTCCATTTAGATATGTTAACATTCTGGAAATTCTAGTTTGAAAACTTTTCTTTTAAATCAAAGTTGCATTTCTTGGAATTTCATCATCGTTTTCCTTTACGAATTAAAAATGTTTGCTTCTTCACCTTATATTGAATGCACTTTGGAATCATTGGGTGGTATCCTATTGGGCTTAGGCTCACACCCTACTTACACCCCTTGGGTGTAAGTAGACTTTGTTATGCTTGACTCAGGTAAAGGGAAGGATATGGGCGATGGTAGTTCAGGGTGTTAGTCCTCATCGTTGGGGCGGAGTTGCGGAGAAGGTTTGTGGGTGATGACCCCCTTGTCGTGTGGAGTCCATGGGGATTTCATTATGTTGTCATTATTTGTTTTTAGACCACTTTTAGCATCTCTAAACATATGTATTCAGTTCTAGTTTTTGTGTAAAAATCGTTTGGTTTACATTTTTCAGATTCAGTTTATTGATTGTTTTTAATGTTTTATGCCTTCATATTCGGGTAAATCGTTCCCAAACAAAAATAAATGATACCCGGGCACTTATGCCAGCCCGTGGGGATAGGGAACGCCCTTCGGGTCATGTCACGGGATGGGTTTGGTGCCAGTTTTGGTGGAGAACAGATTCGGTTCGTGACATGTCTGATGTCGATTTCCTTCTTTCATATTTTTCTAAAAAATATAAATCATCACTTTTTTTGAATAATTTGAAATTTAAAAACACTATCTGAAAAAAGAAGATAAATAATTACAACTACTTCTTAATAATTACCATTAAATTTAGGTGACACAATTTCCAGTGGATTGACGGCTACTCTTTTGTCTGATGGCTCATTTACTTGCATCTTTCTCACATTGAAATCAAAATGAAGAGAATATATAAGCGTTCCTCCGAGCAGTTTTTTCATTGTGATTTTAGTGTGATAAAGATACAAGTAAATGAGCCGTCAGACAAAAGTGTCCTCTTTTCGTTGATGAATTATCTTCTTGCAACTATCACTGCCTGAAAACATTATAAAAAATGTGGTTCTATGAATGCATATTCAAACTCGTGCATACGAGATTGGATATGCATACGTAGAAGCATACTTTTCATAATGTTTTGAGTCGGTGAAATTTGAAAACAGATGAGTCATCGATCAAAATGAATGCCATTAATCCACTAGAAATTGTTCCAAGTTATTACCAGTTATTAGAATTTATTCTTATTTATTCCTATTTATTTCTCTTTATTTTTATTTATTCCTCTTTATTCCTATTTAGTCCTCTTTATTCCTAATTACTTCTGTTAATTCCTATTTAGTTCTCTTTATTCTTAATTACTCTTATTAATTCCTAATTACTCATGTTAACTCCTAATTACTCCTGTTAACTCATAATTACTCTTATTTACTCCTAATTACTTCTGTTTACTTCTAATTATTCCTCTTTACTCCTAATTAGTCCTACTTATTGCTAATTATTCCTATTTATTACTAATTATTCTTATTTATTATCAATTATTCCAATTTATTACTAATTATTCCTACGTATTACTAATTATTACTAATTATTCCTATTTACGACTAATTATTCCTATTTACTATTAATTATTCCTATTTACAACTAATTATTCTTAATTACCACTAATTATTCCTAATTATTACTAATTAATCCTAATTATTGCTATTTATTCCAATTTATTAGTAATTATTCTTATTTATTAGTAATTATTCCTATTTGTTTTTAATAATTCATATTTATTGTTATTTATTCCTATTTATTAGCAATTATTTCTATTTATTACTAATCCTTCCCAATTAATGCTAATTATTCATAATTAATGATAATTATTCCTAATTAATGCTAATTAATCCTATTTATTTCTATTTATTCCTATTTATTAGTAATTATTCCCATTTATTAGTAATTATTCCTATTTATTAGTATTTATTCCTATTTATTTATATATATTCATATTTATTGCTATTTATTACTATTTATTGCTATTTATTACTATTTATTTCTATTTATTCCTATTTATTTTTATTTATTTCTAATTATAACTATTTATTTATAATTATTTCTATTTATTACTATTTATTACTATTTATTCCTATTTATTACTCTTTATTCATATTTATTCTTATTTACTACTAATTATTCCTATTTACTACTAATTATTTCTAATTAAAGCTAATTATTCCTAATTAATGCTAATTATTCCTATTTATTAGTAATTATTCCTATTTATTTCTATTTATTCTTACTTATTAGTAATTATTCCTATTTATTATTAATTATTCTTATTTATTAGTAATTATTCCTATTTATTAGTATTTATTCCTATTTATTGCTATTTATTCCCATTTATTGCAATTTATTCTTATTTATTGCTATTTATTACTATTTATTCCTAATTATTCCTAATTATTCCTATTTATTCCTAATTATTACTAATTATTCCTATTTATTACTAATTATTCGTATTTATTACTAATTATTCCCATTTATTACTAATTATTCCTATTTATTACTAATTATTCCTATTTATTACTAATTATTCCTATTTATTACTTATTATTCCTATTTATTACTTGTTATTCCTATTTATTACTAATTATTCCTATTTATTACTAATTATTCCTATTTATTACTAATTATTCCTATTTATTACTAATTATTCCTATTTATTACTAATTATTACTATTTATTCCTAATTATTATTAATTATTCCTATTTATTATTAATTATTACTATTTATTATTAATTATTCATATTTATTACTATTTATTCTTATTTATTACTAATTATTCCTATTTATTACTATTTATTTCTAATTATTAGTATTATTAGTATTTATTACTAATTAGTCCAATTCATTACTATTTAGTCCAAATTAGTACTAATTACTACTAATTACTACTAATTACTACTAATTATTACTAATTATTACTAATTGTTACTAATTATTTCTAATTATTCCTAATTATTCCTAATTATTCCTAATTATTACGAATTATTCCTAATTATTCCTAATTATTCCTAATTATTACTAATTATTACTATTTATTAATAATTATTTTTACTTATTCCTATTTATTACTATTTATTACTATTTATTACTATTTGTTACTAATTATTCCCAATTATTCCTATTTATTACTATTTATTCCTATTTATGACTAATTATTCCTATTTATTACTAATTATTCATATTTATTACTAATTATTCCTAATTATTCCAATTTATTAGTATTTATTATTATTTATTCCTATTTATTATTAATTATTCCTATTTATTAGTAATTATTCCTATTTATTACTAATTATTCTTATTTATTACTAATTATTCATATTTATTACTATTTATTCCTATTCATTACTATTTATTCCTATATATTACTATTTATTCCTATTTATTACTATTTATTTCTAATTATTCCTAATTATTACTATTTATTTCTAATTATTTCTAATTATTACTAATTATTACTAATTATTCCTATTTATTTCTAATTATTCATATTTATTTTTAATTATTCCTATTTATTGCTAATTATTCCTATTTATTACTAATTATTCCTATTTATTATTAATTATTCCTATTTATTACTAATTAATCCTGTTTATTATTAATTATTCATATTTATTACTAATTATTCCTATTTATTAAAAATTAGTACTAATAATTTCAATTTATTATTAAAAATAAATACTGTTAACAAAACAATTTAAATCTAATTAAATTAAAACTAATAAAAAATAATTAAAATTAACATAAAAAAATGAAATAAATATTAAATTAAATAAAATATAAATACCTTTAAACTTGATCTTTTATTGATGTAGACGGCTTCAAAACTTTTTTGTCAAAAAAACTAACATAAACAAATTTTAACTCTGAAAATAGGGTTGAGAGAGAGAGAGAAAATGAGAATTGATAGAATGATTTGAAAAAACAGATGGAGGGGGGGGGGTATATATAGGTTAGATTAGTTATGACAAGACCTTTTGCGACGGGAATACCGTCACAAAAGGTACTTTTTGCGATGGGGCCTGTCGCAAATACCTTTACCCGCATTAATTGATGTCGGCGGTTAAAAGGGTATTTGTGACGGGCCCCGTCGCAAAAGGTACCTACCGACACACGTTTTGCGACAGGGCAACATCCCGTCGCAACAACCCATTTACCGCCGCCGAGTATTTGCGAAGGGACCCGTCACAAATACCTCCGATCGATGAACTATTTGCGACGGGAATATTCCTCCCGTCGCAAATAACCTTTCCACGGTTTGGCGCGCAAACCGCGCCAAACCGCACATTACTTTTTGCAATGGGCCACCAAAACCCCTCGCAAATAACAAGTTAGTTGCGACAGGGGGGGTCCCCCGTCGCAAATAATCTCTGGACTGGACTATTTGCGACGGTAAATAATCTCGTCGCAAATAGTCCATCGCAAAAAGGTTGTTTTTCCCGTAGTGAGTGCTTGTGGCCCAGATCGACGAGAAGATTTTTTGAGAGCCCTATGTGCCACCAAGGTTCACTAGGCAGTTTGGATGCACCCAACCGATGCCGAAGAAGGTGTATAAAAATGTCTGGGTAGAGGAACACCATTGCCTTCTTCATCAAATGTGGCTGATGTTCAAAATTACGGTTCTGATGAGGTAATTACCTTTCTTCCCACTGAAGCCGATGCTAGCCTCTCAACGAAATATGTCAAGCATTGGGTAGCAGCATACCCTGAGGGAATCTTGCAGAAACGAATTCAGAAAATAAAGGTGGCTAATGTGGAATTTGGGTGGAGAGAAAGCTGACAAGGCGCCACTTGAGAGGAGAGGCCCAAAACAAGTTAGGTAGCTGGGTCAGTACATTTATGGACCTCGGCAGCAGGAGCATCACATGGTGCAGCCATGCCCTCATTATCCGGTGGGAGAGGGGCTCCTGAACCACCTCACAGAGTAGCCAAAGAGCTTCTTGGGAAGCAGTTAAGGTACCTGATTCCTCCCTCTGATGATGCAATCTTCCCTGCACTGTGGTCAGCCTGGTTGACCCAGCGGAAGTCAATGAGCACCGAAGCCCTTTGAAAAAAGATAGTATGAGATGGGATCCAGCTTCTAGAAATTGGATTCCTTAAGATTGACGACAGAGTGAGCTTTCATCATCGTCACACATATCTAACGATCATGGATGTGTATGCACGCCAGCGGGGTCGACATGAGGAACCAAATCTCTTGGTAAAAGTGATGCTCGGTCAGGAGCTTGATCTAGAATGAACGTCGTCTGAAGATGAAGATGACAACGAGGAAAAAGAGGAAAGCGAATCAGCGGATGAAGAGGAAGAAGGAGAAGAGGAGGCATAAATAAGGGGATTTTAAGAGGAGCTTGGAGGTGAAGGGTATCAAGAGATGGACCGCCAAGGGAGTCCTAGGGAGAGTGGCAAGATTGTTTCCTCTGACATGGACATAGCTGAGAAACTCGAGGCATTCCTTAATTCTTATCCTAGAATTTCCTCTTTCCGTCATTCATAATCACCAACTGAACTTCTTCTCTGTTCAGGCGCATCTTGGTGCTGGTGGTCAGGAAACTCCATCTGAGGGGGGTGAAGGCACACTGATAGTACAAGGTAGGAAGTTGAAACCCATCATTTAACTGACAAGCACTGAAGGATCTCCTGCAGCGATATCTCCTACAATGACTAGAATGCTGGAGGTCGACGCACTAAGCTCTTGTCTGTTTCAATACTCAAATTCATGTATCTATCATCAGAGAGATCTATTGATCAAGGAATTCATTGTTTATGTAGTAATCACAATATTGGAGGCTCCGAAGGCTGCTGGATCTATACCATCCATAGATGATTCCATGGTGAATGCACCGACCCACTCAGAAGACACTTCTCAAACAAAGTTGGCCCCGACACCTAGTGAGAAAATGGATGTGAACATCGACGATATCAATGCTGGGGAAGAGTCTGAAGTTGAAGGGGGTCAAATTTATGATACTGAGATGAGAGAGGAAGGTCTCCCACATGTTGAAGAGCCTAATCCTATGGGAGGATTACCAGAAGGAGACCATATTGTTGATATTTTGGCTACTTTCCCAAACTATCAGCCTGTAGACCCTGAGGAAATAGATGACTCTAATTCTCAAGCAGCTGATGAGAGATATATGACGCAACACAAGGGGTGGAAGTGTATCAAGCACTTCGTTAGTCATCCTTAGATAGAATAGCTAAACTGGATGGGATCACTCCACACCTAGCTACACTTCTCTATACTAGAGGGGTAGATGCTCACCGTCTTCATGTAATAATTCATGATTAAATGGCTAAGAAGATATCGGAGAATATCCAACATTCCAACATTTCCCGGTGCCAAAAAGAGTCAAATAATACTTAGGCATTCCTGAAGGTGGAGCAGGAGGTCCGACACCTCGAATAGAAAATGAAAGAAAGGGAGGCATTCATCAAAACCTACTCTGAGCTCATTGAATAGTTGAGGGCCCTGCTGGAAGACACCCAAGAGCAGGTAGTACAGGTGAGTCATTAAATGATTGAGCTCCAAGATGAATGAGCTCAAGCGCAGTCTAGGGCTAATGAGATATGCTCTATGGCTGCTGATGAAGAGAGGGATCTCAGAGGGCAGAAGGCAGTCCTTAAGGCCACAAGCTAGAAGGTAGCGACACTGGAGCAATCCATCCAAAATGCTAATCCTTAAGGGCCCTATTTTGGCCGAAACCAAAAAATTATCCTTCTTTACTGCTTCTAATTATTTACTGTGTACATGAATGGATTATTCACTCAAGGAGTTCAGACCACAATCATGAAATAATTATCAATCCATCCCTAATCTCACGCGGGTTGTTCCCAATGTGAGAAAAAAGGGATGGTCACGTTATCAATTCGTTTGAATGTGGGAGTGTCAACCATAATTTGGACATCTAGTGTATAAAAAACCCATCCAGGCTTTTGATAAGAAAGGGGGAGGCCCAACTAGAGAAAAAAGTTCTCAGAACAGTCAAATTATCATTTTCCCAATGTGCTATAGTACACAAACGGGGTAATGCCAGGGGCGTTAGAATCAATCCAAACATAGGGGAGTGGAAGGTGTGAATCACAATTCCCAAAATTCAGAACGTTGTGGGGGTGGTGTGACAATGAAGGATAACTATTTACCATGTTCTAAACATATTACCCCTATTGCATTAGCATGAAATGGGGATAACAAATGTTTGTCGGCTGTTGACCATGTTCGAAACATGTGGCCTGACTCAAAATATTATCCATTAGTCTTCCAGAACATTGGCCTAGAATAGTAGTCAATCCATAGGCCGAGCATCCATACTGTTAGGGGGTTCTTTTAAACATGAAATAGGATGAGGATCCAAATAAAGGGCACACAAAGCATGGAGGGTGGAGTGATTGGTTGTTCGAATGGTGTCCAACACTCTTGAAATTACACCACTATGGTAGAAACACATTTGTTGGGTGCATCATTATGATTAGGGATCATACCCACTTCCAGGTAGGACATATTTGGTGAGAATTTGGAATAGATCATACGGATACAGGCAATGAATGGAATAGTTTAACGTCACATAACCTGGAAGTTGCACATAGTTTTAAGGTCATTCTGCCTGGATTGCGGTTGGGGTCGAGGGGCCAGAAGGACTTATAACCCTGTGGTTGGGCCCGATCCAAAAGGTCCAGATGTCACTACGTGTCCCATGCATAATATAATCAAGCCAAATTTAGTTCTTAAAGTATGTTTTGGTCGGAGAACAACGTTGGTAGATGGAATCCTCTTTGGTGGGGAAACTACTGCATCCCATAATTATTACAAGGTATGCTAAACTTCTTCAGGGTAGAGCTGCAGTTACATGGTTACCCAGAATGGGAATGTGCATCATGGTATATATCTAGACATGAATGAGACCCCCCAAGAGGCACTCGTCACACCACATATTCCCAAAAGAGTTCGGGCCAAGGGGCCGAAGAAGAGGGGGTGGAAGGATTTGAAATTCCTAGGATAGAACCAAAGACGAGATGTTTGGGCATTCCTACGTATCCCATGAGGATGGGAATCAAGGCACATGTAGTTCTGGTAATGTTGTCTTTACACCTTGTAGAAAGGATGTAGAGAGATCTTAGTGTAAGGTCTTAGAGCTCATACCAGAGATCTTAGTTTATGGTCTTAGAGCTTGGACTAGAGATGGTAAGGAATCAAGGAGACACATGGTGATGTAATTATAAAACCCGACATGAATGAGGACCTAAAGTTAATATCATCATGTGTTCCTTGGGGAGGTCTTAGTTCGAGGGACTGAAAATCAAAGTTAGGCTGGGCCCGAGGCAATGTGCGTGGACGTTCCTATATACCCCATGAGAATGAGAATCAATCCATACGTATTTATAGATAAGGAATGGTAAGGTACGAGTACCAGGGATGATAAGGTTGTGCAGGTCTGGTCCACACACCAAAATAAGGGGCATTTGATAGATCTTGTTTGTCCTTTAAGATAGATGTGTGTATTTTTGTGAAGCGATAAACCAAGGACAAAGAATCTTGGTGTTTCTATAGGAATCAGTCAACATGTAGGCATTGAGAAATGGTATGGTGGATAACCAATACCCAGCATGATTTCCCCCCAAGTGAGGACATCACAATGCAGTGTAATTTTTCATTGTGCAGCTAGGACGATAATATCATAGTTTAGGGTCGTATGATAGGACCAACCATGCATTTTAACATCGTTCAATAAAGATGAAATAGTTTAAAGTTATGATGGACTAAGTGGCATAGTTTAACATCATATGGCTTGGACACATATAAAAGAAATGAGGTTTTAGAGGATAACTTGCATAGCGTGATAAAGCATACTCGATAAGAACGAGGATGAGGTCCACACCACACCACACGTAATTCGAGGGAAGAAACCTCAAGCCGTGGGGCCAGAAAAGATCAAGGAACATGGGGCTAGACCCGTGGATGAAGCGTCTAGGTGTTCTTACGTGTCCCATGAGTATGGGAATCAAGCCATATGTAGTTCTGAGAGTGTAGTTTATCGTCTTGCAGGACAATAGGTAGGAGAGACTAGCTCCTAGATGGGGAGTGCCTAGTGCGAATATTGAAAATCTGATGTGAATGAGGACATAAGTGCATACACGCCACACCATATAATCCTATAAGAGTAGGGACCTAACAGGAAGAACAAAAGAGATAAATTAGTGTAACTTGAGATGGACCCAAAGACGAGATGTCTGGGAGTTCCTACGTATCCCATAAGCATGGGAATCAAGCTATACGTTGTTCTAAGGGTTACAGTTCTTACGCCTTATAGAGAGGGTGTATTAGGATATCTTAGTTTAAGGTCTTAGAGATCGAACCATAGAGAAGATAAACTCTTCCAAGTGAGCGCAGACCTCAATCCAATCCCTAAGCCCATGTGAGTCAAACTCGGTGTGGGAAACAAGGAAGGAATAGGTCTTTGCAATACATGGAATATAGGTAAAGGGGAAATCGGTGCGGATCCCCAAAATGAAACCTTACCATGGATTTGTCCTCATAACGTGAAAATGCGCACTAAAGGATAGTACCAAAAGTGAAAAAAATCCACTTGGACTTGATGGGGTGGAAAATGATGTGAATCATGCAACTGAATTTTAGGGATTGATGAGTTTGGCATGATGATGGAGGATAACTGTCGACCATGTTCGAAACACAGTATCCATATAATGTGACCTAAAATGGGAACAAAAAATGAGCACTAACCACTGACCATATTCTCAATGCAGGACTTGTATCAATTTTTCATCTAAAACCATCTAGGACGTTGGCCAAAAATGGTAGGAGAGACCTTAGGCCGAGCATCCATTCCATTTGGGGGTCCTTTCAGATGTGAAAGATGATGGAATCCCAAATGAAGGGGAACACAAATCCTGGAAAAGGATGAGAGCATGTCTAGGTAGAATCCAACACTCTAAGTCCTGAACCAATGTACTTCTGGGCATATTCATGAATCGCTGAAGAGGGTCAAGGGGCCCAACTTAAGAGCAGCCAAATTTAAAAGATGAGTGTAGGATAGGGGAGTAAAGGGATCACAAGAAAAATAGGTATGTGGCGTGGTTGTTACAATCCCGGTGTGAATGGGGACACAAGACCATACCACACCGTATGCCCCTCCCCTAGAAGGACTTAGTCCAAGGGAACAGGATGATAAGGGGGTTTCTAAGAGATGGGGCTGGACTTGAAGACTAAATGTTTGGGTGGTCCTACGTTTCCCATGAGGATGGGAATCAAGCCACATGTAGTTCTGGAGGATGTTGTGCAGTTTCACGTCTTGTGGAAAGGACACAGATAGGGGTAAATCATCTCAATAAAGGATGTGTAGAGCATGGAGAGTAACCCGACATAAATGGGGACATAATCCCATACCATTTCATACAATCCTAATTGAGAACTTGGGCCAGGGGCCAAAAATCTCAAGGGACCTAAGGCTAGGAAGTATCATCCAGCTCGTAGTTTAATTTCTTGTGGTGAGGATGATGGTGATTTTATTGTCAATGAGGGAAAAATCCTACACTACACCTGGTGTTTCATCACAAGGGGATAACATGAAGTTGGGGCTGGGCCTATGGATAAAATGTCCATGCATTCCTATGTATCCCATAAGGATGGTAATCAAGCCACACATAGTTCTTGGAGGTTATGTGCAATTTGACATCATTCAAAAAAGACATTGGACAGTTTAAGGTCATGTGGGACTGTCTATAGTTTAGAATCATGCGGGACGACATACATTTTAAGGTCATGTAGGACCGTAGTTCTTAGGAAAAGTATTTCTTTATAAATTTGGCATTGTTGGGTGGATTTATATACTCAACATCCATGGTCACCAGAGAGTATGCACCATTGGGGTAAACCTTGTGAATTATGTATGGTTCTTTCCATTTGGGATCTAATTTGGGTGTTTTTAATCTAGGTATCATCGGCGTTCTCAAGTACAACACAAATTCACCTTGAAAGAAAGGGAGGAGGATGAATTTCTTGTTGAAAGATCTAGCTATACTGTTCCGATGCATTTTTAGATTTTGTAGGGTGAAAATCCTGTTCTCATCAAGTGATTCCAATTCATCTAGATGGATTTCATCTACCTTATCTAGTGCTTTCTAATCATAGACATATATGTGTAATGAAGGAAACTGAATCTCAATGGACATGACAACCTCTGTTCCGTACACCATGGAGTATGGGGTCACCTGTGTGGAATTACGATTCATCATCCGATAAGCCTAGAAGACGTTGGGGAGCTTGTCCAACCAACTCTTTTTGTTTTGACCAATGATTTTATGCAGAATTTTAGAGAGGGTTTGGTTGAATGCCTTGATATTCCCATTTTCTTGCACATGATAGAGGGAGGTATGGTTAGAAGGAATATTTTATTTGGTGTACAATTTCTTCAAATCGGTCGCCCGAAAGTTGGTGCTGTTATCGGTGAGGATAGCGTGAGGGACTTTGAACCGATGGATGATATTGGAGCCCACAAAGTCAACGATAGAATGGGCCTTGAACACCTTGATCAGAACCACATTTTCCCACTTGGAAAATAATGTCATAGCAGTTAGTATGAATTGGCATTGGTGAGCTATCTCCGGTGGATATGGTCCCACGACATCGAGTCCCCAGACCGCAAATGGACAAGAATAATTTGTAGTGTAGAGAGGATCCAGCGGCCGATGCACAAAGTTGGCATAAATTTGGAAAGCATGGAACCTCTTGGAAAACTCAATGCAGTCACAAATCATAGAGGGATAAAAATAACCTAGTCTTCGGATCTGGTGAGATAGTTTCGGCCAGGTCTGATGAGCCCTACAGGAACCAGCACGAACCTCCTGCATGACCTGAGAAATCTCAATTACTTGAATGCAATGGAGGAGGACCCCATCAAACCGCACTTATAGATAATCTTCTCAAGACCGGGGCCACCCTGTAGGGTAAACTGTAATGTGCGATGTTAGATTCACTCATGCTCGTCCTGATCTTCCAAAATATTACAATCCTAAAGATACTTAACCAAGGGTGTCATCCAATTATAGGTTACTTCCAACACTGATATAGGGGGACCTAGGGGTCCTGACGTGGAGGCACTGGCAGTAAGGTGGATTACCTATGGGCTATCATCGTCGTCCGGGGTGATGGGGGTGAGGACTCTCTGGTGTGCGATGTGGATAATCAAATCATCCTGGTCAGGCTCCATAAGAGATGCCGCTAAGCTGGCCAAGATGTCTGCTCTACCATTCCGTGATCGAGGGACATGGGTAACTTTTGGACAAGATGGAAACTAGGCCATAAACTGGTGGGTATGTTCCAAAATTGGTATGAGCTCTAGCTTCCTGATGACATAGTCACCGTTGATCTGTTTGATGACTAGTTTGGAGTCCCATTCACATGCAAGTAGGGAATGTAAATCTTGAGGGCTAGCTTGAGGCCAGTGATGTGTGCCTAGTACTCCACCTTATTGTTGGTATAGCCCTCTAACAGCAAGAATGAATATGTAAAAACAACTTGTGCTGGAGTGATGAAGACGATATCCAAGCCTACTCTGTTGAGTTTGGGATCATTGCTCCTTTTGCCAGTAGGGCTCTGAGAAGCACCATCAAAGTGAATTTTCCAACACAGGATGGCTTGGTCTACCGAGAGGATTGCCACATTAAGAAAATAACGGTCTAGGGAATGGTATATGGAACTTGGATGGGGGGAAAGGAAATATTCCAACACTTTCCCCTTGATAGCCTTTTGAGGGACAAACCTGATGTCGAACTGCTGGAGAATCACTGCCCACCGTGTTTGATGACCTATCAACATGGGGAGGTTCAATATGTACTTCAACAGATCTACTTGGGAAACCAGCTCTACCTCGTGGTGTTGCAAGTAATGTCAGAATTTTTATACTTCGAATACCAGTGAAAGACATCTTTTCTCGATAGGGGAGTATCTGGTCTCTGTATCGAGGAGCATGTGGCTGAGATAGTAAAAACTGTTCTCAGTTTCCTCATTGTTCTTATGAGAGATAAGGGAGCTGAGGGATCATTTCAGGGTGGTCACATAAAGAACAATGGTTTTCTGGAATTGGGAGGCATTGAGACCGGAGGCTGAAAAAGATACTGCCTGCTTTCTTTAAAAAAAGTCTAAAATTCTTTGTCACATTGATAATCAGTGCCTTTATTCATGAGCCAAGAAAAGGGATTACACTTGCTGGATAAATTCGCAATGAATTGATATATATAAGCCAGGTGGCACTGTACCCTAGTGGTACAGGCTCCTTCTTGGAATCCAAAAGACCCAGGATCGAATCCGGATAGGGGTGAATTTCCCAGGTACTGTAATAGTACTGTAGCAGGTACTGTTGCAGCGGTGGCACTGTAGCAGCGGCAACACTGTAGTGGCGGAGGGACTGTAGAAGATACTGTAGTGGTGGTGGTACTATAGCATCACGGGTACTGTAGAAGTACTTTTCACCGAGGGGTCCTTTGGGCCAAAAAATGGGCTTTCAAGCCATGTATTCAGGACACTTTGCCTTGGGCCTTCGGGCTATGTAATGGGTCTCCCTCTACCCAATCTAAAGAGGTCTTTTCTTTCAAATAATAAATTGAGGCTTCGGCTTAATATATATATATATATATATATATATATATATATATATATGTAAGCCAGGTGGCCTTGGAAGCCTTAAAGATCCCAGATGTTGCTCAGGGGAGGCATCTGGCTGATGGCCTTGACCTTATCTGGGTCGATTTCGATACCCCTACATCTGACAACGAATCCAAGAAACATTCTAGAGGTACCCCAAAGGCACACTTCAATGGGTTCATCTTCAGGTGGCAAGAATGGAGGAAGCCCAATACTTTCTCAAGGTGTTTGATATGGTCTTGATGTTGGAGAGATTTGACCATCAGATTGTTCACGTAGCATTCCATCAATTTCCCGAGGATCGGCTTAAATATGCAACACATGGCATGCTGATAGGTGGCACCTGCATTTTTTAAACCGAAGGGCATTACATAGTAATAAAAAGTACCTTGTGGTGCCCTGAAGGCCATAGAATCTTCATCCTCATAAACCATGTAGATTTGGTTATACCCAGAGTACCCATCCATGAATGAGAGGTCCTGGAACCTAGTTGTAGTATCGATCAACAATTCCATCACAGAAAGGGGAAAATCATCCTTTGGACATTGAAATTTGAGATCTCGTAAGTAGATGCAGACTCTAATCTTTCTTTTATTCTTCCTAACTCACATAGTGTTGGCTATCCATTTGGGGTACTGGACCTCCTTAATTAAATTGTATTTGATCAGCTTATAAACTTTGTCCTCAACCATGGAACCGTGAGAATGGTGCATCTTTCTAGGAGGCTGCTTAAAACTGCAGTGATTTTCTGGGAGACCGAGGAGATAAACGAATACCTGAGGATATAGTCCTATAATCTCATCATAACTTTAGGAAAACACATCACATGTTGCTTCAGGAAGTCCACATATTGTTTTTTCTCTTTGATATTCATAACGGCACTGATCAATGTGAGTTTTGAATCCGTCTCGCTACCGAGGTTTACCTGTACTAGTTCATTGACTGTGGTGTAGACACCCTCTTCAAAGGCGGAGGTAGAATCCACTAAATCCTCTTATTCAGTCATGGAGGAGGGATCCTCAGCAGTATGAGTTTCCTTTGAGTCAACAAATCCTGATGGGAGATTGGTACCTACCTGAGCGGTGGAAGACACTGCATCGTGGGACTCCTATGTTGCCGAAACCATGGAAATGAAAGCTGTCGATCTGATCCCATCTGGTCTTCGGCCCAAGGGTCCATGTTTGATGACATCAAAGCAATAGTGGTGTGTCAGATTGATATGGTTTATCCCAGCCTGATGAAACAAGCAAGTATGCCATATTTCTATTTTCATGGGGTGGACATCCCAATACCTCATGGGATTAGGGGTCTCTAGGATCACCAGGGCCTGATTCGTATAAAAATATGAGGTGATCATCCAACATTGCTTAGACTTCGAAATGTTCTTCCCCATCGTTCTAAAAACAAAGAATAAATGTCCCATATTTGGGTTCTTAGCCTCTAATCGATGGATCGAGATGATGTAGGCATCATCTAGGCCTATCCCCGGGTCGATCACAGCCGTAGAAGGCTCAACTTCACTATATTGGATATGTTTTTCCATTCTCTTGTAGTATTTGACATCTAGATAACAGGCTTCATAATAGGAAAATGGAGATGCATCACCCTAGAGTACGCCTACTCAACCATTAAGGGAGTATTTAAAGCATTGGTGATACAAAGAAGGGATGACCGCGTGCAGATGAAGCCATGACCTACTCATCAATGCATTGTAAGTAGTGTCCTGTGAAAAAACCATGAACACAGTGCTACATAATAGGCCACCAAACTAGGTCTTCAGGTGGATCTTTCCAACTGGAATCTGTTCCATCCTATCACAACCTTGAATTTTCAAGTCAGAGGGACTCAGATCATCCTCTAATATCACCATTTTTGAAAGGGTCTGGGTCAGGATTAGGTTGATCTATAAGACAATGAAATATCTCCACACCATTGAAGTGGCCAGTGATGTACAATGGGAAGATGTTCCCCTGTATGAGAGATCCATCATCTTTTACAGAGAACGGTATAATGTCCTGGCACTCAGCATGCTTGACTACTTCAGCATGGAAGACTTCTATAACTGCTACCTCAGTCTCAAACTGGAGGGGGCTTCTTTAAAGCCTCGATGAGGGATTCACACATATCTGCTGACAGGAGAAGAGCCTCAAGGATATAGAGACTTTCCAAAATGTTGGAAATATGCTTGAGTACATCATATTTTCCATTCCAGGCATGAGATTTTTCTTACAGGAGCTCGCTCTATGACAGGAGGTATGTCGGGCCCTGCCGGCCGGACCGACGACTGACTGGTGATAGGAATGTCCCACTTCTCACTAGTAAAAGCCTATGGAGTGACTACCAGATAAGGAACAGATTACTAAGATCAGTCCGTAATGGATCATGGTTGTCCACGACATGGTCGGGGCGGCTCTGCCTGATCTAGTAGCACAAACTATTAAAAAGGAAGACCTGATGACATTAGATGATAAGGCTACGCATGCTGAGCTCTGCACTGGGCCTGCTATCTAGTTTCGGTGGCACGCACAACCTATCTGGAAGTGCTGACTGAGGCACTCCGACGACCCATATAGTTGTGGATATGCTGATGCTGGCGTCATATATGGATGTTGGGAAGATCCATCTAGCGCTCCTCGTCTTCAGGAATCATGTAAGGGTTTAACAACTTCACAATGTTAATTGAGGCATACCCTTGACTGTCACTTGAAGAATCATCCATTACTAGACGAATTTTGGGGGTAATCTCCATCTCCGGGGGCACGAAGTCACTGAGAGTACAGGATGACAATGGCATTGGCGGGGGACTTTGTTTTCCCTTACGCCATTGATTCTTGATCTTCTGATAAGAGGAAGACTAAGACGATGATGTAGAAGTAGTAGCGACGGCTGGCGCATCGACTTCTGAAGGCTCGGGTTGATTCAGCCGTGCACGAATAATACCATGGGCACATACGACTACCTTATGATCCATCCAGTCATCATACTTCTGGGACCCATGGTTGGAAACTTGGTTCCACTCACCTTCACTGTCACTACTGCTATCGGGCTTCACGAATACACATGCCACTTATGCTGGAGTTGTGCCCAACCTAACTACGTTGTTGTCAACCTAGTCTTGAAGTCAGTCATTAAACACATAGCAGTATTTAAGGATGTACCCTAGGATCTGGTGATAGGTGATGTAGTTGGGGTGATCAGTTAGAAATACCTCTTATGGCCTCCTGCATTCAGAAAAACATACAATCCCCTATTCCAAGGCACTTTGGACATAGCTAAGAACCTGGGCCTCGTTAAATGAGTGGTTCTAGTTTCATCTGTTTGGGAAGGGTTCTCTCAGAGCCTGACCCTAATAGGGGATGGAGGATCCTGTCAAGGAGTAAAAACCTAGTTATCTCACCTAGGTGGTGGTGGGGCATTATGCGGGGTCACCTACTAATTATGAGGCAGACGCTGCTGGGCTGGAGGCTACACCTACGGTGGTAGGCCTCTGCGAGGCTGTGTAGGTTGCTCCACCGATAATAATTTTGGTTGTCTTGGGGGCCTCTATTTGGGCCACTAAAGCAGGCTCGACCTTGGAATCCCTTCTCACGAGAATTGAAGGTGGCAACAGATGTCCCTGGGCGGCCTGCGGCAAGGCTTCTTCTAGGTGCTAGGCCATATCAGAGAAGTCTCAAAATCCCCTGGGGTAATTCTGGGTGATCAGAGAGGGGACCAGTTCTATCCTAAAATTCCCCAAACACATAGTCAATAGTTTCTCCTGAGTCAGTTTCATGTTAAGGGAGTATGTGAGCCCTTTACACTAGGAAAAAAAGTCTGCGACTCGCTCATCAGACCTCTACTTTCACTTGAATAGGTACACAATACTCATCTTCCGAGTGGTGGAACAAAATTAGTAATGAAATTTCCTACAAAGATCTTCCCAGCCGGCTACTGATCCAATGGGTAGCTGGATGTACCCGATAAATGCAGTACCTTCCAATGTCTGTACAAAACACCGGATATTGGCAGCCTCTTGCTGCGCTGGAGTTCCCAACATGCGTCTGCACCCTGAGATGAAGTGGGCTAAAAGCTGCAGCAGGTCACCCATCTCATTAAAGGGGGAGAAGGTGGGATTTCCAAAACCCGAGGGTGCTGGAATATCATCCACCCACATCGGATATGGCTTGCCATCAGTAAAGATTTCCACTTATCATGTTTCCAATTCCTCGAGGCTAGTAATGAGTGCCACCATGAGATCATCTAAGCGGGGGTTCCAGTCTTGACAGGGATCCCTATCCGCCATTTTATTGGTGGGTTCTTCAATGTGATAAGAAAGCCCAATGGGTGGTGGAGTAGCTGGTGGGATGGCCTGCGGAGCAGTTGGGTGAACCTGAGATGGGTCTCGAGGATTATTACGTCACTCAGGAGGATTTGACGATACATACCATTCCCTCTTTCCCTATGTTCTGGACTCTCACCTATCTACGTGGGCAGGATGGTAAGGGTAACCTAGAGGCAACTCACCGGGGGGGGGGGGAGTTGTGCCTATCCCTACTGCCCCGGTTGCGGATCACCATAATCTGGTCGCCGCTCCACATTGCATTCAGTAAAGAGGTCATCGACTATTTTCTTGTGATCCGTGAGCTATTGAAACAACACATCTTTCTCAGGATCTTCTTCTACCTTCTAAACTGATCCAGATGGGTCCAAGGGTTTCATGGATCCAATCTGCTCTTTTCCTTTATTGGGATTATGGCTGAGGACTAATTCCTCAGTGGGCACAAGAAGACCCAGTATATTTCTATGCTACCGAGTAACCCTTACCAATATATCTAATAGTTGTGGCACTCCCCGAGGGGGTAAGTCTCCATCAAGGATCTCTAGCTCGATCTCCCCCTCTGATAGGTCAGCCGTGTTAAATACAACTCTACCTAGGGGAATATCCTCGTTATCACCTAGAATGTTGGGCTGGAACTGGATAGAACTGAAGTGGAGGGCATCATACTACCCCCAACCATAGATCATCACATGGGGGGATGCCTCCTTGATGATTCTATAGATCACTTTAAAGCTCTAAATGCATCATTGTTGGAGGGTCCTATGGAAGCCTGATGACTCAGGGAACTGGGCCACGGGGAGTGTGGCCAAATCAACCAGATGACATTATTGGCCAATATCTTTGAAATGTGATAGGATTTTGGGTTTAGCCACTCATCGATGATGAAGACAGAAGTGTATCAACCATAGGGTTTGGTGGAAACACTTGACTTCCTTTTAGTTGAGCGATTCCGACGCACTAAAATTTAGTGCTGCAACTACCCAAAACATCTTGGGGAAATGGTCCTTTGAAATAATTTCCCACAAGATCCTCAGCTCAGAATCGGGGTCTGGTCATTGATTTCCCCACTCGTTAACTATAGGTGACTGAGGAACTGGTAGCAGTACTGAAGTAGACCGCTGAGACGGTAGGCTGGCCGGTGGAGAATATGGCGACCAGGCTCACAAGCCGCCGTATCATGGGCTATTCTCAGAAGAGTGCAATGACTTGGCCACCACATTGCGATATGATGTGATGATGACCATAGTTTCTAGTATAGGGACTATGAATTCTAGCAGTGGACCATGTCGATGCTTTTCCACCATTAGTCCCCAGAATATCTCTTTGTGATCTCTGGTTGAAATAGAGGGTGCTTCTAGTGACGATAGTGGTGATACATGGCCATGCCCTGGGGAGATTCCAAATCTTCATCCTCCTAGATGTATCTACAGAGGGAGGCATGGATCTGGTAGACCGCACATTCCAGAAGTATGAGGCTGATGCGCCTTGTTCCTACCCTGACCCTTGACACAGAAGATTGAGGTGAGGGTTCCATCACTGAATCGTATTCCACTTCAGAATCAGAGAAGAAAAAAAGATTAATTTTCATCTGAATCTCCTTAGAATTATTCTTATGGAAACGACGAACCACCCTCTTACCCCAGACTGGTTCTTCAGGACTGGGTAGATTTATGGTGCAAGTAGGACCTTTGGACGAACTGGTGCCGGTACAGAGAGGGTTTTTGCCTGATTGAGCCGGGGTGCGAGTAACACATGGATATATGTCAAAGGGAACACAGAGAGGACCTCCATGTCCACTAGCTAACCCACAAAGAGGAACTCCGTGGGAAGTTCTGGAGCGGGTAGGACCACTTCTAGAGCTGGTAGGAGCATGGGTAGGACCTCCATGCTTATTTCCCCTGTAAGTGTCGGTGCGAGGAGGGTCCTTATACTGGTGTAGACAAACATGGGTGGGACCTCCATGCTGGGTTCCAGTGAAGTGAGGCTGAACTTTACATTTCAGATTTCTGGGGTAAATATGACCTTCTCTGGCTGCTATAAGAACATGGGGAAGGTGCCCACATTGGAGATTGACTGAATTCATGACATCTCCACGTCGGATGCCTATGATAGGAGGAACGACTCCATACCCAATGTCATGAGTGCAGAAGAGGCATATGTATTGAGTGTCACTGCAATGAAGAGGACCCTCATTCAGATTGAAGGTGGCATGGGGCAGACCTCCACACCAAGCTTGGGAGTGGGGAGGACCCGCATTATCAATGGTGGCAGTACAGAGAGAACCTTCGTACCGGATGGAAACGCCAAGGGTTGGCCCACAACGAACACCACCTGTGTCGGCGACCATGAGGGTTGACCCAGCCTGTCTGTGGGGTGGTTGGGGGCTTGTTCTAGGCTAGGTGTATGAGTTACCCTACTCAGAATAAATAGGGTACTGATGGTATATGTCAGTGGTGGCACGATCCATGGTATTCATTGACATTGAGACTACTTGGCAAGCGTCTTCCTTAGCCTGTGCCCGACGCTGGCGTCGGGTCATCCGGACTGGGTATGGTGGTGCAGGTGCATAACTTACCTGTTCCTCAACCCATGTTGCCAGGTGGTGGCACTGGCATGACCTAGTGGGGGCCCTCCTTGGGAGCCTCTAGAACAAGATCTCGGCTGGGCTAGCCCTAGCATCCCTCACCTCATCGATGCATGGGAGGGAGTCATCGAAGCGTTCCGGGGAGAGGCTCCCGAAATGGTTGTACGTCGGAGTGGGGAGCAGTGGATCCCTGCGCGACCCTTGGGGGAGGTGGTGGTGATGAGATGCAAATTCCTTTAAGTCTTTAAGGGCTATATCTTGAGTTGTGATGATCCCCTCCTCCTCGTATCATTAGACGAGGTCGTTTATCACCCTTCTCTGAACGAACTCAGATGGGGATATCGGGCTTGGGCGCCCAATAGCTGTGGACGTAGAGGATTCCATGGGGGAAATGAGGCCATGTGGGGTTTCCATGATGATGTTTCCCCTTCACCTGTGTTGATAGGTGGGCGGTGATCGGTTTCCTGATATGGAAGATTGGGTCCTGGAAGGCAGGGATATTAAAAATTTAGTGCTAAAAAATGGAAATTGACGTCTAATTCCCATGAGTCATTCCATATTCCATGTTTGGAAAGAAGAATACACACTGAAAACATCACAGACTGAGATGTACAATATTTAACTACCCCAATTTCTTGTGATTTTCACACCAGGCCCACTTTCTTCTTGGTGGGACCTGGCATCAGATAACTAGATCCAGTGACAGGCTAGTCCACTAATGTCTCGAATGCTACTAATCTCCACATTGAGGAGAATAATTTTACGTCATGTTCACCATTTCTGTTTCTAATGTTTTCTATGAGGCGCATGCATTCGTCTCTTTTGGAGGACACGTAGTTGTTGCTCTGCATTCCCACTTTCCAAAGGAAGGCAACATCCATCACTTATTCAAGGATCTTTGCTTATTGATCGAAATAGGATGATGGGATGTCAGTTCCTCCTTCCATGGATTCCTCCTCAAATCTTGTTACATAGTCTGGCTCTCCATCATATAATTAAGATGTTGTTCATGAAACTCTTCCCAGTTCCATGTCTTCATGGATTTCGGTTAATTACAATACTTCTTTTAGGAAATTCTAGGGGGTCAAGTTAGGGAAGCAACCTTCGATTAGAAGAGTAGTCACATTGAACACCGCTGGTGTGTCTGGACTCTAGAACATTAGTGCATCTGAGTTTCTTACTCTTATGATAGGTCATCTCAGGGGGGGGGGGAACTTAATCCCAAGGCATACCACATCAAATGTGGGGAATTATATTGCATAGGAATGTCTATGAGGTTTTACTCATCTTCCCATGTTTGACACATGTTATTCTGTGAGTTTAACATCCAACATAGACAGATCAGACTGATCAAGACACTGATGGAAGTGGATCTAATGGGTGAAACCCCCATAGGGAACACTGATACTAGGGCTAACGAATGGTTAGTTACACGATCGCGGCTAGGAGTAGTGAGAAAGTGGGTGACATGATCTCACTAGGATGTGGCGGCCCATGTAAAAATCAGGATGAATATGGATGGATGAGAGAAGTGGAAGGAGAATGAGATGGAACTGATGTGAGGATGAAGGTGATGTTGGGATTGAGTCTCGCAGAGGATTCATATATATCCCCATGGTAGTGAATCAATGTCCACGTAGTTCATTAGGACGATGGGACACATTAGGAGGTGTCTCGTGAGAATGGATGCATGGATGGGACCCGGGGGAAGTGAAACCTATGAGTTGGGGAATGAGCTTCCCGAAACACATATGCTTGAGGGAGAGATCACGATGAGACTTGGATGATGGGATTGATCCTCACAGAGGCTTCCTACGTATTCAAAAGGCAAGGTATAAAATTCCACACAGTTCAAGATTGGGGTATAGAATTGGGGTGTGCGCAGAGTATAGAAACCTTATAATATACTGGGGATTATTCATAGTTAGCGGCCCGAGTTGGTCTGACGCTACTAGGATGAACTATTATGTGGGTCCTAATAGAGGGAACTATAATGACTTACCACTGAATGGGGTGCAACAAATTATCATCAGATGGGTTCACAATGGCTTACTATTGGGTTGGGGTACACCATATTATTGTTGATTGGGGTATAATGGCTTACTGTTGATTGGGGTACAACAACTTACAACTGATTGGGGTACAACGGCTTACTGATGGATGGGCTACAATGGATTACCACTGATTAGGGTACAACGACTTACCGCTGAATAGGGTTGAGCCTCATGGGGGATTCCTACGTACACTATCGAAGAGACAGAGATCAAAGCCAACTTAGTTTGAATGGGTATAGTTTAGTGTCATGCGGGATGGGGATGGACCGACGTGAAGTAGTTAGGACCGATGTGTGTTGGGATTGAACCTCAGTGAGGTTTCCTACGTACCCTTTCTAAGAGAATAGGATCAAAGTCCACATATTTCAGAAGGTTGAATGTAGTTTAACGTCATGTGGGATGAAGGTGAACCTATGTGAAGGGGGTTGGGACAAGTAGGTGTTGGGATTCAACCTCAAGGAGGCTTCCTACATAACTTGACTTGGCAAGGATCAAATTCCATGTATTTTGGAAGGGTTTGGGGATTATAAGATAATGTAGCCTAGAGAGGATGTCATGGTTGATTATTACTCTAATCCCAAGTGAGTCATGTTCGGTGTGAGAAAAAAATGGCAGAAAAGACTAGACGATCACGTCGTGAAAGGTGCATCCATGGGAAGTGGTATGGGGCTTGCACTTGGTTAACATCCCTAAGAGGAAACAGGGGCTTACGTGTGGTTAGCAACCCAGGGATATGGAGATTGGGAAATACTTCTGGATAAATGCCTAGTAGTGACAAAGCCCATAGAGAGAGGTATGCGGTATCGAGGATCCATATGTTCCTCTCACCTCTTAGTCTTTGGGATGGAAGAAGAGAGGAGTATCAGAGGTGATGCCTCCTACAAGAAAGGTCAGGGGCTTACACCAAGGTGGTTTCCCTTCCTCATAGACATACGCCTCTCCAGCAAAGAGGATCTCATTATATATGAGGAATATCTCACTCCCGTGGAGACGAGAGGGTGTGGAAAATGTCTGAGATTGGGCACCCCATGTCTACTTCATGGGGTGAGGTCACAGTTTAACGCCATCTGCTGAGGACAATGGTGGTTGACAGTTTAACGTCCAGTAGCTTGGACGAGTCGAGTTCACTCTACACCCCTAAGACATACATAACTAATACTCATCCACCCTTAGGGAAGGGAAGGACTCAATAATTCCATGATAAGGGGGTGTCATGGAGTGATCCATTGAGTGGATCACATTAGCGTGGCTATGCGAATAAGCAGTATCCATTAGCGTGACTATGTGAAGAAGCATGAAGCAAAGAAACACAACATGAAGCACCACCCAAGGGACTTTGAAACCACTTTGTATGACCCTGGAGGGTTGTACATGAGAATATTGTGTAACATAGGTGTTTTTTTTGTAATAAGTGCTCATAGATGGTGCCCTAGAGAGAGACATTGAACACATGCTAAAGGGTGCGCACAAGAAGAAGGTTTTTCATGAAAAAGAAAAGGTTTGCGTGCAATAGGCACGCAAAGAGGGGACTGTTGCATGCAAAATTATGGGTTGAGAGGAAAAGAAGGATTTCACACAAATGGAATAGGTTTGTTTGTGCTCAAGTGGAGGGTTTTCTGCGCAAGGGGGGAAGAGGTATGTTTGCATGAAAGTGGACGAGTTTACGCGCAAGGGGTCGAACACTTAAAAACTTGGGCGAGGGTCAAGCCCCAGTGGTCCCGTGTGAAGGCGGACCCCTGGGATACCTGTTGTAGAAAATCCCATACCTATAAGTCATCTTTTACATGTGGAAGAGGTGAATTCCACGTATGGGAGATGGTTCATATTCTTTAGCCACCATAAGTGAGGGGGGGGGGGGGGGGGGGTGAACTTCTATTTATAGGAGATCGGGGGTCACAGGTGCGTGCGGAATTTGGCCTGCGCGGAAAACCCATACCCGTGGGTGGGGGTGTGGAAGTTCCCATGTTGGCGTGAAAAAACCACTTCAGGTTGTGACCATTTTTCGCATGAGGATCTGTTTTTCCACATGAGGAAGTGGTTTTCCGCGTATCGCTCTGGTTTTCCGCACAACCTTGTGGCTCTTCTCAGAATCAGTTTCTGAGTCGAAATATGTCTCTGTTTTATCAAAAGATGCATTCTTGGGACCTTTAGCAGATTTCAGCATCTACAATGTGTCCCCCTCTTGTAGGAATTATAAAATCTTATGATCCAACAATTTGTATCAGAGGATGTTATACTAATTTTCTTATTGATTTTTTTTCTTCTGTTATCTATTTCAAGTTATTAAGTTTTTCTATAGACTTTTTGTTTATAAAATTTTATTACACTAACTTTCATTTTTGAAAGATTTTGTTTATATAAGATGGAAGGATTAAATGTTTGTACTCTTGAGAATTTGAATCATAGAAGACCACCTATCTTTGATGGTAATGATTATGAACATTGGAGACGTGGGATGATTTTTTTATAAATACTAGTGTGAATATTTTTTTATGATGACTATAAACTATAAGATTCCAAATAATGAAGTTATTACTTTTACAAATCAGGAAAAACAAGAATATTAGCTAAATTATAGAGTAAGAAATACTCTATTATGTTCTATGACTAGAAATATATACTATCAGATATCATTATGTAAAGCTGCATATATTATTCAAAATAAGTTTTAGGCTACTCATTTTGGAACTCCTAAATTCATTGAGACAAGAAGAGCTATGTTAAGAGTATATTTTCATGATTTTTGATTTTTTTACCTAGAAAAACTATTGCTAAAATGAATCAAAGATTTATGAATATTGTAAACAATTTACAATATCTTTGTGAAAAGGATCCTATAGTTGGGATATTAGTGTAACATATTATATAAATAATTCTTGCTGAATGGGAATCAAAGAGAACTGCTTTGGATAACATGATAAGGATTTATAATCTTACTCTTGATGGTCTTATTGGAACCCTTATGTAGTCTGAGAGAAAACTAAAAAGAGATGCTGATAAAATTAAAAATAAGAGAGGAGTTTCTTTTGAAACTACATAAAATGTTCCTAGTAAGGTAAAATCTTCTAAGAATGTTCTAAAATCTTCTAAGAAGAAGTAATTTGTTGTTGAGTCAAATAGTAATTCATCAGAATAGTTTGGAAATGAATTATCTAATATTTTGAAGAGGATAAACAATATAACAAAAAATAAATATTTTCAATATAGATATAAGAAAAATACCAAAGATAAAAGTCACAAAAAGGATTCTTCATAAATGATATGTCATGAATGCAATAAAGTAGTACATATCTGATGAAATTGTCCGAAGCAAAAAAGAAAGGATAATAAAGGAAAAAATCTAATAGGAATTCCAAGAATTATTACAAGCACAAAAATAAGAATATCCTAAAAGCCTTAAATACTTGGATTTCTAGTGGAGAAGATAGATCTTTTGAGAAGTAATTAGAAAATGAAATTTAAGGATAGAATAATATTGGATTCTATTATGAAATTCAAAAGTTTAACAAATGCTTCATAGATAAGGTAAATAAAGAATCTATTACAAATCATACCTTGAATACTAATTGTACTGATAGTAATAATGAAAATAGTTGTATATCTTCTAATAAAGAATATTATTCATCTAATGAAAACAATTATTTACCATTTTTTCAAGAATTTTCTAGGTTCTTATTGTTATTAGAAAATTAAAATCATAATATTTCTAAAAACTTGAAGTTACTAAAACAAAACTTGTTAAAGAAAATTCCAAGTTTCTACTTTAAATATAGATATATTAGACCTTTCTAAAGATTTAGATAAATATAATTTTGAGAAATATAATATTTCAAAAGAAATTGAAAAATATAATTTTGATAAAACTAGTTGAAAAAGTGATATTATAAAAATTAGTTCAAATACAAATTCTTTAAGGGATATAAATTTACTTATAAACCTAAAATCTGGAATCTACATATTAAAAAATATATTGTCAAAGTTTACCACTGGTAAATAAAATTTTGATAAAATATATAATCATATTAGTCCTCATAAAGATACTTCTATAATGGATTATACTAATAGAAAAAATATTTTTAATAACATCTATTTCATTCCAAAAAGTGATCCATTTTATAGTATGTGTCAAAGTGGTGGGAATTGGAAGAACAAATGCTATTTAAAAAAAGTTGAGTCTCTATGTTTTCAGAAAGATTATTTTTTCAAGGAGTTAACATTTTCTCAACATAATAAATTTAGAAAAATTTTGATTCCTAAAATCCTACTTTATGATAATACCAGAACCAAGAAGGTTTTTCTTCTGAAGTGTTTTTTTTATTTTCAGGAAAATAATGAATGTACCAAAAATAAAGATAATTGGTACATGGATAGTGGTTTCTCTAGAAACATGACTAGAAACGAAGCCTTCTTTAATAAGATTATAAATATGAATGGTGTCAAAGTCTCTTTTAGAGATAAAATCAAGGATAAATTATCATAATAGGTAACATTCTGCTTCTTAGAAAAGCTTTAATTTGAAGTTTTCTATTTGTTTTAGGACTTAAGCAAAACATTATGAGCAAAATCTAATTATGTGATGAGGGTTATCTTTTGAACTTTAGGTGTGATAAATTTACTATTCATATTTTTAAAGATGAATTTATTCTTTCTTCCAATTGGCATGAGAATTTTTACACTCTAAACTTAGGAGACCTTAGGATCCAAGAACTACCTTGCCTTAGTGAAATGGAAGACCAATCTTGGTTATGGAATTGAATATTAATACAATTTATCTTAAAAAATAGATAATTTGTATAAAAAATTACTAGTTATGGATCTACCAATACTTTGGTTTGATACTTTAAAATTCTAGGATCCTTATCAACTTGAAAAGAAAAATAACTCACTTTTTAAGTCTATTAATGAAGTATCATATTTTGATTATTTATAGTTATTGTATATGGACTTGTTTGGTCCTAAAATACTTTAATTATAATTTGAAAATACTATATACATGTTTTAGTTTATGATTACACTAGATACACTTGGGATATATTTTATAGAAAAGAATTCTGAAGCCTTTTGTTATTTTAAAACTTTTGTGGCTAGAGTTAAAAATGAGAACAACCACTCCTTGATAACTATTTGTAGTGATCTTGGTAGATAATTTTTAAATTATGATTTTGAAACATTTTTTAGTAAAAAAATATTATACATAAATTTTCAGCCCCTAGAACTCCATAATAAAATGGTTTAGTTTAAAGAAGAAATAGAATTATTCAAGTGATTAGTAGAACCATGATGAGTGAATACTTATTTTCTAAACATTTTTGGGCTAAAACGGTTATTAATACCTATTATAATATAAATCCAGTTTTAATAAGTCCTTTTTTAAATGAAACTCTATATGTGTTGTGGACTAGAAAGAAACCAAAGCTTTCTTACCTCACTGTTTTGGGAAACAATGTATTCATTTTGAATACTAAAGATAATTTACATAAGTTTTCTCCAAAATTTGATAAAAGAATATTTTTAGGTTATTATACCACTAGTAATAAATATAGAGTTTCCATAAAAATAAGATTACTATTGAGTAAATAGTACATGTTAAATTTAATGAAACTAATACTTTTGTTTTCAAACAACCTCAACCTTTATCTTTATATAATATTTAAAAAAAGATTTTCAACCTATGCTGGAAATTTCTCATGAGAGAACAACTAAAGAATATATTTATAAATTTCTTCATCAATAATATTTTTAACATATTGTCAATGAATATAGTTTTTTAAATCCAAGAAATCTAATATTTCTTAGGAATCATTCTAGTGATAATATCATTAGTGATGTAGATCAACCAATTTCAATTAGATGTTCTTTGAGAAATGAAATTGATTTTTTTTTTCATTTTTATCTAAATTAAAACCTAAGACTCTTGATTAGGCTTTAGGTGATAATGATTGGATAAAATCCATGAAATATAAACTCAATGAATTTGATAAGAATCATGTTTGGAATTTGGTTGTGTGACCTAAAGATACTTCTGTAATTAGAGTAAAATGGGTTTTCTAGAATAAGTGTGAAGAAAATGGAATAATAGTTAGAAATAAATGTTGAATTATTTATTAAGGATATAATTCACAAGAGGGACTGGATTATGAAGAAACTTATTCTCCAGTAGATAGGCTTTAAGCTATTCATATACTTTTAGAATTTGCAATATTCTTAAAATTGAAACTCTTCCAAAAGGATGTGAAGTGTTCATTCCTTAATGGATACATTTAGTAGAAATTTTATATTGAAAAAACCACTAGTTTTGAAAATAAAAAAAATCCATAACATGTTTTAAAATATACTAAGGAACTTTACAGACTTAAACAATCTCTTAGAGCCTACTATGATAGATTAATTGGATTTTTGTTACAAAAAAACTTTGTTAAGGGAGCTGTAGATCCAACTCTTTTTATGAAAAATACCTAAAAACATCATAATTGTTTAAAGTTATACCAACGAAATTATATTTGGTTCAACTAAAGAAATATTTAACAGATTCCTTTGTAGATCTTATGAAGTCTAAGTTTTAAATGAGCATGATGAGAGAACTTATTTATTTTCTAGGTTTTTAAATTTCTCAAAAATCATAAGGAACTTTTATACCTCAACATAATTATATAAAATATATTCTTAATAAATTTGGATTTGAAGATACTAAAAGTATAAATAATCTTATAAAAACCTCAAATACTTTAGATACTGATGAGTTTTGGAAACTAGTTGATCAATATACCTTTACAAGGAAGATTATAATTTTACTATACTTAACAGATAGTCATCTAGATTTAATGTTTTCTATATGATTATGTTCTGGATATTAAGAAAATACAACAGAGTCCCACATTAAAGCTGTAAAAACAATTTTTTGTTTCCTTAGATGAACAATGGATTTAGGTTTATTTTACACTTCTAGAAATGATTTTGAGTTAAAATGTTTTTCTGATGCTGATTTTAGTAGATGTAGAATACATAATAAAAGAAATTTCATAACTTTTCATTTTTTAAGATAAGCTCTAGTTTCTTGTTCTTGTGAGAAAAAACACTTAGTAGAATTTTCCACTACTGAAGTTGAATATGTGGCAGGTGGAATTTGTTATGCTCAAGTGTTGTGGATATAACACACTCTCAATGACTATGACATTATTTTTAATAAAAATCAAATATTGTGTGACAATACAAGTTCCATTAATTTAAGTATAAAACTAGCAAACCACTCACAATAAAATCACATAGATATAATACACTATTTTATTCAGGATCACACAAAATAAAGAGATATCATTTTACAATTCAATGAAACACAAGAACTACTTGCATATTTTTTCACTAAATCTCTTAGTTCTGATAGATTTAAATATATTAAACAGAAGTTATGAATTATAAATATAAAATTATCATTCATATCTACTTCATGTTTACTAATATCCTTACATTAATGAACTAATTCTCAAAGGGGGAGCATATATGTTTTGGTTTTCTAAAAACTTTTTTTCTTCTAAATTTTTTATTTTCTAAATTCTTTTCTTTTTTTTTCTAAATTTTTTAGTTTTTTAAAAATTTGTTTCCATATATTTTAATATTTAAAATTTTTATTAAAATTT
This sequence comes from Viscum album, assembly GCA_963277665.1. Lineage (NCBI taxonomy): Eukaryota > Viridiplantae > Streptophyta > Magnoliopsida > Santalales > Viscaceae > Viscum > Viscum album. Next base: position 493,406,126 of record OY728164.1, read on the forward strand.
TTTAGGAATAATTTTTTTTAATATTTTTTGGAATCAAAATTTTTATTAAATTTTTTCTAAATGTTATTTTTGTTATAAATATTATCAGATTTAAGGATATTTGATACTGATAAATGGTGATAGGTATACACTAAAAGTGATTAAATATTAATTTTAGATTTCTTTATCAATATAAGGCTAATGAACATGGTTCATTTTTTTATTCCTTTTGATTGAGGAAATTAAGAAAACATCTATGAATTCAGGGATTCTTATATTCCCATGTTTTATAAATTAGATGTTGGTAAACTACATGGAAGTGTTTTAGATAAAAAATCAGTCATATATAGTTAGATAAAAGGTTTGACTTATTATATTTGAAACCATGGTGAAAATGAAGTTAGTATTCAAGCCAATGTTGAAGAATTTTTTAGACAAATCAAATAAGTCTACATCAAATGAAGAAGTTTCTAAAGAGAAATAATCAGTTCTAGAAAATTAGAAAAAAAAATCCTACCCTACTAAGCATCAGGAGAAACAAAAATCAATATCTGATGGGGATTTTAATAAGTTGATGTCTCATAAATTTCAATAAAATATAGGGGATCCTAGATTCAGAACTAATAAATATGAATCTTTAGATATAAATATAAAGAAATAATATGCAATAAAATATATAAAGAAGATAAAAAATCCAACAAAAAGGATTACTAAAGTAATGATGATGGAAAAATTGATGAAAGGTGTATGAAAAGAATTGACCAATCAACCTATATCAGTTTCATCACTATCAATAGTTCAACTTTTTCTGTGTTCTGAAACATTTTCTATTACTGATTTATAGTTTTTTGATACATGTATTGTTCTAGCAGTTGTTTGTAAGGGAAAAGGTAAAGAAGTTAAACTTGAAACCCAAGTAGAAAAGTCAATTCCAAAATCAGTTCCAAAATCTATTGAGAATTAAGCTAAGAAGATAGTAAAAAAAATTGTTCATAAGGTTGTAAAGGTTTTTTTAAGAACTATGAGGCATATATAGAAAGAAGTTGAAGAATAATAATAATAAGAAGAAGAATAGGTAGATGAAGTATGAAAGAAAGAAGAAAAATATTTCGATTAATCTTTATAATCGACTTCATTATCGACTCAGTCCGATAAGAACCCAACATTAGAAATTTTTATGGATGAAAAATAATTATCACATGAAGAAGAAGAATCTAAAAATTCCCATACCAAACTATCAGATAAGTTGGATACTGATAGAGAGGTAAATTTAATGAAATTTCAAAGGAATAAAATGTGGAAGGAAAAGAAAGGAATAATATTGGACCTTATTTACAACATATTTTAGAAGAATCATTAGACTAATCAGATACATCGGTCACTAAAGAGAAAAATAGAATATATTATATTTTCATTCTAAGAAATAGATAAAAGATTCTATGCCTTATCTACCAAACATTGAATCTTGGTGTAAGCATAACTAGTATAGTTTAAATGTAAAATTATAATCATTGAAGTTGTTAACTGAATTATTTGCTTAAAATGAGGCCAAGATAAAGTGTTTCAAATACAATTCTAAGGTACATAAAAGAATATTCAATAAAATATAAAAGTGTTTGAGAAAATTTTATGGTGACTAGAAAGAACATGATGACCGGATTATAGAAGTTATGAAAGTATCATTTGATATTATAGATTGTTTTGAGAATATTTATTAAGGTGTGTCTGATTGGTTGAAGTTCTTAAAACTATTAAAAGGTCTGTTTGATTCTCAACATAAATAAATCTCAGAACTCAAATAACATATTCAAAATTTTAAAGATGTAAATTAAAGTATCTGATCATGTGATGAAGACTTTATAAAGCTGAAGAAAAAAAAATAAAAAAACTAGTTTTCTTGAAGATAAAATAACTAGTTTTAAGGAAAATAATCAGAGTTTTAGTGTCATGGAATTCAAGATATAAAATCTTGAGTCCTCAATAGCAGAATCCAAGATGAACCAAGTTGATTTGAAGAAGATAAAAGAAATAGAAAAAAAATATATAAAATAAAGAATTATTTTTTATGAGCTCTTAAATGTATTCATTAATATCATAATTTTTGAATAAAATCCAGTTTTAATGATTTATTCTCCAAATAATGTTTTTAGAATGATTTTTAATTTTACTTGGATGAATGCTATTTACCTACTCCTTTTTTCAAATCAAATAGGGGGATAAATTGTTTAATAGGGAGAATTAATCCAAAGGGGGAAAACTATCTAATGGGGGACAACTTATTAAGGGGGAGAATCCAAAGTAATAATTTTTTTCTATCAGATAAATAATGATAAAAAAAGAAGTTATGAACATAGTGGGAGTTATAAAATAAGAAAAGGGAAGATATTTCTTATGAATAATTTTATTGAATTTCTTAAATTTAAAATGGGTTGTATTTTTTTCAAAGATAATAGTTTTTCATTTTAAAGTGATTTTTTGTACTTTCTAAAAAGGGGGAGATTATTGAGTCAAAATTTTATAATTTATACTTTTACTCTCCTTATTTTTGAAAATCACAAATAATATCTTAAAACCTTATTTTTCTAACTTTTTATATCCCAAGCATTTTAGAATGGTTTTTTATAAAACATCCTTTTATACTGAATACAAAAAAAGTTTCTAACTAAATGAATATAAATTATATATTCATTAATCCGATCCATCAGAATGATATATAGCATGGTTTATCAGACTAAATAATGTTCTTACCATTGAATTTACTAATATTTTGTCAATAAAACTAACCAAAGTCATATTCATCAGACTGAACAAAGTTCAGATCCATCGTCCTGACCAAAGTTCACTTCACCAGATTTACAATATTTAATTCCATTGGATTGATAGACATTTATAATCATATTATTATAATTGTCTCTATCAAAAAAAATTTATTATAAAACTTTAAGAGTTTTATAAAAAAGATATTGTAATTATTTTTTTGTGAGATCTCTTGTGCATTACATTTGAGGATGTTGTAACCAACTTTGAGAATAAAACAAATATGACCGTTGGTGGGATGATATAAATAGGAGTGCATTCAAGGAGATGTGAGATGATAAATTTGAAGCTCAACACATATTAATATCACTCTACCTAAACATCTCATTCTTAGGATTTTTAATATTTTGGAGAGTTGTGTTCTAAGGATTTCAAGTGAGGAATTGTAAAATCCTAGAAATTTTTTTCTTTTGTATTCGTTTGTTTTGATCACGGTTTATATTGAGGGATTTTTAGGATAGGAAGACATGTAATAAAAATTAGGATGATCAAGGGATGCATTTCTTAGAAAATACAACAATACACCAATCATCATATTGAGGGATTCTAGGGTTTTGGAATATATAGCTATTCTAATCATCGTACCAAGGAATTTTTTGGTAAGGAAAGATAAAACATTATAGTTAGGTTGAAAACCATGGATATATTAAGTCATGATTTAATAATTTTTTAACTCTTAAGGTTAAATAGTATAATTTATTTTATAATTCTTGTAATAAATTCATACTTTGTTATAATCTTTTATATAACTTGTTTCTATAAGTTTTATATTCTGATATGAAATTTATATTAGAAAGTTATTTTTACTAATCTTTTTAATATTTATTTGAGTTTACTTTCTATGATCTTGATTATTAAACTCTGATTTTTTGTAAAAATTTTGGATTCAATACACATATTATAATAATTAGATGATTTTTTAGTCATATCTTTTTGATAAAAGAGGTTTTGAGTTTTTTTAGTTTAATTTTTTGAACTAAAATTCACCCCCTATTGTAGAAATCATAAACTCTTACAATCCAACATCCAAATGGAAATTAATTTAATGAAAAATATTATAATTTTAAAATATCATCATCCAATGAAATTTAAATATATTTTCATGTCATTTGAAACCTTATCTTTTGGTTTAACCCCTTCATTAACCGATTTTAACCTTTAGTGTGGTAATAACTTCTTCCATCTTAAAGTGTTATGATTTTAATTATAAGTTAAAATTTTGGTATTAAATGACCATAAGATGATATTTTAGACAATTTCTCATCATAATTGTCCAATTTATGTTTTTTATGATTTTTAAAACAATTTAATAAAATATTTTTATCATAAAATACTATTAATGTCATTTTAAGAACTATTCACATAATTTGACTTTAAAAACAACATGAAAACATTATAATTTTAATATAACACTTTAAAAATTCTATAATATGTAATATTAATTTAAAAAATATTTTTAATACAATAATTCACCCAAATTTTATTTTTTTGAATATTTTTAAAATCATTTATTATATTTTTATATTAATTGAATAAATAATATATTGGCATTGTGTAAGCATTTGAGATAATTATTTAATCACTAAGAATTATAAATAAATTACCATGATAAAAAAATAATAAATCTTTAAAATAATCATATAGTACCTAAATTATCCTATTTTTATCAGAGTGATTTTTTTAGAGATAATAAATTCACGAGAGTGATATACTATATGTATTATTTCCTTAAATTAATATAAAGATCATAATCAAAGAAAAAGGGTACGAAGTGACCATATATTAGAGAATTGGATGAAAATAGATGAAATAAACACATATAATATGATAAAGGAAAGTATTGAGTTGATCTTGAGACCTTATCCTGTGGTTTTAAGCTTATTTTACCCATTTTACCTTTACCGAGGTGACAAATATTTTCCATGATTACTATTCATAATCTCTAAAACTAAAAGGAAAATATTTACCATATTTTAAATTCATAATTATAAATATGGTGTACATATTTCCATATTCAATCAACAGAATTGAATAAATTTAATTTAAGATAAAATCTAAAATCACAATGGAAATGATTTTTTTTTATAAAATTTCCTTTCAAGTATAAAAATGTTTTTATACCAAATTCAATAATAAAATTGATTCTAATGAAGTTAATTTAATTATTAATAATATAATATAACTAATTTTACTTTTAAACTATTTTAAAATAAAATTTAACTTCGTAAATTCATGAAATAACAAATACAGTTTTTGATTAAAATCAATATTTTTTCATTATTCACTAGCAAATAAATCTTCTAAAAACCACAAAAAATTTGACCTAAGATAATTTTGGTATTATGATTTAAAAAATTATATTTTTTTATCAAATAATTTTTTCTAGTTTTCTATAAATTAATTATTATATTAATTCATAAGAAGTAATAAAAAGCATTTTTGAAGAAAACACATTTCCAAGAATAAAAAGTATTTACTAAAAATTGGGTTCTTATTTACTAAGAATTAATAAATACTATTTTATTGATTAGTTCATATATATATATTTTATAATATTTTTGATACTATTTGTACCATCAAATTAAATTTATAGGTTATAAATTACATATTTAAATAATAACAATTCATTATTCGTTTAAGCTCGGTGTTACGTATTTTATACACTATCAATGTAATGACCTAGATATTTATAAAATAATAATTTTAATTTCTATTAATACTTATGAATAAGATATTAATTTTACTTTATAGTGGATCTTATGTTCGATGGTGTACCCAACACACAACAATGGCTTCCCTGAAATCTCATGTTGCACACAAGGCTGAGTCATAACGAAAAATAATATAATAATATTATTATTTTAAATGGTAGTTAGTGCCTAGTTGTTGTATTATCACGAATGAACCGAACTAACCATATTATTATTAAACATGTTTTTTAATTTTTTTTACATTTATCCAATAAAATTTAGAGTCTTAAAATGGGAATGAATCTAATTTTAATTATAAATACTCTAATATTTTTAAAAGGGGTAGTTTTACCTCATTTTGATGGAGAACCCCATTTAAAATCTAGTTTTTTTTCTTCAAATTTATATGTTCCATTTTAAGTAAATAAACTTCTTATTTATAAGATGGACATCAAAATTTACTTTGGATAAATTTTTGGTATTTTTCTAATAAGTTTCATTTTTAATGAATAGTGAAAAATACTGCATTTTAAGTCAAAATTGTCTTTTCATATGATTAATTTAAATGGTTAAATTATATTTTTAATCGGTTTTAAAGTGTAATTATATTATGTTTTTACCATTTAATTTAATTTTGGTCATTGGAAGTAATTTCACTTTTTATTTAGACATAAACACATGACAATATTTTAATAGTTATTATTTTTTAAAAACACGCTTATTGGTTTTGAAAATGAGAATTAATTTTAAATTAATTTATGAAACTTATGTATTTTGAATTTGTAAAAATGGATACAATATTTTGAATCAAGTGGTAAATTTTTTTTAAATAGGTAAATTTTATTTTTAGACATCATGAATAGTAATTTTAGTAAATATTTTATTTACCATGGTTATAGGGTAAATCTGGTAAATAAGGGTAAAAAAATAATATTATAATAATATTAAATTACCCAAACACGTTTCTTAATCCTATTGGATGAGATATATTTGACTATGGGAATATTTGGGTCGATTTTAGGACCCCATGGAGCCACTTGTGTTTGAAAATGACATTTGATTACTTTTAATTTAAAATTAAGGAAAATATAACCTAAACATGTATATTTTAGTAAAAAAAAATTATATGGGGTTATATGAGTTATTATTTCGAATATAAATATTAATTATAAAGATAAAAACATTTCCTAAATCATTTTATTTTATTTATATTTTTTAGGGATTAAATAAATAAATTTATTTATGATAAAATAGTGATGTAGTGATTACCTTATTAATGAACGATTTAAATAAATGAGATTATAAATATTAAAATAAATTTATTTTGAAACATTTTATGTTATAAACGAATTTTATGGATGATTATTACTTGTTATCCTTGAATTAATGTAGTTGTTTTTGAAATAATCAAGTTTCTATGTAATTTTTAAAAGTCATGATATGAATAGTATATAAATTGACATAAATGAGTTTTTAAAACAAATACCATATTATTAAATGATATAATTGTCCTAAAACTATATTATTCATCCAAATGAATTAGATAAGGTTTAAATTTCATTAATGAACTACTTTAAGTTCTATTGTAATTTTATATTAACTATATTAACCGTATAGTGTGAGTATACAAGAAGACATGGTAAAAGTTGAATAAGTTTACTCAGGGTTAAAGCTAAAAGACATGGTTAATTTTATGACCTAAACTTGTATAAAACCAATTGGATGGGAGTATTTAGACCCATAATAATATTATATTTGAAACATATCTCTTTTTTGTTATTAGAATTTGAAAATCAATTAATAATAAAATAATACTTTCAAACTTTCCAAAAGTGCCCCTCCTCCCTCTTATAAAAGGGAACCACCTATAACCCTTACTCACACATATCAAGCCCCATTGTCTCATCCAAAATCTTCCTAAATAATCTCCCAAAATCCCTATCTTAATCCTAGAATCCTTACCCCAGGAAAAATAAAATTCAAGAAAATCCCTTTGGCTCAAATCAAAAGAAGTTACCCGATTTGAGGTAACATCTTCTCTCAAGTTCCTTTCCATTATTTTTCCTTCTCCACTCCCTATGCTCTTTTTATTATTATTTTATATAAAAACACCAGTATCCTCAATATAATAGGTTGTTTTTATGAGAATTTTTCTAACTACACTTACACACACCTCCATCCAATGGATACGAACATACTATTTCTGTGTATGACGAACTACTGCCTCACGAAACGATGATTGTTCAATTTTCCCATACCACCTCTCATAGTGGACATTATTATGGAACTTTAATTATATATGATATTTATTTTATCTATATTCTTATTTAATTCAAATTTTGAACATACCTTTATGTTTTTCATGTTGTATAAATGAGATAATTTCATTTGAGGAAGTGCAGATTACCGCCCCCTCAAAGTGATATGACTCTTTCATGCCATACATGGAATGTATAAAATATGGAGTTAATAAACTTACTTAACATATATAAAATATAATATTATATTGGAATTATAATATACCTATGTATAATTAAGTTTTTATTCTTTAAATATGAAATAGAAATGAAAGTAGTGTTCATGCGTACGTACGGCTTACCGTCTCCATGAACGGTGCATTTCATTTTTTATCTCCAAATGATATGAACTATTATAAATACATATACAAAGGATATATATATTATATATATGATATTTAAATCATGAATATCATTATGGAGATAATGAACTTTTGACCTCATAAACAACTTGTAATTATAACAAGTTCATTTTTGACTCAAGTATCGAACATCGGCAAAACAAATGATATGAACATGAATAATTATATGATTGTTATAGAAATGTGATAAGTGATATAAAAGGAATAAAAATCTTGAAAAAGGTTTTGAAACAAGTATAAATTAACTTAAGTTTATTATTCGGTAAATTAAAGAACGAATGAGTCAAGTCGGACATGAGGTAAGGGCCTTTGTCTCAATCTCCTTTCATTGAGGCATGTTTTGATAATATACACCTCCTTATTTTACATAATGTATAATAAACCCCTTATAATTTTATTTTCATTCAAATATAATCTTTTTTCAATGTAGCATTTTACTAAATGACCAAAGGAATGTTTTTAACATATGCAGTGACAACTACCATTCCGCTGCAGCGATCATTATTTGATATTTGGCTTCCTTAACAAGTCACGATGTTTTTAAATAGAAAATAATTACCATATACCCTTTTTACATATTTTGGTATTGAAAATGTTTTTGAAGGTGGATTTAATATTTCAATATCTTCAAATTATTTATTGTGATTTCAAATGAAATTTTATGATTGAAATGTTGATATTTGCAATATTTTATGTGTGAGGATTATATAATAGTACTTGGACATTTGACAGGTGGTTACATGAAAAACCAAATGATGGGTGGTTCCGTGATAAACTAAGGATGGGTGGTAATGTTATAACCACCAATGCATTGGGTATGGAAGTTGTCTATATGACTATTCCATTTGTAATAATGATTTGTGGAAGTTGACCATTTGGTTATTCCATTTAAGTATGTTTATGTACCAAGTTTACCTTTATATGATATATGTCTCTATATATTGGGTTTTATGGTAATATTTTGGTTAAAAAAGAAGGGTAATCAATGAGATTATATTCAGTGAAGTGTTTTTTCTACTTCCTTATGGTGAAAAGTATTAAATTATGATAAAGTCTTCATTGTTTACATGTTGTTTTAAAAACTAAAAGTTTCCCTTCTTTGTGTATCCCTTACTGATACTTTTATGCTCATATTATGTTTTTGAAATATTTTTCACATGGATTATATTAGAATATAGTCAAGGATGGGATCATGGAAAATTCATGCTGTTTAAAACATAGAACTAAACATGTTTCATTTTTAGAGTTTTTATTTTATGAAAAAATGGATACTGAGTAGAAGTGTATATATGTAATTTTCAAGTTGTTATGTATAAGTTATGACCTAATTATCTAAATATCTAAACTTGAAAATATCCTCACTATGAATTATTAACTTAATTCAAGAATATTTAATGTTTAAGGTTGGGGACATATAATCAAACATAATGTTGTTTTAAAATCCCAGGGTGTCACATTCATGCTGTATCATATACACATATTTGACTAAATTACCTTTTAGGGAATTGGTTTTTAACATAAATTTGATATATCTCATAATCATAATTACTTGTTAAAACAATAAATATCTGAATACATTTTATCATTGTAATTGGTTAGAGGTTCTCATCAAAATCAATACTACAAATTTATTTGTAAACCTTTTGAAACATGCATGATTTATAGGTATACACTATACCAATATGTATTTAAACATGATTATATAATTAATATCCCTTGGTTTCTGTGATCTAAATAAAAAATGATCATTTTTTTAATTTAAGGATCAGTTTTAATGAATACAAGTGCATATTCTTTATAGCCCCAATTCCTCATAAAATAAAAGTTAATATTTTTCTTGGTCCATATCTCAAATAGTTTCTTTATAGCTACATTAAATGAATTTTAGTTAAGAAATAATGAATTATTTTTCTGATTTTTTCTTAATAATGAAATAGGTAGGTCACACTAACTTGTCATTGATCAAACCATGTCCAACAAGGCATGATTCCTCATCTCAAAAACACCATTCCATTATAATGTTCAAGGAGGAGTTAGTTGTGGAATAATTATATAATATATCAAATGATCCATGAATTATTGTCTTAGTTATTCACCTAATTTATCTAATTAATGAGTCATACTACTCATTCCTAGTTTATTATATACTTTTTTTTCAAAACTCTTTGAATTTTTTAAAAAATTTATACTTGTGTGCCATTAAAAACACATAACCATACCATATAAAGTCATAGATCAGGGAAATAAATTAATTAAAACCACTAATTTATTAAGTAATCATTGGTCCAAATATATCAAATTGTATAAGATTTTATAGTCTACCATCCTTCTTATCTTTTGTACAAAATATTCTTTGGTAAACTTTCCTAATAAACAAGATTCATAATTATCAAATGATTCATAAACAAATTATTCTAACAATCCATCTCTATGGAGTCATTGAATGTGATTCTCATTTATTTTTCATAGGATATAATGCCAAAGGTAATTGGGATTACTATCAACCTTGAAATTGTTATTCTAGATGTTATAGATATGATTATTCATATCCAGAATATAAAAACCATTTACTATATTCTTGATTAAATAAAACATTTCATTCACATATATATTATAACTCTTGTTCTTAATTATGAATGAAAATCACATCTTATCTAAGAAAGATACAAGAATAAAATTTCTATTAATAGTACAAACATAATAATAATTTTCCAACTCTATAACTAATCCGCTTGGTAGAACTAAATCATAAGTTTCATATTCAAATGTAGAAATTTTTACCCCATTTCTAAAATTTAGATACACTATAAATTTCTTAAATTCTATCCTATCTATGAGTCTATGATTATAAAAATAACTATATGATACACACCCAATATCTAATATCCATGATTCAGAGTTAGAGAAATATCCATAACATTCACATTCATATTCTCAAAGTTATTCTATTTCAGAATACTTCTCAAACATAGATATCAATCAAGAATAATTTTATAGGTCATACCTATAATTGATTTTAAAATGATAAACATGATGCATTCCATAATCTACATCAATGAATTATCAATGGGTGTGTATCATGTTTTATATATTTTCATTAATAACTTTTACTGAATGTACTCCAACTAAAAATGATGACCCAGTGCATCATATACATTTTGTGAGGTATGATCCATATTTCAATAAGAAATGAACCCAATTTGTTGTGAACCAGATCAATTTATTTATTTAGGTAGGATAACTTTACAATCATATCATATATTAATCTTAAAAAGTTGAGTTTAAAACTCTTTTACTAAATCCATCATATCAATATAAGATGAAATCTATTAATCTAGTATCCTAACTTTTAAGATTACCCATCCAAGTATCACCCAAAGATCATAATTGGGTTTGGTTACCTAACTCTTAGGGTTAGTTATTTCCACCATACCTTAAAGGATAATACATAGACACCCCACTTTGGCATGAACCTACCTATTTGGTTGATCAAGTTCTTGACATGTGTTTTATTTTGATGGAATATCACATTAGTATTTGAGGGGTTTTCTTTTAAAGTATCACCAATTTAATATATATAATATACATATTAAATTAATACCTATTACATCACATAAAATATTTATTATCTCATGTTATTCCTTTATGTATGTATACTTATAATGATTTATTTTTTTAATACCTATTCCATCTTCAAAATTAATATTTCCAAACCATATTAATGTATAATTTTTTTACATAACCCACAGTTTCTGTTATTAACCCAAAAATTAAAGCCTAAAAATATTTACACATATCTAAGTGCATCTAATGAAAATGTTATACGAAATTTTCCTTTAAAGGTTTGAAATTATAATAGATTGATAATAACCACACGAGTAAGCCTATAGCCAGAAATAGCCAACCCCATATTTATAAAATATTAAAGAAGCCTCTAGGCTAGTGGAATGTCCGACCTAATGTCCCTATATCTAGGGATACATTACTCAATATAGATTCCAATTTATAATAGCTATAATACATAATATGTATAAATTATATCCAATAACTAAATCCAATCTTATATATTTAATTACAAATCTAGGTCAAGCTAGATGAAAACTAAATCACAAGCTTTCTTAAATATCATGCAATCCATAACATGAAAATTTTATAAGAATAAAATTATCATATAAATTAAGGAATATATAAAAATCACATTTCAAAAAAATATTATAAACAATATTATTAAAAATAAATAAAAAAATAAAAAAATATATTCTTTATTTCTTAAACATGAGATATTAATATGAACATTTCATATTTTGTTTACACATGAAAATTTATTATTTATAATTCCTAACATTTTTCATTTATAAAAAATTATAAACTATAATAATTTATATAAAAAATATTAAATTTCTTCATCTTTGGATTATATCATATTTTATGATGGATAAGAGGCATTATCCATTATAATCTGTAATTGGTGTCAGTGAGAACCCTTGTAAACAATTTTTGTGGCAAAGGAAAAAACTTACATTTGCAGTAAACCCTTATGTAAATTTTTTTACTTCTATGAAAAAGGGAAAATATTACTTATGGGGTATCTCATATATAAGAGTACATCTCGTACTAAGGAAAATAACTTTCATATGTGAAATTTCATATGTATGGTCAAATAGTATTTAAAAATATATGATATATCGTAACTATGACTTGGTACTCTGTTTTCACACAACCTAGGTTTTAGTCATATCTTATGATAATATATATCATAGCTTATGTCATAGAACAAAACCATGTTTTTAGTGTATAATACCTTATTATACCCCCTAATTATACCTTATGGCTAGAAAAAAATAATTATGGCATTCTATATCATAAAACTAAGTGATATATTGATTGATATTCATCCATGACATATCATATGCTATGATATGACCATAAGAAGATTACGGTACACATTTTATTTATAAAATTAGTAAACTAACATGATAATTCATTGATGAGTATGGATTTGATACCACTAATGGTTTTTTAGGATCATGACATGATAAACGTAATGGAATAAACTCATTTAAGTACTTACCAACACACAACATATAAGACTATATATTTAAACTAGAATTCCTTAATTGCAATGATATCTATCTATTTCTAACATGATGAATTTTTCTTGATACAGATCATCTAGTAATATCCAATTAAATCTTACCTCCAGAGGGATGACACCAACCACTAGGATCCTCATATGATTTGAGGGTACCCCTAAACACCAAAGTGTTATAACAGGTTCTTTGAAAATATGAATGATGATCATGGAAGAGGAGATATTAGGATATGGATTTGAATTATTGTGTGTCTTAGATAGTTGGATCACATCCCTTTATATAAGATATCTTCATTTAATAAAGAGATTCTATATTTGGTTTATAATACTTAATAGCCAATATACATCATTATAATGTATTTTTATTGAGATATAATTGTTTTAATGTTTCAAAAAATTATGTGTATCCATAAGTGAATTAATTTATTGATTTATAAATGAAGTAAATTCTGAAATAGGTATAAAAAAATCCATACAATCAATATTGTAATATTATCATATGAAAAAATAGAGGCATCACTTGCCTTATATGATATCATGATATTATAATCTGTGAAATAAATCACATGCATATCAAAGGCTATGACTTAGGGTATATCATATCAAAGTTTCATCCCTAGATAAAACTTCTATATAATTTATGATTACCTATATTAATTGTTTTTAATATCAATAAACATATTATTAAATCATTATTGTTCTTCTACATGATATAGTAAGTGATAATGTCATAAGAGTAACTGTTGAACTTAAAGTTCATAGTAGTTTTATGTTATGATAGGAACCTAGAAGTGACACAATAATATTCTTAAAAAATATATGTTCAATATAATTATGATATTATTTAATGGGAAACAAATTATATAGTCTCTCAGGGGTGGAGACTCATATTAATTTGATACACTTTATCATGGTGCATGCTCTTGGTAATTTCCAATAAAAGAGATTATGAGAACACGACTTTCTAGAATGAAATCCACGTCTATAAATTTCATTAGATGTCCCTATCTTCTTATATGTGAATCGATCCTTATACTTTAATATTATTATTAATGGATATTATTAATCATGTATGTTGATGTATTGATGAAAACCATGGTGATACATGTTTTAATCGAATTAGTATATGTTGAGTGCATCATGAGTGATATTGAATTACTGAATAATGAAAGAAAGGATTTTTCACTTATGTTATTTTAAATAATTTTATATTTTAGTCCCTTTTATGGGGATGAAACAACCTAAATAAATCCATGGCCATAGTGTTTTGTGGACAGGTTTATTTTTGGAAAGTTAAAGAAAGAGAAACCGAACACATAAGTTGATGACGCTAACATGAAACCTTTTTGATTAATGATATCATGATAAAGTAATTATATTACATAGTAAGCATTCATATGATGTTGTATTTCATACAATATTATCTTATTTGTCTATGGGTTCCTTGTCATGTTGTTAGAGACTAAACTTGGAATTTAGGAAGCTCCAACTAATTTCACTAAGAAAGAGTTAGAGGGTCACATACTAAGTGTATCCAAAAAATTAGTTAAATATTAAATATTATTTTTTACTTAACATGTTGAATGAATATTATTCCTGTATGTTTTTTTAATAATTATTCATATTTTCTTGATCACATATAATCAACCACTAGTTATTAAAGAAAATATTTTTGAGTAGAATATTTAATAAATATTTATTTACTATTTAGTGAATATAATATTTATTTATTTATTTTAAAATAATAAAGTGGTGATTATTTATTAAATAAATAGTCATTATTCAAGGCTTGGTGAATATTATTGAGGAATGATAGACCAAATTTATAAGAATTATGATAAATAATATATATTAAAATTTATTTTAATAATTATAAACAATTTATTCAAGAAATATTAATTAGTTATTTAATTGATTTTAAAAATGACATGAAATAATATTACTATTATCATATACATGTGATTTCATGGGGATTAAGGAAATAATAATGATGTATTTTTAATTTTTATTTTCCACCCCTATCACTATTTAAACCCCATTATATTATTTCTAACCCCACCAATAGCCACTTGTTTTGGTTATGCATAATGATATTCGTAGAATTATATCAAAACCTAGAAAGATAATATCTAATAATATTCTCAAGAATGGATATTTTTCCTCCTCTACCACCCCTCTTGATTCTAGAGAGATCAAGGAGAGTCCTTCCTTGAAGCAATTCTCATTGTGATCATAAAAAACAATGAAAGAATTAGGATCTTCCGTATTAGAACTAATATATTCCCACAATCCCCTTTCCTAACAGTTTTGGAAAACCGTTGGGAATGCCCACTTTGAGGCCACCTTTCCCAACAGTTTTCCAAAACCGTTGGGAAAATTCCACTTTGTTGCCAACTTTCCCAATGGTTTGGCCAAACCGTTGGGATAGGTATACCCTTTCCCAACAGTTTGGACAAACCTTTGGGAAAAGTCCACTTTGTGGACACCTATCCCAATGGTTTGTCCAAACCATTGGGAAATGGTACACCTATCCCAATGGTTTGGCCAAACCATTGGGAAATGTCCCAAATATATCAACCTTCCACCAAGAATTGCATCCAGAATCAAGGATCTATACCAACAGTTTTCAAAACCGTTGGTATAGAACTATACCAACAGTTTTGACAACCATTGGTATAGATCCTTTGATTTTTTATCAGATATTCTTATCGAGAACATTATATAAATCAAAATTTAAAATAATTATGAGAATATATATATATATATTTACGTAATTATGTTCACAAAAGTCATGTTAGGTTAGTGGTTAAGTTGTTCAATGATAAACTAGGGGTCCTAGGATCAAATCCCAACGAATGTTTTTTTTGAAATACATATACCAACGATTCCATAACATTTGGTATAGATTTTCATATTACTTATACCAACGGTTTCAAAAACCGTTGGTATAGGTCTATACCAACTGTTTTCCCAAAACCGTTGGTATAAACCTATCCCAACGGCTTACTTGGCAACGGTTCTCCAAACCATTGGTATATCCTATACCAACGGTTTGGAGGACTATACCAACAGTTCCAAATAATTGGTATCAGTTATTTTTCCAGTAGTGTACATTCCATGTGATGGGTTTTATAGATATTAAATATATATTTGAATTATGTGTAATATTATAAACTACATTTTGTTTGTAAGTCGTAGTACAATGATTACTCTACACACATTAAAACATAACAAGATACATACATAATATGTGTTGGTGTTTCATTTATTTGATAGTAAACACCATAAAATTATGTGATAATATGTGTATTCTATTTATCTCTTGAGTAAATAGTATA
Organism: Viscum album; assembly: GCA_963277665.1. Classification (NCBI taxonomy): domain Eukaryota; kingdom Viridiplantae; phylum Streptophyta; class Magnoliopsida; order Santalales; family Viscaceae; genus Viscum; species Viscum album. The sequence goes on from OY728164.1 coordinate 493,422,701, forward strand.
CAAATATCATATACACTGGGTAGTTCATATGGGTATTCATCGTGTTTCCTCCAAGGTACATGTTTTATATTTAGCTAATTTTAATAAAATTATTTAATTTATTTAAAATAATAATGGATGAGAAGATCAAGAAATCTTGGATGATAATTAAGATAAAATAATCAATTAATTAAGAAGATAATTAATTTATTCGAGTGCAATTTATCTTAAATAAGAATGATTAAGAGTGAATATTTTTTTATTAAATGCACAATTCATTGCATGTATATGGATGATCATGAGCATAGACCATAAAGTTTTATGTTATTAGTTTCCTTTTAATTTATTATAAAATTAAATTGAAGGAATTCATGTTATACCTCATTTGATTATGTAAGAACCTATTTTCCTATAATATTTTCATGTAAACCCCATAAACCAATCCTTTCGTTCCCCTCACCTGCATATGAGTAAAAGATTATGTAATGGATAGAGATCCGAGGAATGTGGAGGTGGTTAAAGTTTGGATATGAGGTTAAACCAATCTAAGATATATATGGGATGAAATGTAAAAATCTTCAACACAAACAAAGTTACGGTTCAAGGCGTTTTCCCCTAGGTTGATGGCTAGTTTATCATCTACTATATAAACTAACCATTAAGACATTATCATGATCCCAACACTCTTGTTATTTTATTTCTATCAACTTTCATTGTTAATTTTATTATGAATATTTTTTCATGATCACGTAAATTGATGAATTATCAAGCATGAAATATAAAAATAAAATAAATTAGATTATGCGTAAACTTTATCGAAGGCATGGTTAATCACTTATGAAAAATCCACATAATATTGAAAATAATGTAAGAAAGATAAATTGTAAATTTATGCATAATAATAAAATACCTTAATTGTATATATTATGTCTGAATATACTTCTACTACATAAGTTAAAATGAAACCATAGTTCAAAGTTATTGAATGGAAAAATTTAGGGAGCTTTTGATTATCAAGGATTTGTAAATTGAGTTTTGGGTTGAATTAACATAGGTCACATCAAGGGTTGGATTCTAAAGTAGGAAATTGTATAATTGATAGGTAAGGGTTGAGTAAATAAAAATATTGGATTTCTTTATTGAGGATCCCACTCAAAAGATCAAGAAACTTTGATTTAATGAAGTTGAAAAAGTTATGCCCACCTAAAACACTACAGATAACTTATTAGACAAAAATATCAGTTATGAGAAGGGGAATATGAGTCCTTACCACTAGAATATAAATTAAATAGGTTATTAAAAAACAAATGGTGAGGGATATTTGTTTTTGATAAAATATGGGAGATTAATAAATTTAATATTTATCATCTATTTTTTAAAATAAAATAAGGTATTATAATTTAGGTCTTCTTAATGGTAGAAACAAAAATTTACATGAATTCAACAATATCACTATGATCCTTACATTATATGGATAAAATTATCACTTAATTTTTTTTTCAAGAGTGGAAAAAGTCCTTGCATGTTATTATTCACCTAGAAAGGAAATTATATGTACTTAAAAACCTCATTCCTAAAGTGCTTGTCCAAGAATCTACTAAGTAAGAATTATATCTCAATGTGAAACATTTTGATTATTCCACTAATGTCGAATGTTTCATTCTATCTTCCATGTCTAATAATATTTTAACATAACATGAGAATATAGATGTGTAATGAATAATATCTCACCTTCATGATATCTATCAAGAGAAGGAGAGACAAGAGAGATATAATATCTCCAATGCACTATTCATGTGTAATCTTAGAGAGTCAGTTATTGGTTGGCCTCATGTATTCAAGATGACGGGATATATAGAGTGACTAAACATCATGGTCTTTAAGATCCCTGATAATCTATGGATTGATCTCATCCTTTCCTCACTACCTAAATCATTCTCCAGTTTTATTGTGAATTACAACATGAGTAATAGAGAGATGACTATTTCTGAACTTCTTACTCTCACTAAAAAAATTAAAAAGGATATGGGGCCTGAAAAAACCATGGTCCTTTTAGTGAAAAAGAAACAAAATAATAAGGAAAAGGGACCCAATACTCATACTAAGTCTAAATCTTTTTATCATCATCCTTCCATGAAGAATAAGATCAAAAGGCATAAAAAGTAAAAAAGATATAGTATGTTTTTCATGTGGAAAGTTGGGCCATTAAAAGAATAAATTCCCCTATAATCAAGGGAAATATAAAATTGAATTTGTTTTTAATTGTAATCTTTATATATCTACACATTGTGTATTTTATATAGATTTTTGTGCTGAAATATATATCCAAATACAAGAACAAATTATATTTTGAAATATTTATTGAGGAGTGGTGGATCTTCAAGTATCCATTGGAGCATGACTTGATACTTTGGATATAGGATACTACTAACTTTTGTTGAAAACTAGAATGATTTTGGTTTTAAATAATGATAATTTTTTCTAAGTGTCATTAAGAATGTAATCTCTATTTCATTCCTTGAAATGGATGGATTTATTTATAATTTTGGAAATAATGAATGCCTCTTTTACAAAGACAATGTTTGTTATGGTATGACACAACAAAATAATAGTCTATATGCATTCAATTATGAAAACCAAATATTGGAAAAAGATAAAAATTTATGTTCGTATACTCGTATAACACCAATTTGTGGAATCATCATATTGGTCACCTAAATAATAATCATTCGAAAAAGATCTATCAAGATGGGTTTTTAGACTCCTTATAAATAATACCAATTGAAAGATGTCATGCTTGTTTTCAAGAAAAAATGACAAAATCACCATTTTGTGGATAGGGTGGAAGGACCACATAGCTTTAGGGATTAGTACAAAATAATTCGTGAGACCATTTATAGTAGAATATATAAGTGGATATTATTACTTCATAAATTTTATTAGTGACTTGAGTAGATATGGATATGTCTACTTGGTGGGGTATAAATATGAGACCTTTGTGAAATTCAAAGAATTCAGGAATGATGTAGAGAATCCAATTGGTAAGAATAAAAATAAGATTTGATCTAATTGAGGTGGTCAATATCATAACCAAGAGTTTATAAACTTTCTATAGGATTTTGGGATTCTATCTCAACTCACTCAACCATATAAATCATAGTAGAATAGTGTTTGTAAAAGAAGGACCCATACCTTTCTATATATGGTATGGTTGATGTTGATTCATGAAAATATTCTATTTTAATTTTGGGGATATGAATTATAAACTAAAACATACACACTAAACCAAGTTCCATATAAAGTGGAAAATGGAATTACATATGAGTTATTTAGTGGAAAGAAACTTGTTTTTCCACAGACATGCGTATAGGGATGTAAGAAATTTATTTTGGACACATTTGGAAATTGACTAGCACCCCAAGGCATGAAGTGTATATTTATATGATATTTTAAGGAACCCAAGGTATATTATCAATATAACCACTTATATAATAAATTGAATTTCACAAGAAACACCATCTTTCTCGAGAGGGATCACATCATTAAGAATGATAGTGGGAGAAAGATTGACTTCAATGAGGTCCATGCTCATGATACATAAGATTTGGTACAAGAATAGATTCCATAAATCCATATGGAAGAAGTTATTACTAAAATAATATTATTTAATATGACTACCATATAGATAATATAATGATAAAGATATGTTTTTTAAGTCACTAAATATGGTGACACATTATTAATTGATAATAATGAACCACTCTACTATAACTAGGTAACTAAGATCTCAGAAGCTATAAGATAGAAAGAAGACATGAATTTTGAGATGAATTCCATATATCAGAACCAATATTGTGTTATGGTAAATCCTCCATTTTATATAAATATTTTTTGGGTATAAATGTGTATTCAAGAGAAACTGTACACGGATGGTAAAGTAAATACCTCAAATTCATGGATAGTAGATGAATAATTTAAACAATGTCAAGGTATTGACTACAAAAAAATTTACTCCTATTTAATTGTTTAAATCCTTCAGAATTACACTTGCTATATCTTCCATGTCTATGAAAATTGTAAGATGGATATAAAAATAGATTTATTTAACAATAAATTTTAATAAAATTTCTATATGGAACAACTAGAAGGTTTTGTGACTCTAAGTAATCCCTAAAATGTTTCTGTGTTTTAAAAACAATTTATGGATTAAAGTAATTATCCTGGTCATGAAAAATTTAGTTATATGAAGCTATATAAGAGGTTGGTTTCATTAATATTGAATATGAGCCATGTGTTTACTAGCGGTTTAGTGAGAGAGAATTTGTTATCCTATTAGTATGGGTCGACAAAATATTACTTATTGGAAATGATGTACCAGTCTTAAAGTTAGTTAAAGACCTGTTAAACAAGTTGTTCTACATAAAGTAATTAGGTGAATAAACCTACATTCTAGGGTTCAATACCATATATGATATATCTTAGAGGAAACATGGACTAAGTTAAGGTATATACACTGACCAGAAACTAAAGATATTTAGTATGAAAAAATCGAAGAGAGGATTGGTTCTAGTGTCACATGGTTTACATATTTTTAAGAAAAGGTTTCTTAAAAAACAAGAGGGAAAATAAATAATGGGTAATATACCAAATGATTCTATGAAAATATCAATAACATATACCATGTTATATACTAGGATTGATGTTTCTTATACCTTGAGCATGGTGGGAAGATATCAAGCTAATCCAGATAAACAAAACGAGTCTACTATTAAGGCCATCCTTATATATTTGAGAATAATTAAGGACATGTTCCTAGTGTATAGAGGATACAAGGATATAGTCATTATGGTTTATAATGATGCTAGTTTTTAAATAGATAAAAATGGTATAAATTTAAAGTCAGGTTCTGCTTTCAATCTTAATTGTGGAGCTCTGAGCTTGAAGATTTCCAAGTATCCAGTTTTCATTGATTCTATGGTATATTTAGATTATATAGAGGCTTATTATGTATCCAAAAAAATATATACAGATATGTAAATTTATTAGATATATTAATGCAGTTCCTATAAGTAAATACCCTAGAACATTATATTGTGACAACACTGTAACTGTTTCGCTTGAAAAGGATCCAAGGTCACACCAACAAAAAAAATGAAAGACCCCTTTACTAAATCCTTATCTCATCAAAAAGATGAGTATCATGTGAGAGATAGCTAACTAAAGGTCGTTAGAATATGGATTTAGTGTAATTGAGAGTCTGTAGGAGTTAGTTATTTAGAAGAAACTTCTCCATAATTTATTATTACTTGTATTCATTTTTTATTTGAATTTTAATAAACATATTATAAAATCAGGACAATTATTATATGTGATGTATTATGTGATATGTATTAAGATAAAATTTCACACTTAAAGTTTATAGTGGTTCCCCACTATGATGAGAACCTATATGTTCTTTGAAATTATTATTAAAATATATATGTTTTATATTAGAATGATATCATTTGTCAGGACACAAATGATATAGGTAGGTGTGGATACTCATAGGAATTTGATGCACTTTCTGATGTTGTAATCCCTTCACTACTGGAAATACACTATTTCCCAACGGTTGTGAACCGTTGGGAAAGCCCCTCAAACCGTTGGTATATAATATACCAACGGTTCCCTCAACCGTGGGGAAGTAGGCCGTTGGGAAAGACCTTTCCCAACGGTTTACTAGAAACCGTTGGGGTAGGGTGGCAAAAGGCACTCTATCCCAACGGTTTGGGTGAACCGTTGGGATAGTTTTTCCCAACGGTTTCTCCCAAACCGTTGGGAAAAACCACATGGGTGACCTCTTTCCCAACGGTTCTAAACCGTTGGGAAAAGAGATCCTTACCAACGGTTCAATGAACCGTTGGTAAAAATTTATTTAGAATTATATGCCAACGGTTTAAAACCGTTGGCATACCCTATGCTGCAAATTGCAGCACCCAGCAATTTGGCAGCCCCTCTCCCCTGTACATGAGGCACCTCTCATCTCATCAGGCCTCATTTTCACCTCATTTTCGATCCAACTATTGTACCTGTAATAAAATAAAACATACATATACAATTACGAACAAATTCATACACATTTAACATATAATGGATCCTGAAACTATACACATCCATAATTAAATTACAATTCATAAACATACATAATTCATATAGAATTCAATTTAAAATTTAGATGACAATTATATCTGGAATCCGATTGAGACGGAGATGATTGGTACACGTCACATATGACCCATGGATCGTTCTCCTAAAGTTTCAATGGAAACTGAATGCGTTTGGTCGGTTTTGCGTATGCCGGTTCTTTTCACTTATAATCCTACCCATTTTAAACAAAACAGACACAGTTAGAGCGGTGTTGGCCACACCACACCTCGGATTGAGGCGGGGATGATTCGTACACCTCACATATGACCCATGGATCGTTATTCTAAAGTTTCAACGGAAACCGAATGCATTTGGTCGGTTTTCCGTATGTACTTAAAATGATGTCCATTTTAATCAAAAGAGAGCCACTTAGACTGATCCCGGCCAAACCGCGACTCGGATTGAGCCCGAGTGGGCTCGTACATGTCACATATTACTGATGGATCGTTGTGATAAATTATCAACAGATTCGGAATGCGTTTGGTCGGTTTTGCGTATGTCAGTTGTTCTTTTCACTTATAATCCTGTCCATTTTAAACAAAAGATACACAGTTAGAACGGTGTCGGCCACACCGCTCCTCGGATTGAGGCGGGATTGACTCGTACACGTCACATACGACCCATGACTCCTTGTGCCAAAGTATCGACACAGTCCGAATGCCTTTGGTCGGTTTTTCGTATGTCACTTGATGATTTTCACTTAAAATGACGTCTTTTTGAAACAAAAGACCGACGCTTTGAGTGGTGTCGGCCACACCGTGTCTCCGATTGTGGCGGGGTTGATTCGTTCACGTCACATATGACCCATGGATCGTTCTCCTAAAGTTTCAACGGAAACCGAATCCGTTTGGTCATTTTTCCGTATGTACTTAAAATGGTGTTCATTTTAAACAAAAGAGAGCCACTTAGACTTATCGCGGCCACACCGCGACTCGGATTCATCCCGGGTTGGCTCGTATACGTCACATATGACCCATGGATTGTTGGGACAAATTATCAACAGATTCGGAATGCGTTTGGTCAGTTTTCCGTATGCCAGTTGATGCTTTTCACTTAAAATGACGTCCTTTTGAAACAAAAGACGGACACTTTGAGTGGTGCCGGCCACACCGCATCTCCGGATTGAGCTGAAACCACCGAGAAACATTCTAATTATTATTCGTGATGTGTACGCGCAGACGGCACATCAAGCGGACGTGCAGTTTGCGCGGTATGGCTCAATATTCGTGTTTTAAGTGATGCGCGCGCTTCGTAAACGCGCGTGAGGGGGGTCCAAACGGGCCGAACGAAGTCGGAATGGCCTGAAATCGGACGACAAATACGGGACAGTGATTTCTGAAGTGTTCGAGCAGACGGCGCATCAATCAGACGTGCCGTGTGCCCGCGGTGACCGACAACGTAGTTCTGGTGTCATAAACGGCCAAAACGGGCGTCCAACGGTCAAATTCATAGCGGACGACCTCGGATTGAGCTTAAACCACCGAGAAACATTCTAATTATTATTCGTGACGTGTACGCGCAGACGTCACGTCAATCGGACGTGCGGTTTGCGCGGTACGGCTCAATATTCGTGTTTTAAGTGATGCGCGCGCTTCGTAAACGCGCGTGAGGGGGGTCCAAACGGTCCGAATGAAGTCGGAATGGCCTGAAATCAGACGAAAAATACGGGACAGTGATTTCTGAAGTGTTCGAGTAGACGGCGCATCAATTGGACGTGCCGTGTGCCCGCGGTGACCGACAACGCAGTTCTGGTGTCATAAACGGCCAAAACGGGCGTCCAGCGGTCAAATTCATAGAGTCCGACCTCGGATTGACCTGAAACCACCGGGAAACATTCTAATTATTATTCGTGACGTGTACGCGCAGACGGCACGTCAATCGGACGTGCGGTTTGCGCGGTACGGCTCAATATTCGTGTTTTAAGTGATGCGCGCGCTTCGTAAACGCGCGTGAGGGGGGTCCAAACGGGCCGAACGAAGTCAGAATGGCCTGAAATCAGACGACAAATACGGGACAGTAATTTCTGAAGTGTTCGAGCAGACGACGCATCAATCGGACGTGCCGTGTGCCCGCGGTGACCGACAACGCAGTTCTGGTGTCATAAACGGCCAAAACAGGCGTCCAACGGTCAAATTCACAGCGGCCGACCTCGGATTGACCTGAAACCACCGGGAAACATTCTAATTATTATTCGTGACGTGTACGCGCAGACGGCACGTCAATCGGACGTGCGGTTTGCGCGGTACGGCTTAATATTCGTGTTTTAAGTGATGTGCGCGCTTCGTAAACGCGCGTGAGGGGGGTCCAAACGGGCCGAACGAAGTCAGAATGGCCTGAAATCAGACGAAAAATACGGGACAGTGATTTTTGAAGTGTTAGAGCAGACGACGCATCAATCGGACGTGCCGTGTGCCCGCGGTGACCGACAACGCAGTTCTGGTGTCATAAACGGCCAAAACGGGCATCCAACGGTCAAATTCATAGCGGACGACCTCGGATTGAGCTGAAACCACCGAGAAACATTCTTATTATTATTCGTGACGTGTACACGCAGACGGAACGTCAATCGGACGTGCGGTTTGAGCGGTACGACTCAATATTCGTGTTTTAAGTGATGCGCGCGCTTCGTAAACGCGCGTGAGGGGGGTCCAAACGGGCCGAACGAAGTCGGAATGGCCTGAAATCAGACGAAAAATATGGGACAGTGATTTCTGAAGTTTTCGAGCAGACGGCGCATCAATCGGACGTGCCGTGTGCCCGCGGTGACCGACAACGCAGTTCTGGTGTCATAAACGGCCAAAACGGGCGTCCAACGGTCAAATTCATAGCGGCCGACCTCGGAATGACCTGAAACCACTGGGAAACATTCTAATTATTATTCGTGACGTGTACGTGCAGACGGCACGTCAATCGGACGTGCGGTTTGCGCGGTACGGCTCAATATTCGTGTTTTAAGTGATGCGCGCGCTTCGTAAACGCGCGTGAGGGGGGTCCAAACGGGCCGAACGAAGTCGGAATGGCCTGAAATCAGACGACAAATACGGGACAGTGATTTCTGAAGTGTTCGAGCAGACGGCGCATCAATCGGACGTGCCGTGTTCCCGCGGTGACCGACAACGCAGTTCTGGTGTCATAAACGGCCAAAACGTGCGTCCAACGGTCAAATTCATAGCGTCCGACCTCGGATTGACCTGAAAACACCGGAAAACATTCTAATTATTATTCGTGACGTGTACGCGCAGATGGCACGTCAATCGGACGTGCGGTTTGCGCGGTACGGCTCAATATTCGTGTTTTAAGTGATGCGCGCGCTTCGTAAACGCGCGTGAGGGGGGTCCAAACGGGCCGAACGAAGTCAGAATGGCCTGAAATCAGACGAAAAATACGGGACAGTGATTTCTGAAGTGTTCGAGCAGACGGCGCATCAATCGGACATGCCGTGTGCCCGCGGTGACCGACAACGCAGTTCTGGTGTCATAAACGGCCAAAACGGGCGTCCAACGGTCAAATTCATAGCGACCGACCTCGGATTGACCTGAAACCACCGGGAAACATTCTAATTATTATTCGTGACGTGTACGCGCAGACGGTATGTCAATCGGACGTGCGGTTTGCGCTGTACGGCTCAATATTCGTGTTTTAAGTGATGCGCGCGCTTCGTAAACGCGCGTGAGGGGGGTCCAAACGGGCCGAACGAAGTCGGAATGGCCTGAAATCAGACGACAAATACGGGACAGTGATTTCTGAAGTGTTCGAGCAGACGGCTCATCAATCGGATGTTCCGTGTGCCCGCGGTGACCGACAACGCAGTTCTGGTGTCATAAACGGCCAAAACGGGCGTCCAACGGTCAAATTCATAGCGGCCGACCTTAGATTGAGGCGGGGTTGACTCGTACACGTCTCAAATGACCCATGGATCGTTTTCTTAAAGTATCAACACAATCCAAATGCGTTTGGCCGGTTTTCCGTATGCCAGTTGATGTTTTTCACTTAAAATGACGTCTTTTTGAAACAAAAGACATACACTTTGAGTTGTTCCGACCACACCGCGCCTCGGATTGAGGAGAGGATGACTCGTACATATCACATATGACCCATGGATCGTTCTCCTAAAGTTTCAATAGAAACCGAATGCGTTTGGTCGATTTTTCGTATGCCAGTTCTTTTCACTTATAATCCTACCCATTTTAAACAAAACAGACACAGTTAGAGCGGTGTTGGCCACACCGCGCCTCGGATTGAGGCGGGGATGATTCATACACCTCGCATATGACCCATGGATCGTTCTTCTAAAGTTTCAACGGAAACCGAATGCGTTTGGTCGGTTTTCCATATGTACTTAAAATGGTGTCCATTTTAATCAAAAGAGAGCCACTTAGACTGATCCCGGCCACACCGCGACTCGGATGAGCCCGAGTGGGCTCGTACATGTCACATATGACTGATGGATCGTTGTGATAAATTATCAACAGATTCTGAATGCGTTTGGTCGGTTTTGCGTATGTCAGTTGTTCTTTTCACTTATAATCCTGTCCATTTTAAACAAAAGATACACAGTTAGAACGGTGTCGGCCACACCGCTCCTCGGATTGAGGCGGGATTGACTCGTACACGTCACATACAACCCATGAGTCCTTGTGATAAAGTATCGACACAGTCCGAATGCCTTTGGTCGGTTTTTCGTATGTCACTTGATGATTTTCACTTAAAATGACGTCTTTTTGAAACAAAAGACCGACGCTTTGAGTGGTGTCGGCCACAACGCGTCTCCGATTGTGGCGGGGTTGATTCGTACACATCACATATGACCCATGGATCGTTCTCCTAAAGTTTCAACGGAAACCGAATCCGTTTGGTCGTTTTTCCGTATGTACTTAAAATGGTGTTCATTTTAAACAAAAGAGAGCCACTTAGACTTATCGCGGCCACACCGCGACTCGGATTCATCCCGGGTTAGCTCGTATACGTCACATATGACCCATGGATTGTTGGGACAAATTATCAACAGATTCGGAATGCGTTTGGTCGGTTTTCCGTATGCCAGTTGATGCTTTTCACTTAAAATGACGTCCTTTTGAAACAAAAGACGAACACTTTGAGTGGTGCCGGCCACACCGCATCTCCGAATTGAGCTGAAACCACCGAGAAACATTCTAATTATTATTCGTGACGTGTACGCGCAGACGACACATCAAGCGGACGTGCGGTTTGCGCGGTACAGCTCAATATTCGTGTTTTAAGTGATGTGCGCGCTTCGTAAACGCGCGTGAGGGGGGTCCAAACGGGCCGAACGAAGTAGGAATGGCCTGAAATCAGACGAAAAATACGGGACAGTGATTTCTGAAGTGTTCGAGAAGACGGCGCATCAATCGGACGTGTCGTGTGCCCGCGGTGACCGACAACGCAGTTCTGGTGTCATAAACGGCCAAAACGGGCGTCCAACGGTCAAATTCATAGAAGACGACCTCGGATTGAGCTGAAACCACCGGGAAACATTCTAATTATTATTCGTGATGTGTACGCGCAAACAGCACGTCAATCGGACGTGCGGTTTGCGCGGTACGGCTCAATATTCGTGTTTTAAGTGATGAGCGCGCTTCGTAAACGCACGTGAGGGGGGTCCAAATGGGCCGAACGAAGTCGGAATGGCCTGAAATCAGACGACAAATACGGGACAGTGATTTCTGAAGTGTTCGAGCAGACGGCGCATCAATCGGATGTGCCGTGTGCCCGCGGTGACCGAAAACGCAGTTCTGGTGTCATAAACGGCCAAAACGGGCGTCCAACGGTCAAATTCATAGCGGCCGACCTCGGATTGAGGCGGGGTTGACTCGTACACGTCTCAAATGACCCATGGATCGTTGTCTTAAAGTATCAACACAATCCGAATGCGTTTGGCCGGTTTTCCGTATGCCAGTTGATGTTTTTCACTTAAAATGATGTCCTTTTGAAACAAAAGACATACACTTTGAGTTGTTCTGACCACACCGCGCCTCAGATTGAGGCGGGGATGACTCGTACACGTCACATATGACCCATGGATCGTTGTCCTAAAGAATCAACACATTTCGAATGCGTTTGGTCAGTTTTTCGTATGTCACTTTTTGTTTTCACTTAAAATCTTATGGAAATTCATATAGAATATTTTTATATCATATTTAGTATGGATTAGATTTTAGTTGATAGTGCTATGAAACATTTCAGAGCTAATGAAATTAAGGAAGGTGGAGGGGCTGTCCGGGGGGCTGTCCGGGGGGGCTGTCCGGTGGGTGTCCGGGGGGCTGTCCGGGGACCAAGGAGGAGGGTGGGGGGGCTGTGCGGGGTCTGTCCGGGGGGTGTTTGGGGGTTGTTCAGGGGGTTGTCTGGGGTTGTTCAGGGGGCTGTCCGGGGGTTGTTCAGGGGGTTGTTCAGGGGGTTGTCCGGGGGTGTTCAGGGGGCTGTCCGGGGGGGGTGTTTGGGGGGTTGTCCGGGGTCCAAGGGGGGGTGGGGGGGGGGGGTTGTTCGGGGTCCAAGGGGGGGGGATGGGGGGGTTGTCCGGGGGGCTATCCGGGGTCCAGGGTGGAGGGTTGGGGGCTGTACGGGGGGCTGTCCAGGGGGCTGTCCGCGGGGGCTGTCTGGGGGGGCTGTCCGGTGGGTGTCCGGGGGGCTGTCCGGGGACCAAGGAGGAGGGTGGGGGGGCTGTGCGGGGTCTGTCCGGGGTTGTTTAGGGGGCTGTCCGGTGGTTGTTCAGGGGGTTGTCCGGGGTTGTTCAGGGGGTTGTCCGGGGGGTGTTTGGGGGGTTGTCCGGGGTCCAAGGGGGAGGGTGGGGGGGTTGTCCGGGGGGCTGTCCGGGGGGCTATCCGGGGTCCAGGGTGGAGGGTTGGGGGCTGTACGGGGGGCTGTCCAGGGGGCTGTCCGCGGGGCTATCCGGGGGGTGTTTGGGGGGTGTTCGGGGTCCAAGGGGGAGGGGGGGTTGTCCAGGGTCCAAGAATGAGGGGGGTTGTCCAGGGAGTTTTCAAACACACAACCACTAAAAGACAACAACATCCATAAAAACAGACAATATATAAAAATAAATCAACTCCAATACTATACTACGAGTCTAGATAAAACCAACAACTAGAATAGATTAAACATCAAATCTCAAGTCAAAAATGTAATGGATCAATATGTCCCACATCAGCATCACCATCTCCATCATCATCATCATCATCGCCCTCGTCATCGTCCTCCTCATCGTCCTCACCCTCCACAGCGCCTTCCTCCTCGCCTTCGCCCTCCTCCTTGCCCTCCTCATCTCCCTCCTCTTCCGCATCAGACTGCTCGCCATCATCATCTTCAAGCTGGACATCGGCCTGAACACCACTGGAACTGCCACCTGGTGCACCATATATAGAATGTATCGACGACATGAATTCATCAATCGCTGGGCTGGCCTCTGCTGGAAGTGTTGGACGTAGAACTTCAATAAATTTCATAAATGCACTGTTTGCCCTAGCAGACTGTTCTGCCGTCTCTGTGGCCCTTTTCTCAGCCTGTTCTGCCTGTGCCCTAACTTTCTGCAGCTCGGTGGCACTACAACTCGTACCTGAGTCAGGCCAATACCTCGTCGGGGCTATCCTAGGTCGGCAGCGTACTCTGCCAGAATGATCCTCTCCCAACACCTGATGTAAGTGATCAGATGGCCCAAAATTGTCTGCTTCTTAGGCATCGAGGGCCTCTAAAGCATCCTGTTACAAATAGAAATATAATATTAAGTTACTAAATAGATATTAAAATATAAAATTAACAGATTAAAACTTACAATCTGCTGCTGAGTCGCTTCGTTGACAGCACGTCCATCCTTTTTTCGTCTACTCGGGCAAAACAGTTTTGCTCGAGGCACACGTCCTTCAATATTTTGTACTTGCCTCTACAATGACATTGAAAACAAAATTTATATAAAGACTTCATCAAATAATTAAATAATTGAGGAAACAAAAGAAAATGTAAGTCGTAAAGAAAACTTATAAACAATTGTCATACCTGCTGCCTCTCATGATCCGGCATCGTCGTGCGTCCTAGTGTATGGAGGTATTTTTTTGCATCAATGTTTTTTTATTTTTTCCAGATGATTCCTAAATAAAATTCGATAATGCAAAGGATAATATTAATGCAAAACTTGAAAGTTATTATTTAAATACCTCAAATGTAATTCATACCTTAAACTGGGTACTCGTCCAATGAGTAATCATCTGACGATACTGCTCTATAGGACAATCATCCACGACTGGTACCGCCTCTAACTCAGTGCCAACTCTAGCACGCCAGCCAATATACAGCTCATGTTTGTAGGCTCTCCAAAGCTCGCCTAAATCCTTTAGACGTTCCAGTCGTGCACCCTCACATCAGGAAAATTAAATCGAAGCTGAAATGAAAATATTAATTTATATAAATACAAAAAAAATTCATGGCATTAAATACAAATTTTTTTTTACCCATATCTCTGCCCAAGCTCTATCTTTGACCTCATGTGGCAAATGTCTCCACGACAGCGGGCTGACGGGAATGATGTCGGAGTATTTGGCAAGCGTCGCCATAAAACTCCGACATTGCTGCACTGTTTTCTCAACCATCTGATTGTCTTAATTATATTCCACCATAACCTGTGTGCGACGGTTCCACACCGAACGCATGCGTGTACGGCCCCGCCCCCGCCTCCTGTCAGTAGATGTATCTGTCATGAAAGAAAAACAAATATTTTATTAAAGCATGTTATAATGAAAATAAATATTGCTATAAAAATTTGATAGGGTTTTATAAATATACCTGTGCTAGTCTGATCAATGAGTGGTGCCGGATCCACAGAACCTGATGGAACACCCTCTGGTGGAACAGGAGTCGAAGACGATGGAATATAAAAGCTCGGAGAGACAGAAGTAGAAGGAAAATAAGATGGAACAACTGTATGACCTGATGCTGACTGGGGAGTGGGAATCATCATGGGATGTGAAAATGATGGGGCAGAAGATGCAGAAGGTAGCGAAAACATGGGAGGTCTAAATATCCCGTGTGTCCCTAACGACACACCGGGATAAGAATGTGGGAAGGCTGAAATGTCAGTGGGAGGGGCAGGGTCTAGTCGGGCACGCGCAGCTCTATGTCCACCTCTGGTACGAACCCTCCTCGTACCACCGGCCTGAGTACTAGGACCAGTACTAGGCTCCTCGTCGAATAACTGTCGATGTAATGGTGGATCCTACAAAAAAGTTTACAAAAAAAATTAATCACATGACATTATATATTCTGTAAATATATATATATATATTTGAAATAAAGTACTCACTGTAGGCACTAATGGTGGAATGCCCATCTCCTCCATCCGACGATTGTTCTCCGCCATTTTTTTTCTTCGTCTCTCTTCAATTGGCTTCATTTCCTGCATTGGAAAACAAATATGTAATTAATTTGAAAAAGAAAATTAATGTGTAAACCAAAAAACTAAATATATGAGGGAATGAGGGGATTCATTGGTAATTTAGCTATCAATTGTTTTAGAAGAGTTTGAATGAATTTAATAAAACATACAAGTTGTAATGTTCACTAAGTTAGAAATATTGTTTGATTTGGTTTGAATACAGTTCAATTCCAAATTAGAAAATGCAATTCAAATAAAACAGCAACCAATAAACATTGAAAATTCACATAACGGTCAAGTCAGCTGAAACATATTTGTGATCAATACTAAATAAATATGAATATTACCAACCTTAACAACCCAACTCGAGGTAAACCAAAAGAATTGAGAACATGGATGAATGATTCTATATATTTCCAACCACAACTTCAAGTTCACAATCAACTCTGACAATTGAGCTATTGGAGTTATCAAAAGAAATAAATGGATTGGTTCCAATGGCAATAGGGTCAGTGTCAATTCCATCATCAGCATCATCAAAAATATGTCTTGGAATTACTTCAACTACGACACCAAATTCAGGTTGAAGTTGATCTTTGACATAAAAAACATGTTTAGCCATTGATGCCAACACATATGGTTCTTCGGTTGCAAGAGTGTGGGTCATATTAATTACTCGAAATCCACAATCATCAATAAATGTGCCATGTCTCGTCATCGAATCAAACCAATGGCATTTCATCATTGTGACTCGTCCATGAGAGTAATAATCCAATATTATTATTTTCTCAACGACTCCATAATAACCCACATTTTCAAGTCGCGGTCTACTATCTGATGCACTGGAATAACAATCTGTTGTGGCAGTAACCATAATACCATCATGTTGTGTTCTCATGTTTTTGGCTCGTTCAGTGACACTAAATCTGTACCCATTGATAACAATTGATTTACAGTCACGAACCACGGTATTAGGACCAAAAGCCAAAGCTCTTATTTCCTCAGAGACAGAGTCAGCAGACAAACACAATACCTGCAATATAAATGATAGTTAAACTTAAGTAAATATTGAAATAATTAATTTAAACAGTAATATTTTTACCTTCAATTTTAACCAAGCAGAAAACTATTTGCTATGCAAAGTATCTCTCCTTATCAAAGATAAAGAACGATGCTTCCTATTTATCATTGTTTTATGTTCCCTGTAGATAAAAAAATATGAATAGTTTAACAGATATATATGTAAGATATACATATTCAATTTTGTTACCTGATATAGTCATCGAACAAATCACAGTTGAACAAAACTGTGCGATGTGCCATCTCCCGCTCTTCATGGCTTAATGTCTTCAATGTATATGATCCAGGAATTCCTCCTGTTTGAGGAAGTGATGGAAAACTGGGTTCAATTTGCTCATATTGTTCTTCTTCATTTCTCATTGGTCTGTTCATTCTTGTAGTAAGATCAGACAAATACATTGAACAGAAATCCATACATTCTTGAGCTAAGTAACCGTTCACGATAGAACCTTCGGGATGATTCTTGTTTCGAACATAAGACTTTAATGTGAACATATTTCTTTCAGTTGGATACATCCAACGAAAAGAAACAGGTCCTCCGAGAAGTATTTCAGTTGGAATATGGATAGTCAGATGCAGCATGCATGTGAAAAATGATGGGGGAAATATTTTCTCCAACTCACACAAAATTAATGGGGCATCTGTCAACATTTTTTGCAAGAAAGACTTGGAAAACTTCTTAGCACAAAGATCTCTAAACAAATGGCACAACCAAATAACACCCACCCTTACATTATTGGACAAAAGATGACGGATTGCTATTGGAAGCAACTCATGCAGTAGAACGTGATAATCATGAGTCTTCAAAGATTTTAGCTTCAACTCTCTTCTGTTGACCCATTTAGATATGTTGCTTGAATAGCCATCAGGAACTCTAATAGTCTCTAATACTTCCAAAAATTGTTTTTTTTTCAGTAGGTGTCATCACATAAGAAGCACATGGAAGTTGCCATTTATTTTCACTGATACGCACAGGATGCAATTCTGGTCTGATGCCCCAATCCACCAAGTCACGTCGAGATCGTAAATCATCTTTTGTCTTCCCCTTGACATTTAGAAGAACTGAAAGCAACATTTCACATATATTCTTTTAAATATGCATTACGTCTAAGAAATGACGTAGCAAATTGGTTGACCAATAAGGAAAATCAAAAAAGATACTCCTCTTCCTCCAATTGTAACAGGTTTATGTGGAAACATTCTTTCTCTTTCCAGATTTCATTTGACCCTTCCCGAACGAAAAACTGAAATCTTTCAATTCATTAAGCACATCAGTTCCAGACATACGCTGAGGTGGATCATCGGTCTCTATAGTATTATCAAATCTTCGACGATTCATTCTATATGGATGATCCTTTGGCAAAAATCGTCGATGTCCCATAAAACTGAAACTACAACGATGTTTCAGTCTTCTGGATTGTGTATTCTTCATACAAACTGGACATGACAGTTTCCCCTTCGTGCTCCATCCAGACATCATTGCATAAGCCGGAAAATCATTGATTTTCCACATAAGCGCAGCGCGCATCTGAAATATGTCTTTCGAACATGCATCGTATGTGCGCACACCCACATCCCAAAGAAGCTTCAACTCTTTTATTAAAGGTCGCATGTATACATCAATATCAATGCCGGGATCAGAAGGACCATATATGAGTATACTCATGAAAGTGAAAGATTTTTTCATACACAACCATGGGGGAAGATTATAAATGTGCATAAAAACGGGCCATGTGCTGTGCGAAGTAAGCATCTGCCCAAACGGATTAAAACCGTCGCATGAAAGACCCAGCCTCACATTACGCACGTCAGCTGCAAAATCAGGATGTCGAGCATCAAATCTCTTCCATGCAAATCCATCTGCAGGATGAACCAACTCATCATCAGTCTTCTTTCTCTCGGTATCATGCCATCTCATTTTTATTGATATGTCATCAGACATAAAAAGATTCTGGAGTCTGGGGATCAATGGAAAGTGCCACATTACTTTCTGTGGAACGCGGGATGGTGTTCCATCAGATTTTGACTTCCAGCGGGATGTGCCACATTTTATACATTCATTTCGTTCAGCGGTTTCCTCCCAGAATAAACTGCAATCTTTCAGGCAAGCATGAATTTTGTTTCTTGAAAATCCAAGTTCCTCAACTAACTTCCATGCCATATAGTGGTTTGAGG
Organism: Viscum album; assembly: GCA_963277665.1. NCBI lineage: Eukaryota > Viridiplantae > Streptophyta > Magnoliopsida > Santalales > Viscaceae > Viscum > Viscum album. The sequence goes on from OY728164.1 coordinate 493,441,497, forward strand.
GAATATCTGCATCATCTGGAAGTAAATCCTTCAAGAGGGTAAGAATGTAATCGATTTCTGTATTAGAAATCCCATACATAGTTTTCCCATGAAATAATCGGATTAAAAATTCCAGCTTTTTCATTTTATCGCATTGTCGATATACTGGAGTCGTGGCAGCATCATTCAATTTTTTCACCCAATCAATATCATCATTTTCACAAGATGCATCAGCTGTCCTCATATCGAAGTCTTCTTGAGTCGAAATCCTTTCTTTTTCATGATGACGAATAAACGGAAACCGATCATCTAACAAATTCTCCATTCCAGTCTTTTCATTTCGATCATCACCAATTTGAGATTTCGTTTTCTCCCCATTGTGATACCACAGAAAGTAGTTTGCTTGAAACCCATTTTTGGTTATGTGGTAGCTGACTTCTTCACGGCTCAACCAAGGTCTACCAACACAATTGGAACATGGGAAGTGTATGCGACCACTATCTGAAGCATTGTGAAATGCAAAATCTATAAAGCTCTCCAAATTGTTTTGAAAATCGTCTGAGATCCGATCGGTTTCATACATCCAACTTCTGTCCATTCTGTAAAAAGAATTTATATAAGTCATTTTGTCATAAACAATTCAATAGGCATTAACTATAATAGAAAATACATTTAAGTAAACGATAAAGGATAATCAAGGTATCAACTACACATGTCAAAAAAACATACAAATGTGTTATTGAAAAAATGTAAAACCAACAAGAACTTAATGTGTTATATCACATAACAGAATGACTCATCCCATAACCATATTAGTAGGGTATCATGAACATGAATAACATCAACCTTGTGCCATCCTCCTACCCTACATGACCCCAACCACATGCCACATCTTATTATAGCCTTATCACATCACACCTCACCGAAAAACACTAGGGAAATCATAGTACATCTCAACTGAAGACACATGGACAATCACATCGCATCTTGCCTAAAAACACATGGTCAATCACTTTTGAAGGAAGAGTAGGGAAGACATGGTAGCTATCCAAACATATAACCACCATCCTAGATATTAGAAAAAATACTCATAACTCAAAACCTCTGATCGTTGGTAAGTTTATCCAACTCTGGTTGGGAATGTGTAGAAATAACATAAAAATACATGATATATAGATAGAACAAAATACTCAACCTATGGGTTCACATTAACTACATAATAACACACTTCACTACTACCATAAAACACATAAACCACACCACCACCACACAAGACGCATAGTATTGGAATATAATTCTACATTCAATAAGTCTATCTATGGAATTATCATAAGAATCCATGTATCAATTGGAATATAATTCTACATTCAATAAGTCTATCTATGTAATTATCATAAGAATCCATGTATCAATTGGAATATAATTCTACATTCAATAAGTCTATCTATGGAATCCCTCCCTTGGATCCATGTATCACCCATGGCTTAATCAATATTCAAAGAAATGAGTCTATCCGTGGAATTCCACTGTGAATCCATTTATCACATAAAGCGTATAAGTTAATAGAAACAAGATTATATACCTGGCATCCTAATAGAATCCATGTATCACTATTTACTATTAATCATTTAATGAATTCCATTTCATTTAAACAATTCATTAAACATACCAAGGTCAAAAACAAAGGTATTTAATATAACTCACCTCAAAATGGCGACTCAATCAAATAATAACCTGAAAAGAATGAAGCTTCATTTACTCATGTTGTAATGACAAGATAATGAGATTCCCTTGCTTAATCAATCAATTCCATATCATGGTCTCAACATAACTCATAATGTCTAGCAATTCAATGAAAATTCAAGCACTCACATGGGAATTTTTAATAGAACACTCCTAACAAGACTATAAAGATATCACATGCATTAGTTATAATATATCTAACATGGTAACATAAAATATAAGTTAAATTCAATCCAATTTCATAGATTCATAGCATAGTCTATACTTTACTCACATTGGCAAGGAAATACAATTAAAACATGTGTTAAAAAATAATTGGCATTCATGTGTTAAAAGGGGAATGCAAACCATGTTCAAGGGGTAAAATCCAAAAAGTAATTTTCAAGAAAACTCACCCTTAGGCTGGTCCGGCGGGCAGTAGCTCCAAAATCACCTAAACTGATGGGAAAAATAAAAATAGGTTTAAATACTATCCAAACATTTGAATACGTTTTCAGATAAAGAAGAAGAATAACCTGAAGAATAGCTGGAAGATTCAAGGCCGGCAGTACCTCCAAAATTGCCTAAATCGGCTGCTGCTCCCATTTTAGGGTTGTGTATCGCGAATGGGGGAGAGAACAGGCGGCTGGGAATTTGGGGAGAACCTTTGCCAACGGTTCTTAAAAACCGTTGGCATATGTTTATCTATCCCAACGGTTCTATAGAACCGTTGGGAAAAACCTCCCCAAAGCATATCTATACCAACGGTTCTCATGAACCGTTGGCAAAAACCTCCCCAAAGCCATCTATCCCAACGGTTCATGAGAACCGTTGGGAAAAAACATCCCAGGAAACATCTATGCCAACGGTTCTAATGAACCGTTGGTAAAAACCTCCTTCACCAACGGTTCTATCAAACCGTTGGTATTTAACTGTTGGGAAAGACCAGCATTCCAGTAGTGCTTGGTAATCTATAGTATTTGAGAATAAGTGAAAATGACCTACCCGTATGAAATCCACATTAATATGTGTCATTGGATGTTCCTATAAGTGGATATGTTTACTAATCCTTATACATTATGATTATTATTAAAAAATATTATTTTCCACAGACTTTAATTTATCAATTAAAACCGTGATGACATATTTACATGGTGAAGTATTATATATTAGTTGCATCATGAATGATATTGCATTAATGAATAATTTTATAAAGGATTTATCCCTTTTATTATTTAATGGAAGTTGATATCTTAGGCTCATTGATGGGAATGAAATAAGCTATGTAAATTCATGTCCATGATGTTCTATAGGGAGGAAAATTTTCATAAATTTAAAGAAAGATACATCCAAACACATATATTTATGACACAGAAATGAAAACTTCTTGATTATAGATGTCATGATAAATGATTTATATTACATTGTATATGTTCATATGAGGTTGTCTTCTATTTTGACATTAAATTCTTCCTCTATGGTTGCTTTGGTGTGTTTCCAGATTCCAACCTTGGTCTTTGGTCAGCTCCACCTAATTCCACTGAGAAAGTGTCTTAGAGGGTCAAGGACTAAGTGTATCCATAACCCTAGTTAAACATTTAATATTATTTCTTATTTAAAATTTTGAATAAAAATTATTCCCATATGTGGTTTAACAATTATTCATGTATACTTGATCTCATATATTCATTCACTAGTTATTCTGGAGAATATTTATAAGAAGACTATTTAATAAATATTAATTTTTTATATAGTGAATAAATTTTTTATTTATTTATTAATGAATAATTAATTGATATTTATTTATAAAAACAATAGTCATTATTCAAGGACCAATAAATATTATGGAGGAATGGTGAAAAAAGTTTAAATTTATGATGATAAATAATATATATAAAATATTATTGGAACAAATTTTAAACAATTAATTCAATAAATAATATATAATTAATTCACTATATTTGTGAATTTCAAGAAATAATAATATTATTATTATAGACATGGGGTTCTATGGAGATTAAGGAAATAATAATGCAGCATATGAAATTATTATTTTCTAACTCTAGTACTATTTAAATCGAATTATATTATTTCTAACCCGAATGCTATCCATTTGTTTTGGTTGTGCACAATGAAATCTAGAGAATCCTCTCAAGCCCTAGAAAGATCCTCTATAAGAACACTCTCATTAATGGAGAGAGATCATCCTCCACTACACCTCTATATTCTATAGAGATAAAGGAGAGTCCTTCTTTTAATAAACTCTCATGGTGATCATAGACGAACAATGCAAGTTTTAGGATCTTATTAACCAGCACACAAATATTCTTATGACATTGATCAAAGGTTCGTGGTGCATTTGAGGATTCCAACTGGAGTAAATCTACACTTTATTCCCATTAAACAATAATGGTATGATGTATAGACATTAGATTCATAAAAAAAGAATGAATCCATTATAAGGTATTTATTTAACTAATTATATTTATTATAAATCATTATGTGTTAATCATGTGTTTGGTTCCAACATTCTCTTGTTACTTAATATTTTATTCAATTAAATTGGTCATGAAATTCTTCATCATGTACATCTCAGATTAATAATCTATTTTGATGAAAATATAACTTGGGCATTCCCTACTAGTGCTTCTTATTCTCTTATAACCTTCATATCATACAATATAATATACTCGTTTTAGTTCATTTATATCAATGGTTACTATGGACTATAAGGTGATTCCATTAATATTAATTATCATGAGTATGAATATGATGATTTATTTTCATTATAGATTTATCAATTGTAATTATTTTATTAAGTTTTATATATTTTCAATTAGTGAATAACCTTTAATATGTATTGTGAGCTATGAACCACCAAAAAGTTAAATGATCTAAGTATTTTGAATTTCAAATTTTAAAGATAAAAAATACTGTTTTATGATAATATAGTATGGGAAAAAGAAGAAAAAAGAGAGAAACTAAACATTAAAATTTTACATAGTACACACACTTCACTCTACAAATAAAAATATTTCATAGGGTCTTTTCACCACTCCCCCAAAAATCCAGACACCCTAAAAAATAAGAAGCATTTAATTCCATGTGAAATATATTTCTACATTAAAAAATAATCCACTTGAAATAAATATATTCATTATTTCCACATTCTCATGTTTAATACCCATGAAGTAATAAATTTTTTATTTTCATTTTCCTATGTTAACTCAACATGAAATAAATGTATTTTTTATTTTGAAATTTCCATTTTGATTCCAAATAAAAAATGAATGTCATTAGAATTGGGAGCTTGATGTATAATATTAAATGGGTCAAATTTTCCTTCACATACATCTTAACAATATCTTACTTGTAGATTAATTTTAATTATATTGTCCTTTATAAAATAACATTCTCTATTTAGTAACCATAATGTTTCTCCTCACAAACATTAATTTCCATTGAAGTCCAATTGAAGAAAGAATACATAAATTTTTATATAGCTATTACATTGGTTAACATATCCATTGGATTCAATATTAAATTTATCTTTATCAAATTCAAATATCCATCCTATAATAATTCATGAATAAAATTATATTTAGTTAAACATGCTTTATTCTAGAATGGAATAATATATTCTTCTAACATGTATCACACTCTAGTTAGAAATAAATAATTTTTTTATTTATTATTATCTAACTCTTTCAAAAAAAATATAACCTTGTTATCTCCTTGATAATTTGTATTAAAAAAATATAATCGACCTCCATGGTAGACAATACCACTATATTATTTAATTGTAACACCCAACTCATTGTTTTACCACCAGATTTTTTAACATGTCATACTGCTTCTACTATCTATACCGCCTATTGAGATTGAATCAACATATCCCTATAAAGTAACGCCTCATTTAAACCAAAAAAACTTATATTTTCTACCCTTAAAGTATCTTAATATTTAATTCACTACCTCCCAATGATACTTACTTTGATTTTTCATGTATATACTAACTAATCCTACTATATGTGTAATGATAAGTCATGTGTAAACCATAAAATAATTTAAACTCCCAACCACTGATGTGAAATATCCCACCTCAACATTAATGCATTGTTGAGATGATATACCACATAGTCTCAAGTGCACTCCTAGATCCCCTAAGGATGAAAACTAGAATGAAGTCTCTAAATATATTTCTTACGGTGTGATTCAACCTCAAATAAATCATCTCAGGATATAAAAAAATAAAAACCTAAATAATATTTTATAGTATAATTAAGTAAATAAAAATAATATAAATCTCTAAAATAAACCAAACCATGTCCAATGATATCATTCAAAAAAAGAATGTATAAATAATGTCTTAAGAAACAAAAAAAGTACAATATAACTGAAATATATCAAAATTGAAATAAATCATAAGTATAACTCCAAGATCAATAGTTAGTCACCATTATGAATTATCTATCTCTTATCCTTCACCTATAAAAGGATTTCTTATCTTACTACATCACCATATACTAAATAATTATACACAAGATATGTGAATGTATAGATTATAAGAAAAATTTCTATAATAAACCTCTTAATCCCTAGAATCACCTTGAGTTTAACATACTCTTACATGTATGATTTGTTACTATGAAATGAGTTGAACATTTATAATAATAAATGATAACATACATCATAAACCATTGGGTACTAACAAAGATACCCTAGGACATGTCTACTCGCTTTGACTAATATTGGTGAATACATAGTATAACTATAAATATCTCATATAAAAAAATCATGTATTATAATTAATCTATCAAAAAAATTATCATATAGTAATATCATGATCAATACTATTATATAGTGCCAATTAATTAGCATAAATCTATGAACAAGTCAAAACATAAGATACATTCATCCTCCAGTAATATATCATATCATCATATTGTTGCCTTAGAAAATGACCTAAACCAAGGTGTAACACAACCCAAGGTTAAAAATAGTAATATTCCATATCATACCACTAACCCATCATATGGTCAATCCCCCATGTCATATTAGAATATAATCATAAAAATTGAACATATCATTCATTGTTTAAATCAAGAATTCAATTATTTATTTTTACACATCATTCAATTATTAATCAATTATCAACCTAACACATCATTTAGTGTTTATTTAATATTTATTTCTTGAAAATTATTCAATTTTTAAACAATTGTTAACTATAGAATATCATCTAGTGATTATTCAATCATTAAGTCTAGCATATCATCTAGTGTTTATTAAATCAAGAAAAACAATACACATCGACTAATACCCTTTTAGAAAAAATTTATAATTGTTAATTGATATAAGTTAATTAATTATTCAATAAAGTCCATTTAAATGTATAAAAATATTCTTAGTATCCCCTATTATTTAACCAAATATCAATAATTTCACATTACATTTCATATACAATCATTTTATTTTGAACACATTATCTTTCATTAAAAATATTATCTTTTAGAAATAATAAATCCACTTTTAAACCAAATTTCTACATCTCAATCCTTATTCCATTTTTCAAAACAATGACTTATCACAAGCCATAAAGTTTCCAAATCTAATCCACTTTTTATAATTTTAAGTATTTAATATTTATTATATATTATGAAAAAATTAATTATATAAACTCTATTAATAAAAATATTTTATAAGTATCCATTTTATATAAAAATGATTTATTATCACTCAAAATCATCAATTATGAATTAATTCATAAATTCTAATATATTAAGCAGTTTTCAGCATGAAAAATCACTCAAAAAACCTTTCAAAATCAGTGATATCATTTTAAAATTCCTTATTAAACATATAAAACCCAAAAATAAATTACCAAAACACAATACCATGATATAGTAATTTAATTAATTCATTAATAGTATAAATTTATAATTCTATTTCACATCATTATTTTTATAACATGAAATGTTTTCTTTAAATGATCCAAAAATAATCTAAATCAATATTTCATCCATTAAAAATCAATTACAGTTTAAAATATTTTATATATCCAGAATGCATATAGTCTCTACATGATACATAATGAATTTTTACCATGTGGTCCTTTTTTTCATCATAATTTAGTGACTACTACGACATCTTTAAATTAATTGTAAGAGGAATGAAAACATATTTTTTTCTTTCATATTAATCCCACCCAACACTTTCTTCATATAGTCTATTTATGATTTCTGTAAAATTACTGTGACATGATCCCAAATAATATTTATCCTAAGAATCTTTTTCATCTCTCTAATATCATTCATGTAAAAATTTATTTGATAATTAATCTTCAATTCATTTATACATTGCTCAATAGACCCTTTAATAAGAATATCATTTACATAAAATAATAGTTTTATATAAAAATAATAAAATGATTTCAAATAACAACATTGGTCCATGACACGTCTCGTATATTCATTCTTTCCCATGAATACATCAATTTTTTGACTCCACTGATTTGGTGATTAATTCATCCCATTCAAAATATGGTTAATATAATAAAATATTACCATTTTATTAGACTCAAAAAACAATTTTGGTTCTACCATATAGGTATCCTAATTCAAATATCTATGATGGAAAGTTACCTTTCAATCTATGTTTTTCAAGTTTAACCCTCCTATAGAAAAAATTCTAAAAAAACATTGATTGGAATTAACTTAACAATTGGAGATATTTGTTTAGTATATTGAACCCTCAAATTTTTATAAAAACCTAAAATTACTAATCTTTCATTGCATATCTTACTTACATCATGTTCTTTTTTAGCTCAGTATACCCATTTATTATCAAATAATTTCTTACCATTGGGTATGGAAGTTATTTCTTTAGTTTATTTTCATTAAATGATAAACTTCTATACTTTATTGATAACCACTTCTTATTATAATCATTAACTTGAATTGAATCTTCAAAACACTTAGGTTATCTGTCGTCTTCCAGAAAAATAATTTATATAGGATAAATATCTTCATATTTTCATACATAACATGATTTAATTCATAATAGATATAGTTAAATTAGGATTCTCTATCTGATTTTATTGCTAAATAAAAGTTTTTTCAAATTATTTTAGGCATAACCTATTCACGAGATATGGGTTCCTTCCATATACTATTAGATTCAATCGTAAATATACCATTTTAAAGTACATTATCATTAAATATTATATTCCTCCTTATGAATTTTTTATTACCATCATCCCATAAGTGATATGAAAACTCTTCATTTCCATAACCAATAAATAAACTTCTTTGGGATTTAACATCCAACATATCCATACTATTTGATTCAAAATAAATATAAGAATGAAAACCAAAAACTTTTAATTTTGAAATACCTACCTATTTTCTAATCCAAACTATATCATATATCTCCTCTCTAAGGGGTATCAATTGGCCCTTATTTATTAGGTATGTTTCTATATTAACTAATTCAACACAAAAAACACAGGTAATCCAACACGAAACCTCGTACTCTTAAAATGATCTTTAAGGATATTATCGATGAGTTCAACCACACCATTTTTTGTGGTGTCCCAAGAACTATTTTCCCAATATTATTTCTTTTAGCTATAAAAAAATTACTTGAATTTATGACTTTCATACTGTCCAAAATTATCAAATCCCAAACACTTCACTTTTATACTATTTATTTCAGCAAGTTACTCTCATTTATAGATATTAAAAAAAATATTACACTTGTATTTCAAAAAAATATTTCAATACCTTTGGAGTTGAGTTATCATCGAATGACACATAATATAGTAATTCACTAAATAAATTTATTGGTGAGGGTATCCAAACATTAGTCAGCATAAGATCTATCTTGATTTCCTTTAGTGTTCTATAGACTTGAAAAATGTAAATTTCTTTTGATTTTTAAATATGTAATCCTTAAAAAGGAAAACATAAATGAATTTCAAATATAGTAACATTCCCCTTGTACTCATGTGACCCAATCTACATGATAAATTTTGGAATTTATATTGGAATTTAAATACTTCATCATATTCTTAGAGATAATCTATCATGTAAAGTGTTCAATTTTTCACTCCTTTGTCTATCAAGATAACACCTTTTACGATTTTATAAGATATTATAACAAATATAACACAATATCAGTTAGATAAAATTCAATAGAATATTTTTGGGCTTTGTTTTTTGAAAAAAAAAATGAATAAATACCCTTCAAATTACACATATTGATATTTAAAAATTATATTATTGAGTTTCATGAATTTTGGATGAAGTTAGAGGTTTTTTTTAATGTATAAAACCACATAATGTAAAATATAAACCTACCATGTTTTTTTTCTAGATTTTGGGAAAATTACTAGTTTGAAGAAAAAAATCCATGGTATTGATTCTAGAAGACATTTCTTAAAGAATGCAATATATTTTCACGTCATAGTTAAATTTAGGTTTATATAGTCAATATAAATTCATCAAAATTCCATGTTTAGATGTCATAGTTTGGGATAGTTATATTTACTAGGTATATGTTCATTTCTAGATGACAGATGAAATGTGACATGAGATAGTTGTATTTTGTGTTTTCATAAAACAAAAATAAAAACACTCTGGTTAATTTTAGTGTGTAATGTAGAACTAAGCTGGTAGATTTTTAAATTATGAACTTGATGTGATTACTTGGATAAATAGGAATAACATATCATATTTTTAGAATATTTTTTGACCAAGGATTAACAGGTCATATAAGATACCAACATTCCATATTTTATGAGATATTTATATTTTTGGTATAATTTTATATCTTTTGAATTTCATGATCTTAGGATAATATAGGGATACATAATTTTACTTAAAGAGGTGTCTTATACTACTCATTAAGGTTTAATGAGACATGGATTGATCATAATAGGTCTAAAAAATTTAGAGAGATCATATCCATTAATCATATAATCTCATATATTAAATGAAGAATATAGATATTGTATAAAAATGGGATAGGAATAATGGACTCATAGTCACATATAGGTATTAAAGTGAAGAGGATATAATCATCAATAATTTGATATAATTTTCTAAAAACGAACTAAGATGAAGGAGTTCATTAACAGGATGAAGAGAGAGATAATTATTACACTAACATAAAATGTGAAAATTTTATTTTTTAATATACGAGATCAATTAATTCACTTATAATTCAAAAATAATCCTAAGTTGTGAAGAGAGTAGTGGGATATAAAATCTGTGAGGTTTTAAATCAATAAAAATTATTAATATTCTCTAAAATTGTAATAATCAGTGTGCTTTAGTAGATTCTTTATATTAACACATTATTATTATATGATCCTTGGACATAACAAAGTATTGTAAACTATGTGAAATTACTTGTATCAAGATTCTTATTGAATCATATATAGATAAAATTGTTTCAAGAGATTATGTAATAATATCATTTATAGGGTATTTTTAATCTATCATTCCATGATTCTCCCCCCTAAATGTATATTCTTTTATTAGGTCCAACATGTGGTACCATAACTAATGGTTCCTTTAATAAGGTGTGTTTCTCTATTCAATGATTATGGTAATGATCATCAACCATAAGGGAGCTATGATCCTTAATGCGAATATTTTTTATTTATAGATGAATTAAATTTAGTAATATTTTTTTATTAATTATAAAATATGAATACATGGTTATAATAAATTGAATTTTATTCAATATTGAGAGAATACCCCTCATGGAAAGGGATAACAAGGAATTGAATTTTTATTCAAAATTACTTAATGATCTAGTGGGGTAACTATAAAATATGATTTCAATAATATTTATGTCATTTAATTCCTCTAAAGACATGGTGGGATAATAATTGAATATTTATTAAGGGGATTAAATGGTAAATGACTTCATTATTATTTTTTGGAGAAAAATATAAATATATAATGATACTTTTGAAGTTAATAATGGATACAATCTTCTACTGGTTGAATGTGCTTAAGGAGGATAAGTGTATACTTGTTAAAATTCTTAAATATTTGAATATTTTGAAGTGTATACCACAAAGGTTTCCACCTCATTTCAATATGAAGGGTAGGTGATTAGGGAAATATATACTTCATTGAATTTTAAAAAATTATTCTAGTATGTTAAATGAGGATGAATAAGGATGATCATATGATAAATAAGAGGTTATATGAATTTTATTTAAAATATATGATGAATATTACCAAGTATTATGATCTAGAAAAAATAATAATAATGAGATGAAATCATTTCTTTACTCAAATTTCAAATGCGGGAAAATAAAATTCAAGGAGAAACATCCACTCACCTATTTTTGATTTATAAAGGGTAGGTACCTCACTTCAAAGTGTCCAAAGAAAAATACAAGGCAATGATGATGATATACAAATGAATAAATCCTTAATAAATGTTAAGGAAAAGAAAAGAAAAAGTAAAATATCTTAAAAATAAAGTTTTTTATCTCAAGTAAGACAATGGCTTGGAATAATTAGAAATAGATGAGATTAAGGACTATAAGGACCATAATGAATAAGTATTGGTTGTTATCATTCAAAAATAAAAAAATTTAGAGGACAATGATGAAGATGGATTTAAAGTTTTGGGTGTTGTATATATCAAAGGTTGGTTGGAGTACACTCTTAAATAAATCACTGTATGGAGAGAAAAAATAAAAAAATAAAACATTGCATCATGTGACTCTAAATTATATATTAAGTAACAAAAATAGGATAAATTTTTGTTAAGGGATGAAAATGATAACATCCAATCTAAAAAATGGAGGATTTGGAGAAGGTAGTTGAGATATATATTGATGAATAATATCACACCCAAATCATTGATTATATAATTAATATAGTTGAGATCAAATACAAATGAATCAAGGATATTATGTGATGGTTTCAAACATGAGGGAAAAAATAAATGATAAAAAAAGTGATATAGATACTAGGATCAAATTCGTTAGTTAACTCAATAAATTAATTGATAATGTAATGGGGAAGTGTAACATCTCAATCTTGGAATACCTGAATGGTTCTTGATATATAGTGTTACATGCCTTCAAGCATAAAATTCTATATAAATAACACTTTTGACTAGTGGTGAGAGTATATTTAATACATATGTAGACTATTTCCACAACATAACTCATAATTTTAATGGAATAATCTATCAAAAATTAAGCATCCATATCCCATATATACCAAAAAGCCCCGGAAACATAATAAGGATCTAAAAGTGGCATCTAATAGTACAATTTATAAAAATAAAGGATTCTATATGATGTAAAAAATCAATAAAATGCACTAATATAATATAAATTCACAACATGAATCATAGATAAATAAATAGTATGTAATTTATATCAATATATATGCAATAAAATAAAAGAAATAAAGTATAATGGCCTTTCTTCCAACTCACTAAATAATCCCCTACTAAAACACTAGCCTTTATGATACTTATCATATGAAACCATATATATATATATATATATATATATCTAAGATTATGCAAGAACCTACAATATATCATATAAATTTACCCAAATATATTGAAACCCATGCCATGTACGCATATAGGGGTGAGTCTAATGACATTAAAATATTCCTCCACTCATGTTGACTCATTGAGTTATAGTGATAAATAAGGTTCGTTTTCTAGTATATGGTGAGTTTTACTCAACCCATTTTGGAAATATATCCATGAATTCTCACATAAATACCACTTTAAATTTATACCACTATGGTAAAGAAGATACACACACCCAGAGAAAAAATATTGGCACTACCCAACCATAGGTTTAGACCAATCAAACTATGATTGAAGATACGTGTACCCTTAAATCCCAAAAAGGTATACCGTAATAAAATCTCATATTTTTAAAGCCTATCATAAATAGGATTCATCTAAAATCCATAAGAGTCACTAAACTAAGTCCCAATTTACCCATCAGTTATCTCAGTACCCACAAAGTGACTAAAACATGAAACATAATGGAAAATAATGAACATAATAAGAAAACAAAATAAAAGAAATAAAATATAACTCAACTATCAGTAAAAATTCTAACAAAAAGGAAAAATATATGGAAATACAAAGAGGGTATGAATGGAAAAAATAAATTTTAAAAAAAATATAATGATAAAATAATCGAGTAAATAGAGAATGGGTAATAACTATATTAAATAAAAGAGATCTGATATCTCATTTATGAAAACCTTGTTCTTTATTAAACATTAATACATGATTTATTACATAATAATACACTTAATACAACATTTAGGATCGATATGTATAGTGTATTTGGTAATTAGATACATTACATAACAAATTAAAACTGGAAATACATCATCTTTATTGAAAACTTCCTTAGCATGATGGTATATAAAACAACATGAGATTACTTAGGGACATACATAATAAAGTGGCTGTAACGACCCAAGTTTTAAATGGAAATTTAGTTCATATAATTATGTCATATAATCACATGAAATCACAACATAATAAACTAATAAGTGCTATGAAACATTTAAACATAAGTTTGTCACTTCTGTGATTTGAATTTCGAAAATCTCACAGACACAATTACGATCAGTAAGTTATTTGGAGTCTAATATGACCAACTTAATTTTTGGTGAATAGTAACATACCCTTATGAATAGTAATGTTACCCATATGAATAGTAACATGCCCTAATTAATAGTAACTTTAAATATGATAGTATATAAATAATATTCTAGTGGAAGTACAATATACCTATATCTGGGAATAAGAAAATAAATGTTTTAAAATTGTTGTTTTTCATATAAATTGTGATTTTAAATAAAAATTAAATGAATAAAATTTAGAATTTTTTAAAAAAATGGATTTAATTTTTAGATTCATCACATCGAAAAATGGTTATGGTGATTTTTTTCGATTTTTCTGAATTACTTGAATTTTTGGTGAATAGTAACATACATTAATTTACTGTATAAATAAATTATAATTTAAATCCACTATTCTTGACATCATAAGTGATGTAAGCACCCAAATATCGAAATCACATGCACTTATTACTATTTTTGGTCATGGAATCATAACTATTTCTTGTCTTATGGAAAAATAATAAAATAATGATTATAATATTATGAAAACCCTCTTCTCCTCCACTATAAATACTACCCATCCTTAACTATTATCTTCACTCCTCTCAAACCCTGTACCTTGCCTATATTCTGCCCAAATCACTCCAAAATAACCTCCCCCATGTCTAACCGCCATTGGTCTCCTCAAAAGACCAAATCTTATCCCCTCAAGAGGCTCTCAAGTATGATTGATTCAAGAGGTCAATTCCTATTTTCAATTCTTTTACTTTCTTTTCAAGTTATTTTGTTTAATTTTCTATCCTCACCTCTCTTCATCCAAATGTTATGAAAAATGCAGTACCTTAAATTTACTTTAATATTTTTATGATAATTGAATAATTTATTATCATCTCTCCTTTACCCTTCTTTTATTTTAGTAGTAAAGACACTATCTGAATGTGTAAATTTACCACATTCAAGGATGATGGGTTCTCAATTTCCATTACCATATTAAATTATAGACATGAAACCATTTTCATGGTTAAAACAGACCATAAAATATGTATTATGTATCATCTATGTTTTTGGAGTCCTTTTTTACACATGGTTTTGATTTATAAAATAAAACGTGTTCATTATAGTTGAAAACCCCCAATTAACCCAAAAGGTTTTCAATAAAGTTTTATATAATGATTCAAATTCAATCCAAGTAACTGAATTAAATTTTCAAAAATTTAACCTTATGGATGTTCAATAATTAAATATAACTTCAATTTTTGACAACCACCTTCATCATACATTTTTATCCGAACATGAACTGATCATTAAAACCAAGCTGGCAAACAGACCCAAACAATGAAATTGAACCTCATAACAAAAAATGGTTATAAATGAATTTAAAAAGGTTATAATTTTACATATATAAGATGTTATGGACTTATTAATTAATAAAAATAATTTTTTATTCAGGTCATTAATAAAAAGTGGAGAACACCATCAGATTTGAGGTAAGGAATCCTCTCCATTTTAATTTTATTCAAGAATATACTCTATGAGATTCCATTTTATGTGTAATCCCTAATGAATGGGTATTATTTATCATATACTCATACTTCTCTAATGATTTATATTATATGGTAAATCCCTTTTTCTCTCATCAATCCTTCTTAAGTACACCTGATACCTTGCCAATAATCTGTAAGAGATTCTGCCTGAACCTCCTTTGTACCTTCGGGTTGCCTTATCATTCTTTTACCAAAATGAAGTTATCTTATAGTTTTATGTGAATATTCTAAATTCTGTGTGTATTTTCTAAATTAATTTACCAATCCCCTTTCATTATTCTGTTTTAGGTATATACAAGTTTTTAAGTGATTCCCTCCTCAATACTTCCCAGTAAGAAAACCTGTTTTAAGAAAACTTCCTGAATTCTTACCCAATTTCAAGTGAAATCCATATTCTATTTTAAGACACCATTGTATTTATAAAATCAGTCATTTTTATTATGAAAACCTTCTAGGTTCACTTTTTGTTTTTTATAAAGTATTGTTCCCTTTTCTGTTTTAAAGGCTCTATAGTATTTTTCTTAAAACCACTCAAAAATGTTTTAATGCTAACATTTCTTCTATAATTTTCTTACATGTTGTCACTTCTACTTGTCATAACATCCCATGATACATGACTATATTACCTTATGAATTTACATGTATATTTTAGTTCATTTCTTTCATGGAAACTTTTATGATACACCCATTTGTTATGATTTATGTCATGATTATGATACCCAATACTTTCCATGGGTAACCCTTATGTTTATATATGATATATTATGTATGATAAATTATGTGGAAAATATATTCATAAAAAGTTAATATGGTTTCTCCCACATAGAACTACAATGCATTATGTAAATTTGAGTGTTATGATACGTTATGTGCAACGGTCTTGGCGGTTAGCCTTGGAATGTGCTACTATATGCAACGGTCTTGGCAGTTAGCCTTGTCTTGTGCTAATATGGGAAATGGTGTTGGTGGTTAGAATTTAATCATACTAAATTCATGTTTTATGTTTCTTCCACATTACTATGACTCCATGTTTATATGATTCAGTGTATATATGTTATGATTCCATATTTTACATGCTTTTTTATATCATAATGCCATGAATTCTATCCCATGTGCTAATGCTTTTTTCTTATGGTTATTCCATTACTGGGATTTTAGCTCATCCCTTTGTTCATTTTATCCCTAGGTTTTCCTATACAGATGTTCAATCACAATGGAAGATAGGAGATCATTATGGAGTTTAAATAAAAAGTTGTTTTCATAATGTTTGATTATGTACCTAGTCTTCCAAGACACTAGAGTTTAGGATACTTGGATTGTACTCTGATATATAATTATGCTTAAAATCATGTAATGTTATATGTAAAAGGCTAGGGTATCTATAGTTGGTATCAAACATAGTTTCAGTTATTTTTGGAGAATAGGAATAAATCACCATAGTGAGAACCTTAAGGATGAGACTGAGTATAAGAAAACATCCCTAAATTTTGGGTAAGTATAGAGTAAGTGGTTTATCATGCAAATAAATCCCTTTCTGGATACAAACAGGTAGAGGTGGATCTGGCATAGATGTACTTAGGAGTGAAAACTCGGAAAATGAGTTTCGGACTTGACATGGGGTATCCTGGAACATGAAAATGGGCCTTGTTTCACTATTGGGTTGACACTCCTGATGGATATTCTTTGGTGAATTCATGATATTATTAAGAACCATTTTAAGGGAATAAAAAAATCCCATAAGAATATAAGTTAAGAAATAGATCAAGGATAACCTAGATTTAAACCTAAGGAATCACAATTTATGATATACTTCTCTTTTCAATTTTATCCTTTTATGTTCAAAAGTTTACTTTTTATGTTCAATAACTAAGTATTCAAGACCTATAATTTTATGTTCTTTTTCTTAGTTTTTCTTAGTTAATGATGGCAAATATAAGAATAACTTACAACAACCAATGTGATAGGAAATGTAAAGATTTCTCTAATGATATGCCTGATATGATGGGAATGGGTGCTCAAAAATTCATGATAATACATGCTCAGCTGTCTCAAGTTATGAATAATAACTTGAATCATGTGGAACACCCTCCTCCATGGATAGTTCAAGTTTCCATTGAATCCTTCATGTGGAAAAGGTGTTCCATGTTTAGCGGATCTTCTGATCCCCTCAACGAAAAATAGTGGATTAACTCCTTTTAAAATATATTCTCCATCCACTAGTGCTCGGAAGAAGAGGAAGTTGTACTAGTGGTCTATTGTTTTGATGGGGAAGCTAATCAGTGGTGGACATTGATCAATAATACAACGTCCCAAGAGGAAATTGATTCCATGGATTGGTAGGAATTCAAGAGGGTGTTTTCAATAAATATTTTCCTTGAACCATCTATCTCAAGATGAAAAGAGAATTTCTCAGACTCAGGAAGAAGGAAGATGAATCCATCAGGGTGTATGAAGAAAATTTTACAAGGCTTGAAAGGTATTCCTCTATCTTTTTCATGAACACCTAAAGTAATGTGTATCACTTCTACAGTGGACTAAAGCCGAGTATACAAAAAGCATTGGTGATTTGAGACTTTGATAGTTTTGAGGAGATTGTCTGTTGTGACCTCAAGGTTGAAATAAAGATTGGATACTCTCAGTATCTCATGGACCTAGTGATAAGAAGCAGAAAATGAAGAAAAACATGGGTGGTTCAAAAAAAAATCCCATGATGGAATGAAGCCTGAATATCCCACTGGTAAAAGTTGTGGGAATAAGAATCTTGGGAAATATATAAAGGGAACCAAGAATTGATTCAAACGACAAAGAATGGAACATATAGCCAAGAACTGCCGAAGGGATATGAAGAATCTTGTTACTGTGGAAGAAGAAAAATGGTTCAGATCAACACTCATCCTGTAGTGTAGTGTTATAACTTCACAGAGCATGGGCATTATTCAAAAAATTTCCATAAGCCAAGGGTTAATGAAGGAAATCAACAACAACCTCCAAGGAAACAAGGAAGGGATTATTTAATCACTACTGCTGAGGTGGAGCTGGAAAACAATGTGGTGATAGGTATGTTGTTTATTAATTCAAAAATAGTGAACACACTATTTGATTCTAGTTCTATTCATTCTTTCATATCTTTCAAGTTCAGTTGAACTATTCAAACAAAACCTCAAAATTTGGAGGATAAGTTATCTCTGAGAATAGTGAATGGGGAAATTATTGTATCCATGATTTATAACTCCTCCCTAATTAACATTTGTGGACTTAACCTCTAATAAAATCTCTTCATACTTTGTTTAGTGGGGTTTGATGCTATCTTAGGCATGTATTGGCTATCTTTATACAAATCCAATATCAACTGTCAGGAAAGGGAAATCACTCTTCACATCCCGAAGCATCCCCTGATTCTTTACTAGTGTAAGGAGGAAGAAGAATATTCTTTAGAATTAGTGTCTTATGTGTGGATATTTATTCCTAATTAGAAAACATTTCTTGCTCAAATGATTGAGAAAAAGGAGAGAATAATTCTTAAAGACATGAAAATCATGAGGGATTGCCCTAATGTATTCCCTGAAGAGTTTCATGGTATTTCTCTTGAATGATAGGTTGAGTTATCAATTGAAATTATTCCTAGATATTTTCCTATATCAATGAAACCTTATCTAATGGCCATTGTAGAGTTGGAGGTTCTAAAGAAGAAGTTATAGGAGAATTGGGAGAAGGGCTATATATGCCCGAGTTCTTCACCTTGGGGTGCATCGGTCATCTTTGTCAAGAAGAAGGATTGATCAATATGCCTCTGTATTGATTATAGTTATCTAAATAAAATCATGATAAAGAAAAAGTATCCCCTGCCATGGATAGATCACTTGTTCAATTAGCTTCACAGGTCCAGTTATTTCTCTAAGGTGGACCTTCGGTCGAGATATCACCAATTAAAGGTGAGGAAGAAAGATATTCCCAAGACTTCCTTTCAAATGGGGTATGAACACTATGAGTTCATAGTGATGCCCTTTAGACTCACTAATTATCTATCAATTTTTATGGATTTAATTAATATAGTATTTAGATATTACCTCGAAACATTTTTGGTAGTCTTTATTAACGATATTCTGATATACTCCAAGAGTAAGGAGAAACCTGAGGAGCATTTGAATATTCTGTTAAAAACTTTGAAAATGGGGAAGCAATATAAAAAGTACAGTAAATGTGAGTTCTGGATAGGGGAAGTATCATTCTTGGGGAATGTTATCACTAACAATGGGATATATGTGGACACTTCCAAGACAAAGGTGATTGAAGAGTTGCCCAGGCCAACATCTGTAATAGAGATCCACATCTTTTTGGGTCTATCTGGGTATTATAAACGATTTTTGAAGAACTTTTCATGATTTTAAAACCCAATGACCAAGATGAAATGGAAGGGGGTAATGTTTTTCTAGACTCAAGAATGTGAAGACTATTTCAAGGAGTTGAAAAAGAGTCTTATCATTGTGTTAGTGCTCACACTCCCAATAAGTGGAGAACTCTTTATGGTGTACAATGATGCTTTAAAAAAGGATTTGGTTGTGTGCTAATTAAAAATTATAAAGTGATAGCCTATGCCTCAAGGAAATTGAAAATACATGAGAAAAACTATCTTACGCATGATCTGGAATTAGTGGTAGTGATCTTTGCATTACAAATCTGTTGGCATTATATCTATGGGGAGAAGTGTGAGATATATACTGACCACAAGAGTCTCAAATATATATTCACACAAAAAGAGAATAATATGAACCAATGAAGATGGATAGATCTCATCAACTAATATGACTACTCAATCCACTACCACCCCGGTAAGGAAAATATGGTGGAAGATTCTCTAAGTCAAAAAAATCCTGAATCTTTATCAGTGATGAGAATTGAAAAGGATCCAATGTTCTTAGATTTTCATAGGATGGACATGGGAATAATTAAATTAGGAACATCATCAATCCTTTCTCAAATTATTGCTCAACCATCCCTCATAGATAAAATAAAGGATTCTCAAAGAAAAGATGTGAAAATTATGAAAAGGGTGGAAGCTATTAGAAATGGAAAATCCTTAGAGTTTATGATTGATGAGGAAGGAGTTATAAGATTTGGGTCACGTTTACATGTACCATTCAATCTAGAGATAAATAAGGATCTTTTAAATGACACACATATCTCGACCTTATTTATTCAACCAGGGAGAAAAAAGATGTATCGAGATCTCTGAGAAAACTTTTTGTGGGATAATATGAAAAGAGAGATTGCTTAATATACATCATTATGCCTAGAATGTCAGAAAGTGAGGGTTGAGAGGAAAAATTATAAGGGGATGATGCAATCACAACCCATACCAACATGTAAGTGGGAGAACATAACCATGGAATTTGTCACTAGACTTCCAAGGACACCAAGAGGAAACAATTCTATATGGGTCATTGTGGATCGTCTTACAAAGATATGTCACTTTATCAAGATTTGAGAGGACTTGTCATTAGATCAAATTGCACGGATAAATATAAAAGAGGTGGTAAGGATGCACTGATTACCACTATCTATTGTATCTAATCGACATCTGAGATTTACCTCGATGTTTTTGAAAAGTCTCAAAAATTATATTATCACTGAACTGAACTTCAATATGGCCTATCATCATCAAACTGATGGCCAATCGGAGCGAACTATTCAAACACTAGATGACATGTTGAGAGTGTGTTCGATGGAATTCAAAAGATGATGGAACCAATATCTTCCACTAGTTGAATTCTCCTACAACAACAGTTTCTACTCAAGAATCCAAATGACACCATAATAGGCACTTTATGGGAAAAGGTGCAGAACACCAGCATGTTGGGATGAAGTCGGTGAGAATAATCAGCCCCAGGTACATCGTCCCCTTAGAGATTCTTGATCGTGTCAGGGTTATGGCCTATCATCTGGAACTTCCTCCTACCATGTCAAAAGTACACAATGTCTTTCATGTATCCCTCTTAAGGAAGTACATACCAGACCATTCACATGTACTCTCTTCAGAGGTGGTATAGTTATAGGATGATATTTCTTATGAGGAGCAGCCAGTGAAGATCTTGGATCATAGAGATAAAGTTCTACATAACATTACTACTCACCTGGTCAAAGTGCTATAGCAGAATAATAAGTATGAAGAGGCAATATAGGAATTGGAGGAGAAAATGAAGGGAAAGTACCCACACCTATTTATAGCTTAGAATGTAAAACGAAATTTCAAGGGATAAATTTCATAAGGGGGGGATAATGTAATAGCCTAATGTTTTCAATGGAAATTTCCTTCTTTTAATTATGTCATATAATCACATTAAATCACAACCTAATTAACTACTAAGTGTTATGTTACCTTTTAAAATAATTTTTTCACTTCTGTTATTTTTATTTCAAAAATTTGACATACATAGTTGTGATCAGTAAGTTATTTTGAGTCTAATATGACCAACATAATTTTTCATGAATAGTAACATACCCTTATGAATAGTAATGTTTCCATTATGAATAGTAAAACACCCTAATGAATATTAACCTTACCTATGGAAGTATATAAATAAGATTCAAGTGGAAGTACGATATACCTATATCTGGGAATAAGAAAATAAATGTTTTAAAATTTTTGTTTTTCGAGTAAATTGTGATTCTAATTAAAAATTAAAATAATAATTTTTAGATTTTTTTTTGGTAAATGGATTTATTTTTGGTATTCTACATCTTGAAAAATTGTTATGGTGAATTTTTGGGATTTTTCTGAATTACATGAATTTTTTGGTGAATAGTAAAATACATTAATTTACCGTATAAATACATTGTAATTTAAATCCACTATTCTTGACATCATAAGTGATGTAAGCACCCAAATATCTAACTCATAAGAACTTATTACTATTTTTTGTCATGGAATCATTATTATTTCTTTTCTTATGAAAATATAAGAAAATAATTATTATAATATAATGAAAACCCTCCTCTCCTCCACTATAAATGACACCCATCCTTACCACATATCTTCACTCATCTCAAGCCTTGTGACTTGCCTATATTCTGCCCAAATCACTCCACAAGATCCTCCCCAATGTCTAACAGCCCTTGGTCTCCTGAAAAAACCAAATCCTCTCCCCTTAAGAGGCTCTCAAAGAAAATGGATTCAATAGGTAAATTCCACTTTTCAATTCTTTTACTTTATTTTCAAGTTATTTTGTTTACTTTTCTATCCTTACCTATCCTCATCCAAAAGTTTTGAAAAATTTAGTACCTTAAATGTACTATAATGTTGTTATGATAATGGAATAAGTTATTATCATCTCTCCTTTACCCTTCGTTTATTTTAGTAGTAAAGACACCATCCGAGATGTGTAAATTTACCACATTCAAGGACGATGGGTTTTCAATTTCCATTACCGTCTTCAATTATGGTCATGAAACCATTTTCATAGTTTAACCAGACAATAATATATATATTATTTATCATCTATGGTTCTATAATACTTTTTACTCATTATTTTGATTTATAAGACAAAATGTGTTCGTTGTGGTCAAAAACTGCTAATTAACCCAAAAGGTTGTCACTAAAGTTTTATATAATGATTAAAATTCACTCCAAATAACCAAATTAAATTTTAAACCGTGTATCCTTCTGGATATTCAATAATAATATATAACTTCAATTCTAGACAACCACCTCATCATACATGTTTATCCAAACATGAACCGATCATTAAAACCAAGGAAGCAAACATACCCTAACAATGAAATTGAACCTCATAACCAATCAAAATGGTCATAAATGAAATTGAAAAGGTTATAATTTTACATATAGAAGAAGTTAAAGAATTATTAAATAATAAACCAATTTTTTTAATTAATTTCATTAATAACAAGTGGAGAACACCATCAGATTTAAGGTAATAGAACCTCTCCATTTCACTTTTATTCAAGAATGTCCTCTATGCTATGACATTTTATGTGTAATCACTAATGATGGGGTATAATTTTGATCCTCCCTCATACTACCCTCATGATTTATAAGAGATGATAAAACTCTTTCTCTCTCATTAATACCTCTTAAGTACACCCGATACCATATCGATAATCCGTAAGGGATTCTACCTGATCCTCCTTTATTCATTCGGTTTACCTTATCATCCCTTTACCAAAATGATGTTATATTATATTTTTATGTGAATCTTTTAAATACTGTGTATATGAACCAAATTTATTTATCAATCCCCATTCATTATTCTATTTTTGAGATATACAAGTTTTTAAGTGATTCCCTCCTCAATTCCCGACAAGCAAACCTGTTTTAAGGGAACTTCCCGAATTCATACCCAATTTCAAGTGCACTATATATTATATTTTAAGACACCATTTTCTTTATAAAAATCAGTATTTTTTATAATGAAAACCTTATGGGTTCACTTTTGATTTTTTATAAAGTATTATTATCTTTTCCATTTTAAAGGCTCTATAGTATTTTCCCTAAAACCTCTCAAAAATGTTTTAATGCTAAAATTTCTTAAATACTTTTCTTACATGTTGTCACTTATACTTGACATAAATTACTATGATACATTCCAATTTCCCTTATGAATTTCCATTTATATTTTAGTTCCTTTATTTCATGGACACTTTTATGATACACCCATTTGTTATGATTTATGTCATGATTATGGTACCCAATACTTTCCATGGGTAACCCTTATGTTTATATATAATTGATTATGTATAATTAATTAAATGAAAAACATATTCCTGAAAAGTTAAGATGGGTGTGCCTATATATCACTCCAATTAATTGGGAAAATTTAAGTCTCATGAGACGTTATGTGCGATGGTCTTGGTAGTTAGTCTTGGCATGTGCTACTATGTGCAACGGTCTAGGCGGTTAACCATGGATTGTGCTATTATGGGAAATGGTCTTGGAGGTTAGCCTTGACTCATACTAAATTCATGTTTTATATTTCTGCCACATTACTATGACTCCATGTTTATATGATTCCATGTTTATATGTTATGATTCCATATGTTACATTCCTTTTTTTATATCATCATATCATGCCTTATATCCCATGTGCTAATGATTTGTTCTTATAGTTAAGTCCTAGGTAAATCGGCCCCTTAGAGATTCTTGATCGTGTCAGGGTTGTGTCCTGTCAACTGGAACTTCCTCCTACCAAGTCAAAAGTACACAATGTATTTCATGTATCCCTCGTAAGGAAATACATACAAGACCCTTAACATGTACTATCTTCATAGGTGGTACAATTAGAGGATGATATTTCTTATAAGGAGCAGCCAGTGAAGATCTTAGATCATAGAGATAATGTTCTACATAACTAGACTACTCACCTGGTCAAGGTACTATAACAGAATCATAAGTATGAAGAGGTAATATAGGAATTGGAGGAGGCAATGAAGGAAAAGTACCCGCACCTATTTATGGCTTAGAATGTAAAACTAAATTTCAAGGGAGAAATTTCATAAGGGGGGATAATGTAACAACCCAAAGTTTTCAATAGAAATTTACTTCTTATAATTATGCCATATAATGATATGAAATCACAACATAATGAACTAATAAGTGCTATTTTACCTTTAAAAATAGGTTTTCCACTTCTGTGATTTTTATTTTGAAAATCTGACATACACGGTTGTGATCATTATGTTATTTTGAGTCTAATATGACCAACATAATTTTTAGTGAATAGTAACATACCCTTATGAATAGTAATGTTGACCTTATGAATAGTAACTCACCCTAATGAATATTAACCTTACCTATGATATTATATAAATAAGATTCAAGTTGAAGTACGATATACCTATATCTGGGAATAAGAAAATAAAGGTTTTAAAATTGTTGTTTTCAAGTAAATTGTGATTCTAATTAAAAATTAAAATAATAATATTTAGAAAATTATTTTAGGTAAATGGATTTAATTTTTTTATTCTACACGTTGAAAAATGGTTAGGGTGAATTTTTTGGATTTTTCTAAATTACTTGAATTTTTGGTGAATAGTAAAATACATTAATTTATCATATAAATACATTATAATTTAAATCCACTATTCCTGACATCATAAGAAATGTAAGAACCCAAATCTTTAACTCACAAGAACGTATTACTATTTTTGGTCATGGAATCATCACTATTTCTTTTCTTATTGAAAAATAATAAAATAATGATTATAATATAATGAAAACCCTCCTCTCCTCCACTATAAATAACACCCATCCTTACCACTTATCATCACTCATCTCAAGCCTTGTTAATTGCCTATATTCTACCCAAATCACACCCCAAGATCATCCCCCATTTTCAACAGCCCTTGATCTCCTGAAAAGTCCAGATCCTCTCTCTTTAAGAGGCTCTCAAAGAAGATTGATTCAAGAGGTAAATTCCTCTTTTCAATTCTTTTACTTTATTTTCAAGTTATTTTGTTTAATTTTCTATCCTTACCTCACCTAATCCAAATTTTTTGAAAAATTTAGTACATTAAATGTAGTAGAATTTTTTTATGATAATGGAATAATTTATTATCATCTCCCCTTTGCATATCATTTATTTTAGTAGTAAAGACACCATCTGAGATGTGTAAATTTACCACATTTAAGGACGATGGGTTTTAAATTTCTATTACCATCTTCAATTATGGTCATTAAACCATTTTCATAGTTGATCCAGACCATAATATAAATATGATTTATCATATATGGTTTTATAATCCTCTTTTACTCATGATTTTGATTTTTAAAACAAAACATCTTCGTTGTGGTCAAAAACCACCAATTAACCCAAAAGGTTTCCACTAAAGTTTTATATAATGATTCAACTTCACTCCAAGTAACCAAATTAAATTTTCAACCATGTATCCTTTTATATATTCAATAATAAAATATAACTTCAATTCTATACAACCACCTTCATCATACATGTTTATCCGAACATGAACTGATCATTAAAACAAAGCAAGCAAACATACCGTAACAATGAAATTGAACCTCATAACCAATAAAAATGGTGATAAATGAAATTAAAAAAGTTATAATTTTACATATAGATAAAATTATAGAATTATTAATTAATAAACCTAATTTTTTAATTAATTTCATTAATAACAAGTGGAGAACACCATCAGATTTAAGGTAATGGAACCTCTCCATTTCACTTTTATTCAAGAATGTCCTCTATGCTATGACATTTTATGTGTAATCCCTAATTATGGGGTATAATTTTGAACCTCCCACGTACTAACCCCATGATTTATAAGAGATAATAAAACCCTTTCTCGCTCATTAAGACCTCTTAAGTACACCCGATACCATATCGATAATCCGTAAGGGATTCTACCCGAACCTCCTTTATTCCTTCGGTTTACCTTATCATCCTTTTATCAAAATTAAGTTATATTATATTTTTATGTGAATCTTCTAAATTTTGTGTATATATACCAAATTCATTTATCAATCCCCTTTCAGTATTCTATTTTGGGGATATACAAGTTTTTAAGTGATTCCCTCCCCAATTCCCGACAAACAAACCTGTTTTAAGGGAACTTCCCGAATTCATACCCAATTTCAAGTTCACTATATATTATATTTTAAGACACTATTTTATTTATAAAATCAATCCTTTTTATTATGAAAACCAAATGGTTTTACTTCTGGTTTTGTATAAATTATTCCCTTTTTCATTTTAAAGTCTCTATAGTATTTTCCTTAAAACCTCTCAAAAATGTTTTAATGCTAAAATTTCTTAAATACTTTTCTTACATGTTGTCACTTATACTTGAAATAAATTCCCATGATACATGCCTATTTTACCTTATTAATTTCCAATTATATTTTAGTTACTTTATTTCATGTACACTTTTATGATACACCCATTTGTTATTCTTTATGTCATGATTATGGTACCCAATCCTTTCCATGGGTAACCCTTATATTTATATACAATTTATTATGTATAATTAATTAAATAAAAAATGTATTCCTGAAAATTTAATATGGATATGCCTAGATAGTTCTCTAATTCATTGGGTAATGTTGAGTCTCATGAGACGTTATGTGTGATGGTCTTGGAAGTTATCCTTGGCTTGTGCTACTATGTGCAATGGTCTAGTCGGTTAACCTTGGCTTGTGATACTATGGGAAACAGTCTTGGAGGTTAGCCTTGAATCATAATAAATTTATGTTTTATGTTTCTGCCACATTACTATGACTCCGTGTTTATATGATTCCATGTTTATATGTTATGATTCCATATGTTACATGCCTTTTTTATGTCATCATGTCATGACTTCTATCCCATGTGTTAATGCTTTGTTCTTATGGTTATTCCCTTACTGATGTTTTAGCTCATCCCATTGTTCATGTTATCCCCAGGTTATCCTATTAATATGTATGATCAAAATGTAAGATATAAGCTCATTATATATTTTATAGAAAAAAATGTTTTTCATAATGTTTGATTATGTACCTATTCTTCCAAGACACTAGACTTTACGATCCTTGTCTTGTACTTTGATGTATAAGTATGCTTAAAATCATGTAATGTTATATGTAAAAGGTTAGGGTCACTATATTGGTGAGATATAAAGCTTAGTAAGGGTATAAACATGGAATAACATGGATAAATAAATACATGTTAGAAAATAGGCATAAAAATGGGGCATAAAATGTGTGAGAATCACAAACATGAATAATAAGTCATGATATAGCATGATAATCATAACATGGGATTTGTGGCAACAACTTAGAACACTACATCATAAATATAGGTCAAGGATAACTGTTAAGACATAAGGATGGAAAAATTCCCATAAATTAATAAGGTTTAATCCTTTCCAAAAATGACATCACATGAGTATAAACATTACCCAATGTATTAGAGTGCTATATAATTTTGTGTGCACCCGTCACTTTCATATCATTCTCATTCTTAAGTTTGCAACATAGATCATACAACATGGATTCATTTATAATCATATTTTATTCCATGATCAAGGAGTATGGAATAAATAATTGTATGTACCAATTCAAAAAGATATAAGTTTATAAATGTGAATAACCTAGATAAGAAATGGGTATAGTATTCACTACACAATTGTTTGGGCATGGAAAATTGTGGTGAAATTTCGGTAGCATAACATCATCACTTAAAAATTCATAAAATGGGTTGATGAGAGAGAAATGGGACTCTCATAATTTTGAAATAAATTATACATTAAGGGGGATATGTAATAACTTATCCCATTATAAGGAAATGAATATAAAATATACAAGGTAAAGAAGATATTTGAATAAAGAGAATAAAGGAAAAGGTCCTTTACTTGATTGTGTGACCCCAATTGCTTGGAAGAAGCTTATTGAGAGTTTGGGGGAACCTTGGGAGGACTATAGAGAAGTTATAGGATATTAAAGACATTATACAATGATTTTTAGTGAAGATAAATGTGATTTTTTGGGTTTATATAAGAAAAGAGTGGGAATTTCTTTAATATTTTTCAAACATAGATTTTGGACTCTATATAAAAAAATAACCAAAAGCACAAACCTTACCATGATTTTTTGACCATGGTTTTGGAAAAATGGTATTGGTTTAAATTATTTTACAAGTCCAAGGTCCAAAATTAATAAAATATTACCCTTTATTATGTGGAAGTGATTTATAGTCTTCAAGAAATGATTTTAAAACCTTAACATATATTAATGGTTTTGGAGGAATCATAAAGGATTTATAAAAATAATAAAATAAATATAAAATCACATTATTTTAAATTGAAAACATATATTTTTTCTATCATTCCTTTAATATTATTTATTACATAGATTTTTGGGTCATAATGATGTCATAATACACAAAGTATATTTATACTGTATTTAATTTATACCAAAAAATTCAACCATCTCAGAAAATTATGAAAAATTAACCATTAGATAATTTAGATGTTATAATTCCATAAATAATATTCATTTTATATAAATAACTTTATAAATATGTGATTTTTGACTTTTAAAATAATAATTGACATTTATTGAGAAATGCTTTGTTTTTTTACAATAACTGTTTTCGAACCCTTATAAAAATTAAATTTGAATTCATAAATATTATATGATCATTTATATTTAATAAAAGTTATTTAATAATAATAATTTATTAAAATATTATTTATTTAAAAAATTCATTGATTCATCAAAATAAATTCCTTAATTGTATTTGAGTATTACCGAAAATATAATTTGTGTTTTATTGTATCAAAATAAAAATCATTTATAAAGTAACAATAATAGGATGAAAATATATTCATTATTATATAAAATATAATGTAAATAATCATATTTATAGGGTCTTGATATATATCCCTTTAATACATCCACAAACTTCATAAGAGTAAGGTGTGTGATGGTGAGACTTTCATGGGGGGGGGGGGGTTAGGTGAACATGGTTTGGTTCATGATCTCAATGAGCCTGAAATTCTCCTGTAAATGGTTTTGCTAATGATTAATTTGTTAGATATAATCTTGGGATTAGTCAAGGGAAAATCCCAATGATTCTATATCTCTCAAAATATCTGATAGATGGGATTTATAGGTAATGATCTTACTGCTTGATGTCATCACTTCATTTGTATGTGTCAATTGGATTGGTTAAAATCCTATATTTATACTTCTCCAATGGCCCGAAGGCCTTCATTTTTTATTTATTTTTGATAATCCACCTTTCAAGGGGTGAGGTGGAACCCTTACAAGGCCTGTAGGCATAACTATTCCATGATTATATTATAAATAGTAAAGATACTTAATGGTATTTTAAATACAATAATAAAACCAAAGAATTATATCTGTTTTCTATAACCATATTATATAATAATATATTTGATCAAATCAAAAGGGGAATTTTTTTATAACAGTTTGGGTTGTTAAATCATTCCATTTCAAATCTCATCTCATTATTTCTCATTGGAACTATATGTAACAATATTCAAAGGGAACCACAAACCTTTTACTATATGGTATGAATCATCATAAAGGTTTTCTTACACTATATGATCTTGTAATACTATAGCCACACCCATATCCCATGGATCATATATCTGTAGCATCACCAATATCATCATTATTTCATTCCTTGGTCATGGTATTACCATAATTCGATCCCTATAAAAATTTAACAAGAAATTTCAAAAAAATAAAATTAATTCTCCAAACAATATGGTGTCACCTCTCCTAGATCCTTATCAGTTGTTATTCTATGTTGGAGTACCCATATAAAAATAATAGATAGAGATAGTATAATTATTAACTAGGAAAATAAATCAATGCATATGAACTCTTAAGGGAATATATTTTTCATGCTCCTGAGCCTAAACTCAATCCATTAGGTCATCCTAGGAATTACTTCTCTCTACAGTTTGTATCTCTAGCACGAGGTTTATTATATAACTACCACTACCTCATAAGCTACATACCCAATAATTTTATCTCACACTAGTAATAGCCAAACATAGATAGTAAATAACCCACTCCACTCTAATTTCATTATCCTAGCCCTCATCATGGATCTACCCAACATTGAGAGTATCTTCTATAATTCCAGTTTCCATTATGGATAATTACAACACTATTATTATTTTCAATGATGTGGGTTCTCACCATAGATCATCATAGTATTGGGACTATTTTTTTAACATGGAATTAATAGTTAATTAAAATAATATTAAGAACTTATCCCTAAACTCAAACTTATTCATCAATCAATACAATATATAAACTATCCAAGAAATATGGAAATTAACACTCGTAAGGGTGATAGTGAACACTCTCACCCATTAAACGATCAAAATAAGGTGTCTCAAACCAACCCAAGGATAATACCTTAACCAAATCATAGCCTATGTGTGATCATATAATAATATATCATGGAGTATCAAATTAGGTTGGTGAAGAACCTAAGTTTCAAAAAATCTATCTCAATCTCAAAGGTTCTGTAAAGACACTGGTTTTTGATGGGTTTGAATTAACTCAATTTTGAGTTAAAAAGTATAGATCCCCTAAAAAAGATAAAATAGTAAATTCACCCTAGTAAATGTACATAGAAAAAATTTCTAATAAAACTATTGAGTCCAAAATAATTTTTTTACCCTTATGATGACTTTTGGTAATTTTCCAAGAAATTTAAATTTTTAGGGATATTTAATATTTATTACATAAATAAATATTTATCCTGAAAGTAGGAATAGTTATATACCCTTAATATAACCTTTTATGGGAATTTTTTTATCATGGTTGTATCTAGAATGACCATTTTTCCTAGGAAATGTATTATCTTATTTTTTAGGCTTTAAGTCTTAGTTCGAGATATTTTAAAATTTTAAAATGAAATACTAGGTTGTGGGAATTAGACCTAGGATTAAGTTATAAATATTATTTTATAATTTTTTAATAGGTTTTATTAATTTACAATATAAGTTCTCTCAAGAGGCTTCATATCATTCCTCAGTGTTCTTTGTGGTGATGATGAAGAACCCAGATCAAAGTGAAATTTTGAATCAATGATGAGATATGAAACCTTTATTTTCCTTATGAATTATTTCACATGTGATTTTATCCCCTTCACTTCATGTTAAAAAAACATTAATTCTATGGTTTAATTTGATTAAATCATTTAAATAATCAGAAATATTATTTTTCAATGAATAAAAAAAATAATTCAACTAAAGATTAATTTAATTATGCAAGGAGAGTGGATGAAAAAGTAAGTAAATAAAACTCATGCCTAATTCTATTTTTCCATGAATTGAATAAAACTAACTTTATTCCATTTAAGGTATGATTATTAAAATGGGATTATATGAATTATTTATTCCAGAATTTTTATGGTAATTCCTTAAAATTAATAACATATTTAATGTAATTTCATCTAACATATTTTTTTTATGATATTAATTTTTCATGTTCTAAGATAAATAATATTAATGTTAATATTATTATTTCTTTGAATTATTAATTTCATGAAATGATAAATGATATATGGTGAAAAATAGTGATGTAATAAATCTGGAATTTATTTTCTTGAATATCATATTCCCATGTTTTTCAATGAATGTGATTATGAAACATTCTATTGGGTGATCGGTGTTGAACTTGCCACCATATTTATTCATTATCCCTTCCCTTATGAATTGGATAAACCCTAAGTGATGATTTGGGATGGTAAGATGAACTAATACCATAATAGAAGTGGGAATGGATTCCAATTTGAAAAGATATTTGTTCCTACAAGGAATGGAGATATAGTGCAATGAAAAAGCATGGTGATGAATATAATAGAGATGAATACCACTATATGTATGGAATAAAGGCCAAGAAGTTTTATAATAGCAATGGAATATATTAAAATGAAAACTATATAGGATTAGGATAAAAAACATTCTAATAAGGAATAATATGAATCTGGTTAGATTTACTAACTACACTGCATGTATACCCCTAGGATAAACTTAATGCATGTTACTGTCATTTGGAACTTGGGTTTATTATTTTTATAAATACCACAACCTTTATGACTATGGGTAAAAAACTGTATAATTATATCCACATAGATTGACCATGTTCTAGCTATTCACATCATCCAATCAATAAGATCTACACATCATGAGACCCAAAGTACATGTCAAGTATGCATCAAAAAACAAATAATGATCTTGGTGTAACATTCCAAGTAACCCCTGAAGCATGAATTATTAGGTTCTAATAGACCACACACCATGTATGTTGAAAAAAAATGAATTTTTGTTCAATATACACTTTCAAATAATCTATAATAACTCATCGTGCACCACACTAGGGCATAAAATATGGGTGGGATTTACAAAAAATGGGAAGTGAAAGACTAATATAAGCTACTAACGAGGTATAAAAATCATGTAATTATAAGTGAATGACATTTATTAAATAGTTCAATATGTTTCAGGTGTTTTCGCACTTGTATTTCATAACTTGACACATAAGTATTCAATTTTAATAATTTTTTCACATAAATCATGTTGGTGCATACTTCAATGTTGGTGGGGGTTGTTTCCCAATCATTTTAAGGTATTTGTGATCTAATTTTCAAGAACATATCATTATTATAAGGGAGTGATGTTCAGTGTATAGAATGTGTTTAGAAACCCCTTGATGTGGTTTTGAGGGCAGGGAGTGGGTCCCTTGTATGTATTGTTGAGTAGGTAACCCTCCTATAAGATTAGGGTGTAGATTTTTAATACTCAGAGTGGGGTTCCTCTTTTCTGGCATGGGTTCTGTACCCCCTTGACCCAGATGAGGTGTGGGCCCCCCATACCATAGGTGGAGTTAGTAACCCCCTGACGGTATACTGGTTTATGGGTGTAGGACCCCACATATTATGTTCATTATTTTTCTATAATATTAGTTATGAGTTTTTTTCGAACTTAGGGTTAGGTACACCTCTGACTGATAAATAGTATATAGTGAGGTGTGAGTTCTCCATCATGATTAGTGAAGTAGAAAGGGAGTTTGGAGGTTTGAATAATTATGTAAATGAGTTATATGGATGTTCTAGGTCACATAATATATTATAAATATCTATATTCCTTTATGATATGACCTAAAAATAAGTTGTTGACTATAATTATATGAGAATTTAGATATATTGGATATAATTGGATGCTCATAAAATATGAATCTTAAAATATTTGTGCTAGGATAGATAAGTCCCTCCATTTTACCATGGTTTCCTTGAGATTAAATCATATTTGGTTTTATTTAAAATTCATCTAATTATTTCCCAATGACTTGAGTTTTGATCTAACCTATTGGTAATCCTTTCTTTGTTTATTGGGGGCATCCTACTAGGAATGTTTAAACTAACCCCTATATGAGTTTTGTGACCAAATTGTTTTGTATCTGTAGATGTTGTATGGTTTGGTGTTTCCTCTAGGGATATAGAGATAATAGATCTAGTGGATCCAGTCAAGCTGAGTCATAGTGATGGTTGATGACACATAATAGAGTTGATTTCTAGTTCTATTTACTTCCCAAATGTTTATGCAATATAGGATTATTTTTTCTTATTGTATGTTAGTGGTTCCTCGTGATATTATTTAATGTATATTTACCTTTTTTATTCTACCATATGGTGTTTTATTGGATAGTTATTGTTTCATTCATGATTTTGTTATCCAATTTTGTTATTTTTATATACTATTGGTGGTTGTTGTATATATCTAGTGCATTTGGTTTCAATATCTATTATAGGTTGATATAGTATAAGGATTCCCATGAATTTATATATCATCCTAGTTTGAGTCTTTAACCCTTGGCCTATAAAAGGTAGGCTTGGGATGAAACACTCGGCCTACTATCAACTTAGGTGGGGTCTTTTTGGGTCAAATCACATCAAAATAGAATCAGAGAGGTTCAAGTCTTAGGGATGGATACTAGTGTTAGTTTTCTTATAAGTATCAGTATGTGATTTAGGGAAAATATGATAAAGGTGTCTCAAGTTTGGTTATCATACCAAAGATATTAGTGCAGGTCTTATAACTGAAGTATCCTAAGATGACCAATTAGTCGAGCTAGAATTATAAGGAATCATTTGTTGGGTATAATTAAGTTAGTACATAGATCATAAAGTAGTCAATCATGTTCATTCATGTTCTTCATATGTTATATCTCCTAGATATTCTCTAGTAACTACGGGTTCATCCTATCTAAAATAGAATGTCACTCACTAATAACTAGCTCAGGTTTAGAGACAAGATTGTAATGTTTTTATGGAAATGGTTGATCCTTTCGCCACTAATGATTGGAGTGATGAGGAATTTATTCATGGATCTGATTGGGTGATATTAATTCCCTACATGCATATGGAAAATACCCCATCATTGTGATTTGAGAAAATCTTATTGTATAGAAAATGTTCATACCCACCAATGATACTAATTATGGGTTGATTATGCTCTGTGTGTTCTAGTGAGAAAGGCATATTGATATTTGAGTTGAACCTGATCTTTGGGAAATAGAGGATTAGTTAGATTAATTTATTCATTTTTTCTAATATATTAAAACACCCACCAATGAAGTAGTGGTTCACACATCAAATTTCTTCCATGACACGGTGATTCACTGTATGATGTTTATCTAAACTTATTAAAGTGACACTCGACCATGTTTGGAATTTTAATTTTTGTTTTGAAAGTTTTATTTCATGATTTAAAAGATAGTTTAGTTCATAATATGTTGGACCCTCTATAAGGAAGAATGGATATGATTGAGTTTATGATGATATTTTTGGATGAGGTAATCCTTAGGTGAGATTCAAAGTAATTATATTGAGCTTAGAAGTTTGAGTGAGTCTTATAGGGAGGTATTTGAATTTATTTTGTGTATTAATGAATCTCCCACATATGTAGGATCTTATACTAAATAATTTATAGGTTAGGTCTTTTCTATTAGTAGGGTGTCATGGTTTGGGAATAGGATAATGTCTTCTTTATGATTACCAGAGTGGTTCCATGAAGAGAAATTCAAGAATGAAGCCAGTATAAAGCATTAACCATCCCATAGTAGGCTTGGTAGTCTTACATGATGTGAATTTTGGATTAGAAAATTATGGTGTGAAATAGGATAGGGGTGGATGAAGTTTCGATCCACTATTACTACCACTACCTCTAGGTGGTGCTTCCTATAGTTAGGGTCATAAATAGTTTCATGAAATGGATGGTTTTGATCAGACAATTAACAAAATAGTTCAACGAATGAGTTATTTCTTATTCACAAACACTCAAACCCATCAATATTGATAAGATTATTTTTTTTACTTTTTATGATGTGGTTCAAAAATTAGAGATTCCATTGGAGCTTCTAGTAAGATCTTTTCAGCTAGAGACTCATACTAGTGGTCACTATTCCTTTGTCTATAGTATTTGAAAGCGTGATATTTCTTTCCATTGTGAGATATCGTATACAAAATTTCGATATATTGGGGGTTAGAAACAATGATATAAATGTTAGTGTGAATGGATAATCTGTGGTTATTGAGAGGTGTTGCGTTTTTGATAAGATGAGATAGGATTCAGCCAAAGCTATGATACGATCCCCTAGAATGGATTAGTAAGTTAGACTTATGGAGATTTCAGTTAATTACATACTATTTGGATAATATCCTAAGAAAATGTGGATATTGAGGAGGAGTGGTTTGAAGAAATGTTGAAGAATACATAAAAGTTATCTTGGTGTAATTTCTTGTCTTTCCATCATAGAGAAATTGGTTATCATAATTTTCTTCTTCAGAAGATATCGGTATTTTTTAATATTTATCAAATAACCCATTAAATCCAAGAAAATTGATGGTGTAATTGAGAACCTGTTATATGAATATTTCATCAAGCATGATGTAACCTCTTTATTACCATGTGTAGGTTGTTCTGTGGGAATTATTCAGGCATCTCTATTAAAATTTGGGAATCCCAGTGGCATTTTTTGGGATAAAAGAGCACCCCTTTCATGTTCATGAATGTGGTAAATATTTTTGGTAGTATTTATTGATGATAAATTAATCTAATATAAACCATAGGTCGACTAAATCATATTTTTGGAGTTGTTTTTAGCTTGATTTGAAAGAAACAATAGTGTAATAGACCCTCTAGGTGTGGGTTATGGATTTAAGAAGTCTAAATCTTATGATTTTTAGCAATTAGTTTCATTAAGAATCATATTTATAGAGTTGTGTGAAATTATAGTGGTGAATCTAGAGAATGGTGATGCCCCTTATGGGAATTTCATGTTTATAGGATAAAGTTGATGTATGAGTAGCTAGATCATCTATGGATAGTAGTACATCTATCATTAATTGTAGTACCCCCCCAAATTTTAACTAGTGGGAGAGATATAGTTTGGAAGTATTAATGATGGGGTTTTATGGTCATGTATTACCTTATAGTATACCTGGAGGATTATCCTAAAGTTGGGGAGTACATCACCTTACCTCTATACTGGATATTATTATTCCTATAAGACTATCCTTCATATTTTGGTGAGCTGGTTTCTAACTAAGGTCACCTAGTATGGTATAAAACCATAGTATTGATAGTCTGATCGAGTATTGATATTTTTCATGCAGTATCTCTAGTTATGTAGTGAAGGGAGTTTCAATTAGGGGATTTAGTTTTAGTTTTTTGAGTTGGAAGGTGTTATCCTTGGTTTGGATGTGACAAAGTAGGGTTATATAAATGGGTAAGGACCATCTTCTTTGGATAGTGGAAATATAGGTCAATAATGATTTAAAAATTGGAGGTAATGATTTTTGTGGTTTTTTGTCTATGTAAATTCTTATAATTCATTTTCCTAAAGAGTAACTATAACCTGGAAGAGTCAGTTATTGTTCTGGGTATGATCTTCTTTGGGATCAAATTTGTGAAGGTGAGGTTCTCACTGATAGTCAAGAAAAGTGTGACTTAAATTTAGATATACCTATAATATTATTGTTAGAAGTATTAGAATGTGTAACTTTTGGGTGGATATGATAAATTTAAGCATACCTAAAGAATCCTCTTTCTAAGAGTCCTTAAGGGCCTAGTGTGGAATCATTGAGTGAACCACCCTATACTAGGGTTTTTTTGGTTCAATGGTTTTCATGATGTATTATATGAAATTATATTTAATGGTGAGTAGCTTAACACTCAATAGGTGATACCTTTAAAATAACCCATTTAAGGTCAATATTAAATTTTTGGTGTTATTTGTGCCATGTGAGTGTAAAAGTTGGGCATGATATATTTTTTAGTAAGTTATCTTGGAAGATATTAGTATCGTACAATCCTAGAATCTATTCATGGATTTCTTGAGAACATTATGAGGTAAATTTTGTCTATAAGGAAGTATAATACAAGTGGAGGTCATTAAAATTAGGTGGTCAGATAGAGTATATCCTCTAAAATGGATGAATCCAAAGTTATCTTGGGGCTTGGAACTTCAGAGGTTGATGGAATATATATGAGGATAGGTTATGTTACTATATAAAGTAGTTTATTGATCCTAGGCGTGTAAAATCTTGATTTGTTTCCTTTTTGAGGATGAAAAGGTTTAAAGGTAGGGTTAATGAATTAACATGGGTTTTTTTATGTAGTTTATTTATATCAATTATGAATTATGAAGTCTTTGGTCCAATAAAATGGGTTAAATAGTAAATTCATATTATTAAACAACTATATTAATTCTTTTGATGATTCCATTGAGTTCAAACTACGGTGTTTACCCTTGGTATAAATATTTGTAATTTTGTAAGCAAGTTGAATTTTGAGGGATAATTAATTTTAATTAAATAAATAAATATGTATCCCATCAGTGAAAATTTTGATATATCCTTAATAAATAACCATATAGAAATTTTGGAATAGTTTTTTTGTCCAAAATAATTGTTTTCACCTAGGAGAGGTATTGTCTTCTTTTTTGGGATTTCAGTTTTGGATTAAAAAAATATTTGGTTTCTAAAATGAAATACCCAATTGTTTGAATTTGAAATTGTACTGAATTATAAATATTATTTTATAATGTTTTCATGGGGATTTTTTTTCTAATTTAAGTTCACCTAATATGATTCATATAGTTTCCCCATCCTTTTACACATACTATTACAGGATTTTATCATAAATATTCGATTAGATATAACCAATGGATCGAGAGGCCTATTGTATATAGAAGACTAGGTAAATAAAACTTAAACATGAATATAAAATAAAATGTATTAATTTTAATATTAATAATGAGATACTAAATCCATTTGATCTCCTAAAACATGATCAGATAACTTGGGTAATACATAAAAGAAAGGGGTGAGCTTTAAAGCCCAGTATGCGAATAAACA
Organism: Viscum album; assembly: GCA_963277665.1. NCBI lineage: Eukaryota > Viridiplantae > Streptophyta > Magnoliopsida > Santalales > Viscaceae > Viscum > Viscum album. The sequence goes on from OY728164.1 coordinate 493,481,298, forward strand.
TGGAAATGAGGCATAAAATGTGATTCAAATGTCATAACATGATATTATAAAAGAGATTCCTCAAGAATAAATAAAAGGTATAATAAAATAAATAACACCATATTATAGGATAATGGAAATATAGAAAATTTACTGTAAAATAAAACATGATATAAATATGAGCCAATGCTAACTGCCAGGACAACATCACATGGTGGAAAAAGTCTTATCATGGATCAGGTTCACTCAATAATCCCATAAATAATGTATCATGAGACAAAATAATTACCCAATGCATTGTATCACTATTTGGGTGCACCCATAATAACATGTACATGCTTATGTGGTCCACAAAAAGGAATCAATCATAAAGAATAATCATAAGGCGTAATCATAATGAATTTGAAATATAAACTTCAGCCATGTATTAACCCATAAAACAAGAGAGAATAAGATATTTATATATGTTATATACCTATATAACAAATTTAAAATCTTGTAATAACGTCAAAGATATAGAGAAAGTGAGTTAGAGTGAGAAAATTCATAACCCAAAAAAGGGTGGTTCATAGATAACCCTTACCTTGTGTTTCAGAATCACTCCACACTTTCTTTTAATATTATGAATAATCAAATTAAATTCATTAATCACTTAATTAATAACCTTTTACATCTATATTTTATTTACTTCAATTTTATTATGTTCATTTATTACAGTTTCATTTAGATATAAACACTAATTTCATTATTCTGAGAGTGTTTATTTCATGGTTCCAAGGTCGGATCACTTGCAGATAATTATTGATGTTCTTTTAAAATGATAATAAAACTCTAGAATTTAAATTAAATTGTAGTAATGTACCAAATAAATTTAAATGGTCCTAAATAAACATATGTGCTTCTATATAGGTTTTATTATTTAAGTAAAAACGTTAGGGTTATATAGTTAGTTCAGTTTTATTAACCATCACAAACTAGTTTTGTTTTGTTTTATATTATGATTATATATTCATTAAATAATTGTAAAAATATATAATATACCTAATTGGTTGATTTTAAACAATTATAAGTGAATTTAAACCTACCATGAAATCGGTAGTGGAAAACAAAAACTCATCATCCATAAAGACATTAAACTGACATAATATGGACAATAGTTTCATTTTTGGAATAAGAGGAGATGCGAAAGGGGTGGATGGTAGATATTAATTTATAAATATAAAAATATTGTGTATATATATATATAATACTTGAGTTATTATTCAATGTTCGATGAGGGAGGAGAGGAGTGGGTAGAAGAAGAAATTAATTTAGAAGAGGTAAATTGAGGGTATTACCTCTTAAATGAATCATCCATTAAATACTCTTTAAGGAACTTGTAATTGATATTTTTTTGATACCAGTAGCACTAAGAAATTAGGATGTTATTTGGTAAGTTAATTGGGAAGAAAATTTTCAAGTTCCAAGGCTTATAAGGTGAGAGGAGAAAGGATGGTATATATAGGGGGAGGAGAGGGAGTTTTTGAATATTGCATTCATTAGTTTATTATTTTGGATCTAGAATATTAATATTATTTATTATCATGACTATATAGAGTAAATTATTAATTTAAATTAGAACTAATTGGTTCTTATATCATCCATGACTCAAAAATTTATGTATTTATCTTGTAATGTGAAATACCGTATTTTATCGTATTTCACCATTCACAAAAAAATAAAAAGCTTTAGAAAAAAATCACCCCAACCATTTTAAATGTTTATATTCTAAAAATAAATTACATTTTATAAATTTATTTTTCTAATTATGATAATTTTTATAATTAAAATTGTCATTTTTTTGAATAAATATCAATTTTAATATTATGATCAATTTTACGAACCATTGAAAAATTAATTAAGGTATTATAAAATTATATTATCATTATAATAAAACATAATATTAATTTATAAATCTATTTTATTAAAATAAATTTTCTTTCAAATGATTATATTTATTATAAAATAGAAATTAAAACATTTATGTTTTATAAAATACAAACACTTAATTTATCATTTTTAAAACATTTATTTACTTTTACCATTATATAAATATGTCATATTTTCATTTTATAAGAAAAATAAATATTATTTTACACTTCCATTGGTGAGGATACTATTTTAATGGCCAAGTTACTATTCTTAATGGTCATATAACTATTCCAATGGTCGTGTTACTATTCTAATAGTCAAATTTCTATTCTAATGGTTATATGGGTTCCCTACATTCTATAAATACATCATATTTAATTCATTATTCGTTCAACTATATTTATATCAAGGTTATATATTTTCATTTTCAAAATTCATATTGGATTAACAATAATCAACTTCCTTTCTACAGTGTTGTTTGTGAGTGAAATTATTTTGGGGGATCAAGTAGATCCAAGTTTCCCTATTATTATTATTATCATTATTGTCTTATTTTATATTTTTTGTCCCACTACAATAATTTAAGTTCTTATGGCCATTTTTATTCTCTAAATGTAATGTTTGAATTAATATGATAAAATTTAGTTGGTTTTATCATGTGCTTCATGTTCATTATATAATATTATATTACACAAATATTTGTTTAGAAGTGAATTCCATTAATAGGATTCTAAATTGTTATATTCTTCCCCCACAATAAATTTCATCCTCAAAATTTCATTTTATATATTAAGGTAAAAACATGTGAGGGTACTTTTTCTTCATGGATTCCTCTAGTTACAATTTCAACTCCTCATACTTTTGGTTTGGAAATAGTTCCTTGAATAGGTGAGTTTTCTTATGGGATAGAACATTATCTCTACAGTCTATGATCTTTACTGGATGCTCCTCATAATATATATCATTTTCTAGCTTTACTTCCTCATAATTAGGTACATTTTAGGGATTTGGTATGTACTTTATTAATATGGATATGTGGAATAGGTCATACACTTAAGAAAGGGTTGGTGTGAGCACTTGTAGATAAGCCACAAATCCGATGCGATCAATAATATCAAATGAGATGGTGTACCTTGGACTTATATTTCCCTTATTCCCAAATATAAATACTCTCTTACATAGAGATATGTGTAGGAACACTTTATCTTTATCCTCAAACTGTATGTCTCATCAATGACAGTCAAAAAAACTCTTCTGCCGACTTTAGGTAGCCCCTATGTGCTGCTGAATGATCTTGGCCTTTTCTACCATTTCCTTAACCATTTCAGCTCCCAACAACTTGCATTCACCAACTTCATCCCAACACACAAGTTTCATACATTACTTCCCATAAAGGGATTCATATAGATCCATTTTAATGCTCTAGTGAATGATGTTATTGTATAAGAACTCATCCATAAGAAGATACTAATCCTATAATCCTTTGGAATCCAATGAGTATGATCTCAACATGTGTTAAATTATATGGATAGTCTACTCATATTGGATATCAGTTTAGGGGTGATAATCCATACTGGATTTTGACTCAGTGGTCAGATAATGTTGGAGAATCTTCTAGAAATTGGAGAAAAATATCATATCTCGATCAAATATAATCAATAAGGGTGCTTCATATAACATCACCACCTCTGTAATATATATCCTTACATGTTTTTCAAGTGATAATTCCTCTCAAATTTCCATTAAATGATAAGTATTTGTAAGGTGATCCACCACAACCCATATAACATTATTTCCACTTGATTACATTGAAAGCCCAATGAAAAATTACATGATGATGTTTTCCAATTTCCACATAGGTAAGGGTATTGGTTATATCATCCCTATGTACCTTTTCATTTCAGCCTTCACCTGCTAACATACCATGAATTTTGATTAATATTATATGATATCCTTCTTCATATTGTCTAAAAAATTGTGATCTTGGAGATATCATTACATCTTCATGCTCTCAAGGTGTAAGAAGAAGGTTGATCTATGTGAATTATTCAAAAAATCCTTATTCATATCATTATTTTATGGTATAAATAGTCATGATACAAATCTTATAACTCCTTCCTCATCAATTTTTAACTCTAAGTATTTACCTTTTATTATAGATTCCACCTTCTTCTAAATTTCCCTATCATCTATTTGAGAATCATTTATCTTCTCTAGAATTTAGGGTTGAGAAATCATTTTAGAAAAGAATGGTGGTTATACTTCCTATATGATTACCATGTATTTCCTTTTAAAGTCTAATTGTATTGAATCTTTATTAATTATCATCATTGATAAGGAAACCAAATCTATTCTACATAGATCATATTCCACATTATTTGATTTCATAGAATGGTATTGTACTAATAAGTCATAATCCTTGATCAACTCTAACCATATTCTTTGGTAAATATTAAGCTCCTTCCTTGTGAATATATACTTGATGCTCTTATGATATGTATATATTTTAAACTTATCCCCATAGAGATAATGCTTCCATATTTTCAATGTAAAGATCACTACAGCCAAATATAAACAATGTGTTGGATAGTTCTTCTCATGAAATTTCAACTAACTTTAGGCATAGACTATCAAATATTCATTCAGCATTAGTTACATCCCAAACCCTTCATTTAAACACCATTTTATTGCATGAAAAGGGATATACTTAAGGGCAGTGTGAGTACTGGTGTAGTGATAAGTCTCTTCTTCAATTCCTTGAAGCTCTCTTCTTAGTCATCTGTCCATAAAAAATTTACTCCTGTTCAGGTCATCTTTGTTAGTGGGTTTGATAATCATTATAAGTTTATCACAGATCATCAGTAATACCTAGATAGTCCAAGGAAACTATGAATATTCATTACATATGTTGGTCTGGGACACTCCTTAATTGTTTTAATCTTATAAGAGTCTATAGATATCCCTTTTCTGGAAATAACATTCCCCAATAATGATACTTACTACATCTAGAACTCATATTTACTATACTTAGAATATAAATTTTCATTTTTCAATGTTTTTATCACAATACTCAAGTGCTCCTCATTCTCCTCATTTTTTTAGAGTATATTAGAATATCATTTATAAATATTACAAAAAATTTGTTGAGATAATATTCAAAGACTCTATTCATTAGGTCATAAATATTGTTAGAGAATTAGTGAGTCCTAAGGGCATCACTATGAACTCATATTTTCCATACCTCATTTTAAAGGAAGTATTGGTAATATCATCTTTATTCACCTTTAATTAGTGATATCCCAACTAAAGGTTCATCTTAGAGAAATAATGGTCCCTATGTAGTTGATTCAACAAGTCATCTATCCATGGAAGGGTATACTTGTTATTTATTATGATTTTTAAGTTCATAATAATCCTTGTGGAGGTGCGTTTAACCATCCTTATTATTGAATAATTGGAAAAGAACGCCACATAGTAAAGAACTCGAGCATATCAAATCATTTTCTATATTCTCTTGTAAATTCTTCTATAGTTCTTCCAACTCAATAGTGGTCATTTTGTAAGGAGTCTTGGATATGGTATGATATTTATGTATAAGTTTGATTGAGAACTTATCATTTTGGTCAAGAGGAAGGCGAATAAATTTTTTAGAGAATACATCTGTATAATCTTTCACAATGGGAATGCATTCAAGTATGATTCTCTCATTTGTCTCAATCATTTGAGAAAAATATGCTTACCATAAGGAAATAATACCCAAAATTGAGATGAATATTCCAAAGGATATTAATCCTCCCCCTTACACTTGTATTGAATTAGAGGATGACTCCAGATATGAAGAGTGATATCCCTCTCCTGATAGTTGATGTTGGATTTATATAAGGATATTCAATCTATACCAAATATAGCTTCAGACTATATTAACGGAAATATGAAAAGATTTCATGGGAGTTTTATCTCACAAAAATTGACCAAGGTGGAATTATATACTTGGTATAAAATAATGTCTCTACTTTTTATTCTCACATGCAACACAACACCCATGTTTTGAGGTGGTGTTTGAATAGTTATACAAACATTTAATTATATGAAAGAATTCATAGATTCAGAATAAAAAAGTGAGTTCGCTATTCTTGAGTGAATAACTGTGTACCTATAACCACATAATTATCAGGATCCACCTCAGTAGTAGTTATAACATATGATATTCCATGATCTTTATGCCTTGGTGGATTTTTTCATTGATTTTATCTAACAAACCATATATTAGGTCACTAGATTGCATAATTAACATGTTCCCTTCAATTGAAACACCATACCATTGGTTTAGTGTTGATGTGAACCTTTTTTCCTATTTTTCATTAGTGGGATTATTTGTTTTCCTTCAATACTTATTATCATGATTCCCATCTTTTCCCCATTTAAAACATCTCCCAGTTCCCTTCAGAAAGTTTATGGGATGATTTTTACCATGCTTTTGACATGAGGGACGTTGGGTTTTCTTTTCATCATTAGATTTATCTATTAATCCTCCTAAAGAAACCTCCACTTTATTCTTTTTATCTCTAGGACCATGAGGACACTGAGAGTCACCATTATCCATCCCTACCTTAAGGGAACAACATAAAATATCTTTATAGCTGTCAAACTCTCAAATAGAAATATATTTTCATATATATCAATTTAGTCCACTAAAGAAGTGGTACACTTTAATTTTTATGTTGATGAAAAATATGTAGGTGTAAAGTAAAATACATGTTAATTTTTCCTCATATTCCTTAATATACTCGTCTTTTTTACTTTAATTTGAATAAATTATTCTTAATTTTAATATGGTGAGTTCAGGTAAAATATAATTGATTTTTTTTGTTGAATCCATCGAATTCCATGGAATCCATTTCTTCTTTAGACTTCGTGTTTTTGATCAGTGGCCACCACTGATCTTCTTCCCATTCAAAATGATATACAACTAGCACAACATTATCTTGTTTTGAGCATTAGAGGATAGATAATATCTTCTCAAGGGATTTAATCCATTATTTCACAATTAGGGGATAAAAATATCCAATAAAGGTATGATGAATTTATTGTATAAATTACTCAACCATAACTTTTTCTTTGTTAGGAGAATGATGGTGTTCCACCTCATCCAAGTTATTATTCATATCATGAGTTAACTGATCCAGTACTAAAATGAAGTTCCCAACTCTTAATCTCATAAGGTTAGGCATGCCATTAGGGAAATCATCACATTTCCTATCACATTGGTTTTTTGGAAGGGTTCCTCCTATCTCCTTCCAATAACTAAATTAAATAAAAAATGGGATGAGAATAATTTAACTAATAAACATAAAAAAGGGAAACTATAATCATTTAAGGAATTACTTATGAATAAAAATTATATCCTAAATTTTGAGTATATGGGTTTCAATCTAGGTTATCCATGGAAATTTTTTATTTGGTTTTCTAAACTAACAATTTGTTCAATTCATTCATAATTCTTTATAAATATTTTTTTAATTTTCTAAATAATATCCCTTGGGAGTGTCAAGATAGGTGTACAACAAGGCCTCTTTTTTGTACACCAAGTAAAAATCGATTCAATTCCCAATGCAACATTTTCAAGGTTATTATCCTTAGGTACAACTATTATAGATCCATATCCACTTGTAGTATCCACACATGGATGTAATTGGTTGGAAACCACTTGCTCTATAATTTACTAAAATTAAAATATATTTTACTAAACTTAGACATATCCCTAGGGTTATCATTAATATTTTTATATTTCTAATCTCCCAAAATAAATAGACCTTACATTGATACCAACTATAGTGACCCCATAATTTTACACATATTATTACATGATTTTTAACATAAAAATTCCATTAAATACAACCAAAGGATTGATAGGCCTAGATTATTTGGAATAATTGGTAAATAAAACTTCACCATGAATCTAAAATAAAATGAATTTGTTATAATGTTCATAATGAACTCATAAATCCATTTGATCTCCTAAAAATTATAGGATAAATTAAGGAATACATAAAAGAAAGGGGTGATCCATAAATCCCTGTAAGAGAATAAACATGGTAGTGAGGGATAACATGTGAGTGAAATTGAATAAAATGACATTATAAAATATAAGGATCATGAATAATAAAATGGTAGAATAATATAAAGAACATGGTATCATATGATCATGGAAACATAGTAAAGTGTAATCAACCTAAAATATGGAATAAACATGAGTCAACGATGATTCCCAACACAACATCACATGTTGGACAATGTTCCATCACAGATTGGGTTCACTCCCTAATCCCATAACTAATGTATCATGGAAAAAATACATTACCCAATGCATTTAATCATTATCTGGGTTCACCTATCATAACATGTGTGTTCGTATGTGTGAAACAAAATGGAATCAATCATAAGGCATAATAATAAGGTATTTGAGATACAACACAATCCACGTATTAAACCATTAAAGGAATGGTGAATATTATAGGTATATTTTTAATATAAATATATAAATAATTTATAAGAATTTACTATCATTAAATATATAGGTAAAGTGAGTTAGGGAGAGAAAGTTTATAACCTAAAGAAAGGGTCGTTTGGAGGGATCCCTTGCCTTATGTTCTAGAATAGTTTTGTACTTGAGTTGAATGTCTTGAATAATAAAATTAAATTCATTAATTAATAAATATACAAAAGTTTACATCTATGTTTTATTTACTATAATTTTATTATGTTCATTTATAACTATTTTTTTGATATATAAATACTAAATTCACTGTTTTGAGAGAATTTGTTTCATGGTTCTAAGGTCAGATCACTTGTGGATAATTATTGAAGTTCATTTAAAATGGGAATATAACTTATTGGTTGGAGTAGGAAACTCTAGAGGCGGTAAATTGAGTTCTTATAAATATTTCCATTTAAGAGGTTAATTTATAAAGTTCCCCCAATTTAAAATAAAATACACCAGTTAACCAAGGTAGTAAAATTATAATACTCTAACTATTCAAATAGTTTCTCAGAATATTGATTAATTCACAGTTAAATAATATTAGATATTGATACAACTTTTGAAACTACTCTAATAAGGAAAAATAGTTATATCAAACTATCCAAGACTAACTATAAAAGTAAAATTTAGTTTTTTAGAATATGAGTTAAAACAGAGAAAGACTAAACTGAAAAAACAGTGGATAAAACAAGTTTTTCAGTCTCAAGCTAAGACCTAATCCACTCCACTTGGTGATCACCTGCCACCAAGAAATATTTATATAAGGCTTTGATCCACCCCCTAGATCGGGGTTAACAACAGTACATAAGACTGTCCAGGTAATAAGAACCCTTCCACTATCCTACATGGGGAAACAAACAACCAGGCCACACATGACCTCTTCCACAGTTATACATGGGTTAAAAAAAGTTTTAAAAAATATAGGTGTTTGAGGATATCTAGTATACTCTAGTTTAGCATAGGAGACAATGTGTGTTTTTTGTACAGACACAAACACAACTCAAAAGTTTAGTTAAATGGTAGACAAAAGAGAAAAATGTATTAATAAGGGATTAGAGATGCTCTGTGTGTGATTCAATTCTACTTTGAACTCTCTGATGTATTAGAGTTGAAGCTTGAGTCCTCTTTTGGAAATAGACACTAAAAACAGATTGTTGTGGAGCACTATTTCTTGCCTTCCAAGAAGGTGAGAGGTTCTTCTCCATTAATTTTTTTGGATTCTATTGAGATGATAAAAATTTGATGATTGGCATCTATGTGGTTAACATCAACCAGGAATGAAGAATTCCTTTTGTGTTCTTCTTCTTCATTATGATGCTCTTAGTAAGTCTTCTTGTGTTTTCGAAAGTCTGTCTATATATGTTCTTTCATGAACTCTCCTTTTAATATACAATATTTTCAGCCCAACACTATAAATATTTTAGGTAGAAAAATTACCTTGTATTTCTGATACCATCATTCATGATGTCTTCAAAAAGGTATTAAATTTATAAATCGCATTAAAACACTCAAAATATGACCATTTGAAATAATTTTAAATAGTCTATCAGTGAGTCCTCGGTCAGTATCTCCTTCTTTCGATGACTCATCCAATTGGTATGTCATTCTGTCACTCTTTCCATACATTGGTGACTCATTTTAAATGTCAGTGATTCCTTGTGTCGGTAGAACCATTGATCGGTATGTGATTTGTATTGATGGTAGGTCATTTGAATCGGTAGGTCATCTACTTCGGTGAGTCATTTTCATCAGTAGTTCATCTGTATCAATGAGTCATTTGCATCGGTAGTTCATCTGCATCAGTGAGTCATTTGCATCGGTAGGTTGTCTGTGTCAATGAGTCATTTCTTCTGTCTGTGTCAATCTGTTATACTTGAAATATATTTTTTTCCGAACTGTCTCATAATATAAATGTAAACAGAATGTGCCAAATTTATGTGATATCATAGATAGACATAATTTCACATATTAAAACTTAAATAATTATGATTGAAATTTTTAGATATGATTAATATGAATTGAAATGATTTATGATTATTAAAACTACTAATACTAGAGAAGAGGACCAACTGTCATCTATGGGCCAACAATCTCCTCCTTTTTGATGATAACAAATCATGAAATTATTCAGTACAATCATTATATGTGGAATGAAATCAACCTACTCATCATTTCACATTATGAATGACTCTTTATAATATCTAGATAGGGTTCAGAGTTAAAGTAAAGGGTAATGGTATCAAATGGAAAATTAACACATATAAGAGTGATATCAAATGCAAAGTATATAAGGATAATTCCAACTTGCTAGCCAACTGGTTCTCCCCCATTTTGGATTATCAAAAAGAAAACAGCTAGCACAGAAATAAAAAAATATCATAAAGTAATAGATAAAATAGAAATTGAGGAAAGGAAATAACAAAAAATTCCATTAACCATGAAAGGACAATGTATTACAAGTCTCCAAACAAAAATAGCAGAAAACAAGAAAGAAGACCCATCATAGAATGGTCCACACTACGGTTGATGGTTAATAGGTGACTTCCCTTTATCAGAAGGATCAATAGAGGGTCTAGATGGTGGTGGTTGAGAATTTAGAGGGTCTGAAGAAATTATCAGAGCAGGTAGGATGACTCCTTCTAGAACATTAGGTACAACACTAGGTTAGTGTTCTGAATACACAAAAGGTTGAACGTGTTCTTGGATTACTGGATAAATCTAATTCAAAGCGTGAGAAACTAACATTTGAGGTGTATGCACTGATCTATGAGGTCTAAGAGGTGAAACAACAAGGAATACAATCTCTTCAATTTTTACATGAAGATATGGATTAAACATTTGATAAAATCCTCAATAATGTCACAAAAAAACTTCATTTCTTTCACAAATTCATCCTCATTCTCCATGAATTTTTCCAAAAAAGGAGTAAAGTCCCTCAAATTATTGATTTATTCTTTGAATGCTTTTGTTACTTGGGTTAAAGTCTAATTTTTATCCAAATACTTAAAGTGAATTTCCAACCTGTTTTTGGTGTAAATATTTGAGAAATATGAATATATCCTCTTTATAAGATCCTCTTTATTGGAAGATGCTTCATTGGTATACAATCTAACCATATCATGCACACAATCACTATTCTTGTCAATCTTTTCTAGGTTGGTCAAACCAGAGGTATCAAATAGGGCTTTAAGCTCCTCTTTGATAACTGTTCTAGTCGCCTCAATATCGGAAGTCTAAGAGGTCTGACCAGATATAGAAGGAATATTAGTCAGAGTTGAGATATGAGTTTTTAAAGTCTTAAGAATAGTCTACACACAACCTTTATACTCTAAAGTCAAAGTATTTATGGATGAAGCAAGTCCATTCATTTCTTTTCTAATCATGAAAGTTCTTGCAACAATTTTCTCACCAGTCATGATAAGGCTGGGTTGAATATCCTCTATCACTTTCTTTGCAATAGTGACTACATTATCCTCACTTATACCAATTTTCTGACTAGGAATAGACACCACTGGTCCAGACTACCTCATTTCTACTATAGATGATCTGAGAGAGTGTAATTCATCACTCATCTCATCGTTTTCTATTCTAAATGTCTGAATTTCATGTAGCATTTGAGATTGAAAAAATATACTCATAGCTGAATAGACTTCTTCTTTAAATATTTCAAAACCTAATTTAGTGATAGAGTCACTAAGAAGTGTCTCATCCACTGATTCCCTTACAATAGGTACAAAAATTTCATCATCTGAAACTTCATAATCTAATTCCAGTGCCACATACCCAGGATTCCTTGCCCATTAAATCATGGCATCATCATCCAAAAGAGTGATAGTATCAAGTCTTACTCTTCCAAGTGGATAGTATTCACTATCTTGATGTTCTCTTTCTTGAGGCTCCCTTACAATCTGAAATTTACTTACTAGTTTATCATTTTCATCATAAGGTCTTCTCCTTTCATAAACTAAATGAGGTGCAGGAATTTCTTGAGCTTCCACTTCAACAACAACTTCCTCATTTTATCTTAATTCAACAACAACTTCAGGAGGTTCTTCCAAACGAGCCTGATATATAGCTTTAATCATTTCAATATCTTCACCTTGATCATCCTTATGATGGTCATTATCACTTCCTCTACTTTCATTATCATCATGTCCAGATACATGTTCTAAATTTTCAATTTTATCACTATCTTCTTCACATTCTCCCTCTTCACTACCACTACCACTTTCATCATCTTCACTTTCTAATTATTATTTGGAGATATTGGATCTAATTACATATTCCAAACTGCCTAAGAATTATGTCTCCTCATCCCCACTATCTTCAATAGTGGGCTCATCATATGGTAAGGAAAGTGGAGGTCTAATAAGTCCAAAGTAAAAAACCTTTGTGATGTTCAATGGTGTTAAGATCACTCTTATCATTAATAGGTGTTCCGTGATCTCTAACTAGAGTGATAAGATCTTCTTTTTATTCTAAAGAGTAAACAACTTGCTAATTTGGTCCCATACTAGGATCAACCCTATTCTTAGGCCTAGTTGGATATTCCAATGGATTGAACATATCATAGATCTTATAATCATCTACAACCCATTCTCTATTCCATGGGTTCTAGTTGATTTTCATCCTCTTACAAATATCTTTACTGAGGAAGATCCCACTACACTCAGAAAAAATTTCTTATCCTTTATTTACATAGACTTTCTCTTTCAGCATAATTAAGATCATTCTTGGATAAAATAGGGAATTATTTTTTCAGGAAGGTTGGATAATCTCACTCATGCACACAACAAGGTATCTTCACAACTTTACCTTGATCCCCTTTCTAAGTAGATAAACCAAGTATAAATCTTGATATTTTATGGAAGCAAAGTATCCTTTCCTGGGATAGATTTGATGCTAGATAAACTTAAACAAGATTCTACATTCTCCACTTAACTTTTTAGTAATGGGTCTTTTGTGCTCATCATTATTAGTAAGCTATTTTAATGTTGTATCAAGGAAATAAATATCACTCTTAGGTGGATAGGTACCTTGATAATCATCAAATACACCTTCATGATGAACTTTAAGACCTTAATCCCAATGTATTGAAGAAAAAAGATTCTCTTGCCTTTTACAATGGACATGATTCAGGTGATATCACTTCCTTCCAAAAAAACTCCATATTCATGTAAAATTCAAGAACTATCTTTGGGTAAAAGGGATGTTCATTATTTGAGAACAACTCAAGCCATCCTTGATCTTTTAGTAATTTGACCAAAAAAGACTTTCTTTCTAATAGCCATTCTATAAGAACTTCTTTTTTCTAGAGTTACAACATGGTTTTCTAGAGCCTGATTTATAGGTGCTAAAGATTTTATCGATTCACCTTTATGTTTCTTAGAAGCACAAGACTCTCCACCGTCAAGATCTTTCCTCACACATGCGATTTCAATTAATTTAGTCTAGAGTTCAGAAGGTGAAAGGTTGGGGGTAGAGAGAGAGAGTAGAAACCAGAGAGTTTAGGGGTAAAAGATTATAGTGAATCAATTCAAATTTATATCATTTAGGGATTTTGAAATCACAAAATCGTGAAATCGTGAACTGGGTTCAACAAAATTAATGAAGCTGTGTCGTTTTGATAAAAACATAAAGCATATAAAAATAGAGAGTCAACGGTGTCATCATGACAGATGTGTCAGCATGACATAGCGTCGGTGCCATCATGACCACTATGTCGACCTGAGATAGCATCAGTATCAGCATGATAGATTTTTCGGCATGACATAGCATCAGTGTCGGCATGATAGATTCAATTATAATGGTTAAAGTAATAGCAATACACGATCCTATAGATTGATCATTCCTAACTCATATCTAATGTAGTTCATCCTTTCAATGTTCAATGGCTTAGTAAAAATGTCAGCAAGCCGATGTTCAGTGCCAATGAACTCTAAAGTTATATCACCTTTTTGATAATGGTCTCTCAAAAAGTGATGTCTTACATCAATGTGTTTTGTCCTAGAATGTGAAAAAAGATTCTTTGAAATGTTAATAACACTTATGTTACCACAATTTATAGATACATGTCTTAATTGATATCCATAATTTATTAATGTGTGTTTCATCCACAGAATATGTTCACAATAACTACCAACAGCTATGTATTCAGCTTCATAAATAGATAATGAAACAATTTTTCTCTTACAACACCATGAAACTAGAGACTTCCCTAAAAAGTGACATGTTATAGAGGTTATTTTTCAATCTAACTTACAACCACCAAAATCATCACCTAAATAACTAACTAAGTCAAATGATTTTTCCTTTAGGATAAAACATTCCTAGGTTGGGAGTATGTTCAAGATATTTTAAAATCCTTTTAACAATAAGAAGATGAGATTCTTTTGGGTTTTCTTGAAAACAAGCACAGATGAAAACACTAAACATAATATTTAACCTACTAGAATTTAAGTATAGTAATATTCTAATCATTACTCTACAAGTAGTTTGATAAAAACATTTACCATCTACATGAAGGCCCAAATTACAAGTGGTACCCATTGGAGTTTCACAACCCTCAGTTCTTTCAAAGCCAAATATTTTAAAAGATCCTTAGTATATTTACTTTGATTTAAAACAATACCTTATTTATTTTTAAATATTTAAAATCCATGAAAGAATTTGAGTTCACCCGTTAAAATCATTTCAAATTCACTTTGCATAAAATTTGAAAAATCAACACATGAATAATTTTTTTAAGATCAAAAAATAATATCATTTACATAATTTTTTACTACTAAAACATCTATGGAAATTCATTTTATAAAGAGAGTAGGATCAACTATACCTTTTTTAAAACCTTTGGAAATAAGAAAAGTGTTGATCCTATCATACCAAGATCTTGGATCTTTCTTTAAACCATATAATTATTTTTTCAATTTAAAAAAATTATTTGTATAATGAGGGTTTTTAAAACCATGGGGTTGTTCAACAAAAACATACCCAACTATATACCCATTTAGGAATGCACTCTTGACAGCCATTTGATATATTTTGAAATTTATATGTGATGCATATGAAATCAAGATTCTAATGGCTTCAAGTCTAGTTATTGGTGAAAAAGTTTCTTGATAGTCAATTCATTATTCTTGACTATAACCTTGTGTAACCAATATAGCTTTGTTTCTGACTATGTTTCCAGCTTCATCTACTTTTTTCATGAATAATTATTTAGTGCCTATGGTAAAGGTGTCTTTGGGTCTATTCAAAAGTTTCCAAACTTTATTCCTTTGAAATTGATTTAATTACTATTGCATATCATCACCCAAAATTCATCATTGAAAGCATCATTGATGTTTTAAGTTCAAGCTGTAATAAGAAAGCTTGATGTTCAACCTAACTTCTAAGAGAATCTCTAGTCTATGTTCTTTTATATAAATCTCCAACAAAAACATCTAAAGGATAGTTCTTAAGAGTTCTAATAGCATTAGAAAAAGAAAGGTTAGTAATTTCAGGTTCTTCATCAGGTTTTGGTTCATTATAACTTGAATCTAGATAATTTACAGAACTGTATGTTTTAGAATAATCCTTTATAGGATAGTCATAAGACTTTTCATTGATGTTCAGATTTGACATATAATTCTGAAGATTCTATAGGTATGTCTTAGGTTAATGTGGATCTGTTTCATCAAATTTGACATGTACATATTCTTCCACACATTTAGTTCTTTTGTCAAAGACTCTATAGGCTTTACTAGAGATCGAGTATCGTAGAAAAATTCCTTCATCACTCTTGGATGAAAACTTATCAATCATCCATAGTATTAAGAATAAAACATTGCAACCCAAAACATTGAATTAATTAACCTTGAGTGTTCTATTGTTTCACAACTCATAGGGATTTCGTTTAAGAATAGGTCTAATTTGAACTCTATTGATTATCTATAGTGTTGTATTGATAGCTTTAGCCCAAAAGTAAATAGGTAAGTTATACTCACTAAGCAAGATTCTAGAAATTTATTGTAAGTTTCTATTTATTTTTTATACTACACCATTCTATTGAGGTGTCCTAGTGGCAGATAAATTATGACTGTAGCCATTTTGTGAGAAAAAGGATTCAAACTCTTGATTTTCAAAATCACGGCCATGGTAACTTCTTTGAGATTTAATTCTAAGAACACTATGTTTTTCTATAGTCCTAGAATATTTGGTAAAATGAGAGTAGGAATTACTTTTGTGAGACAAAAAGTAAGTCCAAGTATACCTAGAATAGTTATCTAAAAGAACATAAACATAATGCTTCCAATTTAAACTAAAAACTATAGATGTTCCAAACGAATCCATGTGAACCAACTTGAGATCTTGAGAAGTTGAAACTTATTTCTTTGGTTTGAAATATATTTTGTGTTATTTACCCTTTTGACAAGGATTAAATACTTTTTCATTTGGAAACTCAAGTTTGGGTAGGTCCTTGAATAAAACTTTTCTAGCAATTATTCTAAGGGAGTGTATATTGCAGTGTCTTAGTATTCTATGACAAATCCAAGACTCTTTCTGAAATACACTTAAGCATTAAACATTTTGAGAAACTAAGGAATATAAGTTAACAAGATAAAAATTTTCATTTCTAAAAGCATAAAATATTAGTTCATTTTTAGAGTTAAAAACATCGCAAGTATCATTTTCAAATTTAATATGAAATCCATCATCACATATCTGAGAGATACTAAGAAGATTATATTTTATTCCATCAACAAAAATTACTTTAGGAATTAAAACTGAGTTAGAGTTACAAATCTGTCCTAAGCCAATTATTTTTACTTTAGCATTATCACCAAAAGTGACATGCCCACCGTAAATCTTTATTAAATTTTTTAAGAATGAGTAATCCCCTATAATTTTTCTTGAACATACACTATCCAAGTACCATAAGATTTTAAAGGAACTCTTCAAGAAACTTTCCTACAAAATAATCAAACAAAAATAGATTTTGGTGCCCATATTTTTTTGGGTCTGGTAACATTAGTAATCAGTGATTTAGAAACCCACATCTGCTTCATGGGTTTCCTATAATCATTATGTAACATATCTGAAAAATAGATTTTGTTTGGTCCAGAAAAACTATATATGGTAAAATATTTTCCTGAATTGGAACTAGTAGCATAATTTTCACTTTTAAGTATAATTTTTGTTTCAGGATTTAGTTACAGACTTGTTTTTGGTGATATTTCATTTCCTAGGTTGGTATCCTATACTAGTAGTGTATCTATGGGAAATTTTCTTACAAATCATCTGTGTAAGGGTATTTTTAACATTGGTAAATATTTCTAGGTCCTTTTTCAATTTATCATTATATAATTTAAGTTCATTGTTCTCTTTAATTAATTGGACATTTTTCTCCTTCTCTACAACCCGTTCAGATTTGATAGTAGTAGTCAAGACATGTTGTTTTTGTAAAGATTTGTATTTATCCTTTAGTTAATTTCAAGTGTCTTCAAGCATATGGCAGTATTAAAATAATTATTCACTAGTCATATTTTCAGAACCACTTTAATCTCCAAAATAATAGTAAATTTGTATAGGATATTTTTGGGTTATCTCAGATGTGTTTTTCATAAAGTAGATTTTGGCTTTGTTAGCCTTTTTATGAAAGGATTCTGAGTCTCTTAATCTATCCTCAGAATCACTCCACATTACTTTCAAGGCCTTTTTATACTTTCTATCATTTTCCTCATACCTCTTCTTATATTTTAGCTTAGGATAGTTAACCTTTAAATATACTTTTCTCTTACATTAATAAAATACTATTTCATCATTTTTGTCACTTATTTTTTAATCCTTCTTCTAGTGTCCCTTGTGATCATATTTACCTTTGTAGTTGGACTTCTTTAATAATTTCTTCTTTATATAAAATTTCTCAAACCTTGAAGCTATTTGAGCTATATCATCATCATTGTATGCTGATGATTATCCATATCTTGAACTTTTAGTGTGATCTTGAATTTTTTCTTCTAATTGGAGGTAGGATATCTGAAAGCAATAGATTTTATTTTGGGTTCATCATAATCTTCTTTGTTTAATTTTAATTCCTCTTAATACACCATCAACTTGCATATAGGCTCCTTTACTAGTAACTTGCTGATGTCACAAGATTCTTTGATGGACGAAAAAGTTCCTCTCCATCTATCGGGTAAGCATTTCAGTATTCTCATGATTTTTTCCTTAATTGTAACATCTCTTCCTAGAGATATCATTGTGTTCACTATTTAATTAAACCTATTATACTTGTCAGAAATAGGCTCATAAAGTTTTATTTTAAAGTTATAATATTTAATAGTATATGTGTTAAGTCTTATTTCCTTAACACTAGAGGTTCCTTCATGAGAAATAGATAAAGTGTCCCAAATTTCATGGTTAGTTTTACATTCAGAAATTCAGTTAAACTCTACATCTCCTAAGGAATATTATAAGTCATTAATGGATTTGAAGACCAAATTTCAAAACCCATAATTTTTAAGTGCATTTTAATTTTCATTTTCTATTGTACATAATTTGTTCCACTAAAGAATGAAGGATTGTTGGTAGTATCACCTTCAAATCTATTATCCATACTAAATAATAAAGTTTAGATATATAAATAACTAAAAATTTATAACTAACATAAATTTAGATATCTTTAAAACACAACTAAAATCATAGTTGAGAAATATTTAAAAAAGATTAAAATCTTTAAAAAAGGGGATTTTAAAAACTCCTCTGATACTAAATGTTGGTTGGAGTAGGAAACTAAAGAGGGGGTGAATTGAGTTCCTATAAAAAATTCTATTAAAGAGGTTAATTTATAAATTCCCCCTATTTAAAATAAAACAGGCCAGTTATCCAAGGTAGTAAAATTATAATAGTCTAGATGTTCAAATTGTTTCCCAAAATATTGATTAATTCTCAGTTATAACACTATTAGATATTGATACAACTTTTGAAACAAATCTAATAAGGAAAAATAGTTATAAAAACTATCCAAGACTAACTATCAAAGTAAAATTTATTTTTATGGAATATAAGTTAAAATAGAGAAAGACTAAATTGAAAACAGAGTAGATAAAACAAGTGGTTGAGTCTCAAGATGAGACCTAATCCACTCCACTTGGTGATAATCTTCCACCAAGATATATATATATATAAGGCTTTGATCCACACCTTGGATCGGGGTTAAATATAGTAAACAAGACTATCCAGGCCACAAGACCTCCTTAATAGTTCTACATGGGAAAACAAACAACCAGGTAACACAAGACCTCTTCCACTGTTCTACATGGGTTAAACAAGTGGAAAAAGGAGATAGGTGTTTGAGGATATCTAGTATCCTCTAGTTTAGCACAGGATATGGTGTGTGTTTTAGTACAGACACACACACATCTTGAAAGATTAGTTAAACGGTACACAATAGAGAAAAATGTATTAATAAGGTATTAGAGATGCCCTGACTGTGATTCAATTCAGCTTTGAATTCTCTGATTTATCAGAGTTGAAGCTTGATTCCACTTTTGGAAACAGACACTAAATACAGAGTGTCGTGGAGCATTGTGTTCTGTCTTCAAGGAAGGTGAGAGGTTCTTCTCCTTTGGTTTTGTTGTATGTTGAGGAGATGATGAAAATTTAATGATTGGCAGCTCTCTAGTTCACAACAAGCCGGAATGAAAAAATCATTGTTCATTATTCTTCTTTACTATGATTCTCGTGGTAAGTTTTATGTATTTTTGCGATTCTGTCCATGTATCTTCGTTCAAGCGCTCTCCCTTTTATATATATTATTTCATCCCAATAATATGCACATTTGAGGTAGACATCGTACCTCATATTTCTTACATCCTCATTTATGCTGTCTCAAAAAAGGCATTAAATTAACCAGTCACATTAAAACACTCAAAATATGACAGTTAGATGTAATTTTAAATAGAATAAATTTTAAACATTTTTTCTGTGAGTCCTCAATCGCTATCTCATTCTGTCAGTGACTCATCCCATCGATATGTCATTCTGTCGGTCTTTCCATAAATTGGTGACTCATTTTAACTATTGGTTAGTCCTTATGTCAGTACCACCATGCATCAGTAGGTCATTTTCATTGGCAGGTCATCTGTGTCGGTTAGTCCTTTGCATCGGTAGGTTGTCTGCAACAGTGTGTCATTTTCATCGGTAGGTCATCTGTGTCGGTGAGTCATTTCTTCTGTTGATGTCAGTTTGTTATAATTGAAATATTTTTTTTGTTCGGACTATATGATAATATAAATTTAACTAGAATGTACCAAATTTATGTGAGATCATAGATAGACATAGTTGCATATATTTAAACTTAAATAATTATGATCAAAATGTTTAGACATGATTAATATGAATTGACATGATTTGTGATTATTAAAACTACTAATACTAGAGAAGAGTACCAACAATATGTTATGGGCCAAAAAAACTACATAAGTGAAATAAAATGGTATTAATGTACTTATATAAATTTAAATGGTTCTATATACCCATATTAGTTCTGACATAGGGATGATTCTTTTAGTAAAAATGTTGGCGTTATTCAGTTAGTTCATTTAGGAAGTTTTATCAACCATCACATTCATTTTATTATATATTATGGTAATATATTCACTATAGAATGTTAAAAAATATATAATATACATAATTATTTCATTTTCAACCATTATAAGTGAATTTAAACCTACCAATTAAGGTAGTAGTGGAAAAAAACTCAATGTCTACAATGGCGGTTAACCAACATAATATGGACAACCGTTGTGTTTTTTAGAATAAAAGAATATGGGAAAGGGGTGGATGGTAGATATTCCATTATAAATATAGAAATATATTATATATGTGATATTGGATTTATTATTTTATATTGGATGATTGAGATGAGGAAATAGTAGAAGAAGAAATGGATTTATAAGAGGTAAATTGAGAGTATTACCTCTTAAATTACTCCTCCTTGAAATAATCTTTAAGGTACAATAAATTGGTATTTTGGTGAGACTATAAGAATTAGTATGTGGGGAATATTATTGGGAAGTTAATTTCAATTTTTTTTTGAAAAATATAAGGATTAGAAGGTGTGAGGAGAAGGGGTAATATTTATAAGGGGAGGAGATGGGTGTTTTGAATATTATATTCATTAGTTTATTATTTTGGATCAAGACTAAAAATAATATTTATTACTATAACTATGTAAATTAAATGGTGCATTTGAGTTTGAAATAATGGGTTCTTATATCATCAATGACACAAAAATTCACGTATTTAGCTTATAATAATAAATATCGTATTTTCCCGTATTTCACTCTTCACAAAAAAATTCAAATATTTTTAAAAAATATAAAAAATCATCCATACATTTTTTTGATTTTTAAATTCCAAAAATGAAGTCAATTCTACATAAATAATTCTATAAATATGATAAATTTAATTTATAATTAAAATCCTCATTTATTAGAAAAAAATTCAAATTTTAGTATTATGGTCAATTTTCCTACCCTTTGAAAAATTACTTAAGGTATAATAAAATTATATTATAATTATAAGAAAACATAATATTAATTTATAAATCCATTTTACGAAATTCAAATTTCTTTTAAATCATTATATTTATTATTAAAGTGCTATTAAAACATTTATGCTGTATAAAAATAAAAACACATAATTTATCATTATTAAATCATTTACTTATTTGTACCAAGATATAAATATATCATATTTTCATTCTATATGATGAATAAATATTATTTAACACTTTCATAGGTACATATACTATTCTAACAGCAAGGTTACTATTCCTACAAGTTATTTTACTATTCCAATGGTCATGTTACAATTAAAACAGTTAGATTACTCTTTCAACAGTTAGATATGTAATGGTCATATAGGTTTCCTACTTCATATAAATAAATCGTATTTCATTCATTTTACATTCACTTATATTTATGTCAAGTTTATATATTTTTATTTTCAATATGCATACAATATTACTAACATTTTTCTTCATTTTTATATTTTTTTTGTTAGTGAAATTATTCTGGGGATCAATATAGCGACCCAACCTTTTCTTACACTACTATCACATAATTTTGAATATAAACAACATAATAGTGTTAAAACACAAGGATCCAAAGGTTTAGTTTCTTTTGAAAACATAGACCATACATAAAATTTACAACATCAAGCATAAACATTTATTTAATTCCTTCTTCTCTAGCTTCTTATTGGCACTTGACCTCTCCTTAGTACATGTAGTCACTTGAGGATATACATCAAAAATGGGTGAGATAAAAGACCAGTAAGTGGATAAATAATAACATGAAACAACATAACATGGTATGTTAATAATAATTATCATCATAACATAGGAATGTGATCATAATTATGAGAGTAAACATTAAGAGAATAATTGGAATGCGGCAATGCATAAATAATGAAACATGATGTCTTAGTGGTTAACTACCACAAATAGTTGCGAAAAATGATAGAAATATGTTCACACACAATTTCCTTTTAAATCATAATATTCATAACTTTAAACAATGCATTGGAGTGCTGTATAATTCCAGACGCACCCGTCACATTCAAACATTCATAATGCACTATATGAATCCAAGTGCACCTGTCACATCATAACATTTTCATTATTATGCATGAAACCTATAAAATATATCAATAATGAACATAAATAACCCATGTAAAAAATTTGGTTTCACATATTAAAGAATACATTCATAAACATTTGGTTCCCAAAATATAGAGGGAATAACATTCTTGACATCGAACAATCAACGATGAGTGAAGATGAAACAATATTTGAGAGTGTGTTTATTCAAAAGAAGAGTTCTTTTGGAAAACATTGGTTTTGTCATGAAATTAAGTAAAAAACTTTTATATTATATAAAATTTAAGATAATGATTAAAAAATTATTTTTCAGGAGTAATCGTACCAAAAATGGAGTGAAAGAGGGAGAACCCGAAGAAAGAAAGTTGGGTTTGAGAATTTCCACTTACCTTGTATCGGAAAACTTTCTTCACTTTAATGTCCTATATAACCACATTATATTAACTAATTAACAATTAGAGAACCGTTTTTACATTAATATAGTTCATTATGGTTTCATTAAGTTATTTTATGGGCCTTTGGATGAGTTATAGAGTATAAATCCAATGTTCAAAAATGTTTGTTTTTATGATTTTCTTGAACGGTTCACTTGTATACATGAATGGAAGTTTGTGTAGAACATGGATAAACATCCAGAACTGATATTACATGATATTAATGATATTAAATTAGTTTAGATGATCTTATAATTAATTATGTTATATACCATGTGGATGAATAATTAGTTAAAATTTAATTATGATCGTTTTATGTTAATTTGGGCGGTTTTTGGATCACAACGAACATGTTTTGTTTTATCATTTAGTAATATGTACATAAGTTAGTTACAGAACATTAAATAGGATATAATACATATAATATAATCTTGTTAAATCATAAAAATGGTTTCATGACCAGATCTAAAGGTGGTAAAGGAAAATGAAAACATGTTGTTCTTGAAGGTGATAAATTAACACCTCACGAACAACGTTTTCCTTTATAAAATAAAAAGAAGAGGATAAAGGGGTTGGATGATATATTATCCCATAAGTATAATAAATTTAATTTATATGTAGGATACTGGAGTTACCATACCATGTGTATGAGGTTAGGTGGGGAGATATTAAGAAAGAACATGAAATTGAAAGGAAATTAAAGGAAAAGAGAGAGACTGTGTAGGGAATTAACTCTGGAATCCTCCTTAAGGCACCATGGATTGGTATTTTGATGAGACCTGAAGATATTTTATGTGGGAGAGGTGATAAGAAATATGTTTTTGTAGAGTTTAGATAAGGCCTGAATCTTGAGAGGTGTGAAGAAATGCGGGTGTGAGGTGTGGTATTTATAGTGGAGGGGATATGGGGTTTCTCAATATTATATTCATTAATTTATTATTTCTCTAGAAGACAAGTAATAGTGATGATTTCATGACCAAGAATAGTAATTTGTGAATTTTAGTTATAGATAATTTTCATTTACATTATCCATAACTCAAGCATGATTCATAAATTCATTTATTTAGCATATTTTGTAAATTATTGAATTTCTCTATTCACCAAAAATTCAAGTATTTCAGAAAATACAAAAACTTTACCTTGACCATTTTTCGACATGTAGAATCCAAAAATGAACTCCATTTTTCACGAATAATTTTATAAATATGTTAAATTAAAATTTTAAATAAAATTATATTTTATTTGAAAAATACCAATTTGAAATCATTTATTTACTTACTCCAAGATATAGGTATATCATAATTTCACTTAAATATTATATATATATATACTATCATATGTAAGGTTTATATTCATAAGGGTAGGTCACTATTCATAAGGGTAGGTTACTATTCACCAAAAATTATGTTTTCTCTATTAGACTCCAAAAATCACACTGAACACAACTGTGTATGTCGGATTTTTGAAATTCAAAACACAGAAGTGGAAAAATTATATTTAAAGGTCACATAGTAGTTCATTTAATAATGATGTGGAATTGTGTTTCATAATGTGATTATACTTTAAGGAATGATTATAAGAAGGGATCTCCATTGACAAAACTTTGGGTCATTAAATTTTCCCCCATTATGAAATTTTGGCCTCAAAATTTCATTTTACCCAAACAGGTGAGGGTACTTCTCCTTCATCACCTCCTCTGGTTCCCATGTTTCTTCTTCAAACTTATGGTTCCTCCACAACACTTTGAAAATGTGGGTTTTCTTATTGCATATAACCTTATCTCTTTGGTCAATAATCTTCACTAACTTCTCCTCATAAGACATATCATCCTCCAACTATACCACCTCTGAGTTTAGTACATGTGAAGGATCTGGTATGTACTTAGGAGTGATATATGAAAGAAATCATGAACATGAGGCATATTTTGTGGAAGTTCAAGTAAATAGGCAACAACTCCTATGTGTTCAAGGATATCAAAGGGGCCAATGTACCTTGGGATTATCTTCCCTTTATTTCCAAACCACATGACTCTCTTCTATGGTGATATTCGAATGAAGACTTTATCTCTAATGTAGATCTCCAAGTCCCTTGAAAGGTTTTCAGAATATCTCTTTTGCTGACTTTAAGCATATTTGATATGTTTCTAGATTACTTGAACCTTCTCTGCCATCTCATTCATAAGATCAGGTCTAAGTAGCTTTCTTTCTCTAACATCATCCCAATAGGTTGGAGTTCTACATCACTTTCCATACATAGCTTCATATGGATCCATCTAACTACTAGAGTGGAAGCTATTTCTATATGAAAACTCAACCAATGGAAGATTCTTATCCTGTACACCTTTAAATTCTAAATAGAATGCTACTAGAATGTCTTCAAGTATCTAAATAGTCTGTTCAGATTGGCCATCAGTTTGGGGGTGATAGGCCATGATGAAATTCAATTCAGTACTCAAGTCATATTGAAGACTCCTCCGGAATTTAGATATGAACTTGAGATCTTGATCAGAGACAATCGATAGTGGAACACCATGAAGTCTCACCACTTCCTTCACATATATATTTTCAATATGTTGAAGTGATAGATCTTCCCGAATAGCGATAAAATGGAAAGTCTTAGTGAGTCAGTCAACCACACCCATATCGCATTATTTCCCTTTGACGTCTTCATGATACTTGTGAAAATGTCTATAGTGACATTTTCCTATTTCCACACGGGTACAGGAAATGGTTACATCATCCATTTGGACTTTTTTCACTCTTCTTTAACTTTCAGACATACCAAGAACCTTGAGATATATTCCAAAATATCTTTCTTCATGTTATCCCACTAGAAGTGTTCTTAGAGATCTATGTACATATTGGTGCTACTGGGATAGATAGAGAATGTTGAGCTATGTGTATTGTCCAATAGCTCCTTCTTTATCCCGGGTGATAAAGGCACACAAATCCACATTCCAAACTGAATCATACCATCATATTCTATGTGAAACTCATGCAATTTTCTTTCCATTACTGGATTAAACCTCTTTTGTAACTCTAGACCATCTATTTGTGCCTCCTTAACCATATCTTAGGTTTATGGTTTGGCAATCATTTGGGAAAGTTACGATGTATCCCATACCCTTATGATTTCCAAATCCATCCTTTGCATTTCCAAGAAGATAAGGTCTTTCTCAATCTATAGCATGGATAGTGTAGAAAGTCTATTTTCTTGTTCAAGCATCAACTACCTTATTCACCTTCCCAGGATGATAGTGAATAGAGAAATCATAGTCCTTGATTAGATCTAACCATATCCTTTGATGCATGTTGAGATCCTTTTGTGAAAATATATACATTAGGCTCTTGTGATTGGTATATATGTCACACTTCTCACCAAAAAGGTAGTACCACAAAATTTTCAAGGCAAAAATCACATATTCTAGCTCTAGATCATGCATCAAGTAGTTATTCTCATGGATCTTCTACTACTGTGAGGCATAGGCTATCACATTATCATTTTTCATGATTACACAACCCAAGACTTTCTTTGAAGCATCACTGTATATCACAAAACATTCTCTACTTTTCGATAATGTGAGTACAGGTGCAGTGATCAACCTTCTCTTTAGCTCCTTAAATTTTCCCTCACATTCATCCGTCCAGACATACTTTTCCCATTTCCTTGTTAACATAGTTAGTGGGCTTGGAAATCATGAGAAATGTCTCACAAAACATCAGTATTACCCTGCTAATCCAAGAAAACTACAGATTTATGTGACACTATAGGGTATTGGCCATTCCTCAATCACCCTTGATTTTAAAGGTTTCATAAAAATTCTTTCACTTGTGATCACGTGTCCCAAGAATGTGACTTGCTTCATCCAAAAGTCACACTATCTAAACATGGAATACAAGTTCTCCTTTCTCAATGTCTCCAACACAAGTCTTAGATGTTATTCATGCTCCTCATTTCCCTTAGAGTAGATGAGAATATCATCGATAAATACTATCGTAAATTTTTTGAGGTAATGTATAAAGACTCTATTCCTAAAATCCATGAAAACTTCAAGGGAATTAGTAAGTACGAATGACATCACAGGAAACTCATAGTTCCCATGCCTTGTACAGAAGGTAGTCTTATGAATATCTTCCTTCTTCACCATTAGCTGATGATATCTAGAATAACGATCCACCTTTGAGAAGTATTGATCTCCTCTTAACTAATTGAAAAAGTCTTCATTACTTTGAAGATGATATTTGTTCTTTATGGTGATCTTTTTGAGTTCATGATAATCGATACATAGATTCATTGATCCATCCTTCTTCTTCACAAAGAGAACCGGCACACCCCATGGTGATACACTATCACGTATGAACCCTTTATCTAAATTCTCTTAAACATTATTCTTTAACTCCTCTAGTTCAATAGGATCCATCCTATATAGACACTTTGAGATACGAGTAGCTTTGGATATGAGTTCTATTCATAAATCTACCTCATGATCTGGGGGATGTCTGGGTAACTCTTCAGGAAATACATAACTATATTCCCACAAGATGGGAATTCCTACAAGATTGACACTTTCTTTTGATTCAACCATTTGGGAGAGGTATGCTTCCTCATAGGGAATCAACACCCACACCATTAAATAATTATTCAAAGGAGATTCATGATCTTCCTTGTATTTTTAGAGTATCATGGGATGGTTCATAATATGAAACTATATTTCCTTTTCTCGACAGATGATATGTGCTATATATAACGAGATCCAATCCATTCCAATTATATTATCGAATTCCACCAAGGGAAGTATTACGAGATTCACTAGAAGAATATTACCACATATGCCAACATGAGAAGAGTAAAACACTTAGGTTTCCATGATTGAACCACTTGGTGTTTTTATAGATATATCTACTTCAATGTATCAGGGCTTCGATTCTATAGTTCTGGCAAACTTGAAAGATATAAATAAATACGTAGAACCCGAATCAAATAAGACTTTTTCCATTCTTGAGTGAATAGGAAGTGTACCTTGTATGACTTCATTATCTTGATCTACTTCCGCAGTAGTGATGAAATAATCCTTTTCTTTTTTTTACTTTGGATTGGTGGATGCTGACGCTAATTACCCTCAAGGACTCGATGCTTAGTGCACTGGCTTGGATAGTTCCCTTTCTCCCTACGGTTGTAGCATTGAACCATGGGTGGGGATCCCCTTTATTCCACTACATTCTCATTCTTTATCATGTATTTTAAACACTCTTGATCATGGTGGACTTCTTTTCCACACATGAAGCATTTCCCCATCTCTTTGAGGCAGTTCCCATGATGCAACTTCCCAAATATTTGGCATATGGGTCATTGATTTTTCTTCCCAACTTTGTCATTAAATCCTCTCTCTTGAAACTCCATCTTACGTTTTTATCACCATATCCAGGTTACCATTCTCCAAACTCTATCTCCACTTTGAGTTCACACCTAACAACTTCTTCATAACTAATAATGCATCGAATTACAAGAGTCTTTGGAAGGTGTGGTTTTAATCCACTAAATAATCTATCAATTTTTCTATCATTGTTGATAATAAAACCAAAAGCATACCTTTCAATCCTTGTAAAATTTGATTCATAGGTCGTAAAAAATTATCCTTCATTTTTCTTAATCTCTACGAATCCTCTCCCCATCTTCATACAAAGAGTTCATAGGAAATACTTGTTAAGAAACATGATCTTAAATTCTTCCTATTCAATCTCTTCAATTTCTTCACTTGGCTTGGTGTTCTTAATCAAATCTCACCATTGATCAGCCTCTCAATCTAGATGATAAATGGATACTGTCACCTTCTCCATCTCAGAGAAATTAATCATAGAAAAGATATTCTCCGTGGATTTGACCCACAGTTCCCCAACTAGTGGATCAGAATATCTAATAAACATCAGTGGTTGTTGCCACATAAAACATTCAACAGCCCGTTGATCCATCTTAGGTGAAGGAGGACATTCCCCATTATTCTGGTTATTATTCATAACCTGATATAGTTGGGTAAGAATCACCATGAAGTTTTGAACTCCACCTCCAAAATAATTGGGGATGTCATTCTGGAAATCATTACATTGGCCCTCGTATAGGTTTTTGGTCCGATTTCTCTTGGTTCCCACCATTTTCTAAAATATAAAAGGTTAGAACAAAACATAAGTGAATGAGTCATGAATAAATAAATTTTTAATTTGTACAATTTTCACTAAAATAATAACTAATGGGATCCTTATGTAAATATTCTTTTGTGCATAATTTTACATAGTCTCATACTAGAGGTTTTCTTTAGGGTTCACTAATCCTAATTCAAAAATTATCTAAACCTTGCCTCTCATACCAACTATAGAAACACAACCATTTATTACACTACTATCACATCACTTTGAATATAAACAACATAATATTATTAAACCACAAGGATAAAAAGGTTTAATGTCTTGGAAAAACTAGGAACATACATAACATTTACAATATCAAGAATAAGAATTTATTTAATTCTTTCTTCTCTAGATTCTTATTGTCACTTGACCTCCCCTTAGTATATGTTGTCACCTGAGGATATACATAAAAAAGGGTGAGATAAAAGCCCAGTAAGTGGATAAATGAGAACATGAAACAACATAACATGGGATGGGAATAATAATTATCATTATAACATAGGCATATAATCATAATCATGAGATAAAACATTAAGAGAAGACTTTGAATGTTGCAATCCATAAACAATGAAACATCATGTATTATTGGTTAACTAACACAAATAGTTGTGAACAATAATAGCATAATGTTCAGGCATCATTTTCATTAAAATCATGAGATTCATTACTTTACCCAACACATTGGAGAACTGTATAATTCTTGGGGTACCCTTCACATTCAAACATTAATATTGCTCTATATAATTCCCGGCGTGCCTGTCACATCATAATGTTTTAATTATTATGCATGCCTCATAGAACATATACCAATAATGAACATAAATAACCAATGTAAATAAATGGGTTTCACATCTTAAGGAATACATTCATACACATTTGGTTCCCAAAATATAAATGGAATAACATTCTTGACATAGAACAATCAACGATGAGTGAAGAGGAAGCAATATTTGAGAGTGTGTTTATTTGAAAGAAGATTTCTTTGAGAAAACATTGGGTTTTTCATGAACTTCATTAGAAAACATTTATATCCCAGAAAATTTTATATAGTTATGAAAAAATTATTTTTTAGGAGTAACCGTACCAAAAATGGTGTGAAATATGGAGAATCCGAAGAAAGAAACTTGGGTTCGAGAATTTCCCCTTACCATGTATCAGAATGCTTTCTTCATTTTAATTTCCTATTTGACCCCATTAGATTCATTAATTAACAATTAAAGAACATTTTTTACATGAATATGGTTCATTATGCTTTCATTAAGTTATTTTATGGGCCTTTGAATGACATATAGAGTTTAAATCCATTGTTTGGGAATGTTCGTTTTTTTGGTTTTCTTGAACGATTCACTTGTATTCATTAATGAGAGTTCATGTAGAACATGAATAAACTTAGAAAACTAATATTACATGTTATTAATGATATTATTGGATTTTAAATTATATTTTAATGAATTATGTTATATATCATGTGTATGAATCATTTTTTAGAATTTAACAATGATCGTTTTAGGTTAATTTGGGCTATTTTTGGATCACAATGAACATGTTTTATTTTATCATTTAGTAATATGTGCATAAGTTAGTTATAGAACATTAAATAAGACATAATAAATTTAATATAATCTGGTTTAACCATATAAATGGTTTAATTAATAGATATGAAGGCAGTAATGGAAAATAAAAACATATCGTTTTTGAAGGTGATAAATTAACACCTCACGAACGACGTTTTCCTTTCTAAAATAAAAAAAAAGAAGAGAAGGGGGTTGGATTATAGATTATCCCATTAGTATCATAAAATTACATTATATGTAGTATAATAGAGTTACCATACCATGTGTATTATTATAGGTGAGGAGAGATTAAAAAAAACTTTAAATTGAAAGGAAATTAAAGGAAGAGAGAGAGAGAGAGTGGGGAATTACCTCTTGAATCCTCCTTAAGGCACCTTGGATTGGTATTTTGATGATACAAGAAGCTATTGTAATTGGGGTAGGGGATAGGGAAGATTTTTGGGTAGAGTTTATACAAGTCTTGAAGCTTGATAGGTGTGAAGAAATGAGGGAGTGAGGGGTGGTATTTATAGTGGAGGGGAGAGGGGGTTTCTTAATATTATATTCCATAATTTATTATTTATCCACAAGACAAGTAATAGTGATGATTTCATAACGAAGAATATAAATTTGTGCATATGAGTTTGAGATAATGGACATTTAAATCAGACATGACTCAAGCATGGTGTTGAAATTCATTTATTTAGCATATTTTGTAAATGACTGAATTTCACTATTCACAAAAAATTCAAGTATTTTAGAAAAATACCAAAAAATAACCCTAACCAATTTTCAATGTGTAGAACATAAAATTGAGCTACATTTTTAAAAAATAATTTTTTAAATATGTTAAATTAAATTTTAAAGAAAAATTATATTTTATTTAAAAAATACCAATTTAAATTCATTTATTTACTTACTCCAAGATATAGGTATATCATAATTTCACTTAAATTATATATATATACTATCATATATAAGGTTACTATTTATAAGGGTAGGTTACTATTCATAAGGGTAGGTCATTATTCATATGGGTAGGTTACTATTCACCAAAAATTAAGTTTGTTCTATTAGACTCCCAAAATCACCCTAAACACAACCATGTATGTCATATTTTTGAAATTCAAAACAAAGAAGTGGAAAAATTATGTTTAAAGGTCACACAAAAGTTCGTTTAAGAATGATGTGGCATTGTGTTTCTTAATGTGAGTATACTTTAAGGCGTGATTATAAGAATGGATTCCCATTGATAAAACTTTGTGTCATTATAATCAAGAAGATACAAATTTCCCCATTATCATTACCTTATTATATATATTTCATCCAATTTTAATAATTTTAGTTATTATTTCCATTTTTACTTAAATTTAATGTTTAAAAATATATAATAAAATATATTTGATTTTATCATGTTGTGTGTTTTAATTATATAATATTATATTGAAAAAATATAAATTTAGAAGGTAAATTCCATTGATAATATTATGGGTTGTTACAATTAATCTCATTCCTTAGTTATCATTATGTTATTCATGGTGATAATGATGAATGTGAATTGAAATATAACTCTGAAGTGATGACATTTACTCCATGAGGTGAGATACCTTACATTTCTTTATACCTTCCTTCCCATGTTATTTAATACCTTTCCCTTTATGATAAAACTATTTTAAATATATAGAATAATTTCATTCAACCCTTTGAATAATTGTACATCCAATTTCTCATCAAATAATTGAAAAACAACTTAGTTGGAGATCAATTTCATTGGATAAAACAGGTGGATTAAAAGGTTGATAAATGAAATTTCTTC
The DNA here is from genome assembly GCA_963277665.1 of Viscum album. Classification (NCBI taxonomy): domain Eukaryota; kingdom Viridiplantae; phylum Streptophyta; class Magnoliopsida; order Santalales; family Viscaceae; genus Viscum; species Viscum album. Next base: position 493,514,361 of record OY728164.1, read on the forward strand.
CCAATTATTTATTTTTAATGAAGTGAAGAAATTGAAATTTATTCCATTGATCAGATAATTATTAAAATGAAAAATTTTAATTATTTATTCTAAAATTTCTTCATAGTAATACTGTATCATTTATAAATTATTTTATTTAATTTAACCTAACAAATTTATTTTTTTTGGTGCTCAATTTTGGAGTTCTAAGTTGAATAATATTAATATTAATGGTATAATTTCATTGAATAATTAATGTCATGAAATTATTCATGATGGATGGTGGAAAAATATAAATTAATCAATCATGGTTTAATTTTCTTGAATCCCATCTTCTTATATTTTTTTATGAATGTGATTGTGACCCATTACTTTAGGTGATCAGTATTCCACAAAGCACTATTTCCTTAATTTTTCCTTCCCCTATAAAATCAGATGAACCCATGAGGATGATTTGGGATAATGAGATGAATGATTTTCATAACAGTAGTAAGAATGTATTTTGGTCTCTATAGTGGATTCCCCATGCATAGAATGATGGGATAATTCAACAGAAATGAGTGGTAGTGACTAAAACTATTGTAGAATCCACCATAGGTGCGATGTAGTGGTAGGGATGCATCAACAATTATTCATCTGTGTATTTAAATGATAATCATGGAAGTGTGGACTAGAAATATGTTTTTGTGGGAATAATATGAATTTAGTCAGATTTATCAATTACATTACATATAGTCCTCGAGGTCCCACACCAGGTATGTCTCTACCTTACAACTCTATGATTTAAATTTTTTATATATATCACATGTCATGTGACTATGGGTCACATGTTGTATCATGCAATCCTTATAGCTTGATCATGTACCAACCTTACACACCATCTAGTTAATTAGCTCCACACATAATGTGGTCCAAAGTGCATATAATGTATATATCAAGAACACAAGATGAGTCTAGGATATACACAATGATTGAAACCAAAATATTCAAACATAATATCCCATAAAACCACACATCTTGTATATTGAAAAAACATGAATATATACGGATAAAATCCCAACTAAGATTCAATCAACACACCATATGTACCACATATTTACACATCATGTGGGTGGGATTTTTGTGAATTTGGAAATAGTGGCATAATTTGAGATACTATCAAGTCCTATATACCATCTACTCCCAAGTACATGCCATGTACATGATAGTTTAATGAGTTTCACATGTTTTATCACCTTGGTATCAGTTATCGACAAGTAAGTAGTTAATTTTGAGTGATTTTACATATAGTTCATGATGGTGTATGGTTCAATGACTTAATTTATCATTTCTAACTGTTTTGAGTTAGCTTTTAATTTCATCTTTTAGGATATATCATTGGAATTGGGGTGAGACATTTGGTGTGGAAAACGAGGTCACTAACCCCCATGGTGTGGTTATAAGTAAGGGATAATGTCTCTCATATGTATTATGGATTAGGAAAAACTCTCATAGAATCAAAATATAAGATTTCCATACTCTTGTGGTTATTTTATTCGGGCAAAGGATTAGTACCCCCTTAATCTCGATGAGGTACATACCTCCCATACTATAAGAAGATCCCCCTGAAAGTGTATAGGTTCTTGGGAGTGGTTCCTCCAATAGTAGAGGTTTATGTTTTACTACTATATAGGTTATAGTATTTTTCCTCCCCTAAGATATTTTAACACATTGATTGATATACACTGAACATTAAGGTGTTGGTACCCTCTGACAGTTAGTGAAGTGCATCAGATTTTATAGTTCTGACTAGTTAAAAAATGAGTTATTTGGTTGCTATGGGTATTGAAAATATAAGGAATATATAGTTTATTCAAGATATAACCTTAAAATAATATATAAACTAAGAGATTATGAAACATTTGATATAATGTATATCTCTACAAACTCAAGAGACATGACTCTTCATTGAGAAATGCTGGGATTTTTTAGACAATTTCTTTAATCATGGTTGTCATAAGATTAGATCATATCTAATTTTATTTGGGATTCATATATATTTTTCCCTCAAACTTTTTTTTGTATCTGACCTATTTATATTTATTTCCTTGTGTTTTTAGGGTCTCCCACTAGGTAAGTTTATACTCACCCATGCATGAGCCGTGTTCCCACATGTGTTTTTTTGTAAAGATTTTTCATGGTTAGGTGTTGCCTTTGGAAACCTAAAGCTAGTTTATATAGTTTAGTAGGTCTATATAATTAATAGTAGTGGTTAATAGTCCATGTAAGAGTTTATTATTACTTTTCTTCATTTCCCATACATTCAGAAAACATAAGGGTATTTTTTCCTATCACATGTTAGTTATTCCTGATAGTATTATAATTTATATATTTACCTTTTGGATAATTTTTTGGTGTTTTATTTGATATTTGTTGTCAAATTAAGTATTTCATTATAAAGTTAAATTATTTATGTACAAAATTGGTGGACATTGGATATATCTTGTTTATTTGGGTTACATTTCTATTACAAGTTGATATAGTCTAAAGTCTCCCATATATGTATATGACTTCTCAGTGATAGTAGTCATCCCCTGTCCTGTTAGAGGTGGGATTAGGGTGGTCCAATTATCCTACTATTAGCTCAGGTGGGGTCACAGTGGGTCAAGTTGTGTTAGGGTATCTCCAAGGTTCAAGCGAACATATTCCAACAAATAACCTACAAGACATATCAGACTAATCTAACTAACCCATTACCTAAAGAATGTTTTATATAAAATCATGCATCATCATTCATTTTCATATAATAAAATAATCCATACGAGTATATCATTAATCAATACATTAAACATAAGTATACATGATTTTAAAATCAATCATAAACCATGCATGGTCAATTAGAACTAACCATTTCTAAACCATAATTCATTTACTTTAAATTAAAACAGATATTAAATGCCTCTTTTATTATATATTAAAATTGAACCATATGTACACTATATTCAATATAGGCCCTTGAAAAAAATAGTGAAACCAAATTTTAAAAAATTCCTTTGAAAACTCATTTAAAAGTCATTTTTTTAAAACCAATTTAATTTTGAAATTATATTTCAAGATAATAAACTTTTAAAATATCATTTTTAATATCAAATCATTTTATTTTTATAAACACCATACAATTATGGACTTGTACCTCTATAAAATCTATAATACGAGCCACTAAAACTTGTTCAGCTAGGGGGAACTAAAAAAACAATTTAGAATTGTTATAGAATTCTTTGGTGACTATTTGGTCAACATTAAGTCACACATTGTAAAGATTCATGGAATTTCATGAAATCAAATGTAAATAATAATAATAGAAAAAGTAAAACAAAATAAATAATAAAAAATCTATAACAAGACAAAAGATCAAAATATTTAATGAATAAAGGTCACCTATATTTATTATGCATATATTTATAACTAAAAGATTATACAATCCATTATCCATGAAAAAAATCCCTTGTCCGATAAAAATCTCCTTAATTACATAATTCATTTATTATAAAAAAACCATAAGGTAATAAACCAGAAGACTCAAAAAGTAGCACACTGATTCTAGAATTCTCTGTAATGTGGGGAAAGTGGACTAAAACCAATCCTTGATATTCTTATAGGAAATAATCCCAATTCTAAAAACTAAATCAACAAAAAATTTGTCCCAATTTCAATATAATCCCTAAATAAATTCATTGAGATAATTACATATAATTAAATGACAAAATAAAATGTGTGTTTCTTTCCTCCAAGCCTCTGCTAGCCACCATCATTAAAAACCCCACTGATATGATGTGTTTTCAACATGATTTGGTGTAATCAAAATTTCATTCTTTAGTACCATCACATGAAAATTATAGGAGAATTAGGCAAATAATAAAGGGAATATAATGGGGAGAGGTTATTTATAATATCCATGATGAAATTAACCCAAACCACCTCATATTGAAGTAAAACAAAGGGGGGTGGAGAGAGAGGGGACATCCTCTGTAGAGACCCGAAGCTTGACATACATGGACATTACATTACTTTAGCGGAATACTTAATACATAACAAAAACATACACACAAGGATTGTAATAGTTTAGTGTCTTTGGAAACTCTAAATATAATCTTCAAATCGTGGTGAAAGATCTTCAACATCTCCCATAAGATCTTCCCCTTTTTGTTTTCTTACCTAAAACCTTTATTTATGTCCTGGGGAAAAGAAAACATATAAAGGGTGAGCTCAAATGCTCATTAAGGGTAAGCATAGAGAACGTAAAACAATCCTTAGACATTTGAATGTAAAAAACATGAGCATAAAATCTAAACATAAAAATCTTGAGCAATGACATAAAACATGGATGTACGTGAGGCATAGATCATGAAGAAACATTAATCATGATAAATTATCATGGGGATAAAACATGTAATTGTCGAAACCATTAATCACATGATATGATTTCCATATTAGCCAAGGCATTGCTTCCAAGACCATCTTAGTGGACAAAGTCCCTTTCTGAATCGAGTTCACTCCTCATTCCAGTCCTGTATTACTAAACTGGTATCACTTGTCATTCTAGCCATGTCTATCTCATGAGATATAAATCTTTCCCCAATGAATTGGAGGGAGATATAGGTCCCACCCATCTCATATTGAAATATTTCTTTCTTGTGCCACAATATAAACACAAATCATTCATCATAACCCAAGAATAAAATGGGTTTCATAAACATCATTCCATCATGACATAATCCATACAAAAAATTGGATATCATTTCATCATTAGAAAAGTGAAACCATGTAAATCATAGAGACATTATTCTTGAAACATACACATGTGAAATAATGTCATCTTAGATGAAAATGGTTTTGATAAAACACATTAAATGAATTCTTGAGGAAAATATCATTTTTTTCTTCAAAATCATTTTCTTTTCACAAAATGTCATGCAATTTTAAAAGAAAATGATTTTGTTGAAAACAGTCATGAAATATTTTGGAAAAAGCTTCATTAAAATAAGGCTTTATAAAACTGTAAAAATCTGTTCATGCCTTATAAGTAAAAAAACATTCTTTTCGTACTTTTGTCAGAAAAGTCAAAAAGTACCTCATAGTGTAAACAAAATAAAGATTCCTTCCATACCATGGGGTAAAAGTCAAAATGGGTAAAAAGGAATTTAAACATACAGGAATACACATTTATAAAACATGGACATGGATGATAGAAATAACCCCAGTAAATACTTATGAATAAGTAATCTCGGATAAAAATGAGATTTGCAAAATTATCCCTTACCTTAGGTCCGATATGCTTCGTACGTATCCGAACCTCCTCTTCTTTGAAGCGCCTCTTTGAGACCTTCTCTTAGGGAACTAAAATTAGTCTTTGAAGAGAACCAGGACCTCTATGATGTTTCTATGGAAGTGGAGAAGATAATTTGGCAGGTTTTGGCCGATCTTGATGGCTCAAAGTGGTGTGAGGAAGAGAGGAAGGAGGTGCCCTTTTATAAAGGAGGAGAGGGGAACCTTTGGAAAAACTAAAAATATTATTTTATTAAAAAGTCATATTCGGTTTTTAATAGCTCCAAATTGATTTATTTCGAAGCTAAAGTGGGGATGGGTCTAAATCCTCTCATATAATAGAATTTAGACAAGTTTATGTTTCTATTTTAACCTTATCATTTAGATTTAACTTTAAGTTAAATAATTTTACTTTTACTGTGTCTTCTTGTTTTCTTACACTATAAGGTTAATAAAATTACTATAATAAGACAAAAGAATCCAATTTTGTTTATTATTAATATATATAACCTTATCTAAGTCATTTTGCCGAACCATATATTTTTAGGAATAAAATAACAATTAATAATATAATATTTGTTTTAAAAACTATTTTATGTCAATTTTGACACTATTTGGTAATTGATTTTTGTGAAAATCATAACAGAATGATTAGTTCGAAAAAAGTTAATTAAATAAATAATAACTTGTCATATTAACATATAAAATTATTTTAATTTATAAAAAGTCTCAAATTACATTTATTTGGGTATTTATAACATCAATTATGTCAATATTTCATTAATAAGATAATTATTGCATCATCTTTGTGTCATAAATAAATTAAATTATTTAATGTCTAAAAATTAAAATTAAAATACCATTATCTAGGAAATATTTTTATCTTTTTAATGAATATTTATAGTCGAATTTATCTTATGTATAACCCTATATTAAAAATGATTTACTTATTAAACTTTGATTCTAGCTATTTTAACCCTTCTTTAAATAAATTAATAATAAATGTCCTAATCTAATACAAGTGGGACTAAATGGTCATATTGTATTCCTAAGGTTATTTTTGGTCGAATTACACTTATCCAATAGAATTAGGACATGTTTTAGGGTAATAATAATATCATTTTTACCCTTAATTATCATATTTACTTTTAACCGTGGTAAATAAAAGTAAAAAGTTTCTATTCACCAAAAATTATTTTCATCTAATTGAACCACATTTTAGTCCTTGATATTAACCGTGTCTCTAGTATTTTCGAAATTCAATTCACAGAAGTGGTAAAATTTCATTTAAATGAAAAAGTCAGTTTTTTAACTACCACTAAGTGGTTTCACTATTCATCAAAAATTGATGTTTTTCAGAAAAATACCAAAAATTCAGCCTAAGAATTATTTGATATTATGAATTCAAAATTGATGCCTATTTTTCCAAATTCAAAACATAGAAGTGGCATTAATTAATTTTAAAATTAATTCCCGTTATCTAAACAAATAGCGGGTTTTTAAGAAACAATAACTATCAAAATATTGATACTTGTTTATGTCCAATTTCAAAGTGAAATTAATTCCAATAAGCAACATTGGATTAAATGGTAAAAATATATTCTAATTACACTTTAAAACCAATTAAAAAGATAATATAACCATATAAATTATTGCGACGAAATAAGTTGTTTTTAATTAAAATATAGCGTGTTTTTACTATTCATCAAATTATGAAACTTATCAGAATAATATGAAAATTTTATCCCAATTAAATTTTTATATCCATATTCCAAGTAAGAATTTTATTTTTTCAAATTGAACTTATAAACATGTCAAAAACTAGATTTAATGTAGGTGCGCTATCAAAAGGCGGCAAAACTGCATTTTTTGAAAAATACTTATTTTACCCGAAAATTTATTTAGTTGTCATACCATGTTCTAGAAAATATGTAAGATGAATAATAATGTTATAAAATTAAAAATGTAGTTAATAATATTCATAATGGCTAGTCCATAATTATTTTTTAATAATATATCGTTGTTTAGTAAAACCTGGTATTGCGTACAACACACGCTATCGAGGAAGGTCGTGATTGCATGTAATGCAAGCCATGTTAGGGTTGCGTGTTGTGCAAGAATCCTTCATTGTTTCGTATAACATAATCCAACCATATTTCATTTATACATTGAATATATATATACACACTCAATGATGCGTAGAATAACTTCTATCAAATGAACTTGAAATTGTGTAAAACACGATTATGTTGCATATACTGCAAGCTAATACGGTGTTGCGTATAGAGCAAGATAATATTGGTGTAGAATAAAACACAAGATATTAAATAAATTTAAAATAATAATTCTCATAAAATCTCGGGTTGTTACATTCTACCCCCCTTAAAATTAATTTCGCCCTCGAAATTCGTCGGGGTTATAAATGGTTTAGTACTCGAAAGTTTCTTTAATAGAAACCCACATCGTAAAAAAAGAATACCAAAACTTGTCTTTAAAAACTAACGTATGAAACGAAACGGTTACCCAAATTAACTCATCACTGGGTTTCCACGTAGGAGAACATAGGTGAAAATATGGATATGGAAGAAAAATATCACCATCAAGTTCTGATGGAGAGTGGTAGAGAACATGACTATGAAAAATCCAATAATCACAAAGCTATAAATTTGTGATGATCTAGGGTACCATCTAATTCATCGGATATAAGGGTACTAGGACAACATTTTTTGTTTTCAAGACCATTTCTCGAAATTTGAATAATTTGAATTAGAATAAATACTTACTTTATTTTGGTACAATCTCACTGTTGTTCGTTCCTTGAACAATTTCCACTTCATCTCTTAAAGAAATGAAGATGAATTTGTTATTAGTGAATTGTTAGAAGATCATGTGATAGAATGACGAGTCATTCCATCTGTCTCAAACAAAAGGTTAGCAAAAGTTATTAAATATACAAAAGTGGATCTATAGTGAGATTAATCATATATGGTTCCTAAAATGGACTTATAATTCATATATCATACTTATTAAAATAATAAAACTAGTTTCTACTAAAAAGGGACTTCTTGTAGGCCAGTGGTAGGTGATAAAGGCCAGTCGCACTTCGGTTGTGGGTTCGATTCCCACAGCCTTGTCCGACGCGATGGTCTGTCACCCGTCCTGCAGGTTGTCCTTTTTCTAAAACTACATTACTATAATATCCCATCAATAATATCGAAAAATGTTCTATCCTTAAACAATACTAACTTATGTCCAACATAATACATTCCAATCTTTAGGCTTATCCATAATACTACAGTCCACTCTCATATTATAGTGAAAATGATTACCAGAGATTTCATATAACAAGCATGTTAATACCATCGTTGATCCCCATATATCATAAGATATGTCTTGTTGGTCACATTAGAAACATTCTATGGCCTTAATCATGTATTCTCTTGAAAAATGAATACCCATTGAATCTTAGTGAAAACATGAGTGCTATCAAAAGTTAACTCTTTCCACATACCAAAACCCCAAAATTCTATATACTGAAACCATGATATAACTATTTCCTTATATCATTCATGAGCTCGTGAATACTGTCAAACATTTAATTTTCTCCTTATCCATTCATTATGCGCATATCATCTACTTTCCAAAAATATATGAATAACCTTTCATGGTTACTGGTACCATTCATCATACACTTTCAAAACAAAAGGAAAGATAACAGTGTGACGATCCTTAGATGTCTCTTTATTCCATAGTACCATGAGCTTACTTATACAACATTACACTTGATAAACATGTAATCATTCCACTACCTTCTTAAACCATTGACCGAGCTTCAACAATTCTTTCATCTCACATATCATTTGTAGTCTCTTAATCATCATCAACATAAATACTACCCATACGACCATACTGATTCTCTTCACGAGACTTTCCCTTTGGGAATTGGTTTTCATAATTCTCGTACATTCCACATTTAAAACATTTAACCATTGTTGATGTCGTAGAAATACCATTATCCTCATCCATGGTGTTAACTGAACCTTTTCCTTTGCACTTACTGGCTTTGTGTCCTTCTTTTCCACACCCAAATAATCTTCTAGTTCCTTTGAAACAATCTCCTTGATGCCTCTTCCCACATGATTTGCATAGGGGAAATTGAACTTTATTTCCACTATGATCATCATGAAACTCTATCTTTCTCTTATTAGCCGAGTCAGGAAACTTACCAAATTTGAGTTTATTGATCATATTATGAGATTTCTGCTTTGTCATAATAATGATGTTTGGACTTCCAAATCCCATTTCATTTGTTTTCTCATGAAAAATATCATTCCATTGTCCATCATATCCTCCATTATCGTGAATCATCTTGTTTCTAGCCATTTTCTAAAACCCAAAAAGAATAGTGTGAGAGGAAAAAATCATGCTAGGGAAAACAGCATAATAAAGGGGGAGTACCGTCAATATATAAAATATTAGGTTAAATTCAATTATCATTACCGTAGTTCTAGGACTATATCCTATACGTATACTTATCCTTGGGGACATCCCTAGACATACCTTAGAAATATCTCTAGGGATATCACTAACGTTTTCGCATCCTAGTTTGCAAAGGTTAACTAAACTTCCCTCTGATACCAACTGTAGAGACCCAAAGCTTGACGTACATGGACATTACATTACTTTATCAGAATACTTAATACATAAAAAAACAGACACACAAGGATTGTAATAGTTTAGTGTCTTTGGAAACTCGGAATATAATCTTCTAATCGTGGTGAAAGATCTTCAACATATCCCATAAGATCTTCCACTTTTTCTTTTCTTACCTAAAACCTTTCTTTAAGTCCTGGGGAAAAGAAAACATATAAAGGGTGAGCTCAAATGCTCAGTATTGGTAAGCATAGAGAACATAAAACAATCCTTATACATTTTAATGTAAAAAACATGAGCATAAAATCTAAACATCAAAATCCTGAGCAATGACATAAAACATGGTAGTACATAAGGCATAGATCATGAAGAAACATTAATCAGGATAAATTATCATGGGGATAAAACATGTAATTGTGGAAACCATTAAGCACATGATATGATTTCCATAGTAGGCAAGGAATTGCTGCCAAGACCATCTTAGTGGACAAAGTCCCTTTCTGAATCGAGTTCACTCCTTGTTCCAGTCCTGTATTACTGAACCGGTTTAACTTACCATTCCAGCCATGTCTATCCCATGAGATATAAATCTTTACCCAATGAATTGAAGGGATATATAGGTCCCACCCATCTCATATTGAAATCATTCTTTCGTGTGCCACAATATAAACATAAATCATTAATCATAACCTAAGAATAAAATGGGTTTCATAAACATCATTCCATCATAACGTAATCCATACAAAAAAATTGGATATCATTTCATCATTAGAAAAGTGAAACCATGTAAATCATAGAGACACGATACTTGAAACATACACATGTGAAATAATGTCATCTTAGATGAAAATGGTTTTGATAAAACACTTTAAATTAATTCTTGAGGAAAATATCCTTTTTTTCTTCAAAATAATTTTCTTTTCACAAATTGTCATGAAATTTTAAAAGAAAAAGATTTTGTTGAAAATAGTCATGAAATCTTTTGGAGGAAGCTTCATTAAAATAAGGCTTTATAAAATCCTAAAAATATGTTCATGCCGTATAAGTAAAAAAACATTCTTTTCATACTTTTGTCAGAAAAGTCAAAAAGTACCTCGTAGTGGAAACAAAAGAAAGATTCCTTCCATATCATGGGGTAAAAGTCAAAATGGGTAAAAAGGACATTAAACATACATGAATACACTTTTATAAAACATGGACATGGATGATAGAAATAACCCGAGTAAATACTTATGAATAAGAAATCTTGGATAAAAATGAGATTTGCAAAATTATCCCTTACCTTAGGTCCGATTTGCTTCGTACGTATCCGAACCTCCTCTTCTTTGAAGCGCCTCTTTGAGACCTCCTCTTAGGGCACTAAAATTGGTCTTTGAAGAAGGCCAGGACCTCTAGGATGTTTCTATGGAAGTGGAGAAGAGTATTTGGCAGGGGTTGGCTGAGCATGAAGGATCAAAGTGGTGTGAGGAAGAGAGGGATGAGGTGCCCTTTTATAAGGGAGGAGAGGGGAACCTTTGGAAAAACTAAAAATATTATTTTATTATAAAGTCATATTCAGTTTTTAATATCTCCAAATTGATTTATTTCAATGCTAGAGTGGGGATGGGTCTAAATCCTCTCATCCAATAGAATTTACACAAGTTTATGTTTCTATCTTAACCTTATCATTTAGATTTAACATTAAGTTAAATAATTTTACTTTTACTGTGTCTTCTTGTTTTCTTACACTATAAGGTTAATAAACTTACTATAACAAGCCAAACGAACCCCAAGTTGTTTATTATTAATATATATAACCTTATCTATGTCATTTGGCAGAACCTTAGATATTTAGGAATAAAATAACAACTAATAATATAATATTTGTTTTAAAAACTATTTTATGTCAATTTTGATACTATTTGGTAATTGATTTTTGTGAAAATCATAACAGAATAATTAGTTCAAAAAAAGTTATTTAAATCAATACTAAAATCTCATATTAACATAGAAAATTATTGGAATTCATAAAAATTCTCAAATTACATTTATTTGGGTATTTATAACATCAATTATGTCAGTATTTCATTAATAAGATAATTAGTGCATCATCTTTGTGTCATAAATAAATTAAATTATTAAATTTTTAAAAATTAAAAATAAAATACCATTATGTAGGAAATATTTTTATATTTCTAATGAATATTTATAGTCGAATTTATCTTATGTATAACCCTATAATAAAAATTATTTACTTATTAAACTTTGATTTTAACTATTTTAACCCTTCTTTAAATAAATTAATAATAAATGTCCTAATCTAATCCAAGTGGGCCTAAATTGTCATATTTTATTCCTAAGGTTGTTTTTGGTCGAATTACACTTATCCAATAGAATTAGGACATGTGTTAGGGTAATAATAATATTATTCTTACCCTTAATTATCCTATTCACTTTTAACAGTGGTAAATAAAAGTAAAAAGTTACTATTCACCAAAAAAATATTTTCATCTCATTGAACCACATTTTAGTCCTTAATATTAACCATGTCTCTAGGATTTTCTAAATTCAATTCACAGAACTGGTAAAATTTTATTTAAATGAAAAAGTCAGTTTTTTAACTACCACTAAGTGGTTTCACTATTCATCGAAAATTGAAGTTTTTCAGAAAAATACCAAAAATTCAGGCTAAGCATTATTTGATATTCCGAATTCAAAATTTATATCTATTTTTCCAAATTCAAAACATAGAAGTGGCATTAATTAATTTTAAAATTAATTCTCGTTATGAAAACAAATAGCGTGTTTTTAAGAAACAATAACTATCAAAATATTGATACTTGTTTATGTCCAATTTCAAAGTGAAATTAATTCCAATGACCAAAATTAGATTAAATGGTAAAAATATATTATAATTACACTTTAAAACAAATTAAAAAGATAATCTAACCATAAAATTATTGCGATGAAATAAGTTGTTTTTAATTAAAATATAGCGTGTTTTTACTATTCATCAAAATATGAAAGTTATCAAAATAATATGAAAAATTTATCCCAATTAAATTTTTATATCCAGATTACAAGGAAGAATTTTATTTTTTCAAATTGAACTTATAAACATGTCAAAAACTAGATTTAAAGTGGGTGCGCCATCAAAAGGCGGCAAAACTGTATTTTTTGAAAAATACTTATTTTACCCGAAAAATTTATTTAGTTCTCATACCATGTTCCAGAGAATATGTAAGATGAATAATAATGTTATAAAATTAAAAATCTAGTTACTAATATTCATAACGGCTAGTCCATAATAATATTATAATAATATATCATTGTTTATAAAACCCGGTATTGCGTACAACACACGCTATCGAGGAAGGTCGCGATTGCGTGTAATGCAAGCCAAGTCAGGGTTGCGTGTTGTGAAAGAATCCTTCGTTGTTTCGTATAACATAATCCAACCATATTTCATTTATACATTGAATATATATATATACACTAAATTTTTTGTAGAATAACTTTAATCAAATGAACTTGAAATTGTGTATAACACAATTGTGTTGTGTATACTGCAGGCTAATATGGTGTTGCGTATAGCACAAGATAATCTTGGTGTAGAATACAACACAAGACATTAAATAAATTAAAAATAATACTTATCATAAAATCTCGGGTTGTTACGTCCTCCCCTATTTTTCTCTATCTATAGAAACAAATGACCAAGTAAGGTTAAAATTAAACCCTCCCCCTTAAACTATCCAAAATTTCTTAAAGTGGTGCCTGGGTAACACCACAAAACAAAAACTAGTTACTTATTTATATAATAAAATTCCTCCATAAAGCTTTTCTATATATCCCATCATATTAAAAACTTCCATTTAAGATATCATAAGACACCAAAACCACCACCATATCGATCTGATTCAAAAAATTAAATCTCACCTGGGTTTATCTCTATTGAATCTATTTCATTTCAAATTTATTTCCACACCCAATGGTGTGGATCCTTAAAAAATCCCGGCCATAATTCTTTTCAACACCAAAAATATTATCTAGATTTTTTCCCATAGACATCAACCTAGCTAAATCACTAATTCATTAGTAACTAATCATGTTCTATCCTATAATTCCCATTAAGATTCTATTATGACACTCCCAACACCCAATTTCAATTCCATTAAAAAATAATGTAATTTTGTCACCAATATTTCCTTAAATTGTCCATGGTCACCATCAAACTATTAGTTCAATATTACTACAAACCTTCCACTTGAGCCCTTATAACATAATTATGATCATCAGAGTTCCAAAATTTTCTTTACAACCATGATGTTAATTGGTTCACATGCATACAAATTAATCCCAATTCACTGATAATCAATCAATTTCTAACCATATGGAACTCTCATATAAGGAACCCCAATATATTCTCAATATTTCCTTATGGTTCTCCCTACCATATTATTCACATACAAAAAAATGTAATGAAATTGGTTTAATTGGTGAAACCATCAATTCTCTTAACCTTTGTTTGGAGCCTTGCCATAAACACCCATTACTTGAACTTAAATCACATGACTCCCTAAAATTGGTAATAAAATACATTTCAAAAATCCTAAATCACTCTCTGTAAATTTATTTAAATTATAAAACCTAGTCACACACCCACCAGTTGCACTATTTTGAAATCTGTTGAATCATTTTACACACCCAAAACCCACCTGTGTTTTCAAATTCCCCCTTAGAGTCTATGTATTTTATATAAAAACACAAATCATAATTCTTTATCGTAGTATTTTTTTTACAAAAAAAATTCCATAAACCCATTTTACACACATTTTGAAATCTTAAAAACCTCACCTCTCAAAAATATATTTTTCTTCAAAAACCCTATTTCGTTTTGAAACCATTTTCTTCGCATTTATTTTAGGTTAACATATACTATAAAATATTTTTATGCATTAATTATGCTATCAAATAAGTTTCTCTTTTAAAACCAAATTTTTTAAAAATTTAGAATCATTATCCAATAATATCCAAACAAACATAGTAAAAAAGAAATAAATTATTCAAATAACCTCATTTATTCAAACAAATTAAGTCACCCATGAAAATATCTTTGAGTAAACATTGAATATTTTTTTCATTTAATAAATATTTAATAATGTAGAGGTAATATATTATATAATAATTCCCTTATACACATGCACCAAACACTAAGGATGCCACTGTCATGATGAATAACCCAATATAGAAATTGGATACTAATTGATCCAAACAATAAATATTGATTTTTTCATATTCCATATCCAAAATTGCCATATAAAAACCTCAATAATACATAGAGTTCCTACTCCTATCCTCATAAAACTCTTGATAAATTGGGTTTTACAAGAATCTATGCTAGCCAGGCATGTTAACAATCAACCTCCAATCACCATACATCCTATTATTACCTCTATTTGACTATATTTGATCCAAAAAACTATTTTATATCTTTTTTATTTTACATGGTTTGGTATAACTAAAAAGTGACCTACCATGTCACTATATAACCTTTGACTTTCCTCTCCATATTCCAGAGGCTTCTAACTAGTGTATGGTCCAAATCATGTCATGGAGTGATTATGACCTCAACATAACACATGAGAAATATAACTAAACCTACTAGAAATTTAGTATTTACCTTTTATGTATCTAACATACTCAAAACCTATAGAAACAAAATTGTGAACTATAAGCTACATCCCATTGTCTGGTAAATAAAATTAAAAATTATATATGACACACAACATACTTTCAGCGTATTTCTATAATATAAATACAAAACACAAATCATAAATAACTAAATATGATAACCCCAAATAAATAATGTATAATGATATATATCCCAATATATTGCAAAATTTCCTATCGAAACATCTACCTATGTGATAATGCTCAACCTGATCCATATCTCCATCTACAAGATAATACTTGAACCTAAAATAAAATTTATAGGTCTAACCACATATATGAAAACCCATATCATGTATACGGGCAGGGGCGAGTCTAATAAACCAATAGTATCCCAAAATCACATAGAATCACTGACTGCTTGTGATTAAGTATATGCATGTGCAAGTGTGTGGTGAGATTTAATCAACACACTCAAAAACAGACCCCATGAATTCTCATGAAAATTCAATTATAATTTCATTCCATTATTATGAAAAATACACACACACCCTGATAATACAAACCAGAACTACCCAAAATCTAATTAGAACTAAACTTCAGGAGATTGATGATAAATATAACCTCAAATCCAAATAAGGTATAAAAAAAATCCATTCTTGTTTCATCATGACCAATCATAAACAAAAATCATCAAATGATAAAAAAATAAGAAGGATGGTCAAAGATTTCCCAAAGAAACAACAGGCATATGAACAAAAATATTATTATAAGACAACCAAGAAAAAAATTTGGTCCCAACCATATAAAATAAAATTGATCTTATCTCTCATTCCATGCCACATCCCATATCACTAGTCCTCACTAGAATAGTCAACTATCCCACTAAAATATAATCATTGAATCTGTCATATATATAAATCATTGTCTCATGGGATTGGTCCCAATTATGATGTTGTTTCACTACTATTAATACTAGATCCAAAAGATTGAATAAAATTATCATCATCAATATCATTTCCAATGTTCATAAAGTCCATGGTCTTACCAAAAGTGTGTACCTAAATAAATCTAGTCTATACTATCATAAAAATCTAATTAATTCTCCCAAGTGTCTACTATAATCATCCCTAGAGCCCTTTAAGTAATTTTTCAGTGCTCATAATCCCATGGGAAGTGAAAAACTACCCTAATTATAAATATCAAATGGGAAAATAAATAAGTGCATGTGACCTCAAAAGAATATAGATAATTCTACTTATGTCCAGATTAATACCTAAGATTATTTTAGATATTATCTATCTATAAAGGTTATTTCTTAGTTAAGAGGTTAAATATGTACTACTACAAAAACGAGCATTAACAGTTCTAAAAACTGGCTTTAACATTGCTAAAAAAGCGATGTAAAGCTCGGCGCTGATAAAGGGTTACTTTATCAGTGCTAAAAAAGCGCTGATAAAACAACCCTTTATCAGCGCTAAACAAGCGCTCATTTAGCACTGATAAATGATTGTTTTATCAGCGCTCCTTTAGCACTGATAAACTTATCTTTTATCAGCGTTTCTTTAGAGATGATAAAGGTGGAGTTTATCAGCGCTGTTTTAGCATTGATAAAAGAATGATTTATCAGGGCTAAAAGAGAGCTGATAAATTCCCTCTCTGCTGCTCCGATAAATCTGCAGCAGCACACCCGAACACCTGCAAAAAAATAGCATCTCAATAATCCAATTAAAGCAAGTATACCCATACAAAATTAACTCATAAATCATAAGAAAATTAGACCAAGTATACCCATACAACAATTATACCCATACACCATTAACACATAATTTATAAGTTAATCAAGAACTTAAAGAAATAAATTCATAATTCAGGGGGTTTGGGGGTTGTTCAAGGGTTTGGGGTGGCTGTTCAAGGGTTTGGGGTGGCTGTCCAAGGGGGGGTAGGGGGTGTCCGGGGGGCTTTCCAGTTCAATCCTAAGGTTTGTACACACACTGAGGTGAACATACTTGGGGGGGGGGATGAATCTCATTAATAAACCCCCAATATTAAACCTGCAATAGTCTATTGTAAGTGCATGATCAGGCAATATGCACAACCTAGTTGAGAAATAATTGGAATAAAACTAATAAAAAATCATCATTGATCCTCAAATCCATGACCATGATTAAACCCACATTAATTTTCCAAGTGCTAAACATTTACCAAGAATTTCACAAGGATCATGTCGACATTATAAAAATATAGTTTAACCAAGTCCTACCCCATCTACATCAAGACACATTGATTCTCAATTATTAAATATTGATCAACTATACCTACTTCATCCAATGTTAGGGGTTCTCTGAGTACATAATAGGAACCACACAAAACATATAATATACCATGGTATCCCCACTATATACATAATTATCATTGACCTATAATATGTGAGTTTTATTTATAATCCATCATGGAAATCCACTTATGGGAGTTTTCTCATCCAGGGAATAACCTCAACAGTATCTCAGACCACCCATATGTGTTCTTCCAATTCCGAGGAATAAGACCTATAAGGATCTCATCCCTATACTATGGGAGTACCCTTATTTAGTGAATAATACTAAGAAGCATATATTCTTTACCATATGGGAGTATTATCATCGAAATAATAATCCCTAGAAGCATATCAACCCTCCAATATGGGTGTATTCTCATTTGAGGCATAATCTATATAATCATCTCAGCCCTCCCCTATGGGATTATTTTCATTTAGTGAATATTCCCGATAAGAATCTCATCCCACTACTATGGTTGTATTCTCATTTGGGGAATAATACCTATATACATCTCATCCCTCCCCTATGAGAGTATTCTCATTTAAGGAATAAGACCCATAAGCATATCCACCCTCCCAAATGGGAGTATTTTCATCCAGATATAAGCCCATAAGTATCATAGACCCAAACACATGATAACCCTAGTATACCAGGCCAACCATGACTTGATATATATGAGGCCACTGATAGATCACATGCCATGACCCCCCATTTAAAAGATCAATGCAATTCGAATGCGTTTGGCCGGATTTCTGTAGGTCAGTTGTTGTTTTCACTTAAAATCTTGTCCATTTTAAACAAAATAGAGACCCTTTGAGTGCTAGTGTCCACATCGTGCCTCAGATTGAGGAGGGGTTGACTTGTACATGTCACCAAGGACCCTTGTATCGTTCTTATAAAATATCAATGCAATCCGAATGCGTTTGGTCGGATTTCCGTAGGTCAGTTGTTGTTTTCACTTAAAATCTTGTCCATTTTAAAAAACAATAGAGACCATTTGAGTGCTAGAGGCCACACCATGCCTCAGATTGAGGAGGGGTTGATGTTTACACATCACCAAAGACCCTTGGATTATTCTTATAAAATATCAATGCAATCCGAATGCGTTTGGTCGGATTTCCGTAGGTCAGTTATTGTTTTCACTTAAAATCTTGTCCACTTTAAACAAAATAGAGACCCTTTGAGTGCTAGAGGCCACACCATGCCTTAGATTGAGGTGGGGTTGACTTTTACACATCACCAAGGACCCTTGGATCGTTCTTATAAAAGATCAATGCAATCAAAATGCGTTTGGTCAGATTTCCGTAGGTCAGTTGTTGTTTTCACTTAAAATCATGTCATTTTAAACAAAATAGAGACCATTTGAGTGATAGAGGCCACACCGTGCCTCGGATTGAGGCGGGGTTGATGCATACACGTCACCAAGGACCCTTGGATAGTTCTTATGAAATATCAATGCAATCCGAATGCATTTGGTTAGATTTCCGTAGGTCAGTTGTTGTTTTCACTTAAAATCTTGTCCACTTTAAACAAAATAGAGACCCTTTGAGTGATAGAGACCACACCGTGCCTTGTATTGAGGCGGGGTTGACTCGTACAAGTCACCAAGTACCCTTTTATCATTATTATTAATGATCAATGAAATCGGAATGCGTTTGGTCAGATTTCCATAGGTCAGTTGTTGTTTTCCCTTAAAATCTTGTCCATTTTAAACAAAATAGAGACCCTTTGAGTTATAGCGGCCACACCGTGCCCCGTATTGAGGCGGGGTTGAATTTTACACACCACCAAGGACCCTTGGATTATTCTTATAATATATTAATGCAATCAGAATGCGTTTGGTCAGATTTCCGTAGGTCAGTTGTTGTTTTCACTTAAAATTTTGTCCATTTTAAACAAAATAGAGACCCTTTGAGTGCTAGCGGCCACACCACGCCTCAGATTGAGGCGGGGTGGACTCGTACATGTCAAAAAGGACCCTTAGATAGTTCTTATAAAATATAAATGCAATCTGAATGCCTTTGGTCGGATTTTTGTAGGTCAGTTTTTGTTTTCACTTAAAATCTTTTCCATTTTAAACAAAATAGAGACCCCTTGAGTGATAGCGGCCACACCATACCTCGGATTGAGGCAGGTTTGACTCGTACACATCACCAACGACCCTTGGATCATTATTATAAAAGATCAATGCAATCAGAATGCGTTTTGTCAGATTTCCGTAGGTCTGTTGTTGTTTTCACTTAAAATCTTGTCCATTTTAAACAAAATAGAGACCCTTTGAGTGCTAGCGGCCACACCGTGCCTTGAATTGAGGCGGGGTTGACTCGTACACATCACCAAGGACCCTTGGATAGTTCTTATAAATGATTAATAAAATCCTAATGTGATCTACTAATTATTCATTATGCAAAACATAAAGGTACCATTAAATACTTACATTACCCCAAACACCCATAACACAACCCAACCACAACCTTCGTCTCAATGTACTCAACTGATCTAAACACCAAGATGGATTTTACCCAAGACTATCTAATTCAAAACTTCGATCATGTCTTCAACCGACCACTTAATTTCTATGGTGCTCCCCACTATACGCTTTAGCTCACAAACACCACCACCTGATGCTTAACACCTCCATCATCGGGAAAGAACCACTAGAACCCCAACTAAAACTCCACAACATACCCAACATGTTTTCTAACTTACCATGCTTAGACATCCATGAGAACACCAACTGATGTTATCATCTATTCTTTCCATCAAAACCACTTGGAATGGATGTGAATCCATCATCCATACATGAATCAAGGACATTTCAACTTTTCCTCAAAGATTGAACCCATTTTCAAAACATAATTAACATTTCAAAAAATCCAATAGATGTGGCTTACAACTCACCAAATTTGTTCCTTTTTCCTGGAGGAATTTGAAACATGCACCACATAGGTTGCAAAAGTAGTATATGATAGATCTCTTTGATCATAAAAAGCTATGAACTCAAGTTTACCCTTGAGGAAACTGATGAGTGATGTTTGTGAATGATTTTTGGAACTAGGAACTGAATCGCTTGATAAAACATAGGAAATATCTTTAAATGTAGCCTCACATGATGAATCATTGGAACAATTTTTTGTATTGGATGCTCTTAATGTCAGATTTAGCATCCCATCTTGTTCATCAAATGGATTGGTCAAATTCTAATCTATCATGGAGGTTGTCGCACCACCTTTACATGCAAGTAATGATCAGAGGCAGCTTGATTAGAAAAACAATCCTGAGGGCACTGGACAAGAAAGATCATGCGGTGCCATAGTTTCTCAGCAACCTCAATTTACCCCACATGATATAAGGCTATCGCATGATGTCCAAGACATAGCAAGAGGAGAAGAGAAGGTGAAAGTCTCGTAGACGAACAACATCAACAATGACCATCCACCACCCTTTCACTATATACATCAAAATCATATCTTTAATAATGTCAATTTGAATTTCTATCTTACTTCTATCGAGGATGATGCATGTTGGTCAACTTGTTTTAGAAATTGTTTATCTTCATTCGTGCCTTGTACTTGAACCCATGAATTTGAAGGTGAGTATGCGTACATGATAGTTGACCTTCTTAGAGAAGAGTTTCTGGAAGAGTATAAGAGACATGAAGCAATAAAGATCATTAGAGTGTTGGATAAAATGTGGTTTCTAAAAACAATGTGGCAATCGGCTTGTGCAATGCAACCTAAGTTACAACTTGCAGGTATTGTACTTTATTTTTTTCTGGAGGGTTTTAGTGTAAATTCATTTTGGAATGATCATTTCTATTCATTGTCTTTTAGGTTTTTTTGATAGCCGAGGGGAAAGGGTGGGGTCTGCAGACATTGGAGGATATTTCAAAGGGTGACTTTATGGGAGATTACATCCTGTATTTTTGCAACATTTCCATAGTATCTAACATCTAACCAAATGGCCTCTTTGCCCTTCAAGCTCCCGGAACCCCGATCACCATCGGGGTTCGGGGAGCTTCAAGGGAAAAGAGGCCATTTCTGCCACATATTCACACACAAAATCACCCTTCGACATATCCTCCAATGTATGTAGACCCCACCCTTTCCCCTCGGCTGTCAAAAAAACCTAAAAGACAATGAATAGTAATGATCATTCCAAAATTCATTTACACTGAAACCCTCCATAAAAAAATAAATTACAATACCTTAAAGTTGTAACTTAGGCCGCGTTGCACAAGATTATTTCCACATTATTTGTAGCAACCAAATTTGCTCCAACACTCTAATGATCTTAATTGCTTCATGTCTCTTATACTCTTCCAAAAAAATCTTCTCTAAGAAGTTCAACTAGCGTGTACGCATACTCACCTTCAAATTCATGGGTGTAAGTACAAGGCACAGATGAAGATAAACAATTTCTAAAACAAGTTGACCAACATGCATCATCCTTGATGGAAGTAAGATAGAAATTCACATCGACGTTCTTAAAGATATGATTTTGATGTATATAGTGAAAGGGTGGTGGATGTTCATTGTTGATGTTGTTCGTCTATGAGAATTTCACCTTCTCTTCTCCTCTATCTATATCTTGGACATCATGAAATAGCCTTATATCATATGGGGTAAATTGAAGTTGCTGAGAAACTATGGCACCGCATGATCTTTCATGTCCAGTGCCCTCAGGATTGTTTTTCTAATCAGGCTACCTCTGATCATTAATTGCGTGTAATGGTGGTGCGACATCCTCCATGATAGATTGGAAGTTGACCAATCCATTTGATGAACAAGATGGGATGATAATCAAGATGCCTATGATCATTATTTTCTGTAGTTCAGTTGTTGTTTTCACTTAAAATCTTATCCATTTAAAAAAAATAGAGACCCTTTGAGTGCTAGCGGCCACACCGTGCCTCGGATTGAGGCGGGGTTGACTTTTACACATTACCAAGGACCCTTGGATCGTTCTTATAAAAGATCAATGCAATCCAAATGAATTTGGTCCAATTTTCGTAGGTCAGTTGTTGTTTTCACTTAAAATCTTGTCCATTTTAAACAAAATAGAGACCCTTTGAGTGGTTCAGCATTCTTGCATATTACTGGTGCATATCATCTATTAAAATGGGAAAATGACTCATTGGAGAAAGGCTGTTTTATTTAATAACAATTAAAATTTTCCTACGAACATTTACATACAACAACGTTTCATCTTTTGATCCCCTTAACCCCTCTCAAAAATGACCACAAATTGTACATGTCCCCAAGTCAGATCTTCATTGTATTTGTGTACAATCTTCCATCAGGTATGTGGTCCACTCATTTCTGAACACATCTATATCGTCTTGTGAGTATGAGGATTTTCGGCAGTCATAGTAGTACTACAAAATAAAAAATAAAGAATTAATAAATAACTTAAACGAACTAGTAGTTGTTTTTAAAAATACTTCTTTAGGGATTCTAGTTTGATGATGAAAAATGGTCTCTTTCATAAATTTACAAACATAATAACTGAAATCATTATCATTTGTTTGTTTTAGACACTGAAAAAAATTGATCATTAGGAGAGTAAGTAACTTCTGTTGAGATGTGTTTGGATAGTGAAATTTTATTATATATACCCTAATATTTGTCCAGACATAGTACTTGCTCACCTCCTTATGCTTAGCCCCTAGCCGCATTCTTTTTTTTTAGACGATAATGATACACCACCCTATCAGTAAAAGATAATATAAATTATATTACTTGATTTTTAGACCTAAAACGTAAGATGTAGTGTCTTACAGATTCACAAACTCTATCATGTGTGGTCGGTTTGATGGATATCCTTGCTTTGAATCCAGAAAATAAATCTTCGGAGTATCCAAGTTGACCGCAATTATCAACCAATGTTTCCTAAAAACACCAAAAGGAATAAGTAATAAAAGAAGTGAAAATATAATTGATATGCTTTAATCATAGAGTATTACCCCTGCATGGTTGGTATTAGGAAAAGTCTGTCATCTATAATCTTTCGTTCAAATGTTTTCAGCAAGCCGTTCACTATTTCATTCCTTTTTGATGGCTCTATATTTGTTAGGTGTGTTGATGTGATATGAGGACTAACCAGTCCAAATCTTGGCTCATGGGAAAATTCCTTCAATTTTTTTTCATAAATGCGTCTGTCAACAATATAAAATTCATTTAGTCATAATTTGCACTCTAGATCAGCTTTTGGGAAATCAATTCATGGAAACAAACCTCAAATATACATTTACAACTGTGATGCCTAGCCAACCGTTTTCAAGGATTTCATTTACATTTTCAGCAGCAACTAAATCTTGACTTTCCTCTCCGTATATATTCTCTTCGAAAACCACTAGATGACTATTACCATCTTTTAGCTTCGTATCCACATGAGTCTTCAATGCTAGTAAATGTGGAAAGAGAACAGGTGGTGTTATTTGTGCTTTCAGTAGCTCATTGGGATCAGTTGGTCGATCCTTTAGATGGTTTTGAGCCGACGTTTGTCACCCCCTTCTCTTTCTCCATATATAAAAACAATCATTGCTTTAGACCCTTTTTTCATTAATTGTTAAGGGTTTAGCTTGAAAAGAAAAGGAAATAAATACCTCTTTGTCCGCATGTAATCTTACAAGTTGTGATGGCCATTCAATGAATGTCCCAATATCCTTTTCGACTGTATGAATATCATCGTCATCAAGTGGAATAGGTAGCTCTGCCTTTGGCTCATGAGCTACAATAATTGTCACTTTCAGATGATCTTTCGGAAGTGGTCTATTATGCAGTGTGGAATCTTGGATATTGAACACTGTATCCCTCGCTACAAGGTGATATGTGGGTGTTGACAGATATAAAGCACAATCATTATCACCCTGTAAAATATGGGTACAGAAAAATTATCAGTGTTTGTATGATTCATATTTCTTGGGAACAATTATTAGAATCTTGATTACCACAGCTAAGACAGTTCTTTGAGGCGAATGGCTCACCTCAAAGCTGGTGGGGAATGGGGAGGGATGTTCATGCAGCGGTTGTTCTTGAGTTGTGGCTTCCCTTTGCTTCCCACCCATAAAAGTTGCTAGCAACTCTCCCTGCCATTTCAATTTTTCTTCAAGGGTTTCTATTTTTTCACTCATTTGTTCCAATTTTTCATCTGTATCATCCATTTTTTTCTTCTTCTCAAAATATACTCGGGGTGTCACCCCAAACCCTGCACCTCTGACACGACCATATTTTTCTGGCTGCTTCAAAGCTGTCGATAATAGGTATGTATTAGCTACAGGAGTAGCTGATTCTTGTGACTGTCGGATATAGGAAAATAACTAATTATTTTTATGTAATGGAAATTTTAAACAAATTATTGTATCGTCGTTTCATACTTACACATATTTCCCACACTTTCTGTGTGTTATCATCTACTAACTTCTCATCTTTGTTCACACATGCCTCCTTCCATAGCACATGACATGGGATGGAAGTGCATTTGGTTTTAGACTCATCAATCTACATATAAACATAGAAAAATAATTATGATGTTTTTATTGGCACCTAACAATATTATTGTAAATTTAAAATACGTACCATTTTCTATTCTAATGAAGCGTACCCCATCATTGATTTACGATAGGGGTATGTTGGTTTTGAAGAATGTTCCTTATTTTTAGTACAGAGTTTCTGTTTCATAAATGAAATATTAACAATCAAAGTGATGAATACAGGTATCCTCAAACAACATATTATCACTCACAATGTACCTGAAACTTCTCATCCCCACGACGGCCAATAAATGCATCCCATGCTTCTTGGGATATCAGGTGAGAGTAGACAATGGGTGGGTGCGGGTTTATTTTACCTTTAGAATTTTTGAGGTGCCATCTTGTTAAAATAGTGTGAAAACCTTGATGAATCTTTCATGAAAGCCTTAGTACATAATCCTTGTGTGAATAATCTACTATAAATGTACTCTGCAAGAGATTGAGAAGAGTAAGACATTGTTTCATTATTTTATTTGCTAGTAAATTAAAGAAATAAATTCATAATGTTACCATAATTTCTTCCCAGATCACAGCCTTCAGCCCGGACACAACATGGTGCCATGAATCTATGTCAATTGGCACACATTGCCAAGTGAAAAATTCAATTTAGATTCTAAACATAGCCTTGTTGGGATTCACATGTTGGCCTCGTGCATTCCATCCGACTTTAAATTTGATGCATTTTCTTTTTGCCTTAAGAATTTTGGCTAACACTGTCAAACTACGACGCACCTGTGATTTCTACGACGCTGGTCCTTCATTCCCGACCATTTCATTGATATAAACATAATATATATGTTCATCTAGAATGGTATCAACGACATGTGTTGATGGTTGTTAGACCTCAACACTAAGAGAAGCAGGAGCCACAACAGGAAGAGCAGCAGGAGGAGGAGCAGTAGCAGGAGCCACAACAGGAGGAGCATCAGGAGCAATCAGAGCTGCAACAGGAGCAAGAGTAGCAGCAACATGAGCTGCAGGAGCATCAGGAGCAACAACAGCAGCAACATGAGATGCAGGAGCAGCAGCAGCTGCTTGGGAGACTTGTTCAGCCTCAAGGTTAGGAGCATCAGAATGTGCAGAAGTCATTATCTGCAAAAGTGGTTGAACAGTTAATTCAGATTACATAAATTCAGTAATGATAAGATAATAACATGAGATAACAAGATCTATATTACAAACAAAATATAACCTATTTACTGAACTCTATTTCTTTTTTTCAAAGGTTGAAGGGATTTGACACCTCTATCGACTATCCAAATCCCTTCAATGTGGTCTCCTCTAACATACAAAACATCATCTGCATTGGGACCGCTCTGAAATGTTTGCGACGTACCACTAAAAGGATCATCCTCAACTGAATTTTCATCGGAACCTTCAGTAGTTTTGGACGATAACAGAACAATCGACCACTTTCGGTTTTCAGGATCTGGAACATAAAAAAACATGTACCACTTGGGATTCCATTATAAAATATTTGTCTTTGTACCCTTCTTTACTAAAATCAACTTTCAAAAATCCTCATTCATCTATTTTAACACTACTGTTGTTATCAACCCATTTGCATTGAATAATTGGCAATTGGAATGTCGTATAATCCAACTCCCATATTAGTTTTATAATGCCAAAGTATGACATATTTTCATAAATTGGATTTCTGTCCTTACTACCAGAAACATGCATCGATTCAGCCACTAGTGTAACTCCACTATTTTTCATGGTACTATCTTCATCATGTTCATCTGTATAGAATGTATAACCATTAATTACATAACCACTGTAAGATAATACACACACACTTGGTCTAGCGGCTAGCCATCGAAGACGTTATAAAATTGAATTCAGATTTTCATCCAACTGCTTAAAAATATGGTCCTGAAACCATCCTATAAACTGGTGATTATGTCTATCTGATAACCATTTTTCAGACCTCGAGGGATTCAATTGCCTAAGAATTTCTTTGTGAGTTTTAATATATGTAGAAACCTCCCAACTGTTATGAAAAACATAAATATGAGCCTGCTCCCGATCTGTAATATTGATTGTCAAAACTTCTCTTCCAGAAATTCCCTCACCCTCAATGCGTCCAGTGTGACGAGATTTCGGGGGACCAATGCTTTCCACATCAGATAGGTTTTCGGTACAAAATTCAATGGCTTCCTCAACAATATATCGCTCCACTATACAACCCTCTGTTCGACTTCGATTTTTGACATACCCTTTCAAAATCTTCATATACCGTTCAAAAGGATACATACATCTATAGTGCACAGGACCACAAAGTCGAATCTCTCTCACCAAGTGAATCATCAAATGAACCATCATATCAAATAATGTTGGCGGGAAGAACATTTCTAATTCACATAATATGATGACAATTTCTTTTTCCATAGCTGGAAATTTCCCCGGGTCTAAAACATTACTACATATAGCTTTGAAAAAGAAACAAAGTTTGGTTAACGTATGACAGACATTCTTGGATAAAATGCAACATAAAGCTATAGGAATTATATCTTACATCAAAACATGGCAATCATGTGATTTCAAACCTTTTAACTTCATATCATTCATTGACACAATGTTCTTGATATTTGATGAGTACCCCTCTGGAACCTTTATGTAACACCCCGAGATTTTATGAAAAATATTCTTTTTATTTAATGTCTTGTGTTGTACGCTACAACAAAAGGAGCTTAAAAAACACGCATCCTTGACTTGCCTTGCATTACACGCAATCAAGACCTTCCTCGATAGCGTGTGTAGTACGCAATACCGAGTTTTCACTAAACAACGATATGTTATTAAAATATTATTAAAACTAACTGTTCTGAATAGTAATAACCACTTTTTGAAATTTTTGAAATTTTATTTTTTAAAATGGACTTCATTTTTGGATTCTGAATATTGAAATAAGCTTAGGGTGAAATTTTGGTACTTTTCGATAACTTTCATATTCTGATGAATAGTGAAAATTACTAAATTTTAATTAAAAACAACTTTTTTAATAGAAATAATTAATAGTGATAAATTATTAATTTGAGTGGTTTTAAAGTATATTTAGAACATATTTTTACAATTTAATACAATTTTGGTC
Source organism: Viscum album (assembly GCA_963277665.1). Classification (NCBI taxonomy): domain Eukaryota; kingdom Viridiplantae; phylum Streptophyta; class Magnoliopsida; order Santalales; family Viscaceae; genus Viscum; species Viscum album. The sequence goes on from OY728164.1 coordinate 493,542,895, forward strand.
ATTGGATGTAATTTCACATTTAAACCAGTTATAAACAAGTGTCAATCTTTTGATAGTTATTATCTCTTAAAAACACGCTATTTGTTTTGACGACGGGAATTAATTTTTAAATTAGTAAATGCAACTGATATGTTTTGAATTTGATAAAATAGACATCATTTTTGAATTCATAATATCAAATATAGCTTAGGACTAATTTTTGGTATTTTTCTAGAGACTTTCATTTTTTTGATGAATAGTGAAACAACTAAGTGGTAGTTAAAAAAACTGATTTTTTCATAAAACTTAATTTTACCGCTTCTGTGAGTGGAATTTCGAAAATCCGAGAGACATAGTTAATATCAAGGACTAAAATGTGGTTCAATGAGATGAAAATAATTTTTGTGGAATAGTAACTTTTTACTTTTTTTTACCACGGTTAAAAGTAAATAGGGTAATTAAGGGTAAAAATGATATTATTATTACCCTAACACATTTCCTAATTCTATTGGATAAGTTTAATTCGACCAAAAACAACCTTAGGAATAAAATATGACCATTTATTCCCACTTGGATTAGATTAGGAAATTTATTATTAATTTATTTAAAGAAGGGTTAAAATAGTTAAAATCAATGTTTAAAAAGTAAATAATTTTTAATATAGTGTTATACATAAGATAAATTCGACTATAAATATTAATTAGGAAGCTAAAAATATTTCCTACATAATGATATTTTATTTGTAATTTTTAGACATTAAATAATTTAATTTATTTATAACACAACGATGATGCAGTAATTACCTTTTTAATAAAATATTAACATAATTGATGTTATAAATGCCCAAATAAATGTAATTTGAGACTTTTTATGACTTACACTAATTTTATAGGTTAATATTACATGTTATTGTTGATTTAAGTAACTTGGTTAGAACTTATAATTCTGTTATGAATTTCATAAAAATCATGTACCAAATAGTGTCAAAATTGACATAAATTAGTTTTTAAAACAAATATTATATTATTAATTGTTATTTTATTCCTAAAAATCTAAGGTTCGGCCTAATGACTTAGACAAGGTTATATATATTAATAATAAACAACTTGGGGTTCGTTTGGCTTGATATAGTAAGTTTATTAACCATATAGTGTAGGAAAACAAAAAGACACGGTAAAAGTTAAATTATTTAACTTAGAGTTAAATCTAATTGATAAGGTTAAAATAATAACCTAAATCCTATTGTATGAAAGGATTTCAACCCATCCCCACCTTAGCTTCGAAATGTATCAATTTAGAGCTATTTAAAACCGAACTTGACTTTATAATAAATTAATATTTTTAGTTTTCCCAAAGGTGCCCCTCTCATCCCTTATAAAAGGGCACCTCATCCCTCTCATCCTCACACCAATTTGAGCATTCAAGCTCGGCCAAACCCTACAAAAATCTCTTCTCCACTTCCCTAGTATCATCCTAGAGGTCCTGGTCTTCTTCAAAGACCATCCTTAGTTCTTTAAGTGGAGGTTAAGAAAAGGCGCGTCAAAAAGAGGTAATATCCATTACTGATCCTTTCCAAATTCTTTATTCTTCAACTTCTTATTATTTAGTTGTTTCATTATGAAGTAATAACATCAGTATCACTCATATACCGATATGTTATTATAAGTATGAACCAACCCTATTTCAACATCTATTCATCCTACGGAAAACAAAATCACTGCGCGTGCATACGTACGGAATACCGTCTCCACGACGTGGTGTAATCTATTTTCCACCACCACCTTACATGGATGGGTATAATGGTGTAAATAATTACTATATATGATTATTATAAAGTGATATTGATTCTGAAATAGTATACATACACTCCAATACAATTCCACGATCATGGGAACAATATCACCGCTCGTGCGTACGTACGGAATACCGTCTCCACGATGTGATGTGATTCGTTCTACATGATTTTCATTGCATAATGATTATATAAATGAATTGAATGAATGAATATGATATATATTACACTAATACCATTCTGGAAATGAGATATCTATAACCTAAAGAGAAGAATAAGAATTTATTCAACAAAACACGCATAAGAACAAAAAGTTATAAACACGCGAATAACAAGTAGCAATGAAATATTACTACTAAGAAGCTAAGAATATGACCATATATGTTATCATAACAATAATTATGATTCTGGAATAAGTAAATAACATTATTTAAATCATTATACAGGAGGTTCAGACACTTACGAGGCAAATTGGACCTAAGGTAAGGGAAATATCACAATCTCATTTTTATTCGAGATTGTTTATACTTGAAATTTACTGGGTGTATTTTATCATCCACATCCATGTTTCCTAAATATGTTATATTATTTCCATCCACCTACAATTTTTTAAATCCAATTTTACCCTTCAGTGAGTTTTTAGTAAAATATATGAAAGGAATCTTTTTTCGTTTTGCGTACGAGGTACTTTTTGACTTTTCTGACAAAAGTACGAGAAGAATGTTTTTATTTAAGTTATATGGAATGAATGGATTTTTAAAACATTAATTCCAAGAATCTTCCTTTAAAAGTTTTCAAGTTTATTTTAAATCAACTTTTTTTAGTTTATAATTGAATGACATGTTAAGAAAGGAAAAGTGTTTTTGAAGTAGAAAGGATATTTTCCTCAAGAATGGAGTTCAAGTGTTTTATCAAAATTATTATCCATATAAGATAATAAAGGGTTCTGTTTCTATCCCTATTATTACATTGATTTGACTATGTTGTGATGGAATTATTTTTATGAATTCCTTTATCTTATATGAATTTTTTTATGATGTCACGATGTTTAAGATTCCCATTTTTATTTCATGGGTTATGCTATGATGTATGGTTTATGATTTTGTGGCACACATAAGAATGGTATCATTATGAGATGGGTGGGACCTATATCTCCCTCCAATTCATTGGGTAAATATTTTATATCTCATGAGATAGACATGGCTGGAATGGTAGGTTATACCGGTTCAGTGAAATAGGACTGAAACGAGGGTGACTCGGTTCAGAAATGGACTTTGTCCACTAATATAGTCTTGGCAATGAGTCTTGACTAATAAGAAATGATTCTATATGATTATGTGTGTATGCAAAAAAGTTTCATGTTTTAATTTATCACTATTGGGATTACATTTCACTACTATGATTTATCCCATGTTATGAAATTATGATCTCTTTTTCAGGTTAAGATTTCCAAAAGATATGTTCCTATGAATATGATGGGATTGATATTTCTTTTGTTTACCCTTACTGAGCATTTGAGCTCACCCTTTTATGTTTTCTTTTCCCCAGGATATAAAGAGAGGTTTTAGGTAAGAAAAAAAAGGAAGATCTTTCACCATGATTAGATGATTACATCCTGAGTTTCCAAAGACACTAAACTATTACGGTCCTTGTGTGTGTGTTTTTGTAATGTACTAAGTATTCCGCAAAAGTAATGTAATGTCCATGTAAGTCAAGCTTCAGGTCTCTACAGTTGGTATCAGAGGCAAATGAGGTAGGAATGTATCCGATCCTTGGGAACTCTCACATGTGAGCGTTGGACGAAGCATGGCTCTCCGCCCAAGGGATTCATGAGGAAATGGCTGCACTGGGGATGGTGGTGTGTCCCGCCCAGGGGGTGTAGCCGCCCATGGAGTGCCCTGATAGGTATCAATTATAGTCCACTGGAAGTAATTCCAGACCACTACAGTTGGTATCAGAGGAAAGGTTTAGTCAACCTTTGGAAACTAGGATGCGAAAACGTTAGTGAGATCCCTAGAGATATTTCTAAGGTATGTCTAGGGATGTCCCTAAGGATAAGTATACGTATAGGATAAAGTCCTATAACTACGGTAACGATCATAGAATTTTACCTAAGATGTTAGATATTGAGGATACTCCCCCTTTATTATGGTGTTTTCCCTAGCATGATTTTTTCCTCTCACACTATTCTTTTTGGGTTTTAGACGATGGATGGAACCCGAAGGAACCGTGTTGATCAATGCAATGGACAATGCAATGATTTTCCTCATGAACAAACAAATGTTATGGGAGATGGAGGGAAAAATCTTATTTCTATACTTACACAAGCTATGAATCATTCTGGACTTCCAAATGAGCAGAGAAGGGGACAATATTCTATTGAGTCCTTTATGAGGCAACATCCACCTTCTTTCAGTGGGTCTTCTAATCCACTTGTTACTGAACAATGGATCAGTACCACTGAAAAGATATTTTCAGTTCTTCAGTGTTCTGAACATGATAAAGTCATCTTAGCAGTATATCGTTTGGAAGTTGAAGCTGATCAATGGTGGAATCTTATCAAGAATACGAGGCCAAGAGATGAAATTGAGTCCATGGAATGGGACGAGTTCAAGAACTTGTTATTCATTAAGTACATCCCTCGTATTCTTCGAACAAAGATGGAAAAGGAATTTCTTGAGCTAAAGAAAAAGGATGCTGAATCTGTTGGTATATACGAAGCGAATTTTACAAGGCTTGCAAGGTATGCATCTGGATTTATCATCCAACCTGAAAGTAAAGTTTATCGATTCTTCAGTGGCTTAAAAGAAAGTCTTAGAAGGGCATTAGCTATAAGAGACTTCAGTAGCTATGAAGAAATTTTGCGTTGTTCTATCAAGGTAGAAATGGAAATTGGTGTTACATGTCCATCTCATGGTTTTGACAAGAAACGAAAGATGGAGTTCAAGGAGAAATCTCAGAATAATGGTGAAAAGAAGATGAATGTTTCCTTATGCACAAAGTGTTGAAAGAAGCATAGAAGAGATTGTCTTAAAGGGACTAGAAAATTTTTTAAGTGTGGAAAAGAAGGTCATCGAGCAGCTGAGTGTCGAAGTAATGGAAAAAGGGTTTCTAATGATGTGAATAAAGCAAACACTGCAGAGAACGCACCACCAATACTTGAATGCTTCAAGTGCAAGGAAATGGGGCATTATGATAATAAATGCCCTAATCCAAGGGTTAGTGATGATCGACATGAGAAACCACTTAAGGCAAAGGACAAAGTGAAGTCACATGCGATCACCATTGGCGATGTTGAATATGACAACGATGTGGTGGAATGATTAAGTGTTTATGTAATGGGATTCCAGAATAATGTTGTATATAGTATCGTGTAATATTGGAATATTTATGTTTGGGTCTATTGTGGTTTTCAATAATTTTATGGCATCGGTAACCAGGAAAATTGATTGAAATATTTTTGGAAATTAGATGATATGCGCATAATGAAGGGACAAGAAGATAATGAGATGTTTGATTGTATTCATGAGCTCATGATTGATATAAGGACTATGTATATAGAATTTTGAGGATTTTGGTATGTGGAAAGAGTTATCTTTTGACAGCACTCATGTTTTCACTAAGATTCAATGGGTATTCATTTTTCAAGAGATTACATGATTATGGTATTCACATGACTGGAATGTGACGAACAAGATATATGAGGGATAAATGATGGCATTCACGTGATCATTTTCTCTATACTATGAGCTTGGACCAAAGTATTTTAGATAAGCCTAAAGATTGGAATGGATTATGTTGGACATAAGTTAGTATTATTTAAGGATAAAACTTTTTTTGATATTGTTGATGGGATGTTATAGTAATATATCTTTAGAAAAAGGACAACCTGTAGGACGGGCGACAACCCATCGTGTCGGACAAGGCTGTGGGAATCGAACCCACAACCGAAGTGCGACTGGCCTTTATCGCCTACCACTGGCCTACAGGAAGTCCCTGTTTAGTAGAAACTAGTTTTATCATATTAAGTAGTATGATATATGAAGTATAAGTCCATTTTAGGAACCATATATGATTAATCTCACTATAGATGGACTTATGTATTTTTTGATAACTTTTCTATCCTTTTGTTTGAGACAGATGGAATGACCCATCATTCTATCACATGATCTGCTATCACATCACGAATGACAAATTCAACTTCATTTATTTAAGAGATAAAGTGGAAATTGTCCAAAGAACGACCAACAATGAGACTATACCGAAATCACGAAAGTATTTCTTCTAATTCCAATTTAATCAACTTTAGGGAAACGATCTTGAAAACCAAAAATGTTGTCCTAGTGATCTTATATCTGATGAATCAGATGGTACCTTAGATCGTCACAAATTTATGGCTTTGTGATTGCTGGATTTTCCATAGCCATGTTCTCTACCACTCCCCATCAGAACATGATGGTTAGATTTCTCTTCCATATCCATATTTTCACCTATGTGGAAACCCAGTGATTAGTTTATTTGGGTAACCGTTACGTTTCATACTTTTGTTTTTAAAGATTGGTTTTGGTATTCCTTTTTATGATGTGGGTTTCTATCAAAGAAACTTTCGAATAGTAAACCATTTATAACCCCGATGAATTTCGAGGACGAAATTCATTTTAAGGGGGGTAGAATGTAACACCCCGAGATTTTATAAAAAATATTCTTTTTATTAAATGTCTTGTGTTGTACGCTACACCAAAAGGAGATTGCACAACACACATCCTTTACTTGCCTTGCATTACACGCAATCACGACCTTCCTCGATAGCGTGTGTAGTACGCAATACCAAGTTTTCACTAAACAACGATATGCTATTAAAATATTATTGAAACTAGCCGTTATGAATAGTAATAACCACTTTTTGAAATTTTGTAAATTTTATTTTTCAAAATTGCCTTCATTTTTGGATTCAAAATATCGAAATTAGCTTAGGGTGAAATTTTGGTACTTTTCGATAACTTTCATATTCTGATGAATAGTGAAAATTACTAAATTTTAATTAAAAACAACTTTTTTAATAGAAATAAATAATAGTGATAAATTATTAATTTGAGTGGTTTTAAAGTATATTTAGAATATATTTTTACAATTTAATACAATTTGGTCATTGGATGTAATTTCACATTTAAACCAGTTATAAACAAGTGTCAATCTTTTGATAGTTATATCTCTTAAAAACACGCTATTTGTTTTGACGACGGGAATTAATTTTTAAATTAGTAAATGTAAATTATATGTTTTGAATTTGATAAAATAGACATAATTTTTGAATTCATAATATCAAATATATCTTAGGCCTAATTTTTGGAATTTTTCTGGAAACTTTCATTTTTTGATGAATAGTGAAACAACTAAGTGGTAGTTAAAAAAACTGAATTTTTCATAAAACTTAATTTTACCACTTCTATGAGTGGAATTTCAAAAATCCGAGAGACACGGTTAATATCAAGGACTAAAATGTGGTTCAATGAGATGAAAATAATTTTTGTTGAATAGTAACATTTGACTTTTTTTACCACTGTTAAAAGTAAATAGGGTAATTAAGGGTAAAAATGATATTATTATTACCCTATCACATGTCCTAATTCTATTGGATAAGTGTAATTCGACCAAAAACAACCTTAGGAATAAAATATGACCATTTAAGCCCACTTGGATTAGATTAGGACATTTATTATTAATTTATTTAAAGAATGGTTAAAATAGTTAAAATCAATGTTTAAAATGTAAATCATTTTTAATATAGGGTTATACATAAGATAAATTCGACTATAAATATTCATTAGAAAGATAAAAAGATTTCCTACATAATGATAGTTTATTTGTAATTTTTAGACATTAAATAATTTAATTTATTTATGACACAACGATGATGCGGTAATTACCTTTTTAAGAAAATATTAACATAATTGATGTTATAAATGCCCAAATAAATGTAATTTGAGACTTTTTATAACTTACACTAATTTTATAGGTTAATATGACATCTTATTGTTGATTTAAGTAACTTGGATAGAACTTATCATTCTGTTATGATTTTCATAAAAATCATGTACCAAATAGTGTCAAAATTGACATAAATTAGTTTTTAAAACAAATATTATATTATTAATTGTTATTTTATTCCTAAAAATATAAGGTTCGTTCAAATGACTTATATAAGGTTATATATATTAATAATAAACAACTTGGGGTTCGTTTGGCTTGATATAGTAAGTTTGTTAACCATATAGTGTAAGAAAACAAAAAGACATGGTAAAAGTTAAATTATTTAACTTAGAGTTAAATCTAATTGATAAGGTTAAAATAATAACATAAATCCTATTGGATGAGAGGATTTCAACCCATCCCCAACTTATCTTATAAATATATCAATTCGGAGCTATTTAAAACCGAACTTGACTTTATAATAAAATAATATTTTTAGTTTTCCTAAAGGTGCCCCTCTCCTCCCTTATAAAAGGGAACCTCCTCCCTCTCCTTCTCACAACAATTTGAGCATTCAATCTCGTAAAACCCCTGCCAAAATCTCTTCTCCACTTCCTTAGCATCATCCTAGAGGTCCTGGTCTTCTTCAAAGACCATCCTTAGTTCTTTAAGTGGAGGTTAAGAAAAGGCGCGTCAAAAAGAGGTAATATCCATTACCGATCCTTTCCAAATTATTTCTTCTTCAACTTCTTATTATTTAGTTGTTTCCTTATGAAGTAATAACATAAGTATCACTCATATACTGATATTTTATTATAAGTATGAACCAACCCTATTTCAATATCTATCCATCCTACGGAAAACAAAATCACCGCGCGTGCGTACGTACGGAATACCGTCTCCACGCCGTGGTGTAATCTATTTTCCACCACCACCTTACTTGGATGGGTATAATGGTGTGAATAATTACTATATATGATTATTATAAAGTGATATTGATTCATAAATAGTATATATAAACTCCAATACAATTCCATGATCATGGGAATGATATCACCACTCGTGCGTACGTATGGAATACCGTCTCCACGATGTGATGCGATTCGTTCTACATGATCTTCATTGCATAAGGATTATATAAATGAATTGAATGAATTAATATGATATATATTACACTAATACCATTCTGGAAATGAGTTATCTATAACCTAAAGAGAATAATAAGAATTTATTCAACAAAACACGCATAAGAACAAAAAGTTATAAACACCCGAATAACAAGTAGCAATGAAATATTACTACTAAGAAGCTAAGAATATGACCATATATGATATCATAACAATAATTATGATTCTGGAATAAGTCAATAACATTATTTAAATCATTATACAGGAGGTTCGGAGACTTACGAGGCAAATCGGACCTAATGTAAGGGAAATATCACAATCTCATTTTTATCCGAGATTGTTTATACTTTGAAATTTACTGGGGTGTATTTTATCATCCACATCCATGTTTACTCAATATGTAATATTATTTCCATCCACCTACAATTGTTTAAATCCAATTTTACCATTCGGTTAGTTTTTAGTAAAAGATATGAAAAGAATCTTTTGTCGTTTTTCGTACAATGTACTTTTTGAATTTTCTGACAAAAGTATGAGAAGAATGTTTTTATTTAACTTATACGGCATGAATGGATTTTTAAAACATTAATTCCATGAATATTCCTTTAAAAGTTTTCAATTTTATTTTAAATCAACTTCTTTTAGTTTATAATTGAATGACATGTTAAGAAAGGAAAAGTGTTTTTGAAGTAGAAAGGATATTTTCCTCAAGAATGGAGTTCAAGTGTTTTATCAAAATTATTTTCCATCTAAGATAATAAAGGGTTATGTTTCTATCCCTATTATTACATTGATTTGACTATGTTGTGATGAAATTATTTTTATGAATTCCTTTATCTTATATGAATTGTTTTAGGATGTCACGATGTTTAAGATTCCCATTTTTATTTCATGGGTTATGCTATGATGTATGGTTTATGATTTTGTGGAACAAATAAGAATGGTATCATTATGAGATGGGTGGGACCTATATCTCCCTCCAATGCATTGGGTAAAGATTTTATATCTCATGAGATAGACATGGCTAGAATGGTAGGTTATACCGGTTCAGTGAAACAGGACTGAAACGAGGGTGACTCGGTTCAGAAATGGACTTTGTCCACTAAGATAGTCTTGGCAGTGAGTCTTGACTAATAAGAAATGATTCTCTATGATTATGTGTGTATGCCACAATGTTTCATGTTTTACGTTATGACTATTGGGATTACATTTCACTACTATGATTTATCCCATGTTATGAAATTATGATCTCTTTTGCATGTTAAGATTTCCAAAAGATATGTTCTTATGAATATGATGTGATTGATATTTCTTTTGTTTACCCTTACTGAGCATTTGAGATCACCCTTTTATTTTTTCTTTTCCCCAGGATATAAAGAAAGGTTTTAGGTAAGAAAAAAAAGGAATATCTTTATGGGAGATGTTGAAGATCTTTCACCATGATTAGATGATTACATTCTGAGTTTCCAAAGACACTAAACTATTACGGTCCTTGTGTGTCTATTTTTGTAATGTACTAAGTATTCCGAAAAAGTAATGTAATGTCCATGTACATCAAGCTTCGGGTCTCTACACTTTACATCATTGAAGAAGTTGCAAAACTGATATCACTCCTCCCTAGAAAGAGTATACGTAGCTAGAGGAAGAACCATTCGATTTTCACCCTTCACGGGATCCAACTCTTCTCGTATTCCCATGTCAACCATGTCCAAACTTTCCTTAATTATATCTTTTGTTTTTCCAGGGGCATTTAGCAACGTTCCGATAACAATATCACATATATTTTTTTCCACATGCAACACATCAAGAAAATTTCTGACGTACAAACAATTCTAGTATGGTAATTCAAAAAAAACTGATCTCTTTTTCCAACCGATTTTCATAAGGTTTTTAAAAAATGGTTTACCAAATATAGTGTTCAGATATTTTACTTTCTCAAACAGCTGATCACCTATTACTGGAGACGGTGTTGCGCGTTATTATGAACTTCCATTGAATGATGTCGTCCAAGATTGGTACTTATGCCGACGAGGTAGAAATCTACGATGTCCTAGAAACACAGATTTCGATGAATGTTTCAACCTAATTGATTCTGTATCTTCTTCACACACGGGACACCCTTGAGTTACTTTAATGCTATACCCTGAAAAATTTCCATAAGTAGGGAAATCATTTATTATCCCATACAACATCGCTCTCAACGTGAATTATTCACTTTTATAAGCATCATACAACATTACACCTGAGTCCCACAATAACTTCAAATCCTCGATCAAAGGAGCCAGATAAAAATCAATATCGTTACCTGGTTGTTTTGGTCCTAATATAAGCATAGATAACATGATAAATTTCCGCTTCATGCATAACCGGGATGGAAAGTTATAATTTACCGACATAACATGCCATGAACTATGAGTGTTGGTTTGAAAACCAAAAGGATTCACTCCATCTGTAGATAACGCAAGACGAAGGTTTCTCGGATCTTTTCCAAATTTAGGATACTCATGATCAAGTTTCTTCCATTAAGGAGAGTCGTCCAGATGACATAATAACACATATTTACTTATTTTATCTGTATCCCACGACAATTGTCTTGCAGTTTCATCACTTCCATATAGACGCCTAAACCTTGGAATGATTGGAAAGTACCATACAAATTTTGTCGGATTGGATTTATCTTTCTTGTATCGAAAAGAACCACACTTTGGGCATTCTGTAAGTGATTTGTTCTCTTTGCGAAACAATATACAGTCTTTCGGGCAGGCATGTATTCTTTTAGAAATCATTTCCATCAAGCGTAGAATTCGTCTAGCTTCATATGTCCGGCTTGGGAGCTCATTATCTTCCGGGAGCATGTCATTCAAGAGAGAAAGTAGTTCCGTAAAACTGAAATCACTCCATCCATTTCCTTCTTTAAATTTATACAACTTCAGTACAACTGACAATGTTATATACCTAGTGCAAGCAGCATATAATGGAGTCTTTGCACAACTCTTTAACTTCTCAAACAATTTTGGGCAATCACAGAGTTCATTTTGAATTGTCTTTGTCATTTCCTCAATATGATCTTTATCATCATTGAAATATATAATCACATCTTCCATACTATCTTATTCATTATCCATATTTGTATTCATATCTGACGATCCATAAAACACAGTTTTATCCCAGCCAGTAGCTACATTCACTCTTTCTCCGTGTTTATTCCAAAATTTATAACTCCGATCTATTCTGTGACATATCAAATGTTTTTCCAACTCCTCTGGAGTAAGTAGTCTAGAATAAAAACAACATAAACATGGACAAAGGATTTGAGAAGGATCCTTTGCGTGATCCTTTGCAAACTTGATGAACTCTTTCACTCCGTTCTCGTACTCTATTGTTAAACGATTAGCATCCATCCAATCTTTATTCATCTCCATCCTACTAGAATCTCAAATATTAGTATTTATGGTTCAAGTACACAAAACAAGAATTCCAAATACAGTAGAAGAGAACCACTTCCTTATAAAAATGGAGATTAATAGAGCCTAACCATTAGTATTTATTCATCATGCCTAAATACTCACTACTTGTGGAAGTGAAACCGTTAATGATGATCATGCCAAGAATAAATGGAAACCAAAAGGGGGGAGTGAATCAAAATACCCCAAACAAGATGGAAAAACATGGTATTTGAGAATAGGTTAGTGGATTTCATGTTGGATAGAAGGAAACCTAATTTATTTCAATGAAAAAGGTTAATTCACAACAAGATACCATACATTCCATATATTATTTTCATTAATAGGGTTATTTTGTGCTTCAAAATGATCAAAACATGTCTAACCAACTTCAAATGGATAAAATATGAATTCATGAAACACATGAATCCCAAAAAGAATATATAGTATAGAAACACCCACTTGGAATCTGAATGAGTCTGCTCAAATGAAGAACATCATACATCTCCAACTACATCGATGCTTTCTCATATACAACGACACCACTAGCTAGATAGTGTCCCTCACCAAGAACATCATACATCTCCAAATAAGAGACTACAACCAATAACCATGAAGAACATCATAATATGGAAATATACTAAGAACACATCCCTTCACCCAAATAAGAGACTACAACCACTAACCATGAAGAACCACTAAGAGCATAATTTGAAACCTAAGGAAAGGTACACCCAAAACATACCAATGAATTCAAATGAAATACTTTCTAAACCAAACCATTGAAATCCTCAAATGTTACTAACATCAAACCCCATTATATCTCCTAATAAAATTCTTTGATAACACTATTTCATGGCCTATACCCATTTAGACCCCTCTATTGGTTAGTAGATTATAGTCTTGTGACCCCCTAAAACCATCCTCCAACATGTAATGGGTTAGTGAATTCACCGAGGGTATTTATCACAACCATGTGAAATGTACTTCTAATAATAAATAATTTATATAGTTTAACATCAAGTTGTATAGATGATTTTTTGAATGATACCAAGTGAAAGTTAGTATGGTAAATATGTGTGATAAGACATTTTTGGTCTAACTAAAAGGCGATATAGCCTAATGAGTGTATTTTGGATTCACAAAAAATATGACTCTATGTGGTATAGGGTTTTTTCAACTAGTAGGAGTATGGACCACTAAGTGAATATGGTTCTCTATGTGTGGGAATGTTTTCATTTAGAGTATGGCCTAATATGTATGGTTCACATAGAATAAGGCCCATTTGAATTGGATATTTGGGCTCATTACACAAGGTGGATCACATTTTTCATGTGAGGAATCTACACCAATTTGGTTCATAAAATATATTCATAGCACATAAGGATTTCTATATTCATCAACTAATGAATCGTGTTCTTACCACACCAGGTAAGAACATAAGATCATCTACTAAGGGAAGTGTTTAGAGATCGTATGCTCATCACATAGGGGATTCTTTGGCACATCGCCTCAGGAATCTCATGATCCTCATGAGAGGTATAATCATAGGATCATTACCTAAGAGATGAATAAGAGATCTTATGATCATCACTTAGGGGATTCTTAGGCATATTCCTTAATGAATCTATTTATAATCTCATGATGTATAATCAAGGGAACATTATTTGGGAGATAAAAAAGATATCATATTCCCATAACATAGGGACTTCATATTCTCATCACCTAAGGCAACCTAGTATTATCACCTAGATTTGGATGTTTCCGGAATTAAGAGTGGTCATAGGTTTATTTATCAGAAAAGGAACTCACATATTTGAATTTTAGAAGAGGGAACCACCCGATACACTCATCGCGTAGGGGGTGAGCATAGTTTTATAGCCACCATTTCATTTTTATCCATGATTTTATTCAATTCCCACCCAACCCTTTTCAATTTCATCATTAACAACTATATTCTATGTCACTGGGAAACTAAAAGGAAAAACCATATCAACTAACGATGTCATCTCCCACAATAACCCAGTCATTACATCTTTTTAACAATGGAAAGGTTGATGCTTCCCCACTGCATGATTTACCACCTCAACCATCTCACATTTTCCCCCAATGGAATCTATCACAACTAAACTAATAAAAAACTTCTCAAACAACCTCACCAAAAAACAATGATTATTTTCAACAGTAAAAGTAAACAAGAACCATGTTCTTGAGAAATATAATGAAAATTAGTAAACACATGTGAATCATCCCCTTTACATCATTTTCCATCAAGTATGGTCCATTTTCTTCAATTGGTCAATCCATAATACTCACCCATAGAATAAAAAAGCATTTTAAAAAAATGATATACAAATGGGAGAGGAGAACAATATTGAAAAAATATTTGTAAAACATGCCTTAAACGAGGTCCTGCAAACCGAATCTTGAAAGCGTTGCGGGCGGCGGAGGTTTGGAAAACTGAAGTTCGAGGGCGGCGGAGGTCTGGCAATGCGAACTCAGTGGGCGGTGGAGGTCCAACAACGAGTAGCGAGGGCAGCGGAGGTCCGACAACGCGATCTCAGCGGGCGACAGAGGGGAGTCACAGACTTCCAGTACTGCGAGAGCTTTAGGTCACGATAAAACAAGGGCACTGTGCGACCGACTTTATAAAAAAACGCACTAAGGTTTTATCAGCACTAAAAAAGCACTAATAAAGACTACCTTTATCAGTGCTTTTTTAGCGCTGATAATAGAACCCTTTATCAGCGCTATAAAAGCGCTGATAAATCATCACTGTATCAGCGCTAAAATAGATCTGATAAAGGTTACCCTGTATCAGCGCTAAAATTTTAGCGCTGATAAAGGAGTTCTTTATCATCTCATTTCTAGCGCTGATATATAGACTCTTTATCAGCGCTAGAAAAGCATTGATAAAGACTCCCTGTATCAGTGCTAAAATTGTAGCACTGATATAAGGGGGTGCTTCCCTTGCCCGTTTTTGTAGTAGTGATGTGAGTATCATTACCTCACATGATATTCACCTAGTCACTCTTTATTATACTATAAAAGGTCTACCACAACAAAAAGGGAACCTATTCTACTGAAATTCCATGATCCTGACACTTGTTTTAAATTTTCACAATATCAAGTCTATCAACCATGTTCTTGGTCCCCTCTGTGGATCATCACAACATTAAGACTTTATACTATGATCCCACTCTTCTTTATAGATCATAATAATATTATAACTATATCCCTGAACCTAGCCTTATCCAACAATCAAAATAATACTGGGATCATCTGTCTTAACTAGGAATTAGTCTTAAATTGATAAAATAATGTTACTAGTTAACAATATGGAAATCATTTCTTGTAAGGGAGATAATGAAAGTTTTCACCCATCACATTGTAAAAGGAAGGCATATCACACTAACCCATGATTCATCCAACACCTTGATCACCACTCATGTGTGATCACTTAAAAAAGACTCATTGAGAATACATGACTCAAATAAAGGTAGTAAATAACCTAATATTTCTAAACTCCATCCCAATATCAAAGGTTCTCTCCTAGGTTCCATTAAAAAATGTTGAAAATTATTATTATAGATATATTATCCTGTTATAGACAATCCATAGCCTACTAAAGCTTTATTTATTAGCATTCAACATCTCATAATAGAAAAATTTATACATGGTAACCATTAATCAAGAGAGTATCCATTATTATACATGCTTTTAAAATGAAAAACTACCCATACATGGTCAATCAAAATAAACCATTTATTAAACCAACTTTCTTTATATTACTTTAAAACACATGTAAAACTATATATTTTATAACCCATTTAAATGGAAACACATGAAAACTTTACATACTCAAGTTATTTTTCCAAAAAAATAGTGAATCCCAATTTGGAAAACTTACATTGAAAACTTCTATCAACGTGTCTTATTTAAAACAAACTTTTCTTTTGAAATTATATTTCAAAATTTTTATCCATTAAAATCTCACTTAAAATGAAAAAATAATTTATATTTTATAAAACTAAGATAATAATCAACTCATGCATCCATGAAATCCATAATACGGTCCACACAAACTCATTTAACTAGAGAATCATCAAATAAACCGTTTATCATAACTATTTGATCATTTAGTGTCTATTAGGATAAAACAATGTTGTCTCATTTTATACGGTTATAAAATGAAATGAAATAATGTAGAAATAATAATAATTGTAACATACACAATAAATAATCACCAATCATTGCATGATATGCAGAAGGATTGAAATACACAATTATTAAAGTCCATCAACCACAATTATTCACCAATTTATAACTCTAATATTATATAGAAAATTTTTCATGAATAAGATTCCTTATCTCATCAAAATTCCCTTAATTATGTAATAATATTAAAACAAAAACTCATAACCATTATAAACCTGTAAAGCCTATTTATAATAATAACTATATTAGATTTTCAATCAATGAATTGTAGACATACCATGAAGAATCATTGATACTCCTACGAGAAAAAAAATCCAATTTAAAATATTAAATTGCTTATAAATTCATCCCAGTTCCCCCAAAATACCCAAATAATTTAAATATGTGACTTTCCTATGCTAATATAATATCTAATATCATGTTTTCCTCTCCCAAAAAACTCAACTATCCATTATTTACAGAATCCCAAGTGATATTATGTGTTTCCGCCATACTCTAGTGAAATCATAATCTAAATACCTAAACCCATCACACAAAAATTTAATAATAATGATGGAAAGAAAGTAATGAATATAATGTGGTTAGATTACCTAAAATCAATATGATTCCTAGACCACCACTAGTCTAATGGTAGTAAAGAAGTTGAAAGGGAGAGAAAGAGGATAATCCCCATCTCTTTTGGTAAGTTAGAGGAAATAATGGAGGTTAAAATGAAACCCCTATTAAATTAACAACCTCCCCCATTTAAATTGGTGTTTAGTGACATAGAAAAAAACATATTGAACCCATACTACAGTTCTGGTGGGTCATTGGGATCCCAGTGACTGGGGAACTGAGACTACCCTACTACATTTCCAATCAAACACTTTTTGGGATGCCACTATGGGTTTTTCGAACTCTATAATAAACCAAAATACTTTTATTTAATCCACCTATAATGAAATTAATTCTAAAAACCTTTTCATGGATATTTACATGTCCAAAACATACATTTAAACTCTCTTAAGACACTAAAATTACCTCTTTATCAATTCAATTCCAAAAATTTAATCTCGGTCAGATTTTACTCTATAATATAAGGGTATTTTCCAATTTCAACAACACCCAATGACATGGATCACTATAAAAAGCATATATATTCATAAAATAAATGATATTATTATTTTAAAAAATAAAATTACATCGTGAGGTTGGATTGGGGTTTGATGGTAAGTCAAATATTATTGAAGTTGAAACAAGAAAATTAGTTACCACAGTAGGAAAAAATATTATTTAAGTAAGACCCAAAAAACTATTTTAAAAAATTAATACACACAATAACATACTTTAAATTAAGTGTTGTAAATATATTATACTGAAAAAAGTTCTTTATAGTTAATATTCATTTCAATGAAATTTAAAAATAAAGGAAAATGAATATATTTGAATAATATTATTTCATTTTTTATATATAATATTTTTTTTGAGAAAATTAGAAACACAAATCCAAGTATTATTTATATCAAAATAAAAATCGTATTTCTAAAAATATGGATAATGGTTCCAATACATATTCCATAGAGTCATAAAATATACTAGAAGTTTATATTTTCTTCAATATATGGAAGATCAATCATACTCAGATAAAGAAATTGATCGTTAACCATAAGAAGATATGAATAAATTCATATGGATCATGGATAAGAATTTTGAGATGTATATAGTGGAAGAAATTACTTTTAATATTATGAGATCAATATAGAGCTTGGATTTTTAATAGTTGGTGTACTTTTCACATAAAAGGAAAAAAATATTTTAATGAATGACAAGTATGAAAAAGAAGGAATTATGTTCATTATAAATGATGAATTATTAAAAATTATTAGCTAGAGAAAGACCAAAAATAGTGGAAAATACATGGTAAATATGAAAGCATTTGTGGTGGAAGGTTTTAATCACAAACTTCTAAGTGTAATAAAATTGTGTGAATCAAGACATACAATTCAATTTACCAAGAAGATGTGCATTGGTAAAGGAAGTATGGAGAAATTTTCATCCAGGGAAAGTGAAAAAAATCACAATATTCACTTCTCTAAACCCCCTTTTATTTTATAGATGACCATATCTTTAGGATAGGGGAATACATAAAACAAGACACACTATTGATCATGTTTAATATAAGGGGATGTAAAAACATTAAAATAGTGATTGTCATGAATCCCTTTCACAAATATACAAGTTAGATGATTCTACCATAAAAAATAAAATAAATCCCAATAGAAAGATAAAATAAGGATAATGATACATATCCATTGGATGGGGAAACAAATGGACCATATGGAGAACATAACATCAAATCTTAAAAACCAATTAATCCCAAACCTAACACCGATGAATACTAAGAATTTGGAGCACCAACAACAGTAGTAGAGAAAATGAAGAGCCCCACCCCCAAGTTTCCCAAATCCCACTACCACCAAAGATAAATAGAGGAATATCATTAACTAAAAAAATAAATCCTAAATAGAAATTATGACCACATTTTTCAAATGGGGAACTAGAAGAAGAAAATGATACATATAAGGAAAACACATCAGAAGGAAATAAAAAGTTGTAACAAATCTGTTTGCAAAGAAAATGAGAAACAAAACTCACCAATGATGAGATAAATGATTTTAACTCCCTATTATCACCATATCCATTTAATAATACTTAAATATATCATAATAGATATTGGAAATAGGATCCAAAGTTTGAAAACCTATATATCAACCCAAAAACATTTCATCAATCAATGTATAAATGAATTAAAATATTCTTATATTCAACAGTGGGATCACTTCAATTGAATACTGGTGTTGAGCTTGGGTAAGGAAGTAGGAGAATAAGATCACAACTTTCAAGGTAAAACAAAAACAAAGAGGGATATGAATATATTCCAAGTAAGAGGAAAATAAGAATTTTTTTTCTATACAATGAAGATAGAAAAATATTATTTCAAAAATGTCTTATCTACATGAGATAACCATCCTTGGAATATTTAAAGAAGAGTGAAGATTCATAAGACATACCCACACTCAAATAGTATTATAATCATACATTTTTTGTTCTTAAATAAATAAAAATCATTCAAAATATATATAATTCAGAGGATAATAAGTCAATAATGATTCTTAAATTATTTCAAGTGTTTGTATATAGTTCTTTCATTATAGAATATTTTGATGAACAAATGTAATATGTACTCTTTATTAATTATTTTAGTAGAATTTCATGGAAGATGGTGATCAATAATATTTTTTTGTTTACTTATATAACATGTCATAGAAGTTCAAATAAGAATATTATTGTGATAGAAATTATAAAATTTAGAACCAATAATATCATAGAGTTTGCTAATGTCAAAGTGGAAGATTATCTCAAAAAATGAGATAAGGTACCAAATTTCAATGACAAAGACACCTTAATAGAATAAAGTTACAAAGAGGAGAAATAGGATGATAATAAACTTAGATAACATGAACTTAAAAGAAAAGTACTAAATAATTTTAGGAAATAAGTTCTCTTAATTGTGAACTACAACATCAATATAGATTTTTTATATATCAAAGAATTAAATACATTTTATGATATATGGCATGGAAATAAACTTACATTGAATTATGTTCAAAGTTTTGAGAATAAAAATTTTATTCCTAATAAAGAGAATAATTATTAATGTTTTAATGTCAAGGTGATAAAGGTATATTTATTAGTTATTCATCAAATATAAATTCTTATTAATGTTGTAATAAAGGTACATGAAAAATCAGTAAATTAAAGATGTCACTACTGCAGAAAATTAATATATTTTAAAAAATAGTAAAACAATTCTTTAACAAAGGGTTTCTAACATGAATAATTCATAGGGAAAACTAAATCATGAAGATAATTCAAAAGAGAAAACTAAAAATAATGATGTAGTTTTAACCTAGTCATCTTCTATAAAATCAAGGGGGACTAGAATTAATTAATAAAACATTTTTTGAGATAAACCTACTCTAATCATGAAGGACAAATTTTATACATCCAAAAACATTATAATCACTTTTAACACCAAATAATTTTAAATAGGATACTCAATAATAGGTTTGGGTTAATTCCATGAATGTGGAGTTGGACTAAATTGAGATAAATAAGATGTGGTATATTTTTTATGTTAGGAGACAAAAATGTAATTGGAACCAAATGTGTTTTACCAAAAAATATTATTTATGATGAAATAATTATTTGAAACTAATAAAGACATGTTTTAAAGGGATACTCCCATATTGAAGTTATTAATAGCAATGAAATGATTTATCCACTACTGAAGTTATAAACAATCTAGTAATTCTTGTTTATCATAATCCAAAGAAGATTCAAGATTTTCAAAATTTATTCAAAGTTTGTTTTTCATTATTTATCCCTTGAATAAGAGTTTTCTAAAAAAATAGATGTATTTATAATACAAGATAATGATAAATTATTTTTAGTTTAAATAAGGTTATATATGGGCTAAAATAATCAAGGAGATCATTTTATTTAATAATTGATTAGTTTTTTAAGAAGCTTTGTTATTAATGAGGATGAGTTGATCATGATATATACTTGAAGTAGTGTGATAAATGGATTATGATGCTCATATATGTCTATGAAATAATATTTTGAGGTTCATATGATGTTCAATATAACAATTTTAATAAATTTATGAAGAGTGAGTTTGATATTACCATAACTGAATAGCTAGCTTTTCCCCTAGATTTTTGGCTACTCAAAAAAACTATAGAACCTCTATTTCATAATATAAATATGTAAATGGGGGTGAAAAAGGTTTTTCAAGGAGGATAAAAAGATAATAATGACATCGTTTTTAATCTAAATGATGTTATCAAAAGATGCAGGTGGAAATTCATTCAATATCACTGATTATAGATAAATTATGAGAAAAAATTGAATTGAGTAATTTTTATTTTGATTGTTGAAAAAGGAAGATAAATACCCTTAAAATGAATCTTAATTATATTTATAAATTATTGTATAAATATCTATACATTTTGGATTAATTTATTTCAGTTTTATTCAATGAACCCAAAACCATATCATGGTTTTAGTAACTACATCAAGGATAAGATGGTGATTTGGAAAAAACACAAGAGTGATGGTAGTTATTTTTAGGATATTTATTGATGAAGCTATATTCTACCAGAAATAGAAATATTTTTTATATATTAAGTTTTGAAGAAAATTTCTCAAAATCGTTGTTTGAAACATGTATAGGAATATTTACTCATGTTTAAGAGTATGATTTAATGATGAAAGAAAAATGGTGAAGACCACAACATGGATGGAAGGAATTTTGATTAAGAATATTTATAAAAGATTTTATTTTTCATTAATTGAAGGAATAAAATCATTTGTCATTTCCTTTCATGGCGGAGTTTTTATTTTACACAATGCCTTTTCAAAACAAGTGGTTTATCATGGTTCTAGGTGTAGAGTTAGATTTTTTTTTGTAGAGATAGATAATACAGTTTTTTGGGAAACCCACACTATGAAATGAGGATGTTCATGTGTTGGTATTAACATATATAAAATTAAAAAGATAAATACAACCAAAAAATTTTGTGGGATGAGATTTAGTTATCCTTATTTTAAAATATAATTGTTAAATACATAAACCACACTATACTAATAAGACACATGCCATAGTTTATATTATCTCATATCAAAATTGAAAATACAAATCAATTTCAAAATTAGATTCATATATATTTTTATTTGGGAATTTCACTCAATTTTTTAAGGCATGTTTGAACAATTTTAACCAATTAACATTAAAATAGTAAATTGATTATTCATTGTAAGTGTATAAAAAATATATTAAATAAGGGAACTTGATTAAATAATAAAGAGTGTAAATAAATTTTAATTGGATAATAATATTTAAATACTCACATTTAATAAAAGTTGACAAAATTAGAACTCAATAACATACTTCATCAAATAATTGATAATAATGATGAGTTCATCAACATAATAATGATGGAGATAATTTCTATTTTAAAGTAAAAGGTATAATATTTCTTTAGTTTGATTTGAAAGATTTGATTGTTCACTTTGAATTGATATTGCATTATATCTTATGAAAATAGTAGTGATATTTCAATCATGATAGGTTTAAACCAAGAGGAAGAGTGTATAAGCTCGAAGAAATAAATTATAAGTTACTTATGTATATTTAGTAGATACAACATTGATGTTGTATAATACTTGTACATAGAATAGTGAGGGTGAAAATGGTAAAATCACCGATATATTATTTTTATTTATTTTATTTATAGATATGAAGAGATAATTCCTTTAAATTGATGGAGAAATATTTTTGAAATCGTTAGTTTTAAATCATCAACCCCTAATTAACCCCATGCTCATGGTATATTCCCTAGTAGATCTAATAATTAGTATCATAAATATTGGTTCTTTTAACATAGTGTTTTATCTCAAAAGAGATTATGTAAATAATCACCAACAATAAAGGAGTTTTGATCATTTATTAATATAAATTTAAATTATAGATGAACTATATGTATTAATATTTTTTATCTCTTATAATGGACATGTTCTTAAATATAATACATAATGTTGTGTTTGAAATGTGAAGTGGATTCCTAATAAAATGGATTGTGTGGAATTTGATATCTATAACAAAGGGATAAATTCTATAGGGGTCACAATATAATAAAATCTATATAAAGATGATGTTGTGTAATAAATTTATGGCTATGTGATAGAAATTTATAAATATTTATGAATGTGATTCTAAGGTGAAATAGATCAAGATTCAAGTTCATTGAAAAAAATAAAAAAACTAGAATGAACCTAATAGAAACTATTGATGTATTATTCATTAAGGTGAATGTGCTTGTGGAATAAATGTGTGAAATTAGAGTTATTATTTATTATGGGAATATTCCAAAGTATATATTTATAGGTTTCATCCTTATTTGAATCCAAGGGTTTTAGTGGTTATGTAACAAGATACAAAGATGGTATACTTAGATGAATTAACATATAATCCTTTTAGTATAAGAATAAGTATGACAAAGGGTTATCCTATAGTAATTGAGACATAAAGTGAAGTTTCTTTCAATGTGATAAAGATAATTACCTTTTGGTGTGATCAATAGAATAAAGAAGTTGATGAGATGATTCCATTACATTCCTCAAACCTCAGAAATGGGGAAATAAAAGTTTAAATAGAATCTTACATTCATAATATTTTGGTGTGGAAAGGTTGGGTGCCTGACTTCAAATCATAAAAATAAGTTCCATGATTATGAGAAGGATAATAAACCAATAAATAAATCATCAAGGTATGGGAAGGGAAAAAATTATAATTTATTCATGAAAAAATTACTCTCATAGGAAGATGAATGATTCAATGAATAGAAAGTGGAATAGAGGGATGATTTCAAGGAACTCAAAAAGAAATATTGATTTTTTTCATTGAAAAATAACAAATTTAAGAGGATGTAAAAGGAGATGAAACTAATATTGAGGATTTTTTGGACCACATAGTTGACTTGGAGGTTGTGATTAAAGAAATTGATGCTCAAGGAGAGAATATAATGAATGAAATGGTTATATAACATTGTTACTAGATGTATATATAGTAGTGGTAAGTGGAGGAAGATTATTTTAAGGATGAAATTGAAATATAAAATATGAAATGTTAGGGGACTTAGATAAGGTGTATTAACTTAAGATTAAATTCAAGAAGTGGGTCTCGATCATCAATGGTATAATCAATACAATTAAAGAAAAGTTAAAATGAATTAGGTATGTTGACACAAATCACATTAGCATGAACCCCTATTGGTTTGTTAGTGAAGATAAGAGTGACCCCCTAAATCCTTCATCTAATTGGCCATCGGTTAGTGACTAGCATAAAAGGTATATAAACATGATAATGGGAGGAATTTCAATTTGGGGTGTCCAAAACTGACCCAACTCGATCAACCTAATTCGACCCAAATAGGCTAGGTTGGGAGAAAAAATATATATCCATGGTTCAGGTTGCATTGGGTTGACCTATGATTAGGTTGGTTGAGGTCGCATTTTGGAAAACATTGATCCAACCTGTTCCAATCAACTAGAACCACTACCAATGTGCACATTCTTCCATCTTCCCTACTACACATGTGCTTATTTAGATCACCCATGGCCATTGATGTTTTTTAGTTCCCCACTTCTTGTTGACATTGATGTATCCTTCACCTCTCTTGCATCCTCACTTCCCAATGACATTGACATTGCTTATTCCTCTTCCAAGTCCTACCTCCCACCATTAATACTACCTAACCACCATTGTCATTACTCCAACATCATTTTCATATCATCCCTACACTACTACTTAACTATGTCATCTATGTTTTCACTTACCCGTGTTATCACTATCTCACATCACCCAATCTTACTATTACTTCCACATCTCCCACCCATGTCATCGATCTCATGTATCTCACCCATTCTGTCACTACTATAAAACTCATTAATGAAACTATTTTAATTTATTGGTGTTATTATCAAGTCTAAGATGCATTTTTAGTGGTGAGGATGATGATATATTGTGAGAGCTGTGAACAAGTGGAAACTGGGGTGAGATGGTTTGGTTTAGGCAGCAACATTGCGAGTGGTCTTTTTCTAATTTTTCCCTAAACTAATCAACCCAACCCAACACAATCTGAGATGGGTTGGGTTGGGTCTAAACTAAAAATTACCCCTAACCTGACCTGAGCCAACCCAAACTCTTTGGATTGGGTCAGGTCTCAAAAATCCCTAAACTCAACCTAACCTAGCCCATGGAAACCCTTAATTTCACTCCTTAGACCAAAGGAAATAAAAAAAACCACCAATAAATATAAACTAAATTTTTAAAAAACCCATAATCTCAATAGTAATGCATGTAATGTCATATAGAAATGAAATACAATGCCCCCAAGGTAAATATCAAAAAGGAACAAAACTTAAGTTTGGAACTCTAACAATTCCAATTGAACAGTGCCTAAAAAGATAATAGTGTTTAGATTAATCCTTTAATTTATCTTGAAAATCCATAAAAAATATAGAAATATGGGTGAGTATACAAGTAAACTCAATATATTTCTCCTAAGAAAATCATGTTCTAATGTGGAAGAATCATACTAAATCCTTAATATATAAGTAGAAAAAATTGGTTCATTTCCTATCCCAGGTCAAATATATCCCATATATCCCAAATTTAACTCATAAAATACATATAAAAGTATAATAATGAAGTGATCATGAAAATATATCAAGTTAAGTCAAATTAAGTACCCACAACCACTTTCCCACTGATTTAGTCCCCTCATGTCGGAACGGAAAATGTCACTAAACTCTCATCCCCTATAACATACACATACCACTTCCTCATTCCATAAATATATAACTACATCCACATACCACAACCACATACCACATAACACATTTATATACCAGATTACTACCATATAATCACATCATTACCACATGATAAAATCCCAGATGCATAACCACATCACTATCACATCATCACATTATCACATCACTACCACATAACCACATATCCATTCTATGTTCATAAGGTTAAACATAAGAGGTGAAATAGTCAAAAATCAATATCAACTACATTATAGTTTTGGGGGTTACAAACAAAACCCAAAACATCAAATGGATGTTCGTTAGATTAATTGAATCATGTGACGGTGTGTAATAAATAATAAAACATAAGATAAATATATATAGCAATAAAAAATTATAAACCTATGTTTAAATTCATATACAAACACTTATTCAACCATATACTATCGATATATCATCATTTTCACATAACAAAAACCATTACAACCTATAAACACATGATAACCAATAACTCATCCCTAGACCAACCACATAATAGGCACACAACTTATTTCCATTTCACATTTCATTACCAATTCCAAATTAATCATTTACCAATGAAATTAATTTCATTATCCATATTAAATACAATAATCACGCATTCCATATAAACCACTAACCACTTACCACCAATTTCATCATCCATATTGTTTTACCACTTAATCAATTCAACACATTATATCAACTTATTCAACACTACATTAATTCATTAAAACCCATTCCAAAAACAAGTTATCAAATTATTCTATTAGATTAATCACTTCCACTTCATGGGAATCTATAACACAATAACCACACCAAATACAAAACATCACCACATTAACTAATCATATCATACTTTCTTCCATTTATATACTAAAAACCCTAATAAACCACATCAACTGCATCAATCAACCCTGAAAAAATACCACATTAACACGTAATCTTGTACCACATCAATATTCCAGTCAAAAACTATTCTACCACCATAATAAATAAACAAAAAATAATCAACACACTAAAATGAAATAAATTCCATTTATTCATGACTTGTTTACTACAATATCAATTTATGCTTAATAAAACAATAATCAAACAAAAAATTTCAATTTTACACTTCATTACATATATTATGATATTTAAATTTGTATGATAATTTATAACATGATTCCCCACACTTATAAATCACTTTAATCATAATAAAATACTTAACAAAAAAATTCAAGAAACAAAGAAAACAAAAATGAGAGAAATCATGTAAAGATAATTTGACTCACTTTTCCAGCTTACTAGAAAAGTGTCAAATACAAGATGACTAAAGATAAATCTATGAAGAACCCATAAAAACCATGCAAAGATGAATACTAAACCATGAGTTTTTTCTTCTAAATTCACAAAAATCATATCTACACACCCAATCCACCTTGAAACTCTCTTCCACTCTGTCTAAAACCTATAACACACAATATAAAGGACTAATAGAATTATATCCTATATATTAAATACATATCAAATAATTATCATTTAAAATTAAAAAAAAACCATGAAAAAGGGTATCTTGAAAAACAAACACCCCATGAGAAACCACTAAAAAACTATTTTCATCATTTAAAATGACCAAACACAACTAAACAAAGAGGGAACCACTCAAATTCTACAAAAATTAATCAAAATATCAAAATAATTACACTATTTAAAACTAAAAACAACTCTAGATAATGTTCTTATATCTATAACTCTAACTCCCACATACATTCCTACAAATCCATCCTAACTACATAAGACACAAACTAATGGAATGGAGTATCCTTGTAACACCTTATCCTGATGATCCTAAATCTCAACAAGATTCTCTATGAATATTTAGTAATTCTTGAAACACCCATCCCAAGGTGGTATTAAAAACCTAAGGATAAACTATAATTTATAAGATAACCAATTTTTCCTCCCAAGAGGGTTGAATTTTTTTTCGCAATTAAAATGAAGAGGGTGGTTTGTGTTTTATGTGGGAAAAATTAAAGTAAAATAGTATAAAAAAAGGTTGGTAAATTCAAGTAATGGAATGGGTGATTGGTCTATATGATGGAATAATAATTATCATGTTATCCCTAACTTAAATTTATGAATCCAATTATTATAATTTTATCAATGAGAGAATCTATTATTATTTCTCTCTCATCAAGGGGTGGTAATGAGTGTTAATTTCAAATCATAAGTGGTCACTAAAAACTGAATATCCTTTTTATAAGTGTGGAACAACAATATGATTCTTTTAAATGATTTAATAAAAACCAAATTGGGGGAAGGAACTATTGAATATTTTATAAAAAAATATACTACCTCATAAACTTGTATAAGTAATCACTACACACTTAACTGCAAAACCCTACCCATTCCATTGTATATGGGAAGAATCATGTATAAGGATAAAATAATTTTACACCCTAAGTATATCATAGTGAAACAAATATCAATTAAATATAATCTCATTCAATTAAATGTATCAACATGAATAATTGAGATCAAATAAAATTATAATAATTAAATATTAATATTTAGAATAAAATAGTAACAAAATTTTATTCTTCCTACTATCTAAATCATCAGAAGGGTCTTATCTATCCATGTAAAATTATATAAAAGAATGATGAAAAATATATCTGAAAACATGAATGAAAAAATTCAGATCTACCCACCCCCACAAAATCCCACACTCTCCCTTTTGTATTTATGACCTTCTAGCTTATTCAACAGGTTCCACCTCTCTTAGTATGCTCTTGTGATGAATCCACATTTAAAAATATTTATAAGGTATCCATTATAATGTTTTTTGAATAGCAAATTTTATTTTTATTGGCATATCTTATTGGCCCCTTAGATTATATGAATTTCATGTTCCATCATGATGATTTTTAAGATAGTAGTTACTGATTTTTTAAATTATTACCTTTCCTGAGATCCTTATTATTTTTTATAGAATAAATTCATTCTGTATTCTCATTTTATCCCCAAATAAAAGTCATGAAAATGAATGATTTTATAATTATAGATTACAGGTCAATCCTAAAATCCTTTGTTGTAAATTAGTTTAATCTTACATGTAATTTATATTTTCATCACACACGATGGGTCTCTATAATGTCATAGGGGGGGATAGTAGTGCACAATATAACCTTATGCAATCCCTAGGTCTATCGTATATGAGTGTGGACACATTCCATCTAACACTACATGAGATTCAATTTTTACTAGCTCATGTTAATCATGTGTGGATCTTTAAAGAAATATTTAATCACATGTGGGTGGATGATTTAATTAATACCCAAGACTTGTGGTTCTCCTAAAATGAGTAGTTGTGGATCTTTGATCATTCTTATGCGAGCTTCATTTATTCTTACATGGGACACTATTTATTCTGACATGGAACCTCTTCATTCTTTTATAAGGTTTTGGGAACTAAAGGGTTTTTGATGATTATTATGCGAAAAATTTATTTAATATGATGTAATGAACTTTTATCTGGCATACGAGTTTGGGGGATAACTCTTATGTATGAGCAGGGATCCCTCTAACAGTAATGGAAATTACTTTTATGCATGGGTCATTTTTACTTTATGTCAATGGTAGTTGCTTTTATATACTAAGCAGTGTCCTTTATACACCAGCATAATTTGTAAAATTTTATATTGGTTGTATAATTGAACTTTATGTATGGAGAATTGTGATGCAAATACTTTGTCAAATTCTCAAAATTGCTTCAAAATGACTCTTATCTATAGAGTTATCCAAATTTCCCAGTCACTACTACATCCAACATCTTATTTACCATCAGAATAAAAAAATGATAATTAATAATTAGTCATTAATTTTATTCCATAAAATAAATAAAATGATTAAATTTATAGCTTTGGCCATTTTAAGAATTTTTTATAAAATCTAATGAAATGTCTCTTTAATTCCAAATCATCAAAAAAATTAATTAATAAATAAATTTGAGAAAATAAAATGAATAAAATATCAAAAATATATTATAAATATATTATCTATATCAATCCTTGGTATCTATATCACCCTATTCAGTGATATGAGATACATTGTAAATATTTTTTCTGAAGGTGTGATACAAAGAAAATTTCGTGAATCCAATCCATATAAGAATAATGATCTAACTAATAATTCACCTGACCACCTTTCTATAAAAACATAATTTTTTTAACAAAATGAAAAGAAATATTACATCTTCTACTGAACCTATACTACCCACAATGAAGGAAACCTTATAAATAACATGATTATTGACCTTGATCTCTATAGGTATCTTTTGATCTATATAAAACATAAATTAATGATTAGACTTCATCCACTCAAGAATCACCCACACTTTATTCATCATAATCTACACAACATCTAGTCCAAAATTCATTGACTCTCTAACTTTGGTATATTATAAAAGATATTTACAAGTATTCCTATAAAAATCCTTGAAAAGAGGCATAATAAAGGTAGAGTGATATTATTATAGGAGAACTGAAATAAAGGAAAATAATTTACCATTTAACCTACAAAATAAAGAACACAAGAACACAACATGTAATCTAGTTTTTGGATCATCCAATCTATTTTCTATTTATTCTGAGGATAAAAAGTTTTGTTAAGGAATAACTGATATCAAAAATCATACTAAAATATCTTTCATATTCTCAAGGTAAAACATGGATCTTAATCAGATATGATTTTCCTAAGAAACAAATGAAACCTCACCATCTCCTCCATATAGTAAATTCCCAAAGAATACGCAGTACTCAACTTATTATTCATCAAGAAATGAGAGAAGTTTATCAATAGGCCTGCAACAACCCATATGGAATCACATCCTCTATAAAATCATGGAAAAAATAATAAAATCCATAAAAGTCCCCTCATTCCCACTAAATAACATATCAAGGATCTAAAATACCTATTGTAATTTTATATTAAATTTTACCCACTAAAAAACTAGAAATCAAGACATAGAATCTTCCAGTGACCTCTTCATCCTCTTCCATGAAAACTAATCCTTCAAGACATGATACATCTTTGAAATACCAGTATAAACTTCCATATGCGAGTTATAAAACTCTTTCATCTCCACCTATCATAATGATAATAGAAAAAAGTGACTCTCATGAAATAACACTCAATGATGTAAATACTCTAACCACTCATTAAGAGAATCTCCTTAAATGATACAATGTATTCACACCATAACCTTAGGATCTTCTTACTAATACTCCTCTACCTACTCAAAATAGGTGTAATCCATTTTCCTATGATACAAGAAAAATATAATACCAACTTCCTCTATATCATTATGAAAATCCTTTAGATCCTCCATAAACCCCCACTCATATCATACCATATAAGTAAAATCCCCACACATCTTTCTACTTATCACATCAACCACTGCATATCATTTCCTCAAGGTTTAGGAGATCTCAAAGTCATAATCTTGTAATAACTATAACCACCATCACTTAAGAAAATACAAATCCCAATAAAAATCTGAACTACAACCTATTGTGATTAGTGATGACCATAAATCACTCTCTAATGAGTTAATTACACCACAATTTTAGTTAAAATGTCACTATTTTTAGCTCAAGATCATGGGTGGCATAACTATGACCATGAGGGAATACATTTTGAGACCCAGAAGAGATAAATTATCTCTCCTACATCATCACACAACCCATAATAATTTGATAAGTTTCACAAAACTCCTCCAACATAACTACTTCCTCTGGTAAATGAGGGATATGAGAATTGATCAGATTATCATTTACGTACTAAAAACCCTCATAACACTAATCTGTCCATATAAAGACCTAATAATTTTTGGTCAAAGGTGTAAAATGGCATCATAATCTAATATAAATCATATATGAACCTCGTATAATATCCTATAATACCATGGAAACTATGAAACTCCATAATATTATTGGGTTCTACTAAATAAACAACTGCCTAAATCTTTAAAGGATAAAATTTCACACTATGTTAAGATACATAATTTCTAATGAAATTCACCACATGAATATTTTTTTTAACTTTTATAGCATTCTAGATAACTGGTTTAATTGAAGGACCTCAAAGAAAACCCTTAAATTCTCACTATAGTCCTCATTTAATATCGAATACACATAGATATTATTTATGAAAAAAACGAAAAACTTGTTTAGGAACTCATAAAACCTTAAGTTCATCAACACCACGAACATTATTTCAGTATTCATGAATTTAAAAGGAATCAACATGAATTAAAAGTATCTATAACAACACCTAAATGTTTTATTCAAAAAATATTCCTATTTCACCCTTAACTAATGATACCTAGACCACAAATAAATCTTTGAGAATAAGTTATCTTTCTTTAAGTAATTGAACAAGTCATCAATCCTCATTATGGGACAATGGTTATATACTGTCACTTAGATTAACCAAAAACAATCTATATAAAACCAAATAATGGTATTTAACTTCTTCACAAATAATAATGGATATCCCTAAGGGGATACACTATGACAGATGAAACCTTTTTTTGCATCAGATCATCACTTGAATCCCAAATTCCTATAACCTTAAGGAACTATCCTACAAAGAGAAATAGATATTTAAGAGATTTTAATTTTTAGCTCTATCAATAAATTTATTTCCTGTTTAAGGGATAGTTATAAAATAAAATTAGTAAAACAATAAATAAAATCCTCAACAACTCTAGGGAAATCCTTTTCCTACACTTCTGATGAGACCAACATTAATCCTTCAAGCTGATTTAAAAGTTCCTCCAAACATATATGATATTTACAATAATATTTTATCCAATTAATATCTATTATTCACTATCCACATAAAATAAATCCACTCTCCACTGATATAAAAAAAAAGCTCACATAGATTATAAA
This sequence comes from Viscum album, assembly GCA_963277665.1. Lineage (NCBI taxonomy): Eukaryota > Viridiplantae > Streptophyta > Magnoliopsida > Santalales > Viscaceae > Viscum > Viscum album. Next base: position 493,575,803 of record OY728164.1, read on the forward strand.
AATTCATGTCAATTAAGGCATTAAATGGTTGTATCTATAATAATAAAAAACTCTGAATCTTCTTATTCTACCCCATCATTATCTCACGTCCCTAACACACTTATTACAAAATCAAATAGCCTCTAATTAATTTATATGAAACCAAGGTAACTATAAGTATATCAACCTCATTTTGTAATGCTTGAACTAAGGTAGTTTCAATTAAGAAGTGTTAATATCCTAAATCAATCAAAGTATAAACAAAGTTAGAAGAGTTAAATGGTATCTCAAATGATCTTGGGAACTTTTATTTTTGGAATCTACATCACATAAAAAGTTCCTGAGGATGTAGAACATATTATGGATATCATTTACTTAATTTATCACCCCTATGTATTCTAAGATCATGAAGAATGATCTGCTACTGATAAGCCCTAAGAGGTAATTGTTACTGAGGCAATATTTGAAATTGACTACCAGCGCCAATCTAACCACTAAGGAAGTTCAAACATGTAAAATTACTTTTTTTTCAACCACAATAGAAATAAAATACCAGTATAGAGTTTATAGTGGAATATCAATAACTTTTAACTTTAGAGAAATGGGGAAAAGAGGACTATAAACAACTCATCACCAACTAAAACCTCAAATACCACCAACAAATGAGGAACTTTATCCAAAATTAAACTCCTTGAAAATTCATGATGACTTCATTCAAGAAATTAACCTATATAATCCAATATATTCTCAATCACCTTATATTTTGTTAGCACTTTGATAAATTATAGCAGTTTAAATAGACTAACATGTAACTAAATCTATAAATGAAAAACCCAAATCAAAATGTCAAACCATAGCCTTTTCATTTTGAAGAAGATCCAGAGAGTAATGGAGAAGGTATATGAACCAATCTATAAACTATATAAAATTATATCTCTCCTATAAATGGGTGATAAAGTCCTTCTATTTCATCACCTTCAACATCTAAGATAATAACTTATCTCATAACTGAATCCATTATTTCTCCTATGAAACATTAAAATAATTATGATTACAAAGATAACGAATTAAATATTTATAAGCCTCACCTATAAAAAAGATAAATTTTATAGGAATATAAAGCTCATTACTTACATAAATTAACTTGAAGGTGATCTCAACCTCTTATAACAACATCCATATATTCTGATCATAGAGAGTCTCCTTATACATTAGTATACTTTTCCATGAAACTCTTGAAAAATTTTCCTCCATGAATCCTCCATGGGTTTAGCTGAACTAAGATCATCCAGAACATCCTATTACACATTTAAAACCTAAAACACATGGGGTCACCACCCACCTAACATCTTTGAAAAAACAAAAAATATTCCTAACACTAAAATACTTATTTTATTTAACCCATTTTAATAAATTTATTAGAAATTTTCTAAGAATCCCACTAGTTAAAACATAGTAACAAACAAGTATGATTAATATAGAACACTTAGGTCTCTACAATGTAATTGGTATTATCTTTTTTAAGAATTTTTAGTAGATTATCAAATTTTTTATGTCGAATTACATAGGGCCTTTATATCCTATCCAGTCTCTTGTACCTATATCACATGATAAGTTTAAATATACTATTTTCATACCAAATAAATAAATCCATAACCAGTATTTAACTCTAAAATACATTCTAAATCTAAACCAAATATCTAATACCACTTTGTTATGACCCACTTCTACTAAAACCCCTTCAAGGAAAATAGTTAATATGAGAGTGGATCTCAAAGCCCACCGATAATAATCTATGAGTTAATGACTAAGAATAAGGGTAAAAACACACAATCTCAGAAATAATTTCCTAATTTAAAAATAAGAAAATAAAATAAACCACCCACCAAAACCAACTTTACATGTAAAAAATACCCATAATTCAAACAAAAATTCATGTAATTTCATACAAGAATGAATCAAAAAATTTCCAAGGTCAATACCAAAAAGTAAATAGTTTCAAAGTGAAAAAATCCAAAAACATAAATTTAACACCACATCACAAGATAGTAAAGTCAATCTTGATCACTGAATCCATCCTATACAGATATAAAAAAAATAGAAAAAGGGTAAGAAAAGAGTTATACTCAGGAGGTTCCTCCATGGAAACTCACATGCCAATGTGGAAGAAATATACTAATACCTTGGTGAATAAATCAGAAAACTAACTCATTAATTATCCTAAATTAATGACATCCCATATCACTAATGTTTCACTCACCAAATCTATATATAGGTAGAATAATGTAATAATCGTGAAAATAAATCAAAGGAGATAACCCATACCCATGTCCCCACTAATATATTCATCCTCACTTCCCAGAAAAATGTCATGGCCCCCCATCCCATATCATATTCACAAACCAAATATATATACCATTACCATAAAAGAACATCACCATAAAAAACCACATACCATGTACCACAATAACATACTACATCAATACCACATAACATCCTCATTATCACATCATTGCACCACTACCATGTAACCAAATCTCTAAAACATCACCACATCCCTACCGATTAACCACATAACCACACTATGGTTGGAAGGAAGAGTGAAAGAGGGGAAATATCAACCATTTGTATCAACAAAATCCAAGATGTTAGGGAAATACCTAGAAACCAAAACCTTATCTGGGTGTTGTTTAGATTAGCTAACTCGAGTGGTAATGAGTAAGGAAAAAATATAGATATATATAGAAATATCTAATTACCAACCTATGGTAAAATTTTTATCCAAAAACTAATATTACCACAATCCATTTATGTATCATCACTATCACATAACAATAACCATTTCCACCTCTAACAACATGAAAAAGAAAAATTTATCCACACAATAACCTCATAATTTCCTCATTTGGAATTAACCATATATTTAATCCGCCACTTTATTTAAATTAATTAAATGCTACATTAATTCAGAAAAAACTAATTCACAAACCACATTATTAAAATAATTATTATTTTCATCAATTCCACATATAGATAACTATAAAACACTAACCACATAAAATACACCACACCATCATTCCTAATGTCTCCATGGTAAAAATTCAACACCAAACCAAATCAACTACATACAGCTACAATAACAATGAACTAAATCATAAAATATTACTCAACCACATCAAAAATCCTCCAAAAAACTCTTCTACCACCCAAATAATCAATAACATGGATCTTATAGAACAAAATTCAAGGAATTCCATTTATTCGGTAATTCTTTATTTCATTATAAATTGTTGGTCAACACAACAACAATTAAACAAATAATTAAAGTATTTATACTTTCTTCATTATATTATAATCTTTTAATTTATCTAATAATTTTTAACATGATTCCAAACACATAGAAATAAATTTAATTCAAGCATCATTTTTAGTATAAATATTTATGAAACAAAGGAAATAATGATAAGATAAATAATTTAAATCATATTAAACCAATATTCATATTATTTAAATTCAATTAACTATCTTAATTGAGTGAAATTATAATTCCTTAAATAAATAAAAGAAAATTAATGTTGTAACCAGGCCTAAAATAATAAATAATTTAAAATCTAAATAACTTATATCAAATGAATCTTGAAACAAAATGGCCCCAAGAAGAGATGAAATCCAATGATCAAAATAATAAAATCTTGAAATGATTATCTATTAAAACTATAAAAAATTTAATCTCCCATTAATAGTTCATCAAATTGTCAATGAAAATCATTCACCATTCACTTACATAATCATATAAGAAGGTAAAACAAGTGAGACTAAGAAGAAGAGGGAAGAAAAGTACCTAAAATCATAAAAAAACAACCTCACAAAACAAAGAACTTGAGAATACTCTAAGTTAATTCAAAACTACAACAATCAATCCTCTTATCAACCTAGGATTTAAAAAAGATTAGAGGAACAAAAATAAAAGAAGATAATCTTGAATTTCTATTAAACTTGAAGGACTAAACCATAATATGATTTAACAAAACGACAATATGTTTTATCTTAGTCAAAATCACTCCAAAAACAATGATGATTAAAAATAATGATCCATATAATCCCACACATCAATTTATTAATTAAAAAATGATTCTAACTAAACCATGACATAGTAACTAGGAACCATGGTTATTTTATTAATTCTTATAAAATCTCTATAAAAAATCTATGATGTGGTGTTCACTAAACCACATTGTTTTAACCATGATAATAAATAATGGTAATTTTACTCTTCATTGTAGAAAAAAAAGATTTTGTAAAAGAAAATCCCAAATTATAATAAAAAAAGGGACTAAAACCCTGACCACATCATATTTTACAACCAGGATGTCATCTCACCCCAAAATGGCTAGATCTAACATAACCTTCTAATCTATAGAAAAATGGACACTCTACCATGACTAGATCCTAAAGCATGAGGAACCCACACCAACCAGAGCATGGTGAATACAAAACTATAACATGTTTTTCTCTAAAATACCAAAACTCACCTCTTTACTCCCAATCAACCATGAAACTCTCTTTTCACCATCTCATGTAGATGGAAAACATAAACTAGGGGACCATGAAATTTCAAGTCTCTATAAAAATTAAAGATGAGAATTTTGACATGAATATAAATCATGATGGTCAATAAAGAACTCTGGATTTCAGAATGACATTGGGTAGTTATATCACTCATGTTATTTAGAGGGTGGGATAGAATCATAGAGATTTTCAAAAGAATATTGAGGGTTTAATACCAAAATAGTGATTCCACAATGAAAGGAATATGACGTTGGGATTTTATGTCAAATAAAATTATATAAAAGTAAAATAAAGGAACTAGAATACTACTCCAAGTAATAATGTTAATTTAAGTAATACCCAAATAAAAATTCATTCCACCAATAAATACACATAATAATAATCCTTAAAACCTATAAATATGGGACAATAATAATATGTTTGTTTCATAGATAATAGAATTTCAAGGCATAAGAGTAATAGAAATAGATAGGAAGAATTGGATACACTTATGATATATTCCATGTTTCTTATTTTGGTGGGTTAGTTATGGAAAAATCCATTTATTTCTCATCTAAAAAAATAAGTATGTGAAAATGGTGTATGATTAATAATATTTAGACAAAGTACCTAATTATCAATCACAAATGAATGTAAAGTAAAAAATTGTATTAATAAAAATATAGTGTGATAGATTTTAGAATAACATATTACTCTTAAAACAAGCAATCGAGCCATAGTTTAGATTATTTATAGTGTTTATAATTCACATATGACTAATAATTTCATGTTTAAAATGGAAGGGTTTTTATTAATTGAAAATGATAAATCCTTTAAGATCCTTGGTCTAAGAAAACCTAAATTAGAGAAAAATATACTAGAAATATAGATACCCTGGTGATGGAATGAATTAGTTACAATATTTTAAGTATAAGTCAATTGTGTAGATCTAAACATGTAATATACTTCATCGATAAGATATTAATTTCCAAAGGTAAAAGTAAATAATTTAAATACAATGGAAACATATAAAAAGGAATATCTACACTATTATTTTAGAATAAGTTATGTTTTTTCTTACAATGGAAGTTGAAAATAGATTGTAGACCAAAATTCTTGACCACATGGGTCAAAAATAATTGGAATAATTGGTAAATTACAATGGTTAATGAGACATTTCATGGATTACATATGATTGTACTCATACATGTGTTGTTTTTTCAAAAGGGAGAAATTATTTAGATGGAATATAAAACAGATGAAAATAAACCATAAAGGATTATTAAATTGGTTAATGTGGGTATTTTTAGGTCATTTACTTCAGAATAAATTGATTGATAAAGGTATTATATACTCTTACTTAATGATTATATCAGGATTCCATTAATTTTAGTGATTACTCATAATGCCATGGTGTTAAATTTCATTTTAAATTATCATAGATTTACCAAAATTATGTTTCAAAAAAATCCAAAATTTATAATTGAAAACAACACAAAATTTACTAATTTCTAAGTGTAATAGTATATGCAGAAGTTTAGAATAAGGAAATTATTTTAAGTGGTAATAACTCCATTGTAAAATTGAGTTATTGAGAGGAGAAACTAGATAATAAACAACACAGTTCAGATGATTCATATTGAGAAAGACCTACAAAAGAAGTTTTGAATATAAGAAATTTTAACAGTGTTTTATATTAAAACTATAACTTTTTTGTATTCTAGAGAGAGAAATACACCATATGATATGTTTTTGGTTAAGAAACCAACTTTGAAATACTTTTTAATAATTACGAGTAAATTATTTATTCCCAATGAAGGGAAAATACATTGGATATATGAATCTCAAGGGGAAAATGTACTTTTTATAGATATTAATTGATTATAAATACATAAAATGTTATAATAAAAGGTTTAGATAAATCAGATAAAGTTATGATAACATATTTTTGGAGATTGAGTAGATTTAACATCAAAATTGTAACAGAACTCTTTAACAAAGGGCTGCTAGAGAAAATAATTTAGATGGGTTATTAGAACAAGATAATGATTAATAGTCAATAAATTATAATGGTGATATTGTTTTAGGTTTAATTTAACCTAAAAAATAAAATTGAAGTGCTAGAATTAATAAAAAAAATGAGATAAAACTACTCTGTAGAAAGTGAGAATAATGTTGTCTATACATCAAATGAAACTAATATTTTTTTAGAGATATTTTTTTTAAAAGGTTGATTTAGAAGAGTGTTAGATTAAATATATGAATGATGATATTAATTAAATTGAAAAATATTATGCATGGGAGATTTTTTGAGAATAGAAGACAATAACTTTATCAAAACCAAACAGATTTTTCAAAATAAAATCAATAAATGTTGTGAAATAATTTGAAACAAAGATTTAAACTCATGAAAAAGATATTACATGATTAAATTAATTAACCTTGATATGATATTTTTACCCATTTTGATACTATAAATGATTTTTTATTCTTCCCAATCATAGTCAAAAAAATATTCAAGGTACTTTGAATGGATGTAATGTTATACCTTCTAAATAAAGTTTCCATAGAAGAAATTTATTTCAAAAAAATCAATGTATTTTTTATATAAGAAGATAATAAAAAAAATTAAAGTCTAAAAAATAATTTTATGGGCTGAATCAGGCATCATGATCATGATATTCAAAGATTGATCAATATTTTATGATATTTAGATTTTAACCCAAAGGAGTGTATTATAATTTATATTAAAATGAGTATAATAGAATAAAAATAGTGATCATATATGTGGATGAAATAGTATTTAGAGGTTTAAGTGAAGTTAAATTCAAAGAGTTCATTGAATTAAAAATGATTAAGTTTGAGATGTCTATGGTTAGTGAGTAAACATTTTTTCTTAGAAATAATGAAACTTAAAGAATGAATGGAAATTTTATCTCTTAATAATAATTTTAAAGTATGTGTTGAAATGGTTCTAAATAAAGGATAGAAATTAAATTATGACACTTATTATGACTCAGATGAAGTTTCAAAAGTATGATAAGGTAATTTGGTTAATAGTTTGGAGTATATTCAAATCATCTTAAGCACATTATACATAATAGTGACAAGACCCAACATTTGGTTGGTCATGTTTCAAGAATCATAAGACAAAATTAATACCAAGAAAGAACACATGATATAAGTGAAATTTATACTTTTTTTATATCAAAGGAATTTTGGATCAATTTTTTTTCAAATAAACAAATTTGTATGAGTAATTGGGAAACATATATATCGATTGGGAATGTTCTGTGAATGATATAAAATCAAATTTAGGAGGTTTGTTCTATCTTAGAGGGTTTCATATATCTATTTTGAGAATGAGGAATGATTTAATATCACTAATAAAAATAGAATTTGAATATATGGTTACTACTAAAGCTTTTATAAAACTTATTTATATGAAACAACATCTTAAAGACAACAGTGAAGAGCTATGTTTTACTATTAAAATTTATTGTGAAAACTAAAGTGATATTCATTTGAGAATAAATAAAAATGAGATAAAGTATAATTTTTAAAAGGTATAGGAGAATCTACCCACCCCTTATTGATATAAAGATGTCCCTATTTTTATTCTGGGAATATGGATCCCATGACATGTAATTTAAATGCCCAGTTGATATTAAACCCCAATACATCTGGCCTATAGGTCCAAACCCATTGGTCCCAATCTTGGTCTGAAGACCCTTTCACACCCAACAATATATAACCAATTCATACAATGTTCCATATAAAAACCAATATCACTTCCTTGGATCATCTTTATCCCATGAAGTCATTGGTCCTAAAGTCAGCTGATGTCATTACCGCCCATCAGCCTGACCCTGAGGCTAGGTTTTTTCACCAATCTCGATGTTGCTTCTCCCATGGCCATTTAATGCTACTATCATCCATAAATACACTGATATTGTGCATTAACCATATATAATTCTAAAATCCATATCCCACCTTTCTCCTACCCATGCTCCATAGACGATTGTTGAGCAATAAACCCTCTATCAACGCCTCCTCACCACATCCTCCAACCACTATCGTGGTCCGCTAGTACCCTAAACCAAATTGGAACCCAAAAATTCTCCAAATTTGGGGATGATAGTATGTGATCCTAAACTTTATTCAATATTATAGGGTTTCCTTAACCACTAGTCCAACACCCCAACTTCAAAGTATTGCTTTATCAAGGAGAAAGTGGATCAATGACTATGGAGGTTAAAATATATGTCTACATGAGATCAATTGTCAAATATCATGATAAATAATCCACCAAAATAGATTTTTTAAAATTACAAGATAACTCATAGAGTTTAACCATCACTATCCACTTACTATCCTTGAGAAATACCACCACTCCCCTTGTTTTTTCCCATGCAGGTTCTTAAAGATAACATTTTTTATTCTATGATTTCAATAAAATGGAATCATATTTAAAGTGGTATAATTCAATTAATATAATATGTATATAAGTTTCTATAACATGTGTAATAATTTTTATTTTGGTTATTTATTCCCACAAAAACCATGACAAAATACTATCTTGGTTCTTTGATAAAGGGGAGATATGAATATCATTTTCAAAGGGGGTGAAGAGATCAAATTCTTATCCAAATAATGGAGAGTCCCTCAAAGGTGGGGGGATTCCCAAAAGGTGATATTCATATCTTAAGGGGATAATGAAAATCTGTGGATAATTTGATAATGTCTCAAGGTGATTTGACAAGTAAAATTTTATATAAAGGTGTAGTTCTTATGAATCTGTAACTCAATGTTTGAGGTTGTTACATTGATAGAGGAAAATATTAATTATGTGATTATTCATGTAAAACTTTTGTTTTTTTCTTATTTATTATAATGAAAATAACTCACATGGGATTAAAGTGGATGATTGTTAACTAATTAAAGTTGATTTTTATTTAATGTGGGTTTTTAATAAACCTAAATGTTTATATTGTTAAACAAATCCAAGAGATTATTTTGAGGTTTTATTTGTTGAAAAAGGAGGATGGAGTCTTTAACTGATTCATATTGATTTTCAAAAAATATAATTTTGAAATCCATGAAGTTTAGAGTATGCTAGAATAATTTTGGTTATAGAACTAAAACCAATATCTAGTAATGGTAACTGCATCACAGTTGAGATGGTGATTTGGGGGAAATTTTTGGAGTGATTTTAGTTGTTTTATAGAGATTTATTAATTAAGCTATTTTCATCCATGAATAAAAAATAATTTCATAGTTTACCTTGTGGTTTGAAAAAATCAAACCCAGATAGTGCCTCTGCACTTCTTGTTGGCTATTGGATCTGATTAAATTTATCATGACCCGACCTTACCCAAGCCATGAATCTAGTCATCTGACCCGATGGGTCTCCTTGTAATACCTTATTTTCCATCCAATCACACCACATGATATTACTCATTGGGTTCACTTATGATACTAATGACTATCCCCATAAGACAAAACATATTCTTTCAGTGTGTTATTTCCTCACTCACACACACTCTAGGAAACTTCCCAACACATCTCCATAATAATCAAGACTCTTGGAAAAGCATGATTAACTATGTATTTGTAATTTAGTATCATCCCAAAAAAGAAAGGTTCACCTTATTGACATGGGTATTAACATTTATAATTTTTAAGTCTAACTTTTACAGGGGTGTAACAATCATCTTCACATCACACATCTAGTAAATCTATAAATATTATAACTGAACCACTTCATAAAATGAACCTGACCATCATCTTATATCAAAAAATGCAATAGAGAATAGAATAAAAACACCCAATCCCCTACATATTCTACCCAATTCATCTTATCCCTTCTTGACTCCAAACGAAAAATTCTAAGACAAAACACCCAAGGAGACAACCCTACCGTTATCGCCATACATATGATCTCATTCATTGATTCCAAGGAGAACAAGAAAGTGGTTCACTACCTAAACCTCTATGTCACTTACCTCAGTTACACTAACCTTAACCAAGCCTTAAAGAATCATTTAAATTCCAGAATCCCAATAGGAAATCCATACGTGCATTCCCACTTTTCAAATTCATTTCATCGTTACCGATGCACATGAGTCATAATCTCCCCTCTATAAGACCTAATAACTCAATATGGACCTCACCTACTTGATTTGAAACCAAAAAAAATGTCTCCTAGGGATACACATGAAATTATTTAAAAAATAAAATATACAATTTTATTTAAATGTTGTAGCATGGTGAGGACTTCTTATTTCAAGCACGGTGAATCTAATCCATCAAGAATCACCAACCTCATCCAACTAATCATTCTGAATCCATGAAAATCATCTATAACATTTATATATTAGGGTTTAGATAAAATAAAAACATTAATATAGTAATAAATAATGATTTAGGGTATGTATGGGAATAAACTCATTGAGAGTGATCAATCACAACCAACAATGCTTCAAACGCCCCTAAAATGAGAGATAGGGACCAAAAATATATAAATGGGAGTCCCTACCATTTCTTTACTCAAATGGATGTTAGGGGTGAATAAGAGAGGGAAAATAAAGGGTACCCAAGATCCATTCCCCTTAAAAACCACCTATAATACTTTTATGACATGAACATACAATTCACACCGTGAACTATCAACGATATAACCCCCTAGATACATAGAATTAATTTTTATAGAATGGAACATATTTTACACTATAAAATCCTCCCTACTACTCTTGGCTAGTTGAAGGTCTCCCCCCCCCCAAACCCACTCCTAAAATTTCTTGACTCCTCCAATAGAAAAAATAACTAGTTTACAGATGGCTAGGCCAATAAACATAAAATATAACTCACATTGAAAATACAAGTGCATTAAAAGTCCCCCTATATTAGCTTCTAATCCTAAAGAAATCTCTATAGGGGTCTCTCTTAGCAACCTATAATCTAGGATAAATATCTAAACTCTAAGACTAAAAATCTATTTAACTCTCTTATATTTTTTCACAGATATATCCATGAAAACAAAATTCTCAAGAAAGAGGTGTTAACCTTCCTTATATCCCTTTCCTCACTCACGTATACAAAACATTCATTGGATACTACTTAAAAGATATACACACATCTACCTCAACATTTCCACTAATAATCCAGACATTAAGTCATGCTAATGCCCACAAAACACATCACCAACTTACAATGCTTACTCAAGTGTATATGCCCCTAAATGAAACATTATTATATTTGTTTTTCATGATTCACCCCATAAATCATATTAAGAATGGTTTTTACCCATTGAAAAAATTCACAAAACATAGTCCTCCCCCTAAAACATGTCACGAACTGAGGTTCACCACCCAAAACATATTCCGATACATGATTCACCCCCTGAATCATGTAATGAAACATAGTTCACCCCCTAAACCATGTCATAAACAAGGGTTAACCCCATAAAATAACCCAAGAATTCACTACATCAAAATGAAATCATGTTTTATATCCCAAGCCTCTCTCCACTATTTTGTGTCATTAGTTCACATCTGATCACCTCTAATCAACACTCATACATGGACATTTATTTCTTATTAGTGAAACCTGGATGTTTAATTATATGTACTACTACAACCTACCTCAACACATGTCTTATTTTCTCCTACAAGTCACTCAAAATTTGAACAAAGGAAAATATGTCACCACTGGTCCATAAGCATGGATCACCTCATTATCAACCAAACACCAACACTCAGGAGTATTGACAACACCTATCGAATGGACTCACATTTATGAATCTCAATAGATTCAACCAAAGGATATATCCACTCACTAGAGAATGAATCTTGAATCCTAAATAATTAAATCTCCCTTGGATCCTTCCAAAAACCATGAAGCCTTTGGTACATTATGAACCATAAGAGCATTTCCCTGATTCTGAAACCACCACTCCAAGCTAACAACCACACAATGGATTTCCCGAAAAACCCACTAGTCACCAGATTCATTGGAAGCCTCTAAAACCACCACCAAACCATCTACCATAACATACCTCCCATAACCATGTGATAAGAACTAACTTTTATGTAACCTCGACATCACATAACTTGATACTAATCTACACTCTTTTTGCACAAAAGACTTTATTTAAGAATTGAACTCCTATCATGGGTTTATCTACACCACCACTATAATAAACCTATTATACTTGGATTCAAAACTAAAAAAGGTTCAACACATAAGATCCTTTCCCATCCGGCCTATCAACCTCAACCCAAGGTTCAAATATTTGGTGTTACAATGCCAGAAACTTAACAACCCTTACATAGTTTGTTTAAACCATGGTTTTCATCACTAAATAACCATACATTATAACTTTTAAATAACTGAAAACCTCATCCATAAGACCAAACTAAACAACCATATTATTCCCAACTGATAACCCATAGTTACTAATCACTTATGGTGTAAAACCATTCTCCACTAACAGAGGCGCTGATAAGATTTATCATCATCTAATCCTACCTTGGGTAAGACCTTTCCCTTAAAACCATCATTAATAATGATACGTATACACATATAGAACCAAATTTATATTTTTGTAACAACCACCACAACTAGAAACTTTTTTATCAAGACAACCCACTCTAGTATATATTTTCTAGTGATCATCACAATCATCCCATGCTCCTATAGAAATTTGGCACAATTTTTAAGGAAAAAAAATGAATCACTACCATTTTCCTCTGCACAAACTCACCATGAAGAGGTATGAAGATTCAATACAATATAGATCTTAGGGTAGTTTACTAGGTAACTCTCAATCAAAGGCTCTTATAATCACACCCAACTCTCTAGAAGAATCCACCGAACAATACTTCATGATAACTCTAACTACTCACCATAATGTCAATCTCCAATCATATTTTTGAAAACCTAAGGATCCTTGTACCTTGGAACCCAAATACCAAAAGATATTTTAAAATTATTCTCTAATCATGTGACCTCTTATCATGACCTAAGGCCATCATATATTTAATGTTCTCTACAAGTGTAATTAACTGACCCAAATACCCTCTCAAACTGGTACCTGACCTGGCCCTTCACATACCTGAAGGGTGTTCCCAATCCCCATGGGCTGGTGATTAGCACTTGGGAATAAAAAAGCCATAAGAGATAATTATTTATCCCAACCTAAAGAAATTATATGACACACATATATATAAAGGATAAAATAGAGGAAGAAGTATATATTTCATAACTAAAAAAAATAGTAGAAACCAAATAACTCAAAGCAGCCACAAAACTCCAAGAGAAATCCCAACGAAAAAGGATAAAAAAAAATAAGGAAAAATGGATCCATGTGATAGTGTAGGAAAACCTTCACCAACTCACCATCTAGCTACCTAAATCCCTCTGACAAAAAACCCCACCACCTCAAAATGGTTCCTTGACTTTCCTTATATCAAAATACCTAAAAAGGGATACACACCATCAAAGAAGTGAGAAAGGTGTGATATAACAGGCTTAGTAAGATCTCACCCAGGTGTTCCATAACATGTATCGGTAAAATAATATATGTATGCTCATTTAAAATAAAACTTGTCATGATAATCAGTAATGAAGTTTTATCAAAAGCATTATAAGTATTTACCCTTTTTCAATAATTCCAAAAAAATGTAGGCATATCAATTTCAATCATAATTTTCCATTTATAATTTTTATAAAAAGGAAATAAATTCAATTCATATACAAAAAATTATAAATACAAGAATAGGTAAATCATTCCAAGGAACTCTATAGGTTAGGCTAGTAGACTACTCATACCACAACAAATGGCCAATTCACTATAAGTCCATATAACACAGGCCTAAGGAGCTGAGAAACAACCCATGAGTGAACCACACAACAATGTCAAAACATATCCCTAGAATAACAAGACTAGGGATGAGAGAAAATCCCCATGAGAAAATCCTTCAATGGTAACATGGACGATGGTCCTAAGCTAACCCTTCCACCTATGTACCCAAGGATTCCCATGTGCTATATTTCATAAATCATTTTTATTCTTTTAAAATACCTTTGTTCTCATTTACCAAAAACCAAAGAAATATAAACTTTTATCACATGATCACTTATACACACAAAAAAATAATGAGAATTTATTTATAAATCAATTTATAAAAAAGAAAAGGAGAAATACAGTTCATCAACACAAACTAGAGATATAAATACCTACATCAAAACTCATGGCTACACATGCCCAAAAAGGATCCACAAACAATAGAACACAAAAATGAAAATTAAGGCCCTAGAACCAATATCAACATATTAAAATTGATCCAATTTACCAAAAAGTGTTGGTGAAAAAAGAGGAAAAAATACATAACTCAAGAACTCACACCCAACAAACCACAACAAATAAATGAAATGACCCCCCGAAACAAGATTTCACCATGAATTTAGATGAAAGAAAGAAGAAACATCACCAATGATCAAAAGATCAGATAAAAAACACCATTACATTACTAAGATCAATGAAATAAAGAATCATAAATTCATACTCACTCATAGATATTAGAACCAACTGTTATGTTGATCCAACACTGAACAGATCAATCAGGATTGACTAAAGTCTCCAAAAAACGTCATAGAAGCCTTTTAGGTTGAGATCCAATGGATCTGTGGGATAATGATATAAAATTTCATCAGTGTGGAACCCTAAAATATGACATCTTAAAAGTTACATGATGTGTAACTCATTTACATGTTTTTTAATCCATGATGATTAAGTATGCCAAAAACTCATTGTCTTTTTAATTATAAACTATCTTTTAGAATTATAGGTCATGTAAACATTACACAATGTGTAATCCTTTCATGATATGTACAAATTTAATGACTTGTGTCTTGATACCAAGTTCATACTATGCTCATATTTTACACGTCATGAAATCACCCAATGTATAGAAGAAAAATCCATATTCTAACACAAAACTCAAAATATCTTGGTAGTTCTCTGAACTTGGGATGAATCTGAAAATCCGTTAACACATTTATACCCAGACTCCATTAATTAAAACAAACATTCATCCCTAAACATTATTTCATTTTTTACAAATAATTCTCCCTATCCTTAGGTGTCCCAAGACACACCCAATTAAAGAGAAGAAACAAGTAAATAAAAAGGAATTACCTGAATTCTAGTAAAGTATGTTATATCTACTATAAGGAACAACAACCTCATCTCTCTATAAGGAATGATTTTGGGATCCAAACCAAAAAAAAATATAAAACATACACCATACCAATTATAATCATATTAAAAAACTGAATAGGATCCCATTCATTGATTGAAATCATAGTTTATTCTCTGAACCACTGAAGGTAGCAGCACTTAGGCTGCTAGTTGATCCATGTTTTTGAAAAACTACCTCTGATATAATATCAAGGAATTGAAAAACTCTCTAAGATCATGCTCCAAAAAAGCTAAATAATCACTAGGAAATTTCAAAATCTTGGCCCCATACCAATAAAGCAATGCCAGCTAAGGTTATACATAACCTAGGGCACACACTACCATGCACTTAACACTATAAAATTACACATTCTTGCCACTCAAGTCAAGGAAAACAACACACTCACACAACTATCAAGTAATATTAAGTATGTTCATCCCACTAACTGACACAGAACCAATGATTTATAAGGTAAACCATTTAACTATATTGATATGATCATGGATATCACACCATGATCCATATTACAACACCCTATCTAACTCACAAAACTTTACCCAAAATGTAATATCCCATTACCTTCTTATAGGAACTTATTGACCCTTGATTCAGTTGTAATTTAGTTGGGGTTCATTTCAAGTTGTTTTTGGTGAAATTTTTAATTTTTTTTGATATTTTAGTGGTTTTTAATAGTTGGAACATGGTTAGGGGAAACCATGTGGTTTAGCCTAAGAAACTATACTTCCAAATATGTGCCACTGAAAGGGCCCCCGCAATTTTTCCAAATCAAGTGACCTCTCCCTCAAATGATGTTTCTTCTAATAATTGGGTTTTTCATGGTCGTTGCATAGTTAATGTAACTATGTATCCAAACCATGTGCACCAAACAGGATCCCATGGAGGGAAAATGGTTACTAATAACCATGTGTATCATTCAACAAACTATGCGCATGAGTTTTTAATCCCAAATAAACTTAATTTAAAAAAAAGGACCCCTAATTTAACCACTAATTGACCCCTATCAAACTTAACTTTTTCATTGGTCTTGAAGGATCTCAAGAAGTAAATTTTTATCCTTAAATCACTTCACTTAGATTATCATATCATGAATGATCTAGTTTGATCTCCTATGGGTAAGTAGATCTTATCTCATGTGGTTTTATTTTGATAACCTCTTCTATCATCCTTATATATTTATAGTTCAACATGAAATTTATGGATAAAATCTTCATTTTTATGGATATTGAATCTAGGTTGTGTTTCTTTATCTCTTACACCTTTTTTATTCATTGTCAAATCCCACTGTGGGTGTTGTGTTTATTTGATTACGTGATTAAAGGTATGTGGTTCCATAAATTTTTACCCTTAAATTAAAACCTTTATTTTCTTGATTAAATTGAAATGAGTTTTTAAATGATTTTAAAAACCTATATTTGAGATGATTGGTTTTTTATTTTGATATTGAAACAGAATTTATGAAGAGCTTGTTATTTCAATGAAATTAAAATTATTGGTAAAATTAATGGCTTGATTTGAAAAAAATGATTGGATGAAATTGATTCAATGTTGATCTATGAGGAAAATGTATTAAATTGAAAAATGATTTTAAATCTCATTAATTTGATGAAAACTATGATTTGGGTGTGAAGTGATTTTAAAAAAAATAAAATTGGTAAATTGAATTTTGAATTTTGAATTGATTTGAAATGTTTGATTTTCCCATGTTTGATTGGTATTTTGATTTACCATAATGGGATCCCCTAATGGGGTGTAGATATACTACCCAATATGGGCTCCCCAATTTGGGTTTATATTGACAACCCAATATGGGATCCCCTAATGGGGTGTAGATTGACTACCCTATATGTGATCCCCTAATGGTGTGTAGTTTTATTTTCTGCTATGGTATCCTCTAATGGGGAGTTGTTTGATTGGATGAAATGGTCTCCCCTAATGTGGTGTTGATATGAGTACACATATATATGTATTTTGAGTAATTATATTTGATTATATAAATTTTTAGACATGCTAAATTTTTTATATAAACTATTCATTTAAGTCTATTTTCAGATATATCCCATCATTTTGTTTCAAAACTTGTTTTGTTAAAAATATGAAAATGATTTTACAGGCCTTGTTTTATTGAAATTTATAGAATAATTGGTTTTTTGTTTTTTATTGTTTATATAACACTAGGTGTGACCCTACTGGGTTGTTTATCTCACACCATACCTTTTCCTTCAGGAATTTTCAGATTATCATTTTCTAGGTCTGAGAAAAGGAGAAGTGGCACTGAGAGATGATAGATGTTCTTGTTCCATTGGGTCTAGAGTGACGAAGGTAGTCGGTGGAGATTTTATCCACTTTTTAAGTAGTTATTTGACACTTTGTCTTGGTAGATGTTGGGTAGTTTGATGTTTTACTATTTTGGTATTATTTTACCTATGTGTTTTTGGTACATTCTCCCAAAAGAGTTTTCATAATACAAGCTTCTATCTATTATCTTCTACTATTTTATGGAAAAATCATTCCCTTTTTTCCTGTATGATTCTAGGTACTAGTCACCAACTTGTGGGGATCAGGAATTCCCTTTGGGCCATGTAAAATCTAGTTCATGCATGTGGGTATCAGGTTATCTAGGCTGATTCATGAAAAATTGTTATCAAATGGAGGTTTTGCATATTTCCTTGATATTGGTATCCATTTTTTATGTCTTTTCATACAATATATATGATTTTAGGACTTAGTATGTAGTTTTGAGAAATTTTCTAGCTATCTTTCATCATGAAAAGACTTAAGTAACCATGGGTTTTTGGGAAAATCATCCTTGAGGAATGTTTTAATATGATTATATTCTTTTACCTATGTTTGATTTTGGTTTGTTGAAATAAAAATATTGAATTTTGTTTGATGGAATTGATATTCCTATATCTTTGGTATGTTTATCCTTGATATATGTAACCATGATTATTATTTTATAATTGTTTATTAATGTTATTATGAATCATTCATATGATAAGATTTTTTAATAGACCGTAGGAGGAAGATGTTGGAGAACCATAGTAATAAAATCCTCTAGTGGACCATAATCTTGTTGATATAGTGTTGCGTGATATCCAAGCTATGGTACAAGCACCACCACCCATTCTTGTTTAGGCTCTAATTGTGGAATATTAAAGGTAAGAGTCTAATAATCATTATCAAGAGTTTCTTCTCTAGAAGAAACCTTATTTCCAAGGTTCTAATTATCCTCTAGAGGCTAGGTATTAGTAAAAAAATATTTATTTTCTTTTAAAATTCATTGAAACACCTGATTCAATTAAGGTAAAGTGTGATACATTAAACCTAGAAGAACCTATTAAAATATGGTGGGATTCAAAGGTGATGAGGAAGAAGTAGGTGATCTTGGTTTGGATGGTCTTTAGAGTATTTTTCACTGATTAGTTCTATCCAGAGTTGATATACTTAATAAATTTTTTTAAGTTTATCAACCCCTAGAATATTTACCAGATTGTGATGTAGTATGTGAACAATTTTTCTAAGCTTGAATAATTTTCTTTTGAGGTAGTGAAGGAAAAACAAAAGGTTAAAATATTTTATATGGGTGTTTGTGTGGACATATGATTTAAAGTATTTTTTTTTGTAGAATCTCAATTATAATGCTATCATACTAGATAGAGTGTTGATGAGTGAGATAAACCTGTTTGGTATGTTAGGATTGAAAGAGGTTCCCTTTTCTTCCAATGGTAGTTTAGTGAATTCCTTTATGGGAAAAATAAACTGGGATGAACCATGTGGATCTAGATAGTTGGAATATTACAGACTTTATGTAGTTCCTGTATAAGGCCCTATGTCTTTATTCTAGTGTGGAAAGATCGGGAATTTGAAACAAATTTACACTGAGGAACCTAAGAACTGTAGTTTGTGAATCCTATAACTACACCTATAGAAGATCTTTCATATCTTTTTTGCTATGTATAGTGGAACGAGATCATTAACAACTAAAAGTACTATGGTGAAATCAGATGCTTCACAATCTAAGGGGTTTCAATTATAGGCATCAAGAACAAAGATTCTCCATGTAATTGAACAGTCTCCAAAGGAAGTGGATGTGGTTCCAGTGACTGTGAGAGGTACCATCACTATATCACCATCATTAGTGATTGTTTTATTTTATACTTTTTATTCTCACTCATTTATGTTGACCCATTTTTGTGATCTTGATAAATATTTATATGAATAATTTATCTTAGGTGATATATATTACTATTACCCTCAAAATAAAGAGAGAGTAGGGTATTCGATGTTCCTCTTGTGATTTTTCCTTATCAAAATTTGAACTTACCGAGAGTTTTTTTTTGGTTCTTGATAAGAAACTTCTTGATGTCATCTATGGGATGGATTGGATTGTTCCTAATAAGGACTAAATTTACTATTATCTTTTATGGGTCTCCTTTACTACACCCAATGGGGTTCTCCATATATTTTAGGTAGAATGAGACCTAAGGTTGAGTAGATTTGGACCATCTTTTCTAGAGTTGGGTAGGGAAATATTTGTTTTTTTTCTTAGAGAAAGAATCTTTGAGTGATGATCCCCCTATAATCATCATTTAGTTTTCTAATGTTTTTCCTTCTAATTTCTCTCTTTTTTCCACCCATAAGAGAGGTAGAGTTCTCTATGGATTTAGTAACAAGTATTGAGTCAGTCTCTATTTCTTATTACCATATATAACCAATAGAGTTTAAAAGGTTAAATAATAAGTTGGATGATCTAATATAAAAAGGTTTTATACACCCAAGTGTGTCAACATGGGATAGACTTATTCTCTTTGAGAAGAAAGTTGACTGAACACATTACCACTGTGTTGATTACTAAAAATTCAACTGAGTTACAGTAAAGAACAATTATCTGTTACCACAAATTGATGATCAGTTTGACCACTTGAAAGGGGGAAAGTGTTTCTTAAAGATTGAACTTTGGTCTGGTTATCACCAGTTAAGTATTATAGAATAAAATATTACTAATAATACCTTCAGTATTTGGTATGGACACTTTGAGTATCTTTTTATACCTATTTTCCTTACGAGTAGTCTTAAATTCTTTGTGGTTTTGATGAAAATAATTTTCCATGATTACCTCAATTCATCCATAGTGGTATTTTTGGATGATATTTTGGTTTAATAAAAACTATGGAAGATTATGTACATCATTTGAGAGAAGTTCTAGAAATCCTAAGAGATCACCGACTATATATGATTATTTCAAAGTGAAATTTTTGGATTCAATAAGTGATGTTTTTGGGACACATGGTATTAGAACATTGAATTTATATAGATCCTAAAAAGGTGAAGGTTGTTATGACTTGAGATAATCCACATAATGTTTTCAATAGATGAATCTTTTTGGGCATGGTGGGGTATTACCATAGGTTTGTTAAATATTTCTCAAAGAGGACTCCTCCAGTGACCACCCTCACTTTGAAGGGAGTGAAATTATTATTGAATGAAATATATTATATTTCTTTTGATGAGATAAATAATATTTTCACATTCATGCCAGTGTTGAATCTTTTAGAGGCTATACAGAGCTATGTGTTCTTATGTGACACATTAGGTTTGGGTTTGGGTTACATTCTTATATAGGGTGATCATGTGGTAGACTATATATCTAGTAAACTTAGGACACATTAGGAATATTACATGACCCGGGACCTGGAACTCATAGTTGTGATTCATGATTTTATGATTTAGTGACATTACCTTTTTTTAGAAAGGTTTGTTGTTTATTCTAACAAAAAATACTTGAGTTATATCTTCTCCAACAAATATTTGAACCTTCGATAGAGGAATTGGGTGGAGTACATGAAGTCTTTTGATTTCGACATTTCTAACACTCTATAGAAGGGGAATGTATTTTCTAACACTTTGAGTTGGAAACTTCTGACCTAGGCCACGAAATAATCATCAGAAGAGTGAAACATGAGGGCTCTTTTTTTAGTTGAATTTGGGGGTCCAAGAGGAAGAGGATGAGGTTTTATAGGAATGTTTTTAGTTAACCTCTTCTTTTCTCGATATGATTCTATAGGAACAAAATCCTGATGATGAATTCCATAGTTTTAGGGAATCTATTTATGGTGGGGACACCATCGATGAATGAAAATTATCTGAGGAGGATATCCTATGTTTTTGAAACTAATTTGTTATGCGTTTTTTTATGAGAAAGGATATAATGGTGAATTTTCATAATTATTAGTAGGATTTTCACTAAGTTACCAAAAATATGTTCTATGATATAAAATTATTATTCTGGTGTCCAAGTATGAGACAATACATTGCTTCCTTTGTTTCTCATTATTACACTTTCAAACATGTCAAATTTGAGCACTAGATAACATAATGTTTTCTTCAGCCACTTCAATTTCTGACTTTGAAGTGGGATGAGATCTCTATGTACTTTTTGGTTGGGTTGAATCATACATATCAAGGAAATAATGTGATATGGTTTGTGATCAATAGGATGAAAAACTGGCTCACTTTATACCCATTAAAGATACAACCAAATTTGGGGACTTGGGACATCTCTATGTACATGATATTGTAAGATTTCATGGAGTTACTTCTGCTATTATCCCTAACAAGGATCCTCACTTTACTTCGTTCTTTTGGAGGGGCCTCTAGGAGATACTAGGATCTCTGGTGAATTTTAGACAGGCTTATCCTCCACAGATGGATGGGCATATAGAAAAAGCTATACAAATCCTTGAGTACATGTTACATTAGTACATTATATACTTTGGTGGATCTTAGGACATCCACTTGGGACTGGTTTATTTTTCTTATAACAATAGTTACCAGTCTTCAATTTTTATGGATCATTTTTATGCCTTGTATAAATGACCGTGTAAATATTTGTTGTATTTTTTGGGGACTGGTGAAGCTTCTTTGGATGGATTAAGATTGGTCTAAGAGATGATGGTGAATATTTAGTCAATTCATCAGAGAATGGTTATGACAAAGATATGATATAATTCCTATGCTAATTTTCATCGATGTCCATTAATTTTTTTAGTTAGTGACCAGGTGGTCTTGAGAGTTTCACATTAGTTGGGTCATCAATGTCTTGGGAAATTGGAAAGTATTACACTGTGGTTTGTGGGTGCTTTTGAGATTATTGAGCAGGTGGGGAAAGTGGTTTAATATTTATCACTTCGACCATAGTTTAAATTTGATCCAAAATGTGTTTCATGTTTCACTACTTTAAAAGTATCTTTCAAACCCTTCTCATGTTTTGAGATGGGATGGTCTTTATGTCGAGCCTGATTTATCCAAGACCTAGAATCTAGTGAGGATTTTTTATTCTGAGAAAAATTTACTTCATGGGGGGATGATACATTTAGTCTATGTGTTATTGAATCATGTTTTTTATTTGTATGATAAATGGGTGTGTGAGGCATTGATCATAGAGCAATGTCCTCATCTCTTTGATATGGAATATTCTTGACAATATTTCTAGGGACATAAAGTGTTTATGGTGGGGAGGGTGTAACAACCCATTACCTTTATACAGTTACTTCTTGACCCCTGTTTTAGTTTTAGTTTAGTTGGGGTTAATTTAAGTTTATTTTAGATGAAATTAAAAAACAATCCTTAAGGATCTATTCATGGTTGGTGCACCATTAGGGAAAGTAGAGAAGTTTGGCCCAGAAAAACATACGACCAAGGATGTGCCACTAGAAGGGGGTGTCCAATTTTTCCAAACCTTACAACCTATCCCTCATAACATGCGGATTAAAATAGTGGGGTATTTTATGGATAGAACAAGGTTAAATTAACCATGTAGTGAAACCAAGCACCCCAAAAAGATGCCCATGGAGGGCACACAGTTAGGGCACACCGTTACTACTAGCATTGTGACACATCCAACAAACCATTTTCATGAGTTTTTAATCCCCTAAAAATTAATTTTAAAACCCCAAGATGCCCATTTTAATCCCTAATCAACCCCTGTCAACCATAAATTGATTTCATTGGTCCCAAAGTCTCTTAAGAAGTAGTTTTGGCCCCTCAAACACCTTTTCTTAGTGGATCCAAGCATGATCTATCTCGTTTGATCTCCTTAGGGTAATTAGATCGTTCTTCATGAGGTTTTATTTAGATTAACTATTCTATCCTCCTTATATATTGATATATCATTGATATTGATCCATATAATCTCTATTTTTATGGATCTTGATTCTATGTTGTGTTTCTTGATATCCAATTCCTTTGTTCTTCTTTGATGGATCGTGTTGTGGGTGTTGTGTTGATACAATTATGTTATTACAATTAGGCGGTTCCATAAAACATTATCCTTTAATTGAAACCTTTAATTACTTGATTAAATTGAAATGCTTTTTAAAATAATTTTAAAAACCCATGTTTGAGATGATTGGTGTAAGGTTTTATGATTGACATGGAATTTATGAAAAATACCCAATTTCAATGATATTCAAATTTTTGTGAGAATTTAAGAAAATAGATGGCTTGATTTTATAAATATGAATTGGTAAAATTTATTTGATTTTGATCCATGAGGAAAATGGCTTAAATTAAAATATGATTTGAAAGGGCATGAATTCAATGAAAACTATGATTTTGGTTTAAAATGAAAAAGACATGATGAAAAGTGAAATTACGAAACTTTATTTATAATTTATTTGAAATTTTTGATTAACCCATGTTTGATTGGTATTTTAACTTCCCATAATGAGATCCCCTAATGGGGTGTAGAATTACTACCCAATTTGGGATCCCTTAATGGGGTGTAGATTGACTTCCCAATATGGAATCCCCTAATGGGGTGTTGTTTGATTTCCCAAAATGGGATCCCCTAATGGGGTGTTGATATGATTATGCACATATATATGTTTTGAGTCATTATCTTTTATTATATATTTTTTATTCATTTCCACTGTTTTATAAAAAATATTTTATATAAAATTTTTATTTAAGCCTGTTTTGAAATACCTTCCATCATTTTATTTCAAAGCATTATTTGTTGAAAATATAGAAATTATTTTCCAAGCCTTATTTTATTGATATTGATAGAATAATTGGTTTATTTTTATAGTATTTTTTTGTGAAACACTTGGTGATACCATAATGGGTTGTTTAGATCACACCCTAACTTTTCCATTAGGCATGTTTAGATTATCTTTTTCTAGGTATGAGAAAGGGGAAAGAATCACTTAGAGGTTGTGGGGTGCTCTATATCCCTAGGAACCAAAGTAGTGGAGGTGACTAGTGGATATGTTTTACACTTGTTTCTTAGGTTGTTTTATCTTTTATCTTGGTAGATATTAGGTACATTGATTATATACTAATTTGGGTTTGTTTTACGTGTTTGTTTCATGTGTGTCCTCTTTGAGGAGTGTTGATTATACCCACATGTATATATTATCCTCTATTGTTTTGTGGAAAAATATCCCCTTATACTTATTGTATGATTCTAGGTTCTAGTAACCGACACGTGGGGATAGGAAGCACCCTTTAGTCCATGTTAGATCCAGCTCGAGTATTAAGGTGATAGGGTATTTGGGATGGATTGTGGGAAATTGGTATTAAAGGGAGGTTTTTTATCTTTCCTTGATGTCAGTATGCTGTTGGGATGTCTTGTATTTCATCAACATTTTATTTGAGTTTTTTGTAATCAAAATCATGAGTTATATTTTATAGAATCGATATTCTTGTATCTTTGACCTGTTCATCATTGATTTTTGTAATATTATTGATGATTTAAATGTTTCTTATCAATATTATATTGCATTATGCCTCTAAGAAGATGTTTGAATAGTCCGTAAGAGGAATTTTAGGTGAACTAAAATGATAAAATCCTCTAGTGGGACAAAAAAAAAGTAGATAAATCTGTGTGTTGTCCATGCTATGAGACATGCATTGACTCCCATTCCTGTTCTAGATCCTACTATGAAACCTCAAAGGTAAAAATCTCAAAATTATGGTCAATATTTTCTTCAATATAATCCACCATCTTTCCAAGGATTTAATGATTCTAAAGTGGCTGAGGTATGGTTGAAAAAGACTAAGCTTATTTTTGAGTTCCTGGAAACACCTAATTCAATTAAGGTAAAGTTTGATAACTTCAAGTTAGAAGGACATAACAGAATATGGTTGGATTCAATGGTGATGGTGAAGAAGCATAAAGGATTGGATGGGATAGAATTTTGAGTTATTTTCACGTATCATATTGATCTAGAGTTAATGGTCTTGGTATATTCTATGGATCCTATCACCCTCCAATATTGTGACAAGATTGTGACGCAGTACATAAACCATTTTACTGAGTTCATATAGTTTTCTCCTTATATAGTGACAATTGAAATATTAAAGGTTCAAATATCTGAGATGGATCTTCAGGAAAACATCTTATGACAAGTGTTCATATTGAGGTTAAATTCTTATAATGATGTACTATATAGAACATTAATGGTTGAGCTTGACCTGTCCTATAAGTTAGGGTTAACAAGAGTTACCTTTTCTTCAAGTGGCAGTTTAGTGAGTTTTATTAAGGGAAATAGGAAGTGGGATAAGCTGTGTATTGGATCTAGATAGAAGGAATATTCTAGAACTCCCAAAATTTCTGGAAGAGGACCTCTGACTTACTTCTAGTTTGGAAAGGTTAGGAATTCTATGTAGGTTTTCACAGTGGTATCTAAGAACTGTAGTTCATGCATCTGATCAAGACACATATAATTTCTTCCAAATATTTTCTCCTCTGTATAGTGGCATGGTCTCATAATCACTTAAAAGTACCATGTTTCAATCATATGGTTCATGATCTAAGGGGTTCCATCCATAGGAATCTGGAATGAAGCTTCTTTATGCAGTGGAAGACCCTCTAGAGGAAGAAGATGTAGGTCCAGTGATTGTGAGAGGTACCATCACTATAAATTCATCATTAGTGACTTCTTTATTTGATACTAGTGCATCTCACTCATTTATATCAAGTCATGTTATGAACATGATAAATATTTATATTTAGATTTTATATAATGTGATGGATATTACTATGCCCCTTGGAATAAAAAGAGAGAAGGGTCGTCTATGTCATGCTTGCGTTTTATCATTATCTGAGTTTGAACATACATGGAGTTTTTTTGGTTCTCAAGTTGAAACCTCTTTATTTCAATCTTGGTATGGATTGGATTATTTTTAATAAAGCCCAAATTGAATGTTATCTTTGATGGGTCTCTTTTACTTCACATGATAGGGTGTTTTGAGTCTTTTAAGGATAGTGGGACCCAAGGTTGAGTAAAATTGGACCATATTTTAGGGATTTGGGTATGGTAATATCAATGTTTTATTTTAACATGGAGTGATAATATTTTAGTGATGATCTCCATCTAGTCATATTTGAGTTTCCTGACATTTTACTTTTAATTTCTCTATTTCTGCACACATAAGAGAGGTAGAGTTCAATATTGATTTATTACCTCATACTCAACCAATATCTATTTCTTTTTACCATATTGAACTAGTAGAGTTGAAATATTTAAAGACTCTATTTCTTGATTTATTATATAATGTTTTACACTCTCTAGTGTGTTACCTTTGGTGGAACCTATTCTCCTTGTGAATAAACATGATAGAACAATTTTCCTCTATGTTGATTATCAAAAACTCAATCTTGTTATAGTAATGAAAAATTATTCGTTACCATGGATTGATGATCTCTTTGACCAGTTGAAAGGGTAAAATTGGTTCTTGAACATTTAAATTATGTTTTATTATAACCAATTGAGAATTAAAGAATCTAAAATCCTAAATACTGCCTTCTAAAGTTGATATAGTCAATTTTGGAATCTTTTTATTCCCTTCATCCTGAATAATGCCCTAATAGTATATGGATTTGATGAACCGAATATTCCATGAGTACCACGATTCATTCATTATGGTATTTATGGATGAAATTTTGGTTTACTCCCAAACTAAGTAAGATCATGTGCATTATCTGATAAAAATTATAGAAATATTGATAGAAAAAATAATTTATGTGAAGTTTTCAAAGTTAAATTACTATATTTTAGAGATGAAATTCTTAGAAATTAAAAATTTCAGACTTATTTTGATGAGTTAAAACATATTTTTACACATGTTCGAGTGTTGAATCTTCTAAAGTCTTGGTAGGGATACATGGTCTTCTATGACACATCGAGTTTGGGTTTGGGTTATGTTATTATAAATGGTGATCACATGGTAACCTATGGCTCTAGGAAGATTAATCCACATGAGAAAAATTACCAAACCCACAATCTCAAACTCACAACTGTGATGCATGCTATTATGATTTTTTGGTTTTACATTTTTTGGGAAAGTTTTACCATTCATTCTGGAAAAAAAATATTGAGTTATGTATTCTATAAAAGATATTTGAAACTATGAAAATGGTGTTGGTTTTAGTACCTGGAGTTTTTGATTTCGACACTTCCTACAACTTGGGGAAGGGTAATGCATTTTATGATTCCTTAAATTGTAAAATCCCAACCCATTCCATGAAAAAATCATCATGGGAGTGGAACTTGATGGATCCTTTTGTTTAGTTTCATTTGGGAGTCCAAGAGGAAGAGGCAATGGTTTTATTGGAAAGTGTTTAGTTTACCTCCTTTCTTTTTGATATTATTCTTTAGTAACAACTGTGTGATGATAAATTAGATAGAATTAAGGAATTTATTTATAATGTGGAGATTATTGATGAATGCATGTTATCATTGATGGGTATCCTATGTTTCAAAATTTTTATTTTTTTTGTCTTTTCCTATAAGGAAGGTTATGATTAGGGCTTTTCCAAATTCCTAGTGGGAGGTGCAACAAAGTATCACATATATGTTCTATGATATACAATGATAAATTTGGTGGTCAAGTATTTGATAAGATGAAGTTCTATTTGTTTCTCATTGTTACCCCTGCCAATATTTTAAATTTGAAAAATAGAGACCTTCAGGTTTGCTTCACCCACTTCTAGTTCCAAATTGAAAGTGGGATGAGATCTCCTTTTAATTTTTGGTTTGGTTTCCACATAGACCTCATGGAAATAATGAAATATGGTTTTGACCGATATGCTGACCAAATCATCTCACTTTATACCAATTTGATATACAAACAATGTTAATGAATTGGGATGTCTCTATGTGTAGGATATAATTAGATTTCATGGATTTCATTCTACTATAGTCTCTGATAGGGATCCCCACTAAACTTCTCACTTTTGGAGGGTCCTCTAGGAGGTAATGGGATATTAGTTTCATTTGATCATGTAATATCATTCATATAAGTATGGATTGAATAAATGAGATATAAAGATCCTTGAGGACATGTTACATGATTTCATTCTTAACTTTAGTGGATTTTGAGACGTCCACTTGAGATAAAATGACTTTGTTTTATAATATTTACCATTATATAATTTAGATAACTCTTTTGAGGCCATGTATGTATGGCCATGTAAATATTTATTGTTTTGGTCAGAGATTGGTGAAGATTCCATGGTGGGATTAAGTTTGGTCCAAGAGGTGATGATGAAGATTCACTTGATTCACAAGTGAATGGCTATGATAAAGAGTCGATGTAAATATTATTTTGATCATCATTGATGACCATTAGTGTTTTAAATTGGTGATAATGTGTTATTGAGAGTTTCACCTTGGTTGGGTCACCAACATCTTGGTAAACAAGGAAACCTTGCACTGAGGTTTGTGGGTCCTTTTTGATATTGTTGAGAAGGCGAGAAAAGCAGATTTCCATTTATAAATTTCACTATAGTTGAATTTGATTCACAGTTTGTTTCATGTTTTGTAGCTTCAAAAATATATTTTTTATCCTTATCATTATTTGAGAAAGGATTATCTTTATATTGAGCCTAACTATCTATGACTGAGAATACAGTCTAGATTGTCGATCCTAAGATAAAAGTACTTCGTGGGAGCATGATAAATTTGGTTCGTGTGATATGGAATCATGGTTTTGATTTTCATTAGACATGGGATCATGAGGAGATTATGAGAGATATTTATACCCATATCATTGATATGGAATCTTATTGGTAAGATTTCTGGGGAGAAATGTTTATGGTGGGGAGGATTTAACATAATGTTACATTTTTATAGGTAATTATTGAACCTTATTTTGGTTTTACTTTAGTTGGGGTTAATTTTGGATTATTTTGGGTGACATTCATAAAATTATGGAGCATTAAGGTGCTATGAATGGTTGGAACATGGTTTGGGGAAACCATGTGGTTTGTCCTCAGAAAATGTGCGGGCACAAATGTTATACTAGAAGGGGGTACGTGGTTTTTTTCAAATCATGTGAACTCTCCCTAAAATCATACATATTTTAATAGTAGGGGTTTACATGGTTGTAACATAAGTAAATATGCAGACAAACTCTGTAACATAAATAGAAGCCCATAGAGGGTGCATGGTTAGGGTGCACGATTACTACTGACCACATAGACTATGCAGAAATCCATGACAATGGGTTTTTAATCCCCTAAAAATTAATTTTAAAATCTTGGGACCCCTTGTTTAACCCCTAATGGACCCCTCACAATCCAAAATTGTTTTCCTTAGTCTTAAAGTCTCTCAAGAAGTTGTTTTGGCCGCTCAAACCCCTTCTATCGGTGGATCAAAGAATGACTGATCTCCTAAGATCTACTTTAGGTATGTAGATATTCTCTCAAGTGTTTTTCTTCTAATATCCTCTTCTATTATCCTTATATATTGTTATATCATTATGATATTGATTTATCTTATATCTATTTTGATGGATCATGATTGTAAGATGTTTTTCTGGACCTCTTACACCTTCGTTCTTCATTGAAGGATTACATTGTGGGTATTGTGTAGATTCGATTACATGATTAAAGGAAGGTGGTTCCATAAAGCTTTACCCTTCAATTGAAATATTTAATTGGTTCATTAAATTTAAATTAAATTTAAATTATTTTAAAAAAAAATATTTGAGATTATTATTATTTTATTATTAGATTGGCATGGAATTTATAAAAACCCCAATTTTAATGGAATTTAAATTTTTGGGTGGATTTGATAAAATTAATGTCTTGATTTGAAAAAAATAATTTAATGAAATTGATTCAAGGTTTATCCTTGAGGAAAATGAATTAAATTGTAATATTATTTGAAAGGGAATAAATTTTCTGAAAACTGTGATTTCTTTTTGAAATGAAAAATTCATGTTAAAAACTGAAATTAGGAAATAATATTTTGAATTGATTTGAAATATATTATTTTTTGATGCTTGATTGGTAGTTTAACTACCTATAATGGGCTCCCATAATGGGGTGTATTTTGATTTGCTAATATAGGATACCCTAATGGGTTGTATCTTAACTACTCGATATGGGCTCCCCTAATGGGGTGTAGTTTGACTACCCGATATGGGATCCCTTAATGGAGTGTAGTTTTATTTCTCAACATGGGATCCCCTAATGGGGTGTAGTTTGGTGACCTAAAATGGGATCCCCTAATGGGGTATAGTTTTTTTTTTCAAAATGGGATCCCCTAATTGAGTGTTGATATGAGTATGAACATATATATATTTTGTTCCACGAAATTTTAATATAGAATTTTTTTATTCATGTCAACTATTTATATAAATCTTTTATACAAACTATTAATTTAATCCTATTTTAAGATATATTCCGTCATTTTATATGAATGAATGTTTTGTTGAAAATATACAAAATATTTTCTATGAATTTAT
The DNA here is from genome assembly GCA_963277665.1 of Viscum album. NCBI lineage: Eukaryota > Viridiplantae > Streptophyta > Magnoliopsida > Santalales > Viscaceae > Viscum > Viscum album. The sequence goes on from OY728164.1 coordinate 493,607,350, forward strand.
TTATTTAAATTGATAGCATATTTGGTTTATTGATATGGTATTATTTATGGAACACTTGGTGAGACCCTACTAGGCTATTTAGCTTGAACCCTACCTTTTTGTTAAGGAATTTGTATATTATCTTTTTCTAAGTCCAAGTAAAGGTAAAGAACCACTTGGAGGTGGTGGATGTTCTTGATACTTGAGACCCAGATTGAGGTAGGTGACCAATGGAGATGATATACACTTGTTTCATGGGTTTCTTGATCTTTTATCTTGGTATATGTTGAGTACTTTGATTTTATATTATTTTGTATTTGTTTTACCTATTATTTTCTGGCACTTCCTCCTTGAGTAGTGTTGATAATACCAAATTGTATCTGTTATCTTCTGTTATTTTGTGAAAAAAATTATATCTTCTGTTACTTGTATGATTCCAAGTGCTAGTCTGCAAACCATGGTAATCATGAATGCCCTTCAGGCCATTTTAGATCTAGCTCAAGTATCTAGGTATCAGGGTATTTGAGCTAGTTTGTGACACAAAACAAAACCTCTATAGTCTAAACTTAAGAGGGTTTAAATATATTCCAAGGGACCACACACCCACCATCCTTCCATAAAACCTCTATACTCACTCTACAAAGAGACACATAGTCATCACATAATAAAATCACAATACAACCAACCCTTCTATGGGTTCATCACTAACCAAGGATTTAAGATAAAATGACCAACCACATTTAAGACCATCCTTACAAAGATATTATTCTCCAAACCACACAACCGATATAAATTATACCCCTCAAGACATACTATACATAAAACTTAATAAAAAAATATCCCCCAAGGTGTCTCTCACACATATCATAAAAACCCATTTTTGAAGTTTCTAATAGGCCTCACCAAAATCCTAACTCAATGATCCAAATAATTTTCACCCTTTTGAAATCTCATTTTAAACAACTTGTTCAACTAAAACATTTTGGGGAACCGCTTTAAAAAGATTTAAAACACATTCAATTAAAAATATCCTTAAATTTAAATAACTTGAGGAAAACCAACCATTCCCCCTTTTTAAAAAATTCCATAAAAACTAAAACTCAACCCAATTTTATATCCTAAATAGGGGGAAACACAACCCTTAAAAAATTAAAATCCATTTAAAATTGAACCAACTAAAAATTTACACAATTACTTAACATTTAAAATACCTTTAAAAACCAAACCCTCCTTTAATCTTTTTATAACAACTTAATTTACCATTTAAAAACAATTTAAAATATTAAGAAACCACCAGACATGTCAAAGGAAGGAACACACAAAAATACTCACCTTCCTACTCAAGTCTCTAGTATATGACTTCAATACCGTCATGTTAGTCACAATAATGTATAAAAAATATAACATGATTGGGATAAATTAATTAAATGTGACCAAGAATGTATTTTGAAAAACACCACATATATTTTTTCTAACATTTAATTAATTTATGTCTCTATCAATGAATGGAAAATAAATGAGTGACATGTGAGGTAACATGCCTATACATGATTCATTAACTCCCCAAATCTTAAAAATTAGGTGAATATATAAATCCCATAAATGATAACACCAAAATTATGTGCATCAATAACAAGAATATGATAGATAGAAATAGAAATCACATACATCGCAACATATACTTTCCTCATATGTGGGTCAGCTACTCCCAGACACAAGTTCCATACTATATCTAGACAATTCCCAATATCCTATCTACCGATATGAAAATAATATGAAAAAAGAGAAATGGATTTCATACCATTTTTGTGATGCCCCAACCCAAATCACTCATCCTATATTGAGAAATGCCATAAAATCCTCATGCATACCTCCCCATATTCAAGAGGCTACTGACTAGCTGCAAGGTCCTAAGTTGAAATGTGTGGATATTATGACCTTAGTAATATAATAATAATTGGAATAAGAAATAATGGGATAAATAATCAGAGTAAATAGAAAAACCAAAAAGTGGAAGAAATGACATAAACATAACATATTAAATTATAATGAAATAAAATATCCAAGGTCATATAACAGTAAAAGGTTTCCACGCAAGTGACATAACTATATATAATAAACGAAGTAAAAAAATAAAAAATAATGAGGCATATCTACTAGATGAATCTAGAGTATGTCCTAGCATCACCTCGACAAACATGAACCTCTTATAAAACATCCTTTAGTAGGGGAATTTCTATCAGAGAAAACCCTATCTCTAAAGATACTACACATGAACTATGATTCTATTGTAGGGTGTGATAATATTCCTGGTAGGATACCACCATTGTTTCCTTTTTATAAATTGAAATGGTCATATAAAAGTGTTTGTGATGATGAAAAATAAATATATAAAATTAATGTAATATATTTCATGTCACTAACCAAAACACCATAAACCATAAACCTACCATATTTGGATTATTTATAGAAAGAATGGTATGTTGAATAAATGATGACATTTATAACCCACTTCTCATGGCTATCACTTAGGTCATGACCTCTTCAAAAACTCTAACATATCCATATCAACTCATGGTGAACCATCAAGTCACCCAAACCCATCCCCACAGGATCTACGAAGGTTAATAAATCACATGGTCCCATCACCATAGGATCTGGGAGTTCCATATTCAAGAACATTAGCCTATCCCCATAGAATCTAGGGAGGCCACATACAAGAACTCGGACCCATCCCGACATACTGTAGGGAGGCCACATAAAAGCACACTGACTCATCTCTGTAGACTCTATGAGGCCACATAAAAGCACACTAACCCATCCCCATTGACTCTAGGGAAGACATATACAATAAAAAGTATAAGAATAAACATGAAAACACGTAAACTATCCCAAATCCTTACCCATGATGGTCATTATCGCAATCAGACCAAAACATTTTGCTCCTGGTAGTCCTCACATAACACATCTAGGGAAACATTAATGCTCATAACTAACCCACTTCATCACATTAACTCAACCCTAATATTTCCTAAAAAATATTAGAGATAATTTATATAACACCACCCAATACCTTATATCATTTACCCAAGTCATCCAAGCCCTTCCTGAGCCTAAGAAACAACTTCTATGCCAAAACACCCAAGTGGATAGCCCTACGATTATCACTTGTATAGGGTTGTCATTAATTAATTACAACAAAAAAAATTAAGGAAATTCACCATCCAAACCTCTATTTATATTACCTTATCTACACTAGTATCAATCAAGATATAATATATTATTCCAAAACCAAAATCCCAAGAGAACAACCCTATGTGTATTCCCAATACACACCATCCTTTCATCATTTTCGAGGTACATGAGTCGTACTCCCCATCAAAGGGACCTACTACCTTGATATAGACCTCACCCACTCACTTTGACATCAAAATTAGAGGTCTCACAAGTCTATACATCAACCTACATAAAAATCAAAGAATATAATTTTATATAAATTTTAGAGCATAGTAATGACTTCCTACCTCAAGCACAATGAAGAAAATCTCTCAAGAGTCATCACACACATCAATCCAATCATAATTAACCCCTAAAAATCATCATTAAAATTTATACATTAGGGTTTAAATCAATATTTAAGTCATATAAAAGGAAGAAACAAGGATTTAGGGCATAGATGGTCTTAGATCCACTAAGATATATCAATCACAACCAATAATGATTCAAACTCCCAATAAATGAAAAATAAGGACTAATAATCACCAAAGGGGGTCTCTCTAATTTCCTTGTTCACATAGAGGTCATGGGAGAATACGAGAGGTGAAATAAAGGATACCTAGGTAAAATGATGGCCCCACTCTTTAAAAACCACTCGTAAGGACTTTCACAGCATGAATATATAGTTCATTCCCTTCATTATAGAAGATAAAACACATTGAATCCCCAACATTTTTTATGGTGTGATACATATCTCACATTGTAACATCCTTCCTATAAATCCTAGACATCTTTAGGTCTCTCCCATTCCTCTTGAATTCTCTATTAAACTCTAATTTTGCCTCTAACAATAAAGAAAAGACCAGTTTAAAAATGTCAATGCTAAACAATTAATCTGTAACACACCTCAAAAATCCTGAAGTGTTACACTACTAATTTATATTAGAATATTATTGAATGTGGGTTTTAAATTTATATACCCTGATTCACCCCCTCCCACAAGGTATATTCTCTAAGTGGGTTTAAAAATATCCATTATTACTATGTTTTCCAAAGGAAATTAGATTTGTTAAGGTTCAAAAATGTGTAAACATTATTTGGTATCAAAATATTTATACTTGGAATTTTAATATATACATACCCTTTCATGTAAATTTCAATTTGTTCATTATTGATAATATGTATCTTCTTAAAATTTATGGACACATAATTTTGTAGTCATTCCTTATTTATAGTCTAATGAAAGGAGGCACCATATTCTAATATCCATGAATTTATTAGATCATCAACACTTAGAAGAAGCTAATAATTATTTATTTTTTATGTATAGTTCATTTATTCACTCCTAGAATAATTTTTTATTCTTCAAATATTCTTTCATAATGTTTAACTTTTTTCATTTAAAATAGAATTTGGAACCTGATCCTTTTGATTAGATTTTTCATCTTGATTTTTATCTAATAGTAATGTTATTCTAATTTGAATATATTCCTTAAAAATAAAATTGAAAGTATATCCTAATAATTTTTATAATTATCTTCTATAAATATATTCACTTAATATTTGGTCATGAACATTGTTTAACTTAAACATAAATGTTCCATAACAACTTCTTGCTATAGCAACCATCACATCCTATATTTCTAAAAACTAATACAAGATAAGAATAACTTTAATTTCATCGAAAAAAAATCTGGATATAAATCAATTAAATTATAATGGTATTTGATTCATTGATGTAGTTAGTTAAAAATTTACCTTCACCCATATTTATGTTTAATGATATATGCATAAAAATACTACGTTTAACAAAGAGTGTGTTTCATACATGTTTGATAAAGACTTTATAAAAAATGGTGGTCTCTTATCTCTTAATATTGAGTATAAAAATTTATATAACTATAATATGTTTGATACTTAGAGTATGTTGATCTAATAAGCCCTAATCATTATTTAACATTGTTTTTGGTTTTCCTCCATTATAATCTAGTGCATATTTTTATAATATAGATAATCTTTAATGTAAATATTTTTATTGTAGAAGTAACTTTAATCAAAGATATTGATCTTCACTTTTCCTCCTTTCCATTATTTAAGTTAAAAAATAAACTTCCTAAAACCATAAATGAACTCAAACATAAACATATTACAGAAGTTATAAAAAATTGAAAATAGAGAAGATAATGGAAACCTAGATTTTATAGGGTTTGGTAAATGTACACTAAACCTATGCATAAGACCAATAAATTACATTATCCAAATAAAAATATTATAGGGGTTTTTTTAATTACACTACCACAAATCCAGACATAAAAAAATGGCTTCAATTCCATGTGTATCATATTTTCACATTAAAATATAATCCAACTGAAACAAATTTCATCATTATTTCCATATTTAATTTTTATGAAATAAATATATTCAATATTTGTATTTTTTAATGTTGACTCCACATGAAATAGATTTATGTTTTTTCTATTTTATTTTATTGAATCCAAGAAAAAAAATATAGGTGTTCATCATTAGGGGATCAGTGTACAATATCAACTGGATCAAATCAAGATCTACATGCATGTTAATATATAGTACATTTTTTTATGATTCTCATATACCTTATAATATCTTCTATAAGTGGGTAATGAGTTATGGATATGTTTTATTCCAGGTGAGAGTTATATAATCATTATTAGTTTGACTATATTGATATAAATGACTTATGGATTACATGTTCTAAATGATTCATTCTATTGATAATCCATTAACTACAGGTGATAACCTAGAGATATTTATCTCCCTAGACATTGGTGTTGAGGTTAGGTTTACCTACTTATCATTTTGACAACCTATGTCATGATATACACGGTATAATTATTACAAGTAATGATGTAAAGACCCGTAAAATTCAAGGGAAATTTTTTTTCTTAATTTTCTTTAGAATTTTACAAGAGCGCGGTTTCAGACGGCACCTGATTCCGAGGCCCGGAGTGCCCGGAATTAATTTCCGAAGTTTGGCTCGGGTACGTTCAGTGAACGAACGAGCAGGAATTCCTAACTTTTGAACAGGTGCCCGGAATCGAATTCTGAGGGCACCGATGAAATCGCAGCGCCGGTATTTGCTTAGAAACGCCTCTTCCGGAGTTGCGTTTGCTCAGACGTGGTTTTTAAATTTTGGGGCTTTAAGTTAGAAATAAAATAAAGTTTGTGCGACAACTTTATTTTATTTCACTTAAGCTGCTTGGAAGCCACTTGAAGCCACTTAAAGGCGGCTTCATCTGAGATGAACTGGATGGGATGCTATCCAGAAATATCCTACCCCCTTGGTAGGATATTTGTGAGGTGGGGCCCGCACGAGCCCCGCCGTTTCTTTCGCTAAGTAACGCACCCGCGAAAACCCGTCAAAGTAACTGAAAAGTCAACCGACGCGTTTTCTTTAATTCTTAACAGACCATTTAATTGGGCGGTTTATTTCGTGAATTAAATGGGCTGTTTCTTTCGTGAATTAAATGGGTCGTTTCTTTCGAATTGATGGATCGTTTCTTAACCGGTTTCGTGTGTTGGCATGTTTATAAAATAAGACCAACCTAAAAATCCTTTGAAAGGATTTGAGAGGATCTTGTTTCTTCATCTCCCCGCGAAGAACGCGAAGAACGCGAAGAACGCGAAGAACGCGAAGAACGCCGGCGACCGGAATTCGACGACGCACGCCGAGATCTGTGACGTCGACGAGCTTTACCCACGACGTTCTTCGGCGACGCCTCTTCTTCCGCAGCCGATTCTCGTTCGGCAACTAAGGTAAGAATCGGATCGTTAATTCTCCCTTTTTTTAATTTCAATAACAACGGATTTAAATTAATTAAATCCGTTTGTTCTTGATCCGGAGATTGGCGACGCGACGCCGGATACCGCGACGACGCGACGATCCCCCCTTCTTCCGCGACGAGCAATCCCGCGACGATCCCTCGTTCGGCAACGACAGCTGCGAGGTAAGGGAGGTTGGATTATTTTATCTTATTTCCCCCGTGTTTATTCTTTTAAAGTGAAGAACATGATCTCCGACAATTTTAATCTATTTAAAATTGTTGTTGATTATTCCTCCCGTGGATTATGACTAACGCGGAGGGTGCGGGTCTAACGAACAAGACCCGACAACCCTCCGTCGATCTCTTTGGTTGTGCGGATATGGCGGACGACGACGAACCGCGCGGCAGGGGCGATCTGTTGGTCCCGCAGTGAAGGTCGGCCCCCGGGAGGAGCAACGGCGCAGACGGGAAAGGAATCGGGCCACCGGAGCATCTCCGGCGGCCCACGGAAGGCGGCGGCGGCGCGGGTCGCCGGCGCGGCGGCGCCGACGACTGGAGGCGGCGGCGCCCGGCGCGCCGCCGTGGAGGAAGTCCGCCGCGGCTGAAGCCGCGGCGGCGGCGGCGGCCGGTTCCGCGGCCACGCGGAACCGGGAACGGACGCGGCGGCCCGGCCGCGTCCGCGTGACAGGCGGCCCCCCGCGGGGCCGCGTTTCGTTTGAGCCGCGGGTCAAGCCCGCGGCTCCCTCCTTCGGCCGCTCGGCCGAAGCCGAGCCGGCCGGTCCGGTCGGCCGGGCCGCGCCCAGGCCGGACCGGACCCGGCCTAGCCGGTTCGGGCCGGGTCGGGCCGACCCGGTTCGGGCCGACCCGGTTCGGCCGACCCAGGGGGGGTTCGGGCCGGGTCGCCCCGGGCCCAGAACCCCCGTTTTCGGGCCCTCCTCGGTCTTTTGCCCATATCTTGGGCCTGGGACCTCCGTTTGACGAACCGTCAGCGGCTACGCGATCCTTGGATCGAGACGGTCGTTTCGGTATATTATACTCAAGGTTTCGGAAGACTTTGGGTTCGGCCGGGTTGGTTCGTACACGAAACCAATTGGGCCCTCGGAGCGGAAACGCTCATAACTTGAGCTACGGACGTCCGATCGACGTACCGTCAGCTGTGGTAGATCCCTCTAAGTGAGACGGAACTTTTGGCATACTCCGCCCGAGGATCGGACACAGGCGGAGTACGGTCGGGTTGGTTTTGCCCTAAAAACCAACCGGGCCCCTGGGACGAAAATGCCAATAACTCTCAGACCGGGCGTCTGATTGACGCGCCGTCTGTTGCGTTGAGATCCTGTTGTCGATACGGAACTTTTGGATACATCAACTTCGGACTACGTGTCAGTTGATGTATCAGCCTCTCGGCTCGCAGAGCAGAGATCCTCCGTGGACTGCGACGACGACAGAGCAGAGATCCTCCGTGGACTGCGACGACGACAGAGCAGAGATCCTCCGTGGACTGCGGCGACGGCAGAGCAGAGATCCTCCGTGGACTGCGGCGACGACTGTGCAGAGATCCTCAGTGGACTGCGTCGACTACTGCACTCAGCGATCCTACGTGGAACAGTGCTACCGAACCTGTGTGAGCTGAATCTTCTTTTTTACCTTGAGCGGTGGAGCGCTTGGGTGTAGCGGCGGACCCGTGGTACTTGACAGTGGTGGTGCGCTTGGATGCAGCAACAGACCCTTGGCGGTGGAGCGCTTGGTTGTAGCGGCGGACCCGCGATACTCTACGGAGTGTGTGCGCTTGGTTGTAGCGACAGACCCGCGACGGTGGAGACGTGCGTGCGGAGTACGGAGACCGTGTAGATGACTGAGACCTGACGACTGCTTGACCGACTCGACTTGGAGTGAGTCGACTAGCCCAGTGGACGGAGCGCCCAGTAGTTGGCAGCAGACCCACGGCGGACGGAGCGCCTGGTAGTTGGCGGCAAACCCACGGTACTCGACAGGAGGAGTACCTCAGTAGGCTATCTGGGTGAGCGCCCGGTATTTGGCAGCAGACCCTCAGCGGACGGAGCGCCCGGTAGTTGGCAGCAGACCCGCGGTACTCGACAGGAGGAGTACTTCAGCAGTCTAGGTTAGTGAGCAGTGCCTCGGAGTCGTGACAGGACCACTGTACACTTCAGAGATGGGGCTCTTCAACACTTACGGTTTCGATAATGAAAATCCTGGTTGAGCTGAATCGTATGTTACTCTCCTTTGTGGATTGTGTTGAACTATCCTATGTGGATTTTACTGTTTACTCTCCTTTGTGGATTGTGTTGAACTATCCTATGTGGATTTTACTGTTTACTCTCCTTTGTGGATTGTGTTGAACTATCCTATGTGGATTTTACTGTTTACTCTCCTTTGTGGATTGTGTTGAACTATCCTATGTGGATTTACTGTTTACTCTCCTTTGTGGATTTGAGTCTTGCTTTCCTATGTGGATTGAGTTGTTCTTGAGCTCGTGAGCAGAGCTAGAAGTGGGGACTTAGGTATATGTATGGGCATATACCTAAGTCGAGTCAGATGTTACTTCGTGATTGCATCTTTCTTTTGTGCTATATCCTTTGTGGATTTCGGGAGACCTTCGGGGGTCTCGGGGTCCTTACTGAGTAGCTTGTACTCACCCCTGCACGGGCTATGCCCGCACCTTGTTGTGTTGGTTGCCGACGACGGACAGCGCTGATCACGGTTGGGGCGTGGAGCAGGACGGTACCTGGAGGTGGACCACTGGGCGGGACGTGCTCGGAGCGGACGTGGGACCCGAGGAGCCTGGAGGCTATCTGTACCCACCCTTCAGGTGGGATTGCCAGTGGACGACACGAGGCCGCCGTCTTTTCTTCAGTTGCTGTACTTTACTTTTCAGTTGTACTTTACAGTTGGGCTTGTATTTCCGGCCCCCTTTACTTTTCTGCACTTTACTTTCCGCTTGCTGACTCTGTGTGGTTGTTACTTATAAAGGCAACGCCTTCCCTGTTTACTGGGATTTTACGCCTTGGTGCTAGTCGCCAGCCCCTGGCCTATGGAAGGCGGGCTTGGGGTAGTCACGGCACGGGCCCCGAGGACGGGTCGTGACAAATTGGTATCAGAGGAGTTCGGTTCTACCGCAGACTCTGGTCTTTTTTCTATGTGAAGCAATAGTGTTTAGTATATTGAGTGTGGTTATCAGTCCAGGGAGTCCAGTGTTGGTGCGGCGGCCGACGTATCCGTACACCAGGACCCTGACTTCTGATTTCCAACTTAATGCACGAAAACACTGATTGCGTGTGTGTTTCCCAAAATGTTTAAAGTCAGCTCAAACCAGGTCAGCTCACCAGGTATAAATCGTTGACCGTGACACAACTGTTCAGGATGTCACCATGCAGATAGTTAGCTGGAGTTCCGAGAGAGTTCTCGATGATGGCCCACCGAGCAGCGAGACTCCGGTGCAGGGCCCTTTTTCAGTGTTGGCACCTTCGGGAGGTGTACCAGCAGCACCACCACCCGTTAGGCAGAGGATGCCACTAGCTGACAGTGCACGCTAGCAGAGCGCGATGCACGAGTTCCAGCAGTAGAGGCCTCTGAGGATACGAGGCGAGACAGATTTCCCAGGCAGCAGTGGACTGGATGGAGGCGGTTGCTAGAGTTCTACGCCTAGCTTGGATACTAGTAGAGCGGATGATGATCTTAGCTTCTGTTGTTTCCAGTGAGTGACCATGAGGTTGGTTCTTGTAGTAATGAGGCTTCGGTACGCAAACCGATACCTGGGATAGTACCTACGGGTAGTGTGCCAGCTATGTCACTACCTGTTGGTCAGTAGACACTACCGGCGGTACCGGTAGCAGAGAATCACAGGCTTAGTGCCTTACATATGTTTTAGCATCAGATATCCCTCAAGTTTCGAGGTGAGCCTGACTCGTAGGCGGCTGAGGACTAGCTTGAGGAGGTGGTTGTGAGTTTTCTGGAGCTAATACAGCTTCGACAGTACGACATGTCGGAAGCAGAGCACTCATCGTGGCTTACCAATCAATCTTAGTACTCGTTGGTTATGTTGTGATCAGTTCCTTAGACTCGAACTTCTGAGCGAAGTGTGTCTAAAGGAAATCCGAGCCATTACTTTTCCTCTATGCATTTCTACCTATGCTAGGATGCTACAGAGAACCTTTGTGGTTGTGAACGTTAGCAGTGAAAGGCAGGAAACTAGCGCCAGTCTCAGAGACTCGGGCGTGTAAAATGTTTCAGGAGGAGGAAGTGCTAAGGACAGATGAATCTGCAGGGTAGCAGACGTGGAAGCGGAGCTTAGAGAGCAGCATGTGGTGGTGTACATTTCGACATGTTACGACCACCCGACTTAGTAGTCCCCGCCAGGCTCAGGGAGCAGGAGGGCTGGGGAGGAGAGTAGCTGCATTGCGGTCAAGGAGTGTGACCCAGGAACTCTAAGAATGATTCGGGGTACGAATTATGTCTACTACGAGCTGCCATATCTATAGACATAGGAACCAATCATTCTACCCTTCCACGAATCATGTCCCAGACCTAGAGGTTCCGGGTAAGCCGTAGACTTGACCCTCACGTCTGGAGATACCTTTGGGAGAAGACTCGATAATCACACTTACGCCGACGGTGTGATTTGACCTCGAGGCGAGAGTTTCGGTTGGAATCTCTTGGTGACAGCGTAGAGGCCTTACGACGTTGATCTGGGTATGATTCACAAATCATACCCCGGTTGACTGTTTTAGGCAAACGTCGGAATGGGTTTTCCTTGGTCGGCGGAAAGGAAACCCTGGGCAGCACATGTTAAACTCAGGCATAAGAGGGTGTGGCCGATCACTCTTGAGTTGGTCAACCCTACCCTTGTGGCAGCAGGAGTTTTGAGTTTCAGTTCTAACCTAAAAAGGGAAACCTCTTGAATTCGATGGTGATGAACACGTTCTTATACGGTCTCAACCCGATGAGGCTTCGGAGATGTGGCCGGGGCGGCATGTTATCTCCGAAGTTCGATGGGCCCTTTTGATCTTCAGCAGGGTAGGCGAGGAGGTTTACCGCTTGACCCTACCACCTCAGTCGCACCGGGTACATAATGTCCACCACGTGTCTCAGCTGTGGAGATACGTGTATGTTTCTTCACACGTCATCGACCCCGGGGAGTTGGACGTCGATGACAGGGCGACAAGCACGGAGGTCCTAGTAGAGATCGAGGATCGACAGGAGCAGGTTCTACGTGAACGGTTGCTTCCTCTGGGGTGCTTCTCGGGTAGCACGAGATCTTCAGGTGAGCATATGGGAGCGTAAAGCTCAGTTGCGTGCTCAGTACTACCTTGTTTCCCTTAAGTGTGAGTTGAAGCTTTACGGGGACGTAAAGCCCTGAGGTGGGAGTAATGTAAAGACCCATAAAATTCAAGGGAAATTTTTTTTCTTAATTTTCTTTAGAATTTTACAAGAGCGCGGTTTCAGACGGCACCTGATTCCGAGGCCCGGAGTGCCCAGAATTAATTTCCGAAGTTTGGCTCGGGTACGTTCAGTGAACGAACGAGCGGGAATTCCTAACTTTTGAACCGGTGCCCGGAATCGAATTCTGAGGGCACCGATGAAATCGCAGCGCCGGTATTTGATTAGAAACGCCTCTTCCGGAGTTGCGTTTGCTCAGACGTGGTTTTTAAATTTTGGGGCTTTAAGTCAGAAATAAAATAAAGTTTGTGCGACAACTTTATTTTATTTCACTTAAGCTGCTTGGAAGCCACTTGAAGCCACTTAAAGGTGGCTTCATCTGAGCTGAACTGGATGGGATGCTATCCAGAAATATCCTACCCCCTTGGTAGGATATTTGTGAGGTGGGGCCCGCACGAGCCCCGCCGTTTCTTTCGCTAAGTAACGCACCCGCGAAAACCCGTCAAAGTAACTGAAAAGTCAACCGACGCATTTTCTTTAATTCTTAACAGACCATTTAATTCGGCGGTTTATTTCGTGAATTAAATGGGCTGTTTCTTTCGTGAATTAAATGGGTCGTTTCTTTCGAATTGATGGATTGTTTCTTAACCGGTTTCGTGTGTTGGCATGTTTATAAAATAAGACCAACCTAAAAATCCTTTGAAAGGATTTGAGAGGATCTTGTTTCTTTATCTCCCCGCGAAGAACGCGAAGAACGCGAAGAACGCCGGCGACCGGAATTCGACGACGCACGCCGAGATCTGCGACGTCGACGAGCTTTACCCACGACGTTCTTCGGCGACGCCTCTTCTTCCGCAGCCGATTCTCGTTCGACAACTAAGGTAAGAATCGGATCGTTAATTCTCCCTTTTTTTAATTTCAATAACAACGGATTTAAATTAATTAAATCCGTTTGTTCTTGATCCGGAGATTGGCGACGCGACGCCGGATACCGCGACGACGCGACGATCCCCCCTTCTTCCGCGACGAGCAATCCCGCGACGATCCCTCGTTCGGCAACGACAGCTGCGAGGTAAGGGAGGTTGGATTATTTTATCTTATTTCCCCCGTGTTTATTCTTTTAAAGTGAAGAACATGATCTCCAACAATTTTAATCTATTTAAAATTGTTGTTGATTATTCCTCCCGTGGATTATGACTAACGCGGAGGGTGCGGGTCTAACGAACAAGACCCGGCAACCCTCCGCCGATCTCTTTTGTTGTGCGGATATGGCGGACGACGACGAACCGCGCGGCAGGGGCGATCTGTTGGTCCCGCAGTGAAGGTCGGCCCCCGGGAGGAGCAACGGCGCAGACGGGAAAGGAATCGGGCCACCGGAGCATCTCCGGCGGCCCGCGGAAGGCGGCGGCGGCGCCGGCGACCGAAGGCGGCGGCGCCCGGCGCGCCGCCGTGGAGGAAGTCCGCCGCGGCTGAAGCGGCGGCCGGTTCCGCGGCCGCGCGGAACCGGGAACGGACGCGGCGGCCCGGCCGCGTCCGCGTGACAGGCGGCCCCCCGCGGGGCCGCGTTTCGTTTGAGCCGCGGGTCAAGCCCGCGGCGCCCTCCTTCGGCCGCGCGGCCGAAGCCGAGCCGGCCGGTCCGGTCGGCCGGGCCGCGCCCAGGCCGGACCGGACCCGGCCTAGCCGGTTCGGGCCGGGTCGGGCCGACCCGGTTCGGGCCGACCCGGTTCGGCCGACCCAGGGGGGGTTCGGGCCGGGTCGCCCCGGGCCCAGAACCCCCGTTTTCGGGCCCTCCTCGGTCTTTTGCCCATATCTTGGGCCTGGGACCTCCGTTTGACGAACCGTCAGCGGCTACGCGATCCTTGGATCGAGACGGTCGTTTCGGTATATTATACTCAAGGTTTCGGAAGACTTTGGGTTCGGCCGGGTTGGTTCGTACACGAAACCAACTGGGCCCTCGGAGCGGAAACGCTCATAACTTGAGCTACGGACGTCCGATCGACGTACCGTCAGCTGTGGTAGATCCCTCTAAGTGAGACAGAACTTTTGGCATACTCCACCCGAGGATCGGACACAGGCGGAGTACGGTCGGGTTGGTTTTGCCCTAAAAACCAACCGGGCCCCTGGGACGAAAATGCCAATAACTCTCAGACCGGGCGTCCGATTGACGCGCCGTCTGTTGCGTTGAGATCCTGTTGTCGATACGGAACTTTTGGATACATCAACTTCGGACTACGTGTCAGTTGATGTATCAGCCTCTCGGCTCGCAGAGCAGAGATCCTCCGTGGACTGCGATGACGACAGAGCAGAGATCCTCCGTGGACTGCGACGACGACAGAGCAGAGATCCTCCGTGGACTGCGGCGACGGCAGAGCAGAGATCCTTCGTGGACTGCGGCGACGACTGTGCAGAGATCCTCAGTGGACTGCGTCGACTACTGCACTCAGCGATCCTACGTGGAACAGTGCTACCAAACCTGTGTGAGCTGAATCTTCTTTTTTACCTTGAGCGGTGGAGCGCTTGGGTGTAGCGGCGGACCCGTGGTACTTGACAGTGGTGGTGCGCTTGGATGCAGCAGCAGACCCTTGGCGGTGGAGCGCTTGGTTGTAGCGGCGGACCCGCGATACTCTACGGAGTGTGTGCGCTTGGTTGTAGCGACAGACCCGCGACGGTGGAGACGTGCGTGCGGAGTACGGAGACCGTGTAGATGACTGAGACCTGACGACTGCTTGACCGACTCGACTTGGAGTGAGTCGACTAGCCCAGTGGACGGAGCGCCCAGTAGTTGGCAGCAGACCCACGGCGGACGGAGCGCCTGGTAGTTGGCGGCAAACCCGCGGTACTCGACAGGAGGAGTACCTCAGTAGGCTATCTGGGTGAGCGCCCGGTATTTGGCAGCAGACCCTCAGCGGACGGAGCGCCCGGTAGTTGGCAGCAGACCCGCGGTACTCGACAGGAGGAGTACTTCAGCAGTCTAGGTTAGTGAGCAGTACCTCGGAGTCGTGACAGGACCACTGTACACTTCAGAGATGGGGCTCTTCAACACTTACGGTTTCGATAATGAAAATCCTGGTTGAGCTGAATCGTATGTTACTCTCCTTTGTGGATTGTGTTGAACTATCCTATGTGGATTTTACTGTTTACTCTCC
This sequence comes from Viscum album, assembly GCA_963277665.1. Lineage (NCBI taxonomy): Eukaryota > Viridiplantae > Streptophyta > Magnoliopsida > Santalales > Viscaceae > Viscum > Viscum album. Next base: position 493,622,885 of record OY728164.1, read on the forward strand.
TTTGTGGATTGTGTTGAACTATCCTATGTGGATTTTACTGTTTACTCTCCTTTGTGGATTGTGTTGAACTATCCTATGTGGATTTTACTGTTTACTCTCCTTTGTGGATTGTGTTGAACTATCCTATGTGGATTTACTGTTTACTCTCCTTTGTGGATTTGAGTCTTGCTTTCCTATGTGGATTGAGTTGTTCTTGAGCTCGTGAGCAGAGCTAGAAGTGGGGACTTAGGTATATGTATGGGCATATACCTAAGTCGAGTCAGATGTTACTTCGTGATTGCATCTTTCTTTTGTGCTATATCCTTTGTGGATTTCGGGAGACCTTCGGGGGTCTCGGGGTCCTTACTGAGTAGCTTGTACTCACCCCTGCACGGGCTATGCCCGCACCTTGTTGTGTTGGTTGCCGACGACGGACAGCGCTGATCACGGTTGGGGCGTGGAGCAGGACGGTACCTGGAGGTGGACCACTGGGCGGGACGTGCTCGGAGCGGACGTGGGACCCGAGGAGCCTGGAGGCTATCTGTACCCACCCTTCAGGTGGGATTGCCAGTGGACGACACGAGGCCGCCGTCTTTTCTTCAGTTGCTGTACTTTACTTTTCAGTTGTACTTTACAGTTGGGCTTGTATTTCCGGCCCCCTTTACTTTTCTGCACTTTACTTTCCGCTTGCTGACTCTGTGTGGTTGTTACTTATAAAGGCAACGCCTTCCCTGTTTACTGGGATTTTACGCCTTGGTGCTAGTCGCCAGCCCCTGGCCTATGGAAGGCGGGCTTGGGGTAGTCACGGCACGGGCCCCGAGGACGGGTCGTGACAAATGATTTTAATGACATGATGATCTGTTATCCTAGATAAAGGTGGTTAGAGATGATATTGTGGAATCATACTCATGAAATCGATGTCATGGATGTATTAAGGTGTGTTCCTTGATCTTTTTATATTATTTTAGTAGTATCATTATAAAATTCCTCCACCTATAGTTCTTCTTGGGGAAATCATGAAACCGGGGATTTATGTCTAGTGGTTATCCATGAAGACTTAATGTTCATGGATTTAAGACATATCCTTACATGACATATAGTCTCAAACCATGGGATCATCCATCAATGGTTTCATGGAGTTAGGGAATAATTTTTTCTAGAATAAAACTCGTCACTATATAATATTATGTGATGGGGTTATAATATCACTTTGTACAATGAGAGGCCATAAAAAGTGAGATCCCCTATTTATTTTTCATTGTACCCTAATGGCTAAGGGTGTGTTTAATTTGGGCTATGTTTTGGTGTGTGTATAATTGATTTATTTTTTATTTATAGAGATATTATTCACAATGAGACTAGGTATTGTTTTATTTTTCATATAGATTTTTTTATGGGGACCATATTATATTTTGGGATATAAAATAACTCATATATAATATCTTTATAGTACTAGAGAATAAGATACTTTCCATGTTTCCAGTTTATCTAGTTTACCCATAAGTGGTTTTAAGCTATTAGGTTAACACTATATATTATTATTTCAAATTATTTGATAATTATTCATGAATAAGATCAAATTTGGTGTTTCATAGTACTTAGTATGTCCTAATAGTTCATTTTTATCACCCCTATATAGAAACTAATATGGTGACCAACTCATGTCTATATATGATTTTAAAATTTTATAGGAGTACATAAAGATGTGAAGAACATAACATTGGTTTATATAGGTGGACCATGTGATGATCACAAAAACTGTCTTTGTGGAAGAGCTTGTATATACCATTGGTAAAATTTTGTTGGGTTATCATTCATATAAATTGTATTTCTTTTGAGATATTATATTTTAGTTACCATGTTTTGTGATATTGATTATAAATTAATGTATGATTGACATGTGTTATGAAATTTATACATTCATTCATGTATTCTCATATTATATTATATTTGATCACTATATATAGTGTGATAAATTGTGATTTTTTACAAGTTCATTGGTGAATACATTTAATTTTATGTGTGCACCCTCTTGGCACAAGTCACTTGAAAAATCCTGACATTTTAGTTTCAGATTTTGGGAAATTTTTAAGGAATTTTGAAAAAATTTCATGTGAGGGGTAAAATAGTAATTTGAAATAATTAAACGACCATGGAAAAAATTATAATGCTTTATTTTATTTTAAAATACGGTATTTAACTTAGGATATAATTTTAGTAGTAATCAATGGAATTTTTTATCTTTAGTGTTTTAATTAATTTAAATTATTAATTAAAGTAGTGATACACACATGTATTTTTTTATTTTTTTAGTTATATTGTTTAATTAACATGTAAAATTATTTAAATTAAAAAATAACTATATCATTGATCATGGAATTTGGAATTTAATTTCGTGTGAAATTTTGGTGTGATATGAAGGACCTCAAATATCCATTCTTTTTTTAGAATTTATCTAAATAATTTTTAATGGAAGGATGTGTTTATTTAATTTTATTCCAACCCATGTATCATATTAGAACTTATTCAATGAGGTGACCCAAAAATTATATATATAAATATTACATCATATAATATTAATATTCAATGCATCTCATAACAATACATTCCTTATAACTGAAAAGGTTTTGTTTATTTGAATACTAGATACATAATCATATTATTTCATGAAATATATTCAATATCTCCGACAAATCACTTCTCACAAAGTAAAACTTTTAGTCATACCCTGCTTTAAACATTTCTTAATAACATGGGGAAATTAAAAATAAGAAAGGGTGAGCTAAAATGATCGGTAAGGGTAAGCATGAGAGATATCATATAATGATCATATATAATAATAAAATGATAATAATGGTATACTAATATGAGTTTAACATTTTAAAATCACGCCCAGCAATTGATAGATCATAATTATTGAATAAGGATTTAGCGGTTCATAATACAAGAATCATAAAATAATCAAATATCAAGAGCCATGTGATCATATCATAAGAAAAAGAACATGTCATAAGATATTTTCATAAAGTATGGTATATTCATAATCATAGAAATATTATGTCTAAACTACCCACCAAGAAATTAATAACAAGTTAGGATTGGTATAACCACCTGTATACCCACTTCGGGCTTGGGATAAACACCCATGTACCCACTTTTGGGCTTGGGATACTCTCATATATACCCTTTGAGATCATAAAAAATTAATCATTATCCAATGAATTGCAGGGATATAACAAACCCACCCATCACATAAACATAATCTATTCATATGACTTCCACAAGATCATAAATACATTTATCATTTCATAATAACATAACCTATAGAAAATAAAATGATTTACATAAATATTACATCATAATAATAATAAACCATATAGAAAAATGATAAATGTAGTATCATTGGATCATATCCTCAGTGAATCATAAGTAAAATCAAAGGATATTTTCATAGATGTAAATACTCACTCAAATATTTCTTGAAGAAAATACCATTTTCAGTTTTAAATCACTTATTTAAAATATAAACATTTCTAAAATATTATAAAAATTAATTTATTTAAAAAGAACCATTAAAACTTTTAAAATAATATTTAATATAATGATTATTCATGATAGTGGGAAAATATTCTTGTGCAGTATACGTTAAAACAAATATTTTGTTCACACATTTGGTAAAAAGTACCCCGTTTGAAAAACAACAAGAAGATTAATTTTAAATTTTTTTATAGAAAGTAAAACATGGTTAAAAATTATTTTAATTAAGCATTATAGAATATAAAATACATTACTGAAAATATATTAAATAAAATATGGACATGGAATAAAAATTTTCTTGACCGAGTAGGGGAATAAAGTTGGTTTTCCCTAAAAACAATTCTCTCAGACTTTTGGGTACTTAAAGAGATAAAAAATGAAAATATATAATTTTTATATTTAAATAGTTTATATAAAAAACCCTAAGATATTTTATAGATATATCATATAATTTCATCATCAAGAATTTAAGCAGAAGCAATCCCTATAAAAATGATATATAACTTAAAACCCTTACCTCAGGCCTGATTTGCTTCATAAGTGATTTTAACCTCATGTTTAATAAATTTAAATTTATTATAATTATATGGAAGAATAATATTCATAATTATAATACCATAGATTTTTTACTTATAACATCTTATCACCCATTCATTAAAAATCTATTATTATCTTCATCATTTTGTGTGTTAACTGCTTCATTTTTCATGAATGTTTCGATTTGGTAGTTATGATCCTTGCATCCTGATCATAGTTACATTATCTAAAAAAATTTAATCATGATATAAATATAATATATATTAATTATATATATATATTTATAACTATACATAAAATTTAGATATTAAAAAAGGAATTACAGAGTTCAAGGAGACGGTAGTCTGTATGTATGCAAGAACTTTGTTTTCATTTTCTAAAAAAAGTATTAAAGAAAGATAAATAATATTTTATCAATAAATTATCCTAATTATATCATAAATATCATGTATATTTATTAAATCCATAACAATTTCAATCATTAGGAGTTGGTTATGGAAAATGAGGCATACCACTATGTGGAAGCGGTAGTCCACACATGCACATGATCAATAAATTCATTTACCATTTAATGGAATGGAGGTGAAAAAATGGTTGTACCATAATCAAAATAAAATATAAAAATATTTATGAAATTTTATTCATTATTTGATGATGAATACACAAAATTTAGAGTAAGTAGGAGAATTAATAAACTTTTAATGATTCAGGTAAGACGATTACGTCATCTTTAAAACCACATTTAACTTACACCATAAGCCTTCTTAAGATGGTCTTAGGGTAATTTCAAGAGACCAGTAATGAAGGGAAGTAATATAGGAATGTTTTTCGGTATATATTTTTTTATCTAGAGTTTTCAATGATTATTAATAAGGGATAATAAGAGGTTCCCTTTTATATGTGTAGGGAGAGACATATATAGAATTTATTAAAATATTTAAATAATATAATGTTATTTTTTTGTGAAATATTCACCAAATGGCCAAGAATTATAAGTTAATATAATATAAGGTCATAATATATTCAACCAATTATTTTTATGAAATTTTATGTGTAAATGTTACCCTTCTGTATTAGTTTAACCCCTCATCCCAATAAATCCATTTTAACCCTAGTTGGGGTAATAAATATTTCTTTTCTTTACTATTCATTATTTTAAAAAGAGTGACCTCCTTAAAAAATTTATAAAATATAATTCCAAATATATAATACATTCTATCAAATTTAATTTCTATAATTGAAAATAAAATAAATTTTAAAATAAACACACAAAACTCAACCGAAACATTTTAAACAAATGCTTTTTTAAGCATAAAACTAAATTTACTTCTATTTATTTCCTCGTCAAAAATATTATATGAATGTTAAAAAATTATTAAATTTATACTTGATACATTTTAGTAACATCATTAATTAATAGTGATTTAATTAATTTATTAAGATAAAAAAACCTTACCAACATAAAAATAGTTTTATGAAAAATATAATTCATATTATTTTATCTTCATTTATAAGAATTATAAAAATAACGTTTTAATGATTATCCATAAATTAAAAATAAATTTAACTAAAATATAACTTTTCTATTGGTCAATATTTTTTATATAAATATTCACAACACTAAAAAATATATATTTCTTCAGAAAAAAATAGGTTTTTAATCATGAAATGATTTTATTAAAAATTTAATGATTGTTTCTTATGAATTAATAAATACATTTTTATTAAGGAAAAAACTTTATATATAAATTTCATAATTTAGTTTATCCTATTTATATGATATAATACAAAGACTAGGTTTTAAATGTTATAACATATCATGGTTCATTTAGACTCAATGTTTTATGTAAAGTAAGCCACCAAATACTTAAAATTTATTTCAATGGAATACATAGAAAACTTTGAGGTGGTACATTACACCCTCCTTTAAAAGAATTTATCCCTTAAAATTTCATCACCCCGATGTAAAAAAATTAGCATAATTTTTATTAATCATATCATCAGGTTCCCATATAGCTTTCTCTAATTTCCAATTCCTCTAAATAACTTTAACCATATGATTAGTCTTGTTCCTTAGAAATATATCTCTACAATCCGAGATTTATACCAATTGGAATTCAAAAGAAATATCATGATCTTGTGGTATAAACTATGATTTTAGTACATGTGAATGATCAGGTATGTACTTTATAAAAAGAGATCCATGGAACACATCATGTACTGGAGAGAGCTTCAGTGAAATCAATAAGTGATAATATATTATCCTTACTCTATCAAGAATCTCAAAGGGTCCTCTATACATAGGGTTAATCCTTCCATTATTTTTGAATCTAAAAAATTTATTCCATGGAGAAATTCATAGGAACATCTTCTCATTAACTTCAAACAATAAATATCACCAAGGATTGTCATTATAACTCTTCTATTAATTATGAGATGCCTTTATGTGCTACAAAATTGTTCTAAACATATTTGATATTTCCTCTTCTAGATCAAGTCCCAATAAATTTAATTCTATAACTTCATACCAATATATCAAACTTCTTACCTTATTTCCATAGGGGGATTCATAAGATCCATCTGAATGCTTGTGTAAAATCTATTGTTATAATATAATTTGACAAGAGGAAGGTGTTTATCCCAACTACCTTTAAGATATAGAGAAAAAAATATTATCATATCTTCTAAGTATTGAATTTTTCCCTCAGATTGAACATATGTATGTGGATTATAGGTAGTACTGAAAAAAAGATCATATTCAGAGCTTGCTAAAGGCTTCTCTCGAATTTCTAGTTAAACCAGATATCTCATTCAGGCATGATAGAATGCAATACTCTAGGTAAAATTACCACTTATTTAATGCATATCTAGTAAAAATTATCAATACATAAACATTTTAACACCCCAAGCTTCTACGGTACGCTTCTCTTTGAATAATGTGATAGCGTGTGTTGTACGCAACATCGAACACACCATAACCAATCAAACTAGCCGTTATGAATAGTAATACCTAATTTTTGAAATTATATATATTTTATTTTTTAAAATGGAATTTATTTTTGGATTCGTAATATCGAATTTAGCCTAAGGTGAAATTTTGGTACTTTTCGGATAACTTTAATATTTTGATGAATAGTGAAAATTACTAAATTTTAATTAAAAACAACTTTTTTAATCAAAATAATTAATAGTGATAAATTATGAATTTGAGTGGTTTTAAAGTATATTTAGAATATATTTTTACAATTTAATATAATTTTGGTCATTGGAAATAATTTTACAATTAAACCGAACATAAACAAGTGTCAATCTTTTGATAGTTATTATCTCTTAAAAACACGCTTTTTATTTTAACAACGGGGATTAATTTTAAATTAATTTCTACCACTTCTGTGTTTTGAATTTCGAAAAATGGATTCCATATTTGGAATCAGTATGTTCAAATTGCTTAAATAGGTAACTTTTATTTTTAGACATTTTGAATAATTACTGCGGTAAATATTTTATTTACCATGGTTAAGGGTAAATCGGGTAAATAAGGGTTAAAAAATAATATTATAATAATAATAAATTACACTAAAACGTGTCCTAGCCTTATTGGTTGATACATGTTCGACCATAGGCATCTTTGGGTTGATTTTGGGACCCCATGTAGCCACTTGTAGGTGATAGGGACACTTTATTTTAATTCAGTTAAAATAAGTACAAAAATGACATAAGTATATATCTTTTAGAAAAACAATTTTTACATAGGGTTATATATGTTGGATTTTCGACTATAAATATTCATTATAAATATAAAAAGATTTACTACATGATTATAGTTTATTTTTAATTTTTAGAGATTAAATAATTTAATTTATTTATGACACAATGATGATGCAGTAATTACCATAATAGTGAAAAATTAAAATAATTGATATTATAAATACCCAAATAAATATAATTTGAGACTTTTAATGAATTAAAATAATTTTATATGATAATATGACATATTAGGATTGATTTAATTGACTTTTTGCGAATTAATCATTCTATTATGAGTTTCACAAAATCAACTATTTAATAGTGTCAAAAATGACATAAAAGAGTTTTTAAAACAAATATTATATTATTAATTGATATTAAATTCATAAAAATCTAAGGTTCGTCCAAAATACTTATATCATGATAGTTGTATCATTAATGGACCACTTGGGCGTATATTTTATGTATATGGTAAGTTTATTAACCATATAATATAAAAATACAAAGAGACATTGTAAAAGTGAAACTAATTAACTTAGAGTTAATACTTAAAGATAAGGTTAATATAAGTACCCAAACCTATCTAAATTCTATTGGTTGAGTTTTTTTTAGACCTATCCCCACCTTAACCTTTGAATAATAAACTTTTGAGCCATTATAAACCAAATATGAATTTATTATAAATTAATATTTCTAGCTTTTCCAAAGGTGCCCCTCACCCCTCTTATAAAAGGGCACTCCTCCTTCTCATTTATTCACACCTTAAAAGCCTTTTGGTTCAGCCAAACTCTGCCCACATAATCTCCCAACATCCCTAACTACAACCTAGAGGCCTTAGTTTGATCAGAAAGCCGACCTAAGGAGCCCTTTTGATCAAATCAAAAGGAAGAAACCGAAGAAGAGGTAATGATTTCACCACCCTTTTCCAAGTTCCTTTCTTCTTCCACTTCTTCTTCCGTTGTTTTTACCATTATAAAATAATAAATCCAGTATCATATATATACTCTGATGTTATTATAAATATGCTACAACCATATTCAGTATTCTATCCACCCTTTTGAATAACATGTCACCATACATGCGTACGTACGGCTTACCATCTCCACGTCGTGGTGTAATTGTTATTCAATATATTATTATTTGGATGGGTATAATAATGATGTGTAACTCATGTAAATAATAAATATAACATGTTAATGATTCTTTATATATGATATACCATCCATTTATATATTATTTTAATATCAAAAGAATGATATTGTTGCTCGTGCGTACGTACGGACTACCGTCTCCACGAACGCGATGAGATTCATTCTCCATCGTATCCATTCAAGTATAATTATTATTTGATGATTTAAAAATAATGTTTAAGGACTTGATATCATTCTGTATATGAATAATATATAACCTATCCATTACAAACATGGCTTACGTAACAAAACATATAAAAGAAAACGAGTAAGTTAACACCCGAAACAACGATAATACTAAGATATTATTAACAAATCAATGTTAAAAGATCATATATGATATCATATTAATGTATATTATTCTTGTATAATTTCATAACAATTATTTAACCATTATACAAGAGGTTAACCTACCCCAACCAAAGAAAAGTACAAGGTAAGGGTTATTTCACAATCTCTTCATTATCCGAGGTTGTTTATACGTAATAATCTACTGGGATCTCTTTATCATCCACATCCATGTTTCTTAAAAATGTATTTCAAAACATTTTTACTATTTACAAGAATATGGGTTAAAGTCATTTATACCCTTGTTTGACTTTTTATAAGAGGTTTATAAAGGAATCTTTCAGTCGTTTTCCAAACAAGGTGCTTTTTAACCTTTTCGACAAAATTAAGGTAAGAATGTTTTTTATAACTTATACGGTGGGTGCGGCTATTTTCCACCGTTTTAAAATCGTTGAAGCATCCCTTACAAGATTATAATAATATTTTCAAAGAAAATGTTTTATTTTATTAATATATGACTCTTAAATGATTTCAAAATAGAAAGATATATTTCTCTAGAAAGAGTTTTGATTTCATCTATGTCAACATCCTTTGATGGATTTTACGCTTATTTGAAGTTGATTTATTATGATACAAAACTTTTATATTGTATTGAAGGTTTTGTGATATGTTTGACTGTGGATGTGCTATTTTTATACCATTCATAGTTTATGGTGAAATTATTGACATTTCGCATGCTAGTTTTAATACTAATGTTTATGTTATGTTCAAACCTTTTCATATGGGAATGCATTGGACTTAATATGTGACGGGTGGAGCCCGCTATAGCTCCTCGATGCATCGGTAGGTCTCATGAGACAAACTAGTGTCTTGTCACAAGGCCTTGGAAAAAACTTATTTGTATTCTTGGCACGAGGCCTTGGCTATGTGGTTATGATAGTCTAGAATTATACATTCCATCATTATGAAAGTGGTTATTGATATTGCATGTGATTATTCGATTAGTAGAATATCCATGTGAATAAGTAAATGGAATTATTTCATTTTACTTTTTCCATACTATGTTGAAGTTCAAGTTTAAAAGGCTTTTGTTTTAGTTATACATTGCCTTAAATGTTTATTCTTATTTATGAAAGTTTCCTCTATATTGTTATCCTTACTGGGCATTTGAGCTCACCCCTTTTCTATGTTTTATTTTTTCCAGGATGTGAAGAAGTAAGTTATGAATGATTTGCAGGGATAGTATGTGGGGATATGAGTGTGGAATATAGAGACTATGTTGTTGTAGTAGTTTTTCACTTTATGATGTAATGTAAAACTTTATTAATATATCTATTGTTTCCAAGGCTACTAAACCAATTGGCCTTTCGAGATTTGATCTTTCTTGTGATCATGCCAATGTTATGTAATAATGCACCGACTCTGGGTAACTGGGGTCGGGGCGTTACAGTTGGTATCAGAGGAAGTTTAGTACAAACCTTGGAAGCTAGATTTAGATAAACTCTGATTAGATCACGTAGACCTAAGATGAACTTTGAGGATTAGTATATAAGAACTTCCTAGAATTTTGGTATTGTAGAGATTTTGTGAGTTTTCTGAGCAATACATCCCTTTCTGGATACGAGCAGGTAGAGGCGGCTCTGGCACAGATGTACCTAGGGGTAAAACCCGAAAACAGCGCTTTGAGCAAGATTCGAATGGGAACTGGTGCATGACAATGGGCCTTGCTGCACTCTTGGTTACGACACTCCCGGGGGATATGCTTAGGATAACTCTCATTTTCTTTAAAAATCATCATGAAGGGTTTATGAGTATATACTTACTCAAAGAAAACATTCTTATGATTATGGATTATATCCATAAATAGTTCAATTTATGTTAAGTGTTTTATAAGTATGGGATTATGTATTTTGATTCATAAACTGATCTAGTTTATGCCATTGTTTAGAAATGGCGCCTAATGGAAGAAATGGAAACTATATCAATTCACGCACTCTATGTAGGGATTTCCCTCCTGCTCAAGATAATTATAGTGGAGCTGGTGATGCAACTGGTGCCGATCAGCTAATCACCATACTGGGACAACTTACTCAGGTTATGAATAATAACCTTACCCGTATAGAGCACCCTGATCCACAGCGTGGAGGATCAATGTTAGATCGATTCATGAGGCAACAACCACCAAATTTCAGTGGGAGTACAAATCCCTTAGTAGCTGAGCAATGGATAAATTCCCTAGAGAAAATATTTTAGGCTTTGGGGAGTAGTGAAAGGGAAAAAGTTATCATATAAATTTACCGCCTCAATGGAGATGCTGATCAATGGTGGTCATTGATTCAAAACACGAAGGAAGATGATGAAGTATCAAATATGTAATGGAGGGAGATAAAAGATATGTTTTTAGAAAAATACTTTCCGCATGACCATCGAGCAGATATGGAAAGGAAATTTCTGAGTCTGAGACAGAAGGAGGATGAGAATGTCGCAAAGTATGAGGCTAACTTTACAAGGTTATCAAGGTATGCTGGATATTATATACGTAACCCAAGAAGTAAGATTGATCATTTCTTTAATGGGTTAAAACCATTTCTCCATCGAGCATTAGTCTCACAATCCTTCTCATCGTACGAAGACATTGTCTCATGTGCTATCAAGACCGAAAAGGAATTCTCTAAGTCTTATGACTTTAAAGCAAAACAAGAGAAGAAGAGACCTGCTGATCAATCTGGGAATGTCAATAAGGGGAAGAAGGGAAAGGTTGAATATCCATCATGTGGTAAATGTGGGAAGAAACACCCCGGTACTTGTTTGAAGGGAATGGGAGTCTGTTACAAGTGTGGTGAAAAAGGCCACCAAGCTCGTGATTGCAAGGGGAAGAAGAAAGCTACCAATGTTCAGTGCTACAATTGCAGGGAGATGGGACATTATGCAAATTAATGTCCTAAGTGTCAGGAGAACTTACCTCAGAAAAGGCCAAGAGATCAAGTCCAAGCTTATGCTATCACTATTGCTGAGGTAGAAGCTCCGAAAGACGTGGTGGCATGTAATTTAATGGTTTCCTCAAGTTTAGCAAATGCATTATTTGATTCTGGATCATCGCATTGTTTCATATCTTCCCAGTTTGCTATGAAAATTAGATATTTCCAATTTTATTTAATAAGGGAGTTGTCAGTTAAAACTCCTAAGGGAAGTATCATTGCAATAAATTTTTGTGAATCAGTCCCCATTAGAGCACATAAATGTTCTTTATCTGTTGATCTCATCGTTATACCTATGATTGAGTTTGATATAATCCTCAGTATGAACTGGCTTTCAGACTATGATGAGAAGATTTATTGTAAGAAGAAAGAGGTTACGATTCTTGATGATAATGATAAGGAACACCTTATCTTTAGAGTAGAATCGTCACCACCTAATTCTTATTTAGATCCACCCCCAGTAGCTCAACTAAATTCAATTATTGGGGAGAAAGAGAATGAAATAACTGTGGGTGTGGAAAGGATTGTTCAAATAGAGGATGTACCTGTTGTCAATGAATTTGTAGACGTATTTCTGGAAGATTTACCTGGACATCCTCCAGAACGAGAAGTTGAGCTTTCCATTGATTTAATTCCTGGATCAAGGCATATATCAAAGACCCCTTATAGAATGGACACTGTAGAATTAGTTGAACTAAAGAAACAACTAGAGGAATTGAGTAATAAGGGATTTATTAACCCTAGTGTTTCTCCATGGGGAGCACCTATTCTTTTTGTTATATGGATCTATGAGGTTATGTATCGACTACAGGGAGATCAATGCTATAACAATAAAGAAAAAGTATCCCCTACCTCACATTGATGATTTATATGACCAACTGCATGGAGCTCAATACTTTTCAAAGATTGACCTTAGATCTGGATACCATTAGTTGTGTGTGAAGAAGGAAGACATTCCGAAGACAGCATTTCGAACCAGGTACGGGCATTACGAGTTTACTGTAATGCCGTTTGGATTGACTAATGCACCCTCTATATTCATGGATCTGATGAATAGATTTGTCAAGGATTATCTCGATGAATTTGTGGTGGTATTTATTGATGATATCTTAGTATACTCCAAAAGCTACGAAGATCATGAAAATCACTTGCGCATTATCTTGAAGACTCCGAGAAGGCATGAATTATATGGGAAGTTTAGCAAGTGTGAATTCTGGCTTCAGGAGATTTCTTTTCTTGGACATATTGTCTCTAAAGATGGAATCTCTGTTGATCCTTATAAGACCAAGGAAATCCAAGAATGGCCAGCACCTATGAGTATAACTGAGGTATGTAGTTTTATTGGTTTGGCAGGTTATTATCGAAGTTTCGTCCAAAAATTTTCCTGATTAGCTAACCCATTAACGAAGCTCACACGTAAAGGGGTTAAATTTGTTTGGACAAAAGAGTGTGAAGAATGTTTCGAAGAACTTAAGAGAAGATTAGTCAATGCTCCTATATTGAATCTACCATCGGGGAATGATGGGTTCATTATTTATAGTGATGCATCGAAGAAAGGACTTGGTTGTGTCCTTATGCAGAATGATAGGGTTATTGCCTATGCATCATGATAGTTGAAAATTCATGAACAAAACTATCCTACTCATGATCTCGATTTATAAGCTGTGATCTTTTCTTTGAAGATATGGAGGCACTACCTCTATGGTGAAAATGTGAGATTTATACTGATCACAAGAGTTTGAAGTATATTTTCTCTCAAAATGAACTCAACATGAGGCAAAGAAGATGGCTTGAATTACTCAAGGATTATGATTGCACGATAAACTACCACCCGAGGAAGGCAAACAAGGTGGACGATGCTTTGAGCAGAAAAGATCATGGAGTTTTGAACAATATGAGAATTGAAAGGGATCCAATTTTCATGGATCTAGTGAAGATGGAAATGGGAATAACCAGGGAAGGAGAAACATCAATGCGTTTTCAAATGGTTTCCAAACCATCTTTACTAGAATGGATTAAGATTTCTTAGACCGATGATGAAGAATTTCAAAAGAAGATTAAAGCTGTGAATGATGGGAGACTGACAGACTTTGTGTATGAAGATGGAATTTTGAAATTCAGGAAGAGACTTTGTGTTCCTGATATACCTGATCTAAAAAGGGAATTGCTGGATGATGCTCATAGTTCCAATTTCTCTATACACCCTGGGAGCACCAAAATGTATAGAGATTGGAAGGAACATTTTTGGTGGGACAATATGAAGAGGGAGATTGCTGATTTTGTGTCAAGATGTATGGTTTTTCAACAAGTGAAAGCTGGAAGTCAATAGCCTGGAGGAGTCATGTAACCTCTTCTCATACCGGAGTGGAAATGGGACAATATTACGATGGACTTTGTCATGGGACTACCAAAGACTCCTAGAAGGAATGATGCAATATGGGTTATTGTTGATCGTCTTACCAAGTCAGCACATTTTCTTTCTATAAGAGAAGATCTACCACTGGAATGTCTAGCAAGACTATATATTAATGAAGTTGTGAGACTTCATGGAGTACCCCTATCGATTGTTTCTGATCGTGATCCCCGTTTTACTTCAAGATTCTGGAAGAGTCTTCAGAAATCCCTGGATACTGAACTTCATTTGAGCACTGCTTACCACCCTCAGATAGACGGACAATCAGAATGGACTATTCAAACCTTAGAAGATATGTTGAGATCCTGCTCACTTTACTTTCAGGGTATGTGGGATCAGTATTTACCTTTAGTAGAATTTTCCTATAACAATAGCTTCCATTCGAGTATTCAGATGGAACCATATGAAGTGTTATATGGAAAGAGATTTCATACACCAACCTGTTGGGATGATGTTGGTGAAAGAAAACTTGTAGGCCCAGAAATGGTGGAGGAAACGATGGAAAATGTGAAGGTAATCCAAAATCACATCAAAGCAGCTCAAAGTAGGAAGAAGAGCTATGCCGATAATCGAAGGAAGGATTTGGAATTTCAAGTCGGTGGTCATGTTTTACTGAAGGTATCTCCATGTAAGGGAGTCATACGTTTTGGTAAGAAAGGTAAATTGAGTTCCAGGTACATCGGACCTTTCAAAATTCTAGAACGAATTGGGTTGTAGCTTACCGGTTGGCAATGCCGCCAAGTCTCTCCAAAGTTCACGATGTGTTCCACGTATCTCTGTTGAGGAAATACATGCCTGACCCAACGCATGTACTCACTTACGAGGAATTAGAACTGGAACCCGATATGTCTTATTGCGAAGAGGCCGTCAGGATTCTTGATACAAGATAACAAGTACTGAGAAACCGGACGACGCATCTGGTAAAAGTTTTGTGGAGAAACCATAAGATGGAAGAGGCAACGTGGGAACCTGAGGAACTTATGATGAAGAACCACCTGAGTCATTTCATGTGATAATTATTCTAGAAATTTCAATGACGAAATTATTTTAAGGAGTTAATAATGTAACACCCCAAGCTTCTTCAATACGCTTGTCTTTGAATAATGTGATAGCGTGTGTTGTACGCAACACCGAACACACCATAACCAATCAAACTAGCCGTTATGAATAGTAATACCTACTTTTTGAAATTATATATATTTTATTTTTTAAAATGGACTTCATTTTTGTATTCGTAATATCGAATTTAGCCTAAGGTGAAATTTTCGTACTTTTCGGATAACTTTAATATTTTGATGAATAGTGAAAATTACTAAATTTTAATTAAAAACAACTTTTTTAATCAAAATAATTAATAGTGATAAAATATGAATTTGAGTGGTTTTAAAGTATATTTAGAATATATTTTTACCATTTAATATAATGTTGGTCATTGGACATAATTTTACAATTAAACCGGACATAAACAAGTGTCAATCTTTTGATAGTTATTATCTCTTAAAAACACGCTTTTTGTTTTAACAACGGGAATTAATTTTAAATTAATTTCTGCCACTTCTGTGTTTTGAATTTGGAAAAATGGATTCGATATTTTGAATTAGGATGTTCAAATTGTGTAAATAGGTAACTTTTATTTTTAGACATTTTGAATAATTACTGCGGTAAATATTTTATTTACCATGCTTAAGGGTAAATCTGGTAAATAAGGGTTAAAAAATAATATTATAATAATATTAATTACCCTAAAACGTGTCCTAGCCTTATTGTATGATAAATGTTCAACCATAGGCATCTTTGGGTCGATTTTGGGACCCCATGGAGCCACTTGTAGGTGATAGGGACACTTTATTTTAATTATATTAAAATAAGTACAAAAATGACATAAGTATATATCTTTAAGAAAAACAATTTTTACATAGGGTTATATATGTTGGATTTTAGACTATAAATATTCATTATAAATAAAAACAGATTTACTATATGATGATATTTTATTTATAATTTTTATAGATTAAATAATTTAATTTATTTATGACACAATGATGATGCAGTAATTACCATAATAGTGAAAAATTAAAATAATTGATATTATAAATACACAAATAAATATAATTTGAGACTTTTAATGAATTAAAATAATTTTCTAGGATAATATGACATATTAGGATTGAATTAATTAACTTTTTTTGAAGTAATCATTCTTTCGTGAGTTTCACAAAATCAACTATTGAATAGTGTCAAAATTGACATAAAAGAGTTTTTAAAACAAATATTATATTATTAATTGATATTAAATTCCTAAAAATCTATGGTTCGGCCAAGAGACTTATATCATGATAGTTTTATCATTAATGGACCACTTGGGGGGTCTCTTGGATGTATATGGTATGTTTATTAACCATATAATATAAAAATACAAAGAGACATTGTAAAAGTGAAACTAATTAACTTAGAGTTAATACTTAAAGATAAGGTTAATATAAGTACCCAAACCTGTCTAAATTCTATTGTTTGAGTTTTTTCCGACCTATATTCACCTTAAACTTGTAATAATAAACTTTGGAGCCATTAGAAACCGAATATGAATTTATTATAAATTAATATTTCTAGCTTTTCCAAAGGTGCCCCTCACCCCTCTTATAAAAGGGCACTCCTCCTTCTCATTTCTTAACACCTTCAAAGCCTTTTGGTTCGGCCAAAATCTGCCCACATACTCTCCCAACATACCTCACTACAACCTAGAGGCCTTAGTTTTATCAGAAATCCAACCTAAGGAGCCCTTTTGATCAAATCAAAAGGAAGAACCCGAAGAAGAGGTAATGATTTCACCACCTTTTTCCAAGTTCCTTTCTTCTTCCACTTCTTCTTCTGTTGTTTTTACCATTCTAAAATAATAACTCCATTATCATATATATACTGTGATGTTATTATAAATATGTTACATCCATATTCAGTATTATATCCACCCTTTTGAATAACATGTCACCATACGTGCGTACGTACGGTTTACCGTCTCCACGTCGTGGTGTAATTGTTATTCAATATATTATTATTTGGATGGGTATAATAATGATGTGTAACTCATGTAAATAATAAATATAACATGTTAATTATTCTTTATATATGATATACCATCCATTTATATATTATTTTAATATCAAAAGAATGATATTGTCGCTCGTACGTACGTACGGACTACCGTCTCCACGAACGCGATGAGATTCATTCTCCATCGTATCCATTCAAGTATAATTATTATTTGATGATTTAAAAATAATGTTTAAGGACTTGATATCATTCTGGATATGAATAATATATAACCTATCCATTACAAACATGGCTTACGTAACAAAACATATAAAAGAAAACGAGTAAGTTAACACCCGAAACAACGATAATACTAAGATATTATTAACAAATCAATGTTAAAAGATCATATATGATATCATATTAATGTATATTATTATTGTATAATTTGATAACAATTATTTCACCATTATACAGGAGTTTAACCTACCCCAACCAAGGAAAAGTACAAGGTAAGGGTTATTTCACAATCTCTTCATTATCTGAGGTTGTTTATACGTAATAATCTACTGGGATCTCTTTATCATCCACATCCATGTTTCTTAAAAATGTATTTCAAAACATTTTTACTATTTACAAGAATATGGGTTAAATTCATTTATACCCTTTTTTGAATTTTTATAAGAGGTTTATAAAGGAATCTTTCCGTCATTTTCCAAACAAGGTGCTTTTTAACCTTTTCGACAAAATTAAGGTAAGAATGTTTTTTTTAACTTATACGGTGGGTGAGGCTATTTTCCACCGTTATAAAATCGTCGAAGCTTCCCTTACAATATTATAATAATATTTTCAAATAAAATGTTTTATTTTATAAATATATGACTCTTAAATGATTTCAAAATAGAAAGAGATATTTCTCTAGAAAGAGTTTTGATTTCATCGATGTCAACATCCTTTGATGGATTTTACGCTTATTGGAAGTTGATTTATTATGATACAAAACATCTATATTGTATTGAAGGTTTTGTGATATGTTTGACTGTGGATGTGATATTTTTATACCATTCATAGTTTATGGTTAAAGTATTGACATTTCGTATGCTAGTTTTAATACGAATGTTTATGTTATGTTTAAACCTTTTCATATGGGAATGCATTGGACTTAATATGTGACTGGTGGAGCCCGCTATAGCTCCTCGATGCATCGATAGGTCTCATGAGACAAACTAGTGTCTTGGCACAAGGCCTTGGCAATATCTTATTTTTAGTCTTGGCATGAGGCCTTGGCTATGTGGTTATGATAGTCTGGCATTATGCATTCCATCATTATGAAAGTGGTTATTGATATTGCATGTGATTATTTGATTAGTAGAATATCCATGTGAATAAGTAAATGGCATTATTTCATTTTACTTTTTCCATACTATGTTGAAGTTCAAGTTTAAAAGGATTTTGTTTTAGTTATACATTGCCTTAAATATTTATTCTTATTTATGAAAGTTTCTGCTATATTGTTATCCTTAATGGGAATTTGAGCTCACCCCTTTTCTATGTTTTATTTTTCCCAGGATGTGAAGAAGTAAGTTATGAATGACCTGCAGGGATAGTATGTGAGGATATGAGTGTGGAATATGGAGACTTTGTTGTTGTAGTATTTTTTCACTTTATGTTGTAATGTAAAACTTTATTAATATATCTAGTGTTTCCAAGGCTACTAAACCAATCGATCTTTCGAGATTTGATCTTTCTTGTGATCATGCCAATGTTATGCAATAATGCACCGACTCTGGGTAACTGGGGTCGGGGCGTTACAAACATTATCTAATAAAAATAAAATATAATAAATTTTTAAGGTGATTGACTACAACCCAAATAGCATTATTCAATTTATATTTCATGGGGAGTCCTATAAAGAAATCCATGGTGGTGTTTTCCTATTTCCATAAAAGTATGGGAAGTTATTGTAACATCCCATTATATTTATTCCACTTAGCCTTAACTTATTAGCATACCTAGAATTGAGATGAATTATTTGAAATATATCTCTTCATGTTATCCCATTAGATATTATCCTTAATTTATCTATACATCTTCATACATTTAAGATAAATAGAGAATGAAAAGCTATGAGATCCCTCTAATAGTGTGTTATTCAATTCTTGTATAATACGGAAATATAAATTATTCATTTACCTTATCCTTACATTATAATCAGAGTTTAAATCATGAAAATTTATAACCTTTTTTATATCTCTACATCATCCTTCTTCACCTTGTTAATATTTTCTTGGATATATAGTTGAAAACTTATTTGAGAAAGATAACATTTCTTCCCTTCTATCAATATTTCTAGGGAAATTCTTTACAAATCCATAATATTGGATCTTTTGTGATCCTAAACATAAATTATATAGCATGATCCTTTTGATTAAAAGCATAAAAAACATTGTTCTCTTTCCTAGGGTGTAATGTATTGAGTATTAATAACCTTTAATCAACTCTATCCATCTTTTTTGGTTCATATTAAACTCTTTCTGGAAGAATATATACTATAATTTTTTTATCAGTATATATGTCACACATTTATCTATAAGGATAATGCCTCCATGTCTTTAATAAAAATATTACCATTCTTAAATATATGCCATGGGTCGTATAATTTTGACCATGAACCATTAATTGAAGAGTATAATGATATATCACCATGTTATTCTATATAAGTACACATCTTAGTCCCTTATTTAATGTATCACTAAAAATAACAAACTCATCTCCACTATAGGGTAGTGTTAGTACAGGTTCATTGACCAACCCTCTCTTCAACTTTTTGAATTTTTTTCACATCCATCGCAGTCCAAAAGAACTTAACTCCCTTTTATTTTAACTTGGTGAGTAGATTAGGGATTAATGAGAAAATATTTTAAAATGTCGATATTATCCAACCAATCTAAGAAAACTATTGATCTCAATCATAATTTTTGGTTTAGGAAAATGATTAATGACTTCATTCTTAGAAGGATCTATTGATATTCCCCTTCTAGTGATTACATACCCTAATAATGATACTTTATATTACCATAATTCACAATTTTTGAATTAGGAATATGATATGCATTTTTTTAGGGTCTTCAAAACAATTCCTAAGTGATATTCATATGCTTCCTTAAACTTGGAGTATAAAATAATATCATCTATAAGGACTACCAAAAATTGATTGAGGTAATATATAAATACTTTATTCATTAAATCGATGAATATAATATGGGAATTAGTAATTATAATTGGTGTGAATATAAATTAATAGTTTCCATGCCTCATAAGAAAGGTTTTCTTAGGCATGTATTCGATTTTTATCCTTAGTTTATAGTATCTAGAACAAATTTAATTATTAGAAAATTATTTAAATCCTCATAGTTGGTCAAAAAAATAATCAATACACTATAAATGACACTTATTATTCGTTTTGATCTTGTTAAGTTCCTAATAATTATGGCATATTCAGATTGATCTATCTTTCTTCTTAACAAAAAAATAAGTTCACCCCATGGTGATTCACTTCTCCAAATGAATCCCTTATCAACATTATTCTATATTTTCTTTTTCGATTCCTTCAACTCAATTAGGGACATTCTATATGTATTATTTAAAATAATTCTAATACTTGGTATGATTTATATTGAAAAATCAACTTCCTAATTTAGTGGAAGAATGTGAAACTCTTCCAGAAATACATTAACAAACCCCCATGTAGTTGTCATATATTCAATGTTGAGTCTCACCAAAATAATCTAATATAAATATCCCTTATGAATTTGAATAAATACCTATAAAATGTAAGTAATTTCCTTTGTAATCTTGTATATATCCTCACAATGATAAATGTTCCTAGGTTCATTCGAAATACGAAGTGTGACTTTCATTCCATGTAAGTAGATATGGGACCAATATCCAAAGAGCTAATCCATTCCCAAAATCACATCAAATTGAACAAGATAGAGAATAATAAGATTTTTATTAATCAAATTCCCATAATATTAAATTAGATAATAATTATAGACTTGTGTTGCAATCATCATATCATTAGAAGTTTTCACAAAAAATCTAACATCTAATAATTTTTGTGGTAGTTTGACACCCTTAGAAAATTATTTAGATATAAAATAGTGGTTATAACTAGAATCAAATAAGAAATTATTAGTTATAGATTAAATGGTAAGATTACATTTCCCCAATCCATTCATGAAACCCACATTGACAATACTGATCACATGAGATTTACCATTTTCTCTGGGCTTAAAAGGTTTCTAACATGGATCAAAATCATTATGCTTCAGATTCAAGAATGGGTTAGAATAATTACTATAATATTTTCATTTGAAACACTAGAATGTGGGTGGTGTATTCTATAGATATTTCTATTCATTTGTATCATTAGTCAGCTTCTTCTCATCACTTCAACATTTGATTGCTCAATGACCTTCCTTTCCACACTTAAAACATTTACAAGTCCCCTTAAAGAAATTTCCACCATGTTTCTTACCACAATTCTATAATGAAATATGACACATATTCTTCCTTCCATGATATTTTTTTTTAAAATTTTCTTTTAATTTCATATTTCCTTTCTTATCAAAACTATGAGATTGATCGGCGACTCCGATCTCTATTTCAACCTTGAGATAAAATTGAATGATTTCTACATAACTAATGAATTAAAATATTTCTTATTTTATTTTAGTCACTAGGTTTTAATCCATAGAATAATCCATCAATTTAAATTCCATACTAGATGATAATATTAGAAGTGTACCTCACAAGTCTTGTAATATTTTCCTCATAGGCGTTAATAGATTAATCATACCTATGATTTAGCTCAAGGAATTCCTTCTACACTCTTATATATATATATATGGAAATAAATTATTAATAAATAACCTCTTAAAATCATTCCATTCCATACATTCAATTTATTATTATTGCCTCATGTTCTTGATAAGAGAACACTATTGATCTTCTTCTTCTTTCAAATGTCAAAAAACCAAAATAATTGTTTCATGTTGTGAGCACTGGAGAACAAAAAATATATTATTAGTGGTACTGATATATTACCCAAAAAATATTGGATAAATGAACACACTAAAATAATGTGGATGATTCCTCATGAAGAAATAAATATTATTTTTTCCCTCCTTTTAGTTTTTGGAAGCTCAGTATGATTCATAGATTGAGAAATTTATGTAAGTATAGAAAACATTTTCTATTCTATATCCCATAATATTTGGTTTATCATGTGTAAAACAATTGTATTTTCTATTAAATTTAGTGTTAAAATGATTCCTCCTAGTTCTAACTGTTGAATAAACTAAAAAATCATAGTGTAAATAATTTTAATCATAGTAAAAAATCATATATTCATGAAAAATAATTCATAGGTTATCTAAAACATGACACATTATTTTCAATCTATGACACATTAGATTTATCCTAAGTCATCCATGGTCATTACCTGTTGAAATCATTCCTAATGTCGCATAAATAAAATGTGATTTAACCCAAGAATATCCCCAAAGAGTTTCTATCTAGGTGTGTAGTCTTAGGCCCACTCATCATGAATCAGTGATGATTGAGTTAATACCAAGCTCATAAATTTCAGAGTTGTTAATCATAGGTTCATATGTTTTATAGCTACATTCAACTTCCAGAATCACAATATTTATTTATTTTCTAGAAAAACCACTCAATTTATACTTTATAAAATCTATAAGATGGTATCCTATAATTATACTTATCCACATTGTTTTCAAAAAATTATCTAATTTTAATCCCAGAAAATAACTAAACCCTTCTCTAATACCAATTGAGTTGAACCAAAAATTACATAAATAAATATAAAACAACTTTAGATGAATATTCAATACATTTCATAATAATAAACACCCTAGAACCATAAAGGTTTAGTTTCATTGAAGAATAAATACATAATTATCTTATTTCATGAATAGTCTTCAATATCTCCCACAAAGTTATTCTCATAATGTACATTTCTTAGCCATACCCTACTTAGAAACATAATTTATAACATGGGGAAAGTAAACATAAGAAAGGGAAAGATCATATCCTTGGTAAAGGTAAATGTGGGATATATCTGTCAATTATGATATCTTATAATAACATGATCATAATGGTATGAGAATATGAGGTTAATATTTGAAAATTATAACAAAAAATTCATAGATCATAATCATGAAATAAGGCATTGGCAGTTCATGAGACATGATTTTTAGAATAATAAAAGATCATGATCCTTATGATCATATCATAAAAAAAGAACATTATATAATAAAGTAACCTAAAGTGTGGTATAATCATAATCATAGAAATATTATATCAAGATAGACCACAAAGATTTTTATCACATGTTATGCTTGGTTTAACCACTCATGTAACTGCTTTGAGCTTGGACCAACCACCCATATACCCTATTTTGGGCTTGGTATAACCACATGTGTAACTTTTTATCTCATAAAACATTAATAATTACCTAATTAATTAGAGGTATATAACAAACCCACTAGTCACCTAATCAAAATTAATTCACATGTGTGAAATAAGATCATGAATTTTTTTTATCATTTCATTGTAACTTAAGCCATGGAATAGAAAATAGGTTTCATAAATATTTTATCATCCTAATTATAAACCATATAGGGAAATGATAAAGATGGTTTCACTGGATCATATCCCTAGTGATGCATGAATTACATTGATAAATTTTTTCATAGATTAAAATATATTTAAAAAATCATTGGAACATTTCTTATGGAAAATACCAATTTTATTTTAAAATAACATATTTAAAATCTAAAAAATTTCCATAATATTAGGAAAAAGGATTATTTGAAAATAATCATGGAAATTTGTTAAGGATTCTTCAAATTAAATAATATTCATTATGGTTGCAAAATTTGTTCACACTGTATATTTTAAAACAAATATTTCATTCACAATATTAATAAAAAGTACATCATTCAGAAAACAACAAGAATATTTGTTTTAACCCTTCTTATATAATATCAAACATGGGTTAAAATTAATTTAATAAATAATTTTAGAATATTAAAAACATTATTGAAAACATTTTAAATAAAATATGAACATAGAAGACAAATATTCTCGATCGAGGAGATAAATAAAGTCGATTTTCCTTAAAACTATTATTTTAGTCATTTGAGTACCTAGTGAGAGTAAAATGAAAGGAATAATTTTAATATCTATAAATAAATATAGTAATATAAAAATAATAATATTTTTGATAGATATATCATATCATTACATCATCATAAATTTAATCATAAATAATCCTAGTAAAAAGTGTGATTGTAACATAAAACCCTTACCTCAAGTTTGAATTGATTCATAAGTGATTTTATCATCATTTATAAAAAATTTAAATTTATTATAATTATATACTAGAATAATATTGATACATATAATACCATAAATGGTTTATTTATAACATCTTTTCACTCATTCATTACCAATATTTCATTATCTTTATCATTTCTAGTGTTAACTACTTTATTTTTCATGTATGTTTCGATTCAACAGTTATGTTACTTGACTATTTATCATGGTTCCATAATCAATATAATTTTAATAATTAAATTAATATCTTAAATATTCATTATTTATATATTTAGAACCATCCATAAATGGTAGAGATAGAAAAAATAATTACACCATTCATAGAGATGGTAGTCTGTACATACGCGTGAATGCTATTTTCATTTTCTAACTAAATAAAATCCATTATTATATCCATAAATGTCGGTGAGGTGATGGAAAATGAGTTATATCACTACATGTAGGTGATAGTCCACACATATGAATGATCGATACTCTCATTTCTCATTTAATGTAATTGAGATAAAAATGGTTGATCTATATTAACAAACAAAATATTTTTATATCTATGATACTGAATTATTTATTTTATGATTGTTAAAATATATTTATAGGAATTATAAGAATAAATAAACTTTGAAATAGTAGGGTAATATGATCACCTATTATTTGAGAAATCACATTTGTCTTGCACTTTAATCCTTCTTATGATGGTCTTTGTGTAAGACTATGAGCTCAAAAAATAAGTTAAAGAATCTGGGAATATTTTTGGAAGGTAATGTCTAATCTAGAGTGTCCAATTATTGTAAATAATTTATGATAATACGTCCCCTTTTATTAGTGAATGGAGGAACACACACACACATGATTTTTTAAAATATTTAAACAGTAAAAAGTCATTTTGTTTTGAAAGTGGAACCAAATGAAAATCATCCAATGTTAAGATAATATACGGTCTAAATATCTTCAAACATAAGTATTTAGATAACTTTAAGTGGAATTATTACCCTTATCACTTAGTTTAACCCATGGTAAACCTGTTTAAACCCTAACCATGGTAATTGTTTTTACTATTTTTACTCTTCATTATAAGAAAAAATGAACGTTTCCACATTCAAAAATATAGAAATTATAATTAAAAATATTTAATCCATTTTATAAAATTTTATTTATTTAAGTGGTAGAAATTATTTTTAAAATAAACATGTAAAACACAATAAAACAGTTTTTAGACAAATTTGTTTTTAAGCATAAAACTGAATTTACTTCCATTCATTTCAATGTAAAAAAATGAGATTAATGATAAAATATTTTATTGAATATATATTATATAAATTTCATTAAAATAATTAATAAATAGTGATTTATATAATTTATTAATATAAAATCATATTGCAGATATAAAAATAGTTTTCTAAAAAATGTCTCTTTCTACCTTTAAATGATTTTTTCTTCATTACAAACCATTTGATAACTAATTTGTGAATTATTATTCATAAATTAAAAATAAATTTATTTAAAATAACTTTTTAGAAGTGATAAATATATTTTTATATAAAAACTCACAACACCTAGAAAAATATGTTTCTTAAGAAAAAATAGGTATTTTAGTCATGAAATGATCTTATAAAAAATTTAATGATTGTTTCTTAGTAATTAATAAATACATTTAAATTAAATAAAATATTTATATATAAATTACATTGTTTTTCTAATCCAATTTATAACCTCTAATTCAATGACTATTTTTTAGATGTTATAATATATCATGGTTATTTTAGAATCAAGGTTGTATGTAAACCAAACTATCAAATACTTAAAATTTATTTCAAAGGAATACATATAAAATATCAAGGTGTTACATTCAATTATAGGATAATTGAATAATTATTTTATATTTATTAAATGTTACTTTTATGATATATTTATAAAATAAAACCATTCCTAATATTTAATATTAATTTGAATTTTATCCCTAATCTCAATATTTTTTATGCAATTAGAGGATCATAGATTAAAAGGGAATGATAGTAAGTTTAACACCCTAAGATTTTTTGAATGATTTTTTTTTGAATTACTTTAACTTTTTTATATTTTTCAATTCACGCAATAGTAAAGATTGTTTATTTTATATTAAAGCACTATGTTTGGCTTGTGTTATACACAACACCTAGTTAATCGTGCACAAAATGCAACATAAATGTTTTTTCTCTATATGGAACACTAAGGATAGCTTGTGTTATTGTAAATAATGTCTTTCCTCAATGGCTTACATAACATGAAAGACTGAGTTTTACTGAACAATAGTATATCATTAAAATGTTATTACTTAATATAATAAGATATAAACATGTTGTTAAATTAGTTGTTATGAATAGTATTAGCTAATTTATGAAAATATATGGTTTATAGAAATATAAGATGAATTCATAAGTTACCAATTAATTAGAAATGAATAAGAAAACTGATTGAATATAAAGGGAAATATTGTTACTATTATGGTCACAAAGTTGTTTTACCCTAATAAATTGAATTTATTACAATTATTGAGTGATAATAATGTAATATAAATGTTATATATTCAATAAAATAATTTTTATATTCATCCAATATATTTTATAGTCATAATATAAGAACAAACTCAATTTTATTCTTAAAAAAAAATTTAGTAAGGCTTTTTATTGTCTTTTAAGGGAAAACCTATTTTAAATCCAATTTTTGGAAAATTTATAGATTTAATATGTCAAAATATATATAATATTTTAAAGTGTAAAATAATAATTAGTTAAGGGTAAATTTTTGTATTTTTTGTGAAGTTTTACATTTTAATGAATAGTGAAAAAATACAAAATATTAATTCAAAACTAATTTTTCATCTAATTTATTTATAATGATAAATTAAATTTTAAATTTGTTTCAAAGTTTAGTTAGATATAATTTTTAACAATTAATATAATTTTTTTCATTTATATCAATTTAATTTTGAAATTTGGTATAAAAATAAGCAAACTTTTGAATGTTTTTACTTTAACAACCCGCATTGTCGCCCGACTGTGGGATTAATTTTTAATTAATTTCTTCCACTTATGTGATTTGAATTTAGAAAAATGGATTAAATATTTGTAATAATAATTATTTATAATTTATAATAAGGTCAAATTAGTTTTTTAATAAAAATATTAGTAAAAGTAATTAAAATTAATTACAATGATTAAGGTTAAATTAAGTTTAATAAGGGATTAAACCATAACCTTAAGGCCCAAAACATCCTATAATCATGTCAAAAATCCATTTTATGGCCATATTTAGACCCTATACTTGTATTTAATTTTTTCCATTATTGGATACACTTGACATGTAAAAATGTGTATGAAATTCCATTGTAAAAATATTATAAGAGTGTCACTCCTCCTCCATTATAAAAAGGCCTCCTCTCCTACACTTCTTTAGACCTATAAAAAAACTTTGGTTCTGAAAATATCTAACAAATATCCTCCAAAGAAATATTTCCTTCATCCTTGAATCCTATCTTTGGCATAAGTCCTTCCAAGGAACCCCTTTAGTGAAACCCAAAAGAAGTTACCTGATTAAGAGGTAACACCCTCCCTCAAACTCCATTCTTCTATTTTCTTTCTCCACTCCATCAAATATTCTTATTCTATACTTGTATAAAAAAGATAGTATCATAAATATACAATGATGTTTTTATGATAATTAATTTACCTACACTTACACACACTTCCATTTAATGGGTAACAAACATACTGTTTACGTGTACGGAAAATTATTGCCTCACTAAATGATGATTGTTCATTTTTCCTTTACCGCCTATTATGGTGGAAATTATGATGGATAATATATTTAAATATTTTATATAAAATATTTATTATTTATTTAAGCTTATTTAATTATTTTACAACACATATCTCTTTATTTTCCATTTTTGTGTTAATAGGATAATTTCGTTTGAGGAAGTGTGGATTACCACCCCCTCAAAATGATGTGATTCATTCATAAACTACATTGAATGTATTAAAGATTATTTTAGTGAATATATATGATATATATGATATAATAAATATAATTTAATAATTATATATATACATATATACATATATTTGTTTTACTTTATTTCTTTCAATAGGACAATTAATCAGAAATAGCGTTCATGCATACATACGACTTACCATCTCCATAAAGGGTGTATTATATCTCATACATATATATTATATGGATTATTATAATAAAAATATACTTAATAATAAATATTATTAAAACTATTTTTTAAATTATGAAAATCATTATATAATTATAAGGACCAGAGATAAAACAAATTAAGACACCTGCAAAAAACAAAGTAGATATTACCCAAAGTGAGACCTTAACATAGAATTGTTAACAAGTGGGTAATATAAAGCCATAACAAAACCATATATTGTATTAAAAGTAATAATATTATTCTTATATATATTTATGATAAATTTATATTTATTATACAGGAGTTTTGAATGAGTAAGATGAGAGTCAATACACATGGTAATGAGATTTCATATCACTTTTTATTTATATGAGAAACATGATATGTTCACCACTCTTTACATTTATAGGGTGTATATAATGCTCATGAATGTATTATATGATTATTATTTTTAAATATATGGTTAATTAAATATCAATTCTATGATCCTCCTATCATGGGGTTTATGTTTCAAAAGTTACCAAATCAGTAAAATAGTTTTGTCTCAATTTACCTTATTTGAAACACATTCCACATTATGCAACTATATTTTTACATGTGGCGTATATAATGCATTTTAAATGTTATTTCATGAATATAATTCTTTTTATGATATTTTAAGCTTTGTGTAATTTCATTTTCTTAAATAAGGAATATGGTTGAGAGTTACCAAGTGGTAAGAGTTTATTAAATCAATCACATAATTTTTTAGAGATTTTTTATGATTATGCTTCCTTTAATGAAATATTATGATCCATATCTCAATAAAGCTCATTAATTTTCTTATCCTCTAGTTTTCATGATACCCTCATATATTGGCACCATTTTCCACTCTTTTGTATATAAGATAGTTATGTTTTTTTTAAAAAGTCTTAATTTATATCTCTCTTTGGTTAGAAATCTATGTTCTTTCAAAACCATGTTTTCTAAAAAGGGTATCCAACTATATTATAATAATTTAATATTATCATTAAACTAAATTTTTACCCTTATTTTTCTTTTATAAATTCTTTCAAGGTAATATTATTATCTCTTTCTAAACAAGGAATTTTTCTAACCTTTTTACCATGAAACATGAATGTTATTTCTACCTCATACGACATATATGTATTTATCCACCATAAATCCTTTGAATCTATATTTCTATGTTTAAAGATTAATTTTTACAAATTTATTTTTAAAATATATTTTCCAAGAAACTGTTTTCAAAATTTTTTAAAGCTTATTTCATAAGTCTTCATGGAAAATGGTTTTCAAAATTATTTCAATCTTATTTTATAAGTTTTCAGGGAAAATGGTTTTCCAAATTTTTTTAATATTATTTTATAAGTTTTCAAGGAAAATGAGTTTAAAAAGGTTTTCAATATTTCTTTATAAGTTTTCAAGTTTATTTTTAATGAAAATTATTCTCAAAAGGTTTTACATTTTTTTAAAAAAAATCCAAAGAAAATTGATATTTTCCTAAAGAATTTTTTTAAAGATATTTCAAAATTATTTTCCATCTAAGATTAAATCTATTGATGTTACTCATACCTTTCTAAGAAATGATCTAAATGTATCATTCATATTCTTTCTATGAAGGGTTTATGCTTGATGTCATATTATTTATGAAACCTGTTTCTCTTTCCCAGGTTAAATGTTTATGAAAACCATTCCTTTTCATGGGTTATATGTTTATGAAATCCATTTCTATTTCACAGGATATTATTTTGATGAAATTATTATGAAACCTATATCTTTTTATATAGGTTATGATATTATTACATGTTTATGATACCCATTTAATTTCATCGGTAAAGATATGATTGTTTATGATTTTTCGGCACATGTATGTATAATTTCACTATACGATGGGTGGTACCTATTTCTACCTCCAATGCAGTCCATAGAGATTTATATCTCATGAGATAGAAATTATAGTCTTGGGAGTGAACTTTGACTATTAGGATGGCTATGGGAGTGAACCATAACTACGAAGAAGGTATAAGGAGTGAACTTGTGCTACTAAGATGGCCATGGGAGTAAACCATGACTACCAAGATGGTATGGGGTGAACCCATACTACTAATATGGTCTTGGATTTGATTCCATGGATACTATGAAAATCATATTATATAATTTTGTTTTGAAAAAAATTCCATGTTTTCTTCTATATTATGTTTTCATGGATTATTTTCATTATTTCCTTATGAGTCATGTCTTATGAACTGACAAGATTTATTCCATGTTTCAAGTATTTGATATTTGATATATTTATTATGATCTTATATTTTCATGATCATGTACTCATACCCTCATTCTCATGGTTATGC
Source organism: Viscum album (assembly GCA_963277665.1). Taxonomy (NCBI): domain Eukaryota; kingdom Viridiplantae; phylum Streptophyta; class Magnoliopsida; order Santalales; family Viscaceae; genus Viscum; species Viscum album. Next base: position 493,654,534 of record OY728164.1, read on the forward strand.
TTACATATCTCCCTTGTTTACCCTTACTGAGCATATGAGATCACCCCTTTTATGTTTTATTTCCCATGTTTTGATGATATGTATTATGTTGGATATGTCTAAGAAGGGTTCTAGTCAAGAAGAACCTGGTGGGAGATAATGCAGCTCATTTTTGTACCAGTGTTTATGTTTCCATTTTTCCAAAGGCACTTTACTAATATGGTCTTTGGTCATCTGTTTTTATAATGTTTTAAGTATTCTGAAAGTTTTATGTAATTTCTATGTATGTGAAGAATGGATCTTTATATTTGGTATCATATCAAAGATTTAGTAAAAATTTAGAAACTAGAATGGGAAAACTTTATTGATATCTCTATGTATATTTCTAAGGATATGTCTAGGGACATGTCTAAGGATAAGTATAAGGATGAGTCAACATTTATGAAAATGTCCTAGAATTTTGCTAAAGGATAGCATGAGTGGTTTCCTAGTAATAAATCCCTATTTGGATAATATAAGTGGATGTGGCTTTGGAACATATGTACATAGGGGTAAAAACTCCAACATGATGATTTGGTCATGACTCGGGGTAATCTAGTACCTGAAAACAAGCCTTTCTACACATCTGGTTTGTTAATTTTGGGGGATATGCTTTGGGAATTCACAAAACTCTTCATGAACCATCATAAAAGATTTAAATATAAGTTAAAATGAATAAACTAGTATGAACCTAGGGTGTCATGGATTAAGTAAGGAGTCATGATTTATAAATCCTGTAAGTAATTATTTTCCGAACTATAAGGTTTTATTCTATGATAAGTAATTGTCACACTATGCTTATGGTTTAAGTTAATGGAGAGAACTGGAAGTAACTGGATTAACATTTATGTGATTGATGATTTTATGATGATAATTCAAGTGATATGATCACTGGAGTGAAATATGTTATGATCATGACAAATAAGTTTTCACTAAACAAGATTAACAACATGTACCTTAACCAACTCTCAGACTCCCCAAGGAAGAGAAAGAAAGATTTAACAGAGTTTTCAGGTAAAGGAGACCATGGAGGAAATAATATTTAGTTTCCTTTGTTTCAAGAATGTGGAAAGAATCAACTAATTTAATGTCTTAGGGGAACAATAATGTGTTTTGACTGTGGAAAAGGACACAAATCAAGTGATTGCATAAAAAACAAGAAGGGTTCCGTTAACGAAATGGATGAAAATATTAGACTTTATAAGTCATCATTGAAGGTTAATCATTTTATGTGTGGAATAAATGGTTATTATGAAACTCAATTTCCTAAGAGGAAGGCTCCTAAATATAATTATCAAGGTGGTGTGAGTAGTGGTTACATTGCGAATGATGATATGAGTATAGATGAAATGTGAAAGGAAAGAGGTATTGTGTAATAGGATGAGTAAGACTTGTTAATGGAATAAGGATAAAATGGAATAATAATTTTTTTTATGTATTTTGATTCAATAATTATGTTATATTAATGGTGAAATATATAAGTATTTTTCAGTTAGTTAGTTTTTTTCTAAGGATTTACAAGAACACGTTGAATGGTTTCAATGGAATAGAAAAGTGATATAATGGAATGGTGATGTCCATGGAAAACACATGATTAAGAGAAAGGAAACCCTTAATATGTTCTTTATGTTATGATAATGTTGTTTGGATAAATATATGTGAGATATGAAAAATTAAATTGGTAGGTACTGATTACCTTGGAACTAATTAAGGACTTATTAGCATGTGGTTTATGCTATCATTAACAAAGTTTACAATATTTTTGGATTTATGGAATAAATTAAATATACTTTGAATAAGGAATAATTCATGTTTTTAATAAGTATTTATGTTAATTCAAGTTATTATCATGTTTTAATATAATATATTATAAGGGTATTCACATGTTTGGAATGAGACAACCAAGAGCTACTTTGTGATACATGGGGGAATCAATGATTAAGATGATTTTGTAACTTTATTTCTAATGTTTTTGATTTTCATCTTTTAGAAGGGTTATAAGGTTAAAGGTTATTGGAAATTTTAAGTTAAACTTCATATGATGTTTTTATGCACTGAGTTTGTTTTGAAAACCTTAGTTAAAAGGCTATTTAGTGATTGACCTTGTTCAATGATGTCTATCCTATTTATTTTGGAAATTATATTAGAGTGGTTTTAAAAAATGAAATCATGTATATTGGGTGACATCCAATCAATTCTGGTGCGTTTGTGGGTCTTAAACCAATGATCGAGGGATGATAAGGTTTTTAGGCCTACCACAGGCCTATGCCATGTCTCGATTAATGTGTAATAATTTTTTTGAATAAATATGAATGATGAACCAGTATAGTTTTTTTATGTTTACATATTAACATATCGAATATATTTATTTTAAATAATAGTTAGATACAAATAGTAATACTTTTTAATCTTTTATGTTCCTTCAGATCTACTAAAAGTGTATTTTAGTACTTCCGACATCAAAGTCAATTTCGAGACATCCATTTCTTGACAAAATGGATGAATTAGAAATAAATAAAATCACAACTAAAGAATGAAATGTTTCTTAAAAAAATATTTCAAGTAAGTATATTTCCATATATTCTTGGTCAATAAAAGAATTTATCAATGTTAGGATATTGATAAAAAGAAAATCTATTTTTCCTAGAACCTATTTTTTTTATCTAATTTCCTTTTAAATAATTATAGATTTATGACTTGGAGGGCCTCATATTTTCATTATTCATCCATTTTTTGTGAATCATGACCACAATCACTCCCTATAAATATTTAAGATTTTCCTTAATGTCCAATATTCACTCCCAACCTATGTTCTTCTAGGTGGAAACCTAGTTATATGTTACATTGGAAACTATTATGGTTACAAATTTTCCCTTTTAAGGGATGTTTTAGTATACATTTTTATGATATCGGTTTATATGAATAAAAAATTCATATATTAAACCTTTGACAACCCCGACAAATTTTTATGGTGAAATAAATTTTAATGGGGGTATAATATAACACCCCAAGATATTGTGAATTTTTTTCTGAATTAATTTAACCTTTTTGATATTTTACATTTCACGCAACACAGAATATAGTTTATTTTATATTAAATCACTATGTTTGGCTTGTGTTATTTGCAACACCAATTTAATCATGCAGAACAAACAACATAAAATTTAGTTTTCCCTACATAGAAAACTATGGTTATCTTTCATTACATGAAATAATAACTTTCGTTGATGGATTTCATAACACACAAGACCGAGTTTTACAGAAAAAATAGTATATCAGTAAAATGTTATTACTTAATATAATAAGATATATCCTAGCTGTTAAATTAGTGGTTATGAATTTTATTAACTAATTTATAAAAATATATTTTTTTAAAAATATAATTTGAATTCATAGGTTACCAATTAATTAGAAATTAATATAAAAACTGATTGTTTATAAAGGGCGATATTAGTATTTTTATAGCCACAAAGTTGTTTTAACCTAATAAATTAAATTACTTACAATTAGTGAGTGATATGAATGTAATATATAAGATATATATTCAATAAAATAATATTTATATTCATATAATAGTTTTTATAGATATAAGACAAGAACAAACCCAATTTTATGCTCAAACCCCAATATTTTTATTAAGGCATTTTTACAGACTTTTAATGGGGACCCCATTTAAAATAAAATTTTTGGAACTTTCATAGAATTAATATATCAAAATAAAAATCATATTTTAAAATGGAATATAATAATCATGTTAGGTTTTTTTTTGTATTTTTTTGTAATGTTTTATTTTTAAATGAATAGTTGAAAATATTGAATTTTAGTTCAAAACTTCTTTTTCATCTAATTTATTTATAATTTTAAATTATTTTTTAAATTGGTTTAAAAGTTTAATTAAATATTATTTTTATCAATTAATATAATTTATGTCATTTATATCAATTTCACTTTGAAATTTGGTATAAAAACTTAGCAATCATTTGAATGTTTTTACATTAAAGCCTTACATTTTCCACCCAACTACGAGATTAATTTTAAATTAATTTGTACCAATTATATGTTTGGAATTTGAAAAAATGGATTAAATATTTGGAATTATAATAATTTCTAATTTATAATAAGGTCAACTTAGTTTTTGACAAAATATATTTATGAATTTAATTAAAATTAATTACAATTATTAAGGTTAAATTAAGCTTAATAGGGGCTAAGATATAACCTTATTGCCAAAAATGACTTATAAACTTATCAAAAATACATTTTATGGCCATATTTTGACCCTATCCTTAATTTTCTATAATTTGGTCCATTATTTTATCCAATTTACATGTGAAAAACATGTCATGAATTCTACCTTGGGAAGAAATCCTTCCAAGGAAGTCCTTTGGTGAAAAACAAAAAGAGTTACCCGATTAAGAGGTAACACCCTCCCTCAAACTCCTTTATTTTATTTTTTTCTACACTCCCTCAAAAATTATTATTCTATTATTGTATAAAAAACCAGTATCCTTAATAAAATATGATTTTTATGCTAATAATTTGACCTACACTTACACACTTCCATCTAATGGGTAATGAACTTATCACTACTGAAAAATTTCCATATACCCATGGTTTCAAACCGTGGGAATAGCCTTTAAAACTGTGGCTATAGGATATACCCATTATTTCAAGGAACCATGGGAAAACTAGGAATTGGTATATCATCAAGATATACCCATATTTTTGGAAACCATGGGTATAGGTACTCTCCATTATGTCATTAATCTATACACATGGTTTGTAAAACCGTGGGTATAGCTTTGACAAAATACAAAACCACAAGATTCAATCCCTAGACTACCCCTTTATACTTCCAACACCTAACCACTACCCAATTTATCATATTGTAATATAAATATATATTTACTTATATGTATTTATATAAATAATGGCTATAGGTAGAAAATTGTGGCAATAAGTGTTCCCGCGAAATTTGTTTTTATGGCCCATGAATTTTTTCTTCCTGCCATAAAACAAGAATCCTGTACCCAATGATTTGGAAAAAAATGGGTATTGATCCTCAAAAACACCATATACCCATGGTTTTACAAAACCATTGGTATAGGTCTCTAAAACCAACCTTATACCCACAGTTTAGGAAAAACTGTGGGTATAGGTCTTTAAAAACAACCTATACCCATGGTTCTCCTAGGACCATTGGAATAGGTGGGTCTATACCCACATATTTCCAAAACTGTTGGTATAAGATCCCATAATATACCTATACCCATGGTTTTTCCAAAAGTTGTGGGTATATTTCCATTTTATAATAGTGTATTATTTACATGTACGGTGAACTACTACATCACTAAATGATGATTATACATTTTTCTTTTATCACCTATCATGGTAGACATTATTATGTAAACTCTATTAAATAATGTTATATATTATATTTAGTATGTATTTAATATTATTTAATTATTTTACAATACATTTCTTTCTAACATCCATTTTTGAGTTAATATGATAATTTCGTGTGAGGAAGTGTGGACTACCACCCATCAAAGCGATGTGATTCGTTCATACACTACGTGGAATGTATTATAGATGGATTTAGTGAATATATATTAAATATATAATATAAAAAATATTTTAATAATTAAATATATACATATGTATACATATATTTCATTAAATTTTTTTCTTTCAACATGACAATTAAACGGAAATAGAATTCATGTGTACGTTCATCTTACCATCTCCATGAATGGTGTAATCCATTTCATACTTATTTATTATATGGATTATTATAATAAAAATATACATAATATAAATTATATTTAAATAATGTTTAAATTATGTAAATCATGATATAATTATAAAGACTAAAGATATAACAAATTAAGACACATGTGAAACATAAAGAAAATATTACCCAAAGTGAAACCTTAACATGGAATTGTAAACAAGTTGGTAATATATAGACATAATCAAACCATATATGTTATTATAAGTTGGAATATATTTCTTTTATAGATTTAAAATAAATTTATATCTATTATACAGGAGGTTTGGATGAGTTCGATGAGAGTTAATACACAAAGTAAGGGGATTTCATCTCACTTTTTATTTCCATGAGATACATGCCTTGTTCACCACTCTATCCTTTTTATAGTTTATATACTGACCACGAATGCATTATATGATTATTATTATTAAATTTATTGGTAATCATATTTCCATTCTATGATCTTATTTTCACGGGGTTTATGTTTCAAAAGTTACCAAATTGATAAGATAGTTTTGTCTCAATTTACCTTCTTTGAGACACATGTTATGTTATGCACCTATTTTTTCATGAGGTTCATATACTGACTTTGAATTGTTATGTCATAAAAATAATTATTTTATTTATATTTTAAGCATTATTTAATATCATTATATTAAATAAGAAATATGGTTTAGAGTTACCAAGTGGTAAGAGTTTATTAAAACAATCTCATCACTTTTCAATATTGTTCATGATTACACTTCCTTTGAATAATATTATGATCCATCTCTCAAGAACACTCATGAATTTTTTTATCCTCTAGTTATTCATGATACCATCAAATATTTATACTATTTTCAACTCTTTGGTACATAATATAGTTAAGAATGTGTTTTTAAGAAAGTCTGAATTTACCTCTCTCATTAGTCGGAAATTTGTATTCCTTCAAAACCATGTTTTCTAAAAAGGGTTTCCAAGGATATTCTACTAATATCATATGATAATTAAAATAATTTTCACCCTTTTTTATTTTACGAATGTTTTCAAGGGAATATTCTTAATTCTTTCTCAAAAAGGAATTTTTATAACCTTTTTACCATGAAAAATGAATGTTCTTTTTACCTTGTATGAAATGTAAAAAATTATCCGTTGTCAATCCTTTGAAGATTTATTTTCATGTTTAAAGGTTAATTTTTAATATTTTATTAAAATATATTCTCAATGAATTGGTTTTCAAGATACTTTTATAAATTTTCTTGGAAAATTATTTTCAAAATTATTTCAAGTGTCTTTTATAAGTTTTCAAGGGAAAAGGTTTTCAAAATGTTTTCAGGATTATTTTATTAATTTTCAAGGAAAATGGGTTTCAAAACCTTTTCAAGATTTATTTACAAGTTTTAAAGTATATTTTCAAGATAATTATTCACAAAATATTTTAAATTTTTAAAAATAATTTTTCAAATAAGAAATGATACCTTCCCCAGGAAATATTTTTTATAGATATTTAATTTTTTTTTTCCATTTAAGATGTCAATTGTTAATGCTAATCATGCATTTATAGAAAATAATCTAAATTTCCATTAATATTCTTTCTCTGAATGGTTTATTCTTTATGTCATGGTCTTTATGAAACCAATTTATCTTTCATTGGTTATATGTTTATGAAACCCATTTCTTTTCACGAGTTATATGTTTGTGAAATTTTTTTCTCTTTCATTGGTTACGATTTTAATGATACGATTATGAAACCTATATCTTTTTCCATAGTTTATGATATGATTACCTTTTTATGATACCCATTCCATTTTATGGCTCAATTTATGATTGTTTATAATATTTTGTCACATGTATGTATTATTTCACTATGATATGTGTGGGACCTATACCTCCCTCCATTAAATTGATTAAATATTTGTATCACTTGAGACAGACTAAGATGGTCTTGTGACTGAACCTTGACTATTAAGATGGCCATGAGAGTGAACCATGACTACCAATATGGTATGAGTAGTAAACTCATGCTATTAATATGGCCATGGCCGTGAACCATGACTACCAAGATGGTATGGGGAGTGAAACCATACTACAAAGATAGTCTTGGAATCAATGCATTGGCTATTATTGAAATCAAATTATATACTTATGTGTTTTCTACAATTTCATGTTTTATTCTTATGTTATGTTATCATGTCTTATGTTAATTATTTCCTTATGATTAGTGTCTTATGAACTACCATGATTTATGCCATTTTTAATGTATTTGATCTTTGATATGTAGGGTATGATCTTCTATTTTCATGATCATGTACTCATACCCTTATGCTCATGGTTATTCTTACATATCTCCCTTATTTACCCTTACTGAGCATCTAAGCTCACCCATTTTTTTGTTTACTTTCCTTGGTTATGAATATATGTACTATGTTTTATGTGTCTAAGATGGGTGATAGTCAAGAAGAACCTAGTGGGAGATAAGGTAGCTCATTAGTGTAACATTGTTTTTGTTTTCATGTTTCCAAAGGCACAAGACAAATATGGTCTTTAACTGTCTGTTTCTATAATTTTTTAATTATTCTAAAAAAGTGATGTTGTATCTATGTATATAAAGAATTGGTTGTTATAAGAAGTGATGGTTCCCCAGAATGGATTCTCTAAACTCCATATTCATTTTTAAATTATTATCTCTAATATATGATCATTGTGAGTTGCCAATTAATTTTTTTATTTGTATTAGTAAAACTAAATTTTGAATTTTTTTTCTTTTGTGTAACAGTAATAGAATTAAAATTATTTAAAACTAAACTCCATTCATGGTTGAGATGTTTTTGACATACCTATCCAGGGTTGGATGTTTATATCTATTAGTCCCCTAAAAGGAATATACCTTGTGAGTGGGGGGGGGGGGGTAAAAAGGGTATGAAAATTATAAAAATGCCTTCTCAGTAACCCTTCCTAAAAATTCATCAAAACTCTATTCTCCCTCATATAGAAAATATGGAGGTGATAAAGAAAATAATAGATACATAAGAAATTTTATTTTGTTCCCTTGTACTAGTCTACATCCAAGGAACATACACTTAATGATATGATGTTGTCCCAAAATCCACTATAGGATCACTACTGGTTTATAAAATTTTAGATTAACCTCACAATCCCTCTAGGTTTATAACCTATAATTTTTTTTGAGAACTAACTACTCTCATAACTCAAAAAAACTCACTGCTCTTTAAGAAAACACTTTGATTTTCCAGGAACTATGAATAAAAGTTTAAATGAAGAGAGGTGTATCAGTATGTTATATCTTCATCAACATGAAGAAATATATAAATTTAAAATAATAGTCTATTTTAATTCCCTTGATCTGATCTATATTTATTTTTCCAATACTCAAAATTCTAAAAATTTATTTTTCTTAGTGGACTGTTCTCTCTTTTTCTCATTTCATTGAGATGATATCTCTCTAAATCCTTGATAAAATATTCAACTTTTAGTAGATTTAATTATTCAATTTTCTTCAATAATGTTGGGAAAATTCATCCATTTCTACTTTTAAATTTGATTATATAATTCCATTTTTATATCCCAAGTTTGCTTATGAAATATAGAAAATCTAAATTAACAAATTTGGGCACCTTAAAAAATCATGGCATAACTAAGACCATAATTTCTTAATTTCATTATCCTATAAATATCATGAAACCAATAGATTAAAACTATAATTTCTAAAACATTATAACTCTTATAAAAAATATCTTCATTCATCATTCCACAATATAACCAACACTTCATAACATAATAGCCTTTTTTAAGGAGAAAAATAAATCACTTTTTCCCCATTATGATGCTAAGTTCACCCTCAAGGAATAATTTATATTGGTGCATCATGATCTCTTTCCTGAAATATACACTTCTTAAATTATTTAATCTTACACACATATCATGTCATAATACTTCACCATCATAGTTCAATCATTGAACTCACTTCATATAGATTAATAAAAATAATCATCATATAAATTTTTATACATTACAGTGTGATTTTTTTCCTTTGGGACAAAATAACTCCATATTATTTCAAACTTATCCTTACTCCATAACATCAATTTTTGATAATTTCATGAATATTTTAGTTATATTTTAATATATTTTTCAATAAAAATCCTAAAAATGTAGATGAGTATTATTTCAAACAATCTCTCTTTTTAGGTTTGTTAAAAACACTCCAACACCTTATCAAGACTCTTCATAGCACAATCTTTCAATAATCACCCGCATACTTTAGATAATTTAATTGATGATTCACTTAAAATTCACTCTAAGCATATATGATTTATACTTGATATATGAAACAAGGATTAAATGAAAATATCATCAATAAAAAACATTGTTTATCCTCATGATTTCCTATATACATCATTTATTTTTCCAATCTTGCTCTAGACAACACTTGTAAACTACTTGTAACTTATGGTTATTAATAAAAATTTATTAAAATTTCATTGATTTTTAATTCTCACAGTCACTCCTAATATTTATCAAATAAATTCTTCCCATTTTTTAAAATAAGAGAAAATCTTCTACATCTATCCTTCCATGAGCATATCTATTGTAACACACAAAGTTTTTATGAATTATTTTTTTCAAATAAATTAAAATGATTTGATTGATTGTGTTTCATTATAAAACAAGTAAATTTTTCTTTATACAAAATATTTCTCTTCACACAACACAAATTTTAACTTGTGTTGAATGCAAGACTAATTTTGGCTCATACCACACATAACAATGAGTTCCTTCGATAGCTTTTGTTACACGCAAGACTGTGTTCTACCAAACAAAAATATACTATTTATTTTGATATTTATCACCTATTAATTAGATTCAGGGAATTAATAGTATTAAATAAATTATGAAAATAATTTATGGGTTACAAATTTATTAGAAATGAATATAAAATTCCATTAAAAATGATGTGTTTTTATTTTTATTCCCACAAAGGAATTTTATATTAATAAATTAAATTATTCACTATTGGTGAATGATATTGATAAAATTTATATGTTATATATTACATGAAATGTTATTAAATTCATCAAATAAGTTTTAAATTCATAAAATAAAAACAAATATTTTTTAAGCATTAAAACTGTATTTGGCTAAAAAATAGTTTTGTAGCCTTTTAACGGTATAATTATTTTAAAAATAAAATTTTAAATTTTTATATACTTTATTTGAAGAAATAATATTATGTTTTGAATTCATAAAATAAAAATAAAATTCGGGTGAATTTTTGGAATTTTTCTAAGAAGATTCATTTTTTTGATAAATAGTGAAAAATACTCGATCTTATTTGAAAACTATGTTTTCATCTAAATAATATATAATGTCAAATTTTATTTTTAAGTGGTTTTAAAGTAAAAATAGTTAAATTATAAATCTATTAATCTAATTTAGGTCATTGGAATTATTTTTATCTTGAATTTATATATATATAACTTAGTAAACATTTGAACATTTTCGCTTGAAAAACTCGTTTTCTCGCCCCATCTATGGGATTAATTTAAATTAATTTTATCTAATTATATGTTTTGAATTTTGAAAAATTGATTCCATAATTTTAATAACAATTTAAAAACTTACTAAATAGTTTCCTTTATTTTTGGACTATTTTAATAGTAACTTTGTTAATTTTTATTACCATGGTTAAGGGTAAATCAAGTAATTATGGGTAAAAATTATATTATAAATATTATAAAATTACCATAACCCTTGTCAAAATTTTATTTTATGAGTGATTTTAAATCAAAATAATACTTTTTTTTAATTTATGGCCTCTTGGAGCCAATTTTATGAATTTAATCCCCTTATAGTATTTTATTTTAAGAAAAATCCAACTTGTCACACTAATGTTATTAATCAGTATTACATTTTTAATATGTGGTCATCCATAAGATATATTTGACGAGAAAAAATATTTTAAAATATAAAACAATTACCTTAATCATATAATTTTATATTAATTTTTTAGTAAATAAATAATTATCATAACTAATTACACAATAATGATGCAGTAATTATTTGATTAATGAAAAATTCAATTAAATGATATTAGAAATGTTAAAAGTAATATAATTTGAATTAATTAAGGTTATAAAAAAATTATAGTAGAATATAAAATTTAATGGGTGTATTAAATGGGTTTTTTATAATATATATATTTTTATTTATTTTCTTAAATTCAAAGTAATGAATAGTGTCAAAATTGACACTAATGATATTTTATGAAATTAATATTTTATTAAATTATTTAAAAAATAATAAAAATATTAAATAAAAACAATGTGATGATATATGGTCTAAAATATCCTATATTTTCCATTTATGATCCAATTGACACTTTATAATTAAAAATTACATCCTCTTAATATTGAATTTTTTTCACCGTAGTTAAAATTTAAATGGGTTAACTTAGGGTTAATGAAAATGATATGCTTTAAAATAGCACCAAAACACATCTAAAATATTTTTTCTGATGGTGTTAAAACCATATCATATATTATTTTTGAATCAATTTAACTTTTTATGTATCTAAATTTATATTGAATTTATTATAAATTAATGTTTTGAGAAATTCCAAAAGTACCCCTCCCCTATCTTATAAAAGGGAACCTCTACTTTTCTTTTATTCACACTTCAAAAACTATTTTTTTTTGGAAAACCCCATATGAATATCCTCCCAAATTCCCTACATTAATCCTAAAATCCTTCCTTTGGGAAAAAATACAAACAACAGTGTCCTTTGGTTCAAACCAAAAGGAGATATCTGAAAAAGATGAGGTATTACTATGTACGAAGGAAGTCAAGAATTAAGGTAAGAAAAAAAAATTTCTCAGTTTTATTTCCATGTAACACATGAATTATACCCTACTTGTTTCTTCTTTGTGGTGTATATACTACCCATTAATGTAATCTATGATCCTTATCCTTAATTTTATGGGTATTTACATATCCATTTGATGATATTTCTTTCACAAGGTTTATGATTTAAAAGTTAATAAATCAGTAAGGTAATTTTGTCTCAATTTTCCTTCTTTGAGACACATGTTATGTTATGAACCTATATTCATTTATGAGGTGTATACACTACCCTTTGATGTGTTTTATCATGAATCTCCTTATTTTATTGATATTATAAGTTCCATGTAAGGTTATTCTCTCTTCTATTGGACATTTAATTTATTCAATAACCATGTTTTATAAAAATGATTTTTAAGAATTTTCAATGAAAAGGGTTTAAAAGATGTCTAAAATAGTTTTAAAATATTCCTTTATAATTTTTCAAGGTTATTTTTAATGAAAAAGGTCTTCAAAATGTTTTATGATCTAAATAGTGTTTTTAAAGTGGAATGGATATTTTACTCAAGAAATATTTTTAAAAATATCTTTCAAAATTATTTGTCATATAAGTTAACATTTGTTTTTGTTACTCATGCCTTAATGGGGATATGATACAAGGATACCATTCACATTCTTTCCCTGAATGGATTATTTTTGGATGGAATGATTTTTATGAATCTCATTACTTTTCAATGAGATCTACTATGATGAAATGCTTTTGAAAACCATTTATTCTCATGATTTATGACACAATGAATGATTTATTATCTTTTGGAACATATATATATATATATGATTTAATTATCTAAAAACTAGTACATATATCTCCATGTAATGCATTGGGTAAGGATGGATAACTCGCAAGGTACATATCTTATGCATGAACCATATTTCATATTCAAAATTATATGTATAGAACTAGTTTTAATGTCCATAATAGTATGTTTGGACATGGTTTTCCTGTACATATATTTATAAAATGGCCTGATTCATGACCTTAAATTAATGAGTGAACCTGTTTTAATTTATTAATGTTCAAAAAGATACAAGTTCACGTGTATGCTTCAATTTCATGTTTTATGTCAATGTTTCGATCTCATGGATTATGTTTTTTGATTCTATTATGATTCATGTCTTATGAACTATCAATATTTATTCTATGACTCATGTATAAGATCTTTGACATGCAGGGTGTGATCTCTAAAAGTTAGGCCTATTCACTAATACCCTTATGTTATGATTACATATCTTCCATGATTACCCTTACTGATCATTTAACATCACCCATTATTATGCTTCCTTTCCCTAGTTCATATAGAAAGGTTTTAAGTAGGATTACTAAATCATAATATCTTTATGGGAGATATTGATGATCTTTAACCAAATTAGAATAATGTGTTCTAAGTTTACAAAGGCACTAAAATATTATGGTCCTCATTCATGTGTTAGTGTCATGTAATTAATATTTATCTAAAAATATGTAATATCCATGTATGAAAAACCTAGGTCATTATAGTTGGTATCATAGGAAAGGTTTCATCATCATTTTGAAAATAGGATGACAAAACCGTAGTAATATTCATAAGGATAAGTCCAAGTATAGGTTACAATAATATTTTTTTAGTAATGGTCATGAATAAACTTAAATTAAACCAAAGGTGTCATAGATTGAATTTTTATATGCAATTTCCCTTTATTATGTACTTAAATGACTATGATTAGTGTCTCTCATGCTATTATATATGGTTTTAGTCAATGGAAGGAACCGAAAAGAACCATGTTAATGAGGAATGAAATGTAAAATGTAATGATGTACCTATTTAGAAACCGAATGTTATGGAAGATGGAATGAAATAACTAATTTCTATGACCAAACAACCATATCAATCCATGAATCATGTTGAGATTCTAAATGACCAGAGGAGGGAACAACATTTTCTTGAATCCTTCTTAAGGAATCATCCACCTTCTTTTAATTGACTGACAAATCCACTAGTTGCTATGAAATGGATCTGTACCACTGAAAAGATATTTTTCATTCTCTATTGTTTAAAACATGAAAAAGTTATGTCGGGAACTTATTATTTTGAAGGTGAAGTGAATCAGTGTTGGATGTTTATCAATAATACAAGGAAATAATATAAAATTGACTATATGGGTTGGGAAAAGTTTGAGAACTTATATTTTAGTAATTATCATCCTTATATTATTATTAAGAAAAGGAGATTGAATTTTCCCATAAATCTCATGCTCTTTATAAGAAAATAGAGATATAATTAAAAGGAAACTCTAAAAAATATAGAGATAGGAATATTATATTTACTTTAAACTCAAAGTGTGTAATGGAACATGAAGAAATTTGTATAAAGGGAATTGGTAAATTATTTAAGTGTTTGAAATAAGGTCATCAGTAATTTAGCTATTGAAGTAATGGTAATAAATAGACATATCCAAAGAGTGAACCTCCCATAATTTAGTGTTTCAATTGGAATGAGTTTGGAAATTATGGTAGCAGGTGCCCTAACCAAAGGACTAATTTGGATGGTAATCCAAAAAACCTATGATTAAAATGAACAAAGGGAAATCTTATGCTATTATAATGGATCAAGTGAATCATTACAATTTGGGAATAATTTTACTCCTATATTTTTTTAGTAATTTCATGTTTTATTTTGAATGAATAATCCCTATAGAAATCTTATTTTCTATCCATTAGTGGAATTTTATGTGATTATCTACTTGGATTTTGGAATAACGAAATCACATATTCTATCAATACAACGATGAACCCAAGCTTACAATTGAAATTTTTTCATATAATAAAAGTGATTATATAAGTATTGAAGAAGCATATGTGTATTCAATATGGTTTTTAGGTCATTACAATGTTTCAAGAGAATACATGATAATGGTATTCACATGTCTGCTATGTGATAATTAAGAGCTATATCAAGTTTTTTAAGGATTAATGATAAGTTGGTTTTAGAAATTTAGTAACCTTATTTTTAAATTTTTTGGTTTTAATCTATAGAAACATTCATAAGGGTAACCATTTATGAAATTTTTAAGTTGAACTTTGGATGAGGATTTATAGATTAGTGTATTATTTCACTATATGAATATTTATTCATATTATAAAACACGTACTAACAATTTTTTTTATGATGATAACAAGGGATAGAAGAAATAACTTTTCATCCCATTATGGATCTTATAATCCATTTGTTAGCCAGGAATTACAATTTCAACATCATTTCTTAGAGCAAGAGATGAAAAATAAATTGATCAATGAACAACCTATGTATGAGATCATGCTTAAAAAATGGAATGAAATTTAAAAAGTATACCTTTTTGTGAAAATTATTCAACATTAGGAAAATTATCTTGAAAAAAATTATCCTAGTACCTTAACTTATGATGAATCATGTGGTCCCTTATATCATCAGAGATTTATCATTATATGATGGTTAACTTTATAATAACAATGTTATATATCACTCTCCATCAGAACATGATATTTGGAATTCTCTTCAATGTCCATGTTTTCACTTTCTGCTAATGTTTTCATAATTGAAATCCTAGTTATGTGGTGATATTAACATTTTAATTTCAAATTTTTAATAGGACGTTTTATTGACCCTTTTTTTGATGTGGGGTTACCAAAAATAAATTCTCAAATATCCACCTTTAATTTTCCAAGTGCAATTTCAAATTGTAAGGAGGTGATTTGATTTTTTAAAATCTTGATCATATTGGAATGGTAGATTATTAATTGACACTACCACCAAATAACTATCAAGTTCATGATTTGTTCTATTATCTCTTCTAAGGAATTACATAACTGTTTCTTTACATGTACTAAACTAAGAGGTTGTATCGTTGGAGCGAGAACTTTCTTATGAAGATAAACCAGTAGAAATTCTTGATCATGGTGATTAAGATCTACAAAACAAGACCATTCACATGAGTTAATGTTTTGTGGAGAAACCACCAGTTTTAAGAAGCTACATGGGAACTTTAGGATAAGATTAGGCAGAGGTATCCTCATTTTTTTGCATTAGAGTCACTAATTTTGAGGTAAAAATTCAATTTAAGGGGGTAGAATATAACACACCAAGTTTTTATGAATTATTTTTTTCAGTTAAATTAAAATTATTTGATGGATTATGTTGAATTATACACCAATTCAAGAATTATTAATGAAAAATCTTGCACAAAACACAATATAGAGTTTAACTTTTGGTACACACAATACTAATTTTGGCTTGTGTTACACACAACAATGAGTTCCTTTGATAGCTTGTGTAACACAAAAGACTGAGTTTTACCGAATAAAAATATACTATTTATTATTATAGTTATCAACTAGATTTTGGAATTATGGTAAGTAATAGTATTAAAAAATTTGAAATTAATTCTTGGGTTACCAAATAATTATAAATGAAAATAAAAACCAATTGAAAATAAATGATGTATTTTTTTTACCACAATCATATTTTATCTTTATTAATTAAATTAATCACTATTATTGAATCAAATTAATGAAATTTATATAGTTAAGATATTCAGTTTAAGGTTTTTAAATTTATCCAATATGTTTTAAATGCAAAAAATAAGAACAAATCCATTCTTAAGCATAAAAAGTTGCATTTTTCTAAAATGTAGTTTTGTCACTTTTTAATGGTAGAGTTGTTCTAAAAATAAATTTTTACAATTTTATAAAATATATTTGAAAAAATAAAGTTTTTTTAATGTGGAATATCAAAATTAGTGTATGTTTTTTTGGTATTTTCTTGATAAAATTTATTTCTCGATGAATAGTGAAAAATAATGGATTTTAATTACAAACTACCTTTTCATCTAAATAATATATAATGTTAAATTAATTTTAGAATTGGATTTAAAGTCAAAATAGATAATTTATAAATCCATTAATCTAAGTTAATTCATTGTAATCATTTTTATATTTAATTTTGATATACAAACTTAGTAAACTTTTGAACATTTTCACTTTAAAAACTCACTTTCTCGCCCCTTCAATGTGATTAATTTTAAATTACTTTTAGTCACTTATTTGATATGAATTTTGAAAAATGGATTCCATATTTGGAATAATAATTTCTTGATTTAGTAAATAGGTCTCTTTTATTTTTTAGATTATGAATTGTAACTTTGGTAATTTTTATTAGAATGGTTAAGGGTAAATCAGATAATTAAGGGAAAAAATAATATTATAAATATTATAAAAATAAAATAAACCTTGTCCTAGTTTTATTTGATGAGTTATTATTTAATAAAATAATACTTGGTCTAATTTATGACCTTTTTGAGACACTTGGATAATTTTAATCCCCTTATTGTATTTTTTTAAGAAAAGTCAAACTTGTCACATTAATGTTTTTAATAAGTATAATTTTTTTAATATGTAGTCATCTAGAAAATATATTCTATCATAAATATTATTTTGAAATATAAAACATTTATCATCATAATGATGTTTTATTTTTAATATTTAGTGAATAAATAATCAACATAAATAATTACACATTGATGATGTAGTGATTATTCAATTATTGAAAAACTCAATTAAATGATAATTGAAATATTAAGTGAAATATAATTTGAATTAATTAAAGAGATAAAAAAAATTTATAAATTAATATGGAATGTTAGGGTTGTATTAAATTGTTTTTAATATATATTTCTATATTTATTTTCTTAAAGTCAAAGTAATGAATAGTGTCAAAATTGACACTAATGATATTTTATGAAAATTATATATTATTAAATTATTAGAAAAATAATAATCATATAAAAATTAAAATAGGTTGAAATATGGTAAAACATATCATAAATTGGAAATGTATGGTACAATTTAAACTTTATATATAAAAATTACATCCTCTTAATATTGAAATATTTGTTACCATATTTAAAATTAATATGGGTTAACTGTGGTTAATCAAAATGATAACGTTTAAAATAAAACCAAAACATGTCTAAAATATATTTCTTCATGAGATTAAAAACATATAATATCTTATATTATAATAAATTTAATTTTAGAGGTATTCTTATTTATATATAATTTATTATAAATTAATCTTTTTAAAAATTCTAAAAATGACCCGCCCCTCTCTTATAAAAGGAAGCATCTTATTCTCTTTTCTTAACACTCAAAAAAACTATATTAAAATCACCCCTAAGCTTCCCTAAATTCATCCTAGTAACCTTGATTTGTGTATAAATCCAGCCATGGACGTCCTTTGGTGAAAATAAAGAGGAGATATCTGAAGAAGAGGAGGTTTTAACATGTATGAAGGAAGTCAAGACTTAAGGTAAGAGATTTTTGTCTCACTTTTATTTCTATTGGAAACATGCCTTATAAAATAATTGTTTATTTTTTATGTTATACATACAACCCATGAATATAATATATTATTCTTATCCTTAAATTTTTGGGTATTTATATATATATATATTATGATCTATTTTTTATGGAGTTTACTGTTTAAAAGTTACCAAATCAGTAAGGTGATTTTGTCTCAATTTTCCTTCTTTGAGACACATGTTATACTTTTCACATAAATTTTTTTAGAAGGAGTATATACTAAAATTTTACGTATTTTATTATTAACCTCATTATTTTAATGATATTATAAATTTCATGTAATTTTATTCTCTCTTTGGTTGGAAATTTATTTTATTCCAAAAACATGTTTTCTAAAAATGTTTAAAAAATGCGATTTTAAGTATTTTTAATGAAAATGATTTAAAATATGTTTAAACTAGTTTTAAAATATCATTTTATATGTTTTAAATTTTATTTTAAATTAAAAATTTTTCTAAATGTTTTATGTTTTAAATATCATTTTTCAAAGAAGAAATGATATTTTCCTAAATAAATGTTTTTAAAAAGATCTTTTAAAATTATTTTTCATTTAAGATGAAATAAATTGGTGTTAATCATTCCTTAATGGTGATATTTTCCAAGTATTCCATTCATATTACTTCACTAAATGGTTTATGTTTTGATGGAATGATGTTAATGAATCTCATTACTTTTCCATGAGATATGTTAAGATGTAATTTCTTTGAAAACCATTTCTTTTCATGATTTAAGACGTGATAAATTATATTTGATCTTGTGTCACATATATATATGGTTTTATTATGTGATAGTTTTGAAATATATCTCCCTCTAATGCATTGGGTAAGGAAGGATAACTGATGAGGTATATTTTTTATGCATGAACCTGATTTCACATTCACAATTCTATGTGTGGATATAGTTTTCATGTGAAAACTTTTATGCATGGACTTGGTTTTAATGTCTATATGTTAATGAAATAGCCTAATTTCCTATCCTCAACATATTGAGTTAACATGTTTCTATTTATACATGTTCTCAAATTTACTAGTTTTTGTGCATTCCATAATTTCATACCATAAGTCAATGTTAAGATTTCATGGATTATGGTCTTTAATTCCCTTGTGATTAATTTCTTTTGAAATAAAAATATTTATTCCATTAATAATGTAAAATATATTTTAAATGAAGGTTATTGTTTACAAAAGTTATGTTTATTATCTCATACCCTTATGTTATGCTTATGTATCTCCCATGTTGACACTTACTAAGCATCTAAGCTCACCTATTCTTATGTTTCCTTTCCCCAAGTTATTAATAAAGGTTTTAAGTAGGAATACTATAGGTGAATATATTTTTGTGAGATTTTGAAGATATTATACCATATTAGAGGAATGTATTATATGTTTCCAAAGGTGATGAACTATTATAGTCCTTGGGCATGTTTTTGAGTAATGTAATTAATATTCATCTTAAAAGATGTAACATCCATGTATTAAAATCCTTGGTCGTTATATATATTCTCAAAATATCTCTACCATGATGAAATAATTTGATATATATCTTCCCATTTTTCAAAAAACCAAAATAATTTTTTTTTGAAGTTTAAAAGAAGTAAATATTAACTCGACCAATCAAATCATGAGAGATATCATACCTTTCCATAAACCACTTATTGATAAAATCACTTATTTTCTAAAACATATAAAATGATAAACATTGAACATAAATCACCATAGTGGAGTTTAGGTCTCTTATCCAAATCATTTAAGAAAATATAGATGATTTAAATCTAATATTAAATTGTATTTTCTCAAAAATTTACTTAGAATGTTCCCTTTTCAAAATATCATTTATTTGTCTTTCGTTAGACACATAATCAAATATCACCAAACCATTCTAATTTTTTTTATTTTTAAAGTGATAATTGATCTCAATATTCTTGATTATTGAATGAATGGGTACGTTTCTTTCTAGGATTAATAACACTCAAGTTATCACATTTTATTGCAATAGTATAATTCAATTCAACTTACATGTCCTCAAGTTAATGATTTATCTATAAGATCTATATAAAGCACAGATTAGTTACTATATTTTTATATTCTACTGTGCTCAATGTAATACTATATCATTTATTTATAAGATAATAAATGTTTAAATTCGTAAAATAAAATGAACCACCTCATTTTGTCTTCTTATCATCACTGAACTATCCTAATATGCATTTACATATCCCAATAATTCTTACTCAGATTACATAGGGTAGAATTGTCTAAAATCCATCTTGAATTTGATATGCTATGTTTTATTTTCACCACTAGCATGTTTCTTTCCTTGTGATAAATTAGATAGCTTGTGTATTTAAATGTAGAAAAAAATGTCAGTTATTATCATTTTTAAGTATAATTGGACCATGATGATTTTCATATACACTATCAGATTGACCTCTTTACCATTATCATCTATTGAAACATTCATATACGTAGTAACTAATTTTTTCATAGCCATATAATTTTTCATTAGAAATATTTTTAGAAACTCTTTTTCATATTGGTATTAGTAGATAAAATTTACCTAGAACCTATAATTTTACTTTGCACATCTTCAAGTCACCTTCATAAATTATTATAATTTTTTTTTCAAACATGGCATGTAAGGATTTACACAACATCACCTTTGTGTAGATTTCATTAAATAAAGACCCACCTAACATATTAAATCCTTTGGTATCAATATCCAATTCTTTATAATATATTTATGATAAATACCGACTCTCTAAATTTACTATAATCCCATATCTGATAGCCATATACAAATCCATATCAAGGGATCATAAGTAGTGAAGTATTTTTTTTTAAATATCAAAAAATTTACTATCTAAGATTACAATTACTTCGTGACTCACAATTTCTACCATGACTTCCAAAGAGATAAAACATATTTAAATTAAAAATTATACTCATATACCACTTGTGAGACTCAGAACAAGAATATAACGTATGTAGGGAGGTGAATTAGGGTATGAAAATTTCAAAAATACTTCCCCAATAATCTTTAATCATGGTTAGTCAAAACTCTCATATCTTCCTTATAAAAAATAAAAAAGTGTTAAAGTATAAAAGAGATACATGATAAATTTTACTTGGTTCACCTACACAATGATACATATAAAGAGAATAAACTATATGTTATCCTATTATACTAAAATACACTCTATGAATATATATTATTCACATAATTTCTAAGGGGACTCACTATATTTTAGGTTTATAACCTTCAAATAAAAATTTCAAAACTCACTACTCTTCCAACTCAAAAAAATTAACTTATCTCTAAGTGAATACCTTGATATCTCATGAACCAAGAATAAGATTTTATGCCAATATTGGTGTAGTAATATGAATCATATTTAATAATATGATAAACTCCATGAATTCCCATGAATGGTCTCTTAGAATTTTCATTGATCTCTCAATCTTTCTTATACTCATAATTTTAAATAATTTATTCTATCATGGGAATTTATAGGCTCTAGGGCATAGCAGAAGTAATGGGTGAGTTCTCAAATTTGTGTTTTTATTGGTTTCAACGGATAATATATAAAGAACATTATGGATGAAACCCAAAAATTTCTAAGAGTGGATAATTGGTATTTAATTCATAATTAATTTAAAACTATACTTACTTTAAATTGGGAAATCATTGATTAAAAACCATTTCCTCTCTTTCATCATTGTTGTTCATATTGAGAATCTAAATGGTGAGTCTTATAGTTGTATCAATACGTGCTTCATGAATCTTTGAATGAAATTATTGTAAATTTTACTATTAGTGAGGAGGAACCTAGTGCTTAATTTCATTATATGTTGATAAAAATAAGGTTATATTATTATATCTATTTTCTCAGATGGGAGGAACAGCATATTATTCTCTTTAGTATTAAGATAGTTATATAGATATTTTCCATTATACACCAAAATCTCTAAAAATTTGAGATATTATTCTTTATATACTAAGGGTAAAACATATATAATTTCACATAGGCCTGTATTAATATATTTAATCAAAGTAATACCTCACATAAAATAATAATAATAATATTGGTATTATATCCCATGAAATGCACTTATTTAAATATTATTTATTAATAAATAAATTAATATAAATTTAAATAATATTAAATAAAATATATCATTTATATTGGGCCATTTACTTGACCCATTAATCCTCCGGAAAAATTTATCAAGCCTCGACTAATAACATAAATATTCAAATAAACATTATTTATTTAATAAATAAATAAATATTATATTCAATGAAAGCACAGATAAATATTTATTTAAATATTAATGTAACTAAATAAATATTTATATTAATATATTCATTAAACTAGTGAATAAATTTTTATTTATTTCTTATTTGTGAATAATAAACAAGAGATAAAATTCAAATCATATATTATAAACTCAAATATCTCAGGGTTTAATATTTTTTATCAACATTTCTTGAAAATTTATTATTCCATAAGTTGAAAATGATATTTATTCTTAATATTAAATTCAGTATAATTTAATTTGATTTTGGATACACTTGATGTGTGATCATCTTGGCTTCTGTATCTGACATGACCCAACCCACTCGGGCTCTGCTTGGGATAATAGTATGTTGTGAGTGCCACCCTAAGCCTACCTCCAATAGGCTAAGGGTTATTCACTACCATAAACAGTAGGTAAATAAATAAATATGGGATCCCTTAACCTAAATCAACTTGAAATAGATGCATATCTCCAAAACATAATAACAACCAGCAACCCCAACTGTATATATGTGGACCTCCTCGTTTTAATGATACTCAAATCATGATTATTGTGATAATTAATGAGTTTCATTTTTTATGTTATCATTTTGTTATAAAATAAATATTGAATAAATTTTCCTAAGGATGAGTCACCACCAATATGACTCGCTGCCAGGAATCCACACTACTAAGAAGACATAATACGAAGAAGAAGTCCCACCATCCGCAATGAGTCCCCACTGAGATGAAAATTTGAAAAAGTATGAGGCACTAACATCAATGTCTCACCATCACCTTAATGATAAAATGAAAAATTTACAAAGTTAGCTCTAGCTTGAAACACCACCAGCCTGACATACCACTAAGAAAGTGTCACAATTCCATGAACACATAATTCTAATCTCTCACCACCATACACTAAGTCACTGCCAAAGTTAGACACCACCAGTGTCCCTGATCAAGACACCATCACAAGTTCCACCATTCTACTGACTCACCACAAAATATTTATTTATTTGGAATTAAATGTTTCTAATGGATACATTATATAATTTAATGTTATTGTTTATTTTAATGGTTATCTCTTAATTGATCGAAAAAATGCATTGATGTATGTGTCTAACATGCAATACAAGGAACATATAGAAGACAAATGATTCTCTCTATTGTTTCTTATTCTATTAAAATAGGAAGTAGACTCCCTCGTATAAATTGATAACAATGTATAAATACACTTAGAGAGTTTTACATATGAATTGAGCTGGATATTACTACAAGAACCCCAAGATATTACCTGATACATTCTGTTTTCACTTAACCAAGGAAGCTAAAGAAGATCTCACATCCAGTACCTTCCAGTAGTCAATAAAAATTAGTATACAACCCTTTGTTCTATAATAGATTTATAAAATATGACTGGAGCATCGGTTCAAATCACTTTCTAAGATTCACAATCTACAAAGCATAATAGACAGAGAAACATGATCTATATACACTTCTTACTTGCTTGGTTAATTTATTTATATTTATATAATGACCAGTGTGGATTAATATTTTTTACTCTATCCCACACTATCTTGTACTTTAAACTGGAAGATACATAGATATGTTTACAATATCTTCTACTTTTGTTCCCCATGTGCTATATTAGAGGTCTTGTGCGGCATTTTCTATTTTTTACTCCCATGAAAACTATTAAAGAGTCCCTATGTGGTCTAGAAAGATGGTATAATATTGTAAAACCAGATCCAAGTTGTGGATCAAATGTTTATTTTATATAAAATTATTGGAAGAAGGTGATTACTATGTGCATAGGATTAAGTCACAGCTTGATACTAAACCACTTGTATTCAAATTTACACTATGTATTTTTTTTAGATTATGTATATTAAAACCAAATCTATTTTTACCTTCAAGAAAAACCACTACTTTGATCATTATTTTTAATTAGAGTTTATATTATAACATTATTTAGTAAATTGATTTAAAAGGCCAAAATATTATTTTATATTATTTTTAACCAGACATAATAAATCATTGATAACTCTTTTAAAATGTCAAGTCTTATATCAAACTATTGTTTTAACTAACTCGGCAGTTTTATTTAAATTGGGAGATTTTTTTAAAATCCATTTTAACAGAGATTTTTATTGGGTACTCAATTCCACCCCCTCTAGAGATACTCACTATGACCAATAATATATATATATATATATAACTAAATTGTATAAAACACATGAATGATATAAAAAATTTAAGAAAAATTCCACATAGGAAAATAACTAAGGAACTAAACAATTGATGAACTGCCAAATCTGATAGACCTAAGATATTGAGAAACTCCTCCTTATTGTATGTACTCTTAGATCTATCCCCAGCCATAACATTCCATGCCACTATCATGAACCACCATGATCGGTCAAAAACTGTCATGCATCACTTGGCATTAGCATCGAACTAGCCACACCATCCACACATCCACCAATACCATATCTGAACTAGTCCATCGTTGATATAGATATAGTAAGTGTGGGAATAAATATAGTATAAGGGTGAGTATGAACATACTCAGTAGTATTCTCTAAAAACCTCAATGAAAATACTAAACAATTGTTTAACTCAAATTTACTTATACTAGAGAGTAACTATGAGGAAAGATAATTTAGATATTCTATAAAACTAAAATTCTTAAGAACACAGATAAGTCTCAGTCATCTCATGTTCAACCCACAAATGTTCATATCACATGAGAACTCTAGATTCTTAGGTATACTGATAGCTCTATGAATTTTGTAGTCTATAGAACAATTATAAACCATGTCTTAAAGGAAAACCAGGGGTTCCTAAGGAGTCACATGTTTTGGAGAAATTTTTACTATTGATCGTTTCCAACTACCATAGCGCCTCTTGAATCCAAAAAGGAGACAACTCATCACTAAATAATTATCATCGGTGGAGGGATTACTGTACCCTATGGTCTATCAGTATCAATACATAGATGAAAAATATAAAGTACTAATGTTATGAAATCCATGTAACTTAACATGAATTATGAGAGAGGATCCTACACCCCATGTAACTAAGGGATATGGACACGGGTGGAGGATCTTGTACCCCTTCTGATCCCTTTTGAAAAGGGGTACCGACTTTGTAGATTGAGGATCCTATATCCTAAGCATGTGGGTGGGATACTAACCATATATAGTCTGTAGGTTGAGGATACCAAACCTTTATTATGTTGGGATAGGGATTATCAACCCTACCCAAGCATGGTGGGGGAAACCCACACCCTATGACAACCACGCCACTAGAAAGGGTAGCCAACTCTAAGAACACTATAATCATCATGCATGAACCCATTCACCATCCCTATAGAGATAGATTCAAGATCTTTATATATCACCTCAAAAACATCCTTTTATATCCAAACAAACCTTTTTGTTATGATATATATATAAAAATACTCATAATATGCAATTTATTATTCAAAAGCATACACCTAGTGAAAAAATTTAAAAAATGACCCATGGAGGAAGTGGTCTATATGGAATCCTCTAGGCGCATTGGTGTTGGGTCATGTGACCTACACACACCCCTATTGTTCAATAGTACATGGGTGTGCAACACCCATGTGTGAGATGATGCACCCACCCAGGTTAGGTCTGGTAGACCTGGTCTATGGCACCCTGACAGACATGCTTCATGCATGAGATGATGTTTCTAGGACCCATGATGGGTCAGAGCACACCACTCATCTTAGAGGGTCTGGTCTAGTTAGTTCTATCCTAACCCCACAAACCACATGGTTAGAGGGGCTTGGTCTGATTCCAAGGGGTATCTGATAGGATAGTGGGCCTGACCTAGGTGTCGTTATATTCTTGGTTAATATCGTGGCTTCTATCATAGAAATATACACACAGGACACCGTCTACTGATGTAGCTAATCCCCTCCTCAACCACCACCTTGCATTGATCTATCATATGTCATGTTTCCATCCCTTTGGTGCCACATCATTTTATCATGTATGGAATCCATTCATCAAGCTCCTCTTTATTAAACACTATAAACCACACTATTTTGAGATTTACTGTATTAGGTTTTCTTAGCCCTACCCATTAGAACACCATCCACCACCCGAACTTCACTGTTGTCCCCCTTCATTAGTGGAAACCGTGACTAAAGATTATGACCCTTCATCTTTACTTAAAAAAGTAAATATAGAGTATAGAGAATATAGAACAGAGAATAATGAATTCTCGTTATTTTTTTATCCACTAATGAATTCACACAATCAAAAATAGATTTAGGGATAAAATCTATCTACCCTAAAAGAATAATATAATTCATCATATTTAGGGATTCAAGAAAGGGGGAGATAAACTATTATAAAATAATTAAATTTCCATAAATAATGGATGAAATCCAATATTTATAAAAATTATAAATCAGAATACCTAGATAAATAGATCATAATCATGAAGCCTTGACTTTAAAATATATCACTCGTTGATGAATGTTATATTCACATTAATTATCTTATAAATATCAAGTATCTATTTTCTAATCCCTCCCAAAATATTTGCATCTGTCTTAACTATCCACCACTAGGAATCCCACCTAGGCCTATAGTAAATATAAGATTGATCCCTGTGGCACACCTCTAATAGATCATAAGTTTGAAACTATAATTGAGGGGAAAATCAAGAAAATGGGCGACATTTCCCTCATATATCTAAGGAATACATAAATAAACCACTAATACATATTTTTTTATAAATAAACCCTAATCCAAAACATTCCCACAATGTATGAATATTATATAAAATATTATTTCCAAGATAAAATACCAACATTAAAATTCTAGCCAAAAACTCTCACCATAACATTAAGATGTGAGCTATAACTATCCATCCTGATCTCTAAACTACACCTGAAAACATGAAAAAAAATATTAAGAATATAGGGGTGAGAATTACCTGAATAATCATTATGATCATATTTAATATATCATATGAAAAGATATAAGAACCAAACTAAGATCTAGTGAACAAAGAGTATAATCAACCAAAATCTATCAAATCAACTACCACCCGACCTCACCAAGGCACACTAATTAAGTATAACATCCAAGTGTAATGAAATAATATCAAGAAAATATAAAAATAGTAACCCCACAACCACTTCCTCCACATATTTTCTACTCTCACAACCCAACATTAAGTTTCCTATGCTCAATCCCTCCAACATAGATATAAGTCGAGTCATAACCCTACTTACCCTAACCTTAATTAGGGTCCAATATCCCATTCTTGAATCAATTCATCCATACCATAACCACAACCATATTGTAATACACAACTATAGTATCCTCATCATCTTATATCCACCACCACATATCACATCTCATTAATGCATCACATATATAGTATAGTAAGGTATCATGGACATGATGGAAATCAACACCATGCCCTCCACCTACCACGCATAACAACCACCATATGTCATCATATCATCCATATAAACAATCAACTATACCACATTTAGAATGGATAGTGGGGAAAAGGGGACAATAATTAATCTATCCTAATTAACCTAGATGTTGGGGAAAAAACCCAAAACCCAAAACATTTGGGCATCAGTACGGTTATCTTACTCGGGTGGGGTGTATAGACATATAATAAGAAAATAAATTATATATATACCACACAAAAT
This sequence comes from Viscum album, assembly GCA_963277665.1. Lineage (NCBI taxonomy): Eukaryota > Viridiplantae > Streptophyta > Magnoliopsida > Santalales > Viscaceae > Viscum > Viscum album. The sequence continues at coordinate 493,683,587 of OY728164.1, forward strand.
CATAGTCTATATGTTATACTATAATACAAAACTATTACATCCCACAACCACTATCACACTACCATGTCCACACACCACCACCTATGTCAACTATAACACCATGAACCAGCCCAGTTTCCCACACAAGAATGATACTACAAGCATTGAAAAAATAAAAATTCATCAAATCATTAATCCATTTCTAAATTCATCATTAACATCCATGTTACATTCATTAATCCATTCATTTTTATCCAATTCATACATTAATTCTATCTAATTACACTTCATTAACATTTGTTAGAGTTTTAGTCACAGCTTGTTATTCATTCAAATCTTTCCCACACCCATTTCTAGGTTTATCATTACCATTCATAGTCCACTACTACCGAGAAACTAAGAAAGAAACCCATAAAAACATTTCATGACATCATACCACAACAATATCCATGTTCCTTCTTTATAATTTATTTAAGGCCACCACAGCCATTCTATATAGCCCACACTAACATCACATCCAACATCAATAAGCCACTGCAAAACTAGCGAAAAATGAATCTTATGCTAACCAACAAGGACCCAATCCCCAAAAAAATCCAACAAACACATCTAAACCTAGATATATAAATCATCCAATAATATCTCCCACGTTAACCACATAATCATAGATAGAACAATAATAAATTCAATTGTATATTACATCTTCCAACATAATTAATTATTCCTTAAACAAAACATTCTTTTAGGAAAATTCATTTATCCACTCAACTAGTTCATTGCATCCTTTAAGTTATTAACCTTTTATGAAGGTAGTTCCAACCAAAAAATAACAACAAGGTTCCATAAATAATTAAGAAAATAATAATTTTCATAAATAACAGCTAAAATAGTTAATTCTAGATAAATTAAGGAAAATTTGTAACCATGTATGGAATACCCCCTTTCTATAAATTTTTTATGTATATATCATTATATTTATTAATAAAATATATACTCATCACTTAAAGATAATAATATCATTATAATTATGGAGTTTTCATAGAAGAAATGAGAATCCCAAATCCCCTACCTCAATTGATGCTTCATAATCTGCTACATAAGAAAAAGATACAATAAAAAGAATAAAACCACATGTGGGAGTCCTTGATCAAACCAAACCAAAGTAATTCTTCATAAAAAATCACAAACCCAACATCCCCAAAATCAAATTGACACTACGACTAATAATTCCCAAGTGAAGAAAAGAAAAAAACTAAGATAGAATAAAAGGTAATTCACTTTGGATCACTGATAATCAAACTCTAAAAGCTAAGAATCCAAAGTTACTAAATGAGGATCAAGAGTCTCTAAAAATGCATTCATAAAAAACCTAGGTCTCACAACTATGAATTCAAAAAAATCCCATTTTTCCAAGCTTCTATCATATAATGAATCACATAATTAATAATATATTGACTTCATTAGGGACTTCTATTATGTGGTAAATCAGATGCTGCATAGTGGGTTAAGTGAAGAGGAATTAAAACTAAGAGTATTCCCTTTTTTCTTGAAATGAAATACTAAAATTTGGTTTCAATAGATGGATGAAGATATATTTGATTCATGGGACCAACCATAAAATTATTTTTTCATTAATTTTTTTCCAAGGGAAAAACCATTGAAATAAGACAAAAAAAGCACTAGATTTATTCTAGATAAGGGTGAGTTATTCCATAAAGCTTGGGATAGAATCAAGGGATTACATAGGAAATATTTGAATCACAAGTAATTATGCAATTTATCGTAGAAAAATTTTATAATATCCTCACCAATATCACCAAACACCTATTGATTAGTCTTAAAAAGCGTACTTTAGTGATAAAATACCTCATGAAATAAAATGGATCTTTAACACACTTACTCAGAAATTACAGCATAAGTTATCAATAAGAAGATAAATTTTTCAAAAATAGATCGATCATGTTCATTAAGATGAGGTACAACATTTTGGCTATAATAATAAAAATATTCATAACACACTTAGGGAGAAATTCCACCACAATAGTATATTTGGAAACACAAAACTTTAATGCATAGAATTTTATATACTAACCCAATAAATATAAAAAGAAAAAATTTCTAGATATCTCCCTAGGATGTGGTTGAGGGATGATCCATTCTCTAGTGCCTATAACCAGAGGTATAAAAATCATCCAAATCTATCATGTAATGAACACGGAGTGTTAAGACCTACTTCCCCTAGATTTTAATAGATTAAGAAACAATATAAAACCCAACCAAAGGATGAAACATCTATTTCCTAAGAGAAACTCAAGGTAATGATCCAATATTTTATAGCCGATTTGATTTATAAAAAATCCAAAATGATTTATATAAATCACAACTTGATGCTAGGATGAAAAATTTGGAGTCATAGATTTGTTAACTGGGTTGGGAAATCAGTGAAAGAGAGAAAGAAAAATTAAAAATTACAACTATATAATTTAATGTCTATCATAACAAAGAGTGGTGTTTAAATTCATCAGGAATTTCAAACAGAACCTAAACCTTCTCAAAATAATAAAATTTACGAAACTAAAAACCAAAAATCAAGAAATATATGAAACAATAAATCTGGAAAACATCACTAATTTCACTTTTAAACTCATTGTTCCAACTAAAATTCAAAAGGAAAATGAAATGGAAAAAAAGATAATAAAGTGAAGAATAATCTTGAAGCTGAGTTAGATGGAATTCCACCAATTATGAATATTTTCCTTACAATAGTACCATTACCTAAGAGAATTGAGAAAAGGAATCATAAAACCAATATTATTCCATTCTTGAAGCTTATCAAAAAACATTAAATCACCATTTCTTTCCTAAAATACTTAATTCAAAGCCCTTATTATTTGAAATAATTAAATTTCTAAAAAAACTAACTTGGAATAATTTTCTACCTAAAATATCATAGAGGAGTGTAGTGCACTCCTTCAAGATTATATACTATAACACCCAGACCTAAACCACTAAGTATAAGGCTGAATGTCACATGAATTCATATGTGCCTCCCCATACCCAAGAGGATTTTGACTAGTAGTGAGGGTATGATTCCATCAATGGGGAGACTATACCCTCAGTAACATTTCATAGGATCGATAATAAATCATAAATAATATAATATATAACCAGAATGAAGATGTGGAAAATAAAGAGTGACATGCATGTCATACAATAATAATTATCTCCCAAAGTACAAAGCTTGTACAATGTATAAAGTCGTAGAAAAATAAATAAATATATAAATATTGGGGTTATTTAGAGTTTATCCTGATCCACTACCATCTTCATGATCCTCTTCTCAACTATCCAACACTGGTCTCTTTCCCTTCATCATATATCTAATCATGAAATCTAAAAGAACACAAACATTACCAAGAAGGGTGTTCATTCTAGACTCCGTAAGATACCAACAATTCATCCTTAACCAAGTTTTCTCAAGTATAACAGGTGAATTATAGGAATATAATAAATTCATAACATCCATAACAACATACAATCAAAAATGAAAAGTTGTACACTAACCAAGTCACCACAAACCCTTGAATATACTTGCTTTGGCTCCATACATGAAGTATAATCATGGAATGTTAAAAATGATAATAGATTGGCCATTATGATCAAGATTTCTTCTCTCTATGTCCTAAAAGAATCAATTCAGATCAGGACCCTAGACTGTCATATCCTAACTCTATCATGAGTTAGGCCCCCAGACCGTTGTACCTCACATGTCCGTTGGGTCAGGCCCCTAGACCATCATTCCCCTTAGTTCGGGCCCTCAAACTATCATTCCCCAGATGTGCTTCCTAATTTAAATCCCCCAATACATTATTCCCCTTATGTTAGGCCCCTAGACTATCATTCCCCTTCCGTATTCTCAGGTCCATCTTCATCATCACTACAATCCTTATGCACATTCCTTCTAAGGGATAAACAACACCTGATAGAACATCTATCCTAATTAATAATAAAAACCTCCAAGGAAATGGTAACCCACCTCCCAGGGTAGAGAATATAAGGAAAGAATAGTATATCATTAGGATAATATAGTAGCAACACATAACAACATGTGATCATAATCAAACATAGTAACATTCTACTCTAGTAGTACCCATGGAATCAAATATAACATTAATTATTAGAAGTTACACAAACCACCACTTCTGATTAAAGTCAAGAATGGTTATCAATTATTCTAACACATAAATTATAACAAGGAAACATGCGTAAAAAAATAACCAAGAAGCAAGGAACTTCATATCTTATGTGAAATGATGTTTTAATGCCAAGGGTTGCTAACCATGTCCAATTACACCCCTAAGGGGAATTTTCGATTGAACCAATATTTTTTTAGAATTATCAAAATCATATATAAATTAAAAATTATTAAATTATTAAATTAAATATGAATAAAATACTTCACTTCCTTCAAAAAACATAGGATTTAATTTCTACTCATTGAGGAAAACTCAATATCACTGTAGGTGAATCAATCTGATCAGTATTAGAGAAGATGTATAAGAGAGACGTTTGGAATAATAGTAAAAAATAATATAAGATAGAGGTAGGGAGTGAGAAAGGTGTGAGAGATGAGAGAGGTTTGAGAGTGGGGAGGAATTCCCATCCATTACCTCCAATGAAACTCCCCTCTTTTCCCCTTTATATTTTTCCCCTTTTCTTAAATGATTTTCTTTAATTGATTCAATCATTTATTTTTATGTTTTCCCCTTCTCTTAATGCTAGGCACCACCCATATAACCTCTTTCATGTTTTTCTATAAATTCCTATTTTAAAAAAATTAAATCATTCATTAAATAAAACTTAAAATTCATCCATATATATATATATACATTATACACACACACACCCCCCCTCATACACATATATACACCTCTGCATATATATATATATATAAACCATATATATACACATTATATATTTACACACACCCATATATACATATTTACACCAGGAAACACATATATATATACATCCACAAATATATTTTACCCATATATATACATATTTTAATTTATCATGCACAAATATAATTTTCCCAATTCAGTAATAATAATAACAACAACAAAATTTATTATTATTAAATCTCCACCATTATTACCATCGTAAACATTTAAATAATAGATTTCATTAAATAAAAATTAATAAATTTTTATTAATCACACAAAACCATTTATCTACCACAAGTTATAAAATAACCATTATAACATTAACCACTAAATAAAATATTCACCCAACAAATATTTTTACCATTACACAATTATTAATTACGCATGTAATTTCCATTATTTTTTCCAACAAAAATAATAATAATAATAATTTTATTATTATTATTAACTACCCGAAAAATATTTGGATACTGATTAATTTTATCATTTCAATAAATCAAATAATTTGATATTTGTTTCACAAACATAGATTTTCCTATTTAATAAAATCGCTTAAACCAAAAATTTAAGAATAAGGACATTGTTATGTGATTTAACCAAAAACCATATATTCAAAAATATTATGTCATGATTAGGGTAAAACCCAAATTCCATATTTAATGGTAGTTTCAAATTTCCCATATGAGATAATATTTAGGAGATATTTCATTATTTTTGAAAAACCACATGCATGTCATATAATATATTTAATATTTTTATTATATCAATAATGATTCTATATAGGCACAAGAATCATGTTATAAATCCATGCCTAACTCTAAAAATATTTCATAGATTGTTACAAAGTATTTTATGGTAAAAAAGAGTCATTACATTAATAGGGTTTTACCCTTACATATGGCCATAATAAACACAAGTATTGAAAAATTAAATTTTCACATAAAAATACTTGTAATTTATTAAAAAAAGAGGTTTCGAGGATTAGTATAATTGAGGATAACCAAATTATCCCCCTCTATTGACTTATCATTCCCAATAAGTATCTCTAGTGGTCTTGTTTGAAAAACTCAAGCCACTAAGATCGAACATAATACTCCCACTCCCACATTTCTAAGGTAGAATCTCTCAAACAAATATAATATTAGGAAAAAAATTTCTATATCCATTCTATAAAATCTCATA